>CM054950.1:10884180-11090190 GCA_029168755.2 Tillandsia fasciculata
TTTTTCTTTCACCCACGTCACTCCAAAATAATGGCGATAGACATTTGCGTCCGTACAATGCTTCATAGGGCGCCATTTGAATGCTCGCCTAGAAACTATTGTTGTATGCAAACTCAGCTAATCTCAAATGTCGATCCCAACTGCCACTAAAGCTCAGGACACACGCTCTCAACAGATCCTCAAGAGTCTGAATGGTCAGACTGTCCATCAGTCTGTGGGTGAAAGGCCGTGCTGAAACGAAGCTGGGTCCCCAAAGCTGCCTATAGACTCTTCCAGAAATGCGATGTGAATCTTGGGTCCCTATCAGACACAATTGAGGCTGGCACACCATGCAGCCTTACAATCTCATCCAAATATAGTTGTGCTAACTTCTCAAGAGCCCAAGTCGACTGTATAGGCAGAAAATGGGCAGATTTGGTCAGTCGATCCACAATCACCCAAATAGCATCAGCTCCACTCTGTGACCTTGGTAATCCAACAATAAAGTCCATGGTCATATGATCCCATTTCCATTCAGGAATTGGAAGGCTCTGTAACTTGCCAGCCGGTACCTAGTGCTTAGCTTTAACTTGCTGATAAGTTAGACAATGAGCGACAAACCTTCCAATATCTCTTTTCATGCCATTCCACCAAAACTGTGCCCTTAAGTCCCTATACATCTTAGTTTCTCTAGGGTGAAGGGTATAAGGTGTATAGTGAGCCTCTCTCAAAATCAGCTCCCGAATCTCAGGATCCATGGGCACACAAAAGCGATCCTTGTACCTCAGTACTCCTGCAGCATCAACTGAAAAGTCCCCACCATGACCATGCTGCACTTGGTCTCTAATCCTCTCTAGATAGGGGTCCACACTCTGTTTCTCCTTAATCTTATCCAGTAGAGTGGGTTGGATGATCAAAGACATAAGCCTTGCAGAATCTCCAGGGGACACGACCTCAATCTCGAGTCGCCTCAGCTGCTCTCTCAATGGCATCTGATGAGTGATCAAAATACTCAAGGTCTGCATTGCCCGCCTACTCAAGGCATCTGTGACGACATTAGCCTTGCCGGGGTGATATTGAATACTCAAGTCATAGTCCTTTAACAGTTCCAACCACCGGCGTTGCCTCAAGTTTAACTCCTTCTGAGTAAACAAGTACTTCAGACTCTTATGGTCAGTAAATATCTCACAGTGCTCACCATAAAGGTAATGTCGCCATAGTTTCAATGCAAACACTACAGCAGCTAACTCCAAATCATGTGTAGGGTAATTCTTCTCATAATCCTTCAGTTGCCACGAAGCGTAAGCAATTACCCTACCATGCTGCATCAACACACAACCCAATCCACTATGGGAGGCATCACTATAAATCACAAATCCCTCTCCCATCACAGGCAATGCTAAGATTGGTGCAGATATCAATCTCATCTTTAGCTCATCGAAGCTCTGCTGGCATTGCTCAGTCCAAGTAAATCTGATTCCCTTCCTATTCAATCGGGTAAGGGGAGTAGAGAGCTTTGCAAAGCCCTCAACAAACCGACGGTAATAACCTGCTAAGCCCAAGAAACTCCGGACCTCAGTAACCGTCGTCGGTCTAGGCCAATCCCGAACAGCATCAATCTTCGTCGGGTCCACTGCCACTCCAGCAGCTGAAACCACATGGCCTAAAAATGCAACTTTTCGAAGCCAGAATTCACACTTCTTAAGTTTGACATACAACTTCTTCTCTCTCAGAAGCTGCAGCACTATCCTTAAATGCTCCTCATTGCTTCGGGAGTAAATCAAAATATCATCAATAAACATCACGACAAACCAGTCCAAGTACGGTTGAAATATCCGGTTCATTAATTCCATGAATGCGGCTGGGGCATTGGTCAATCCAAATGGCATCACCGTGAACTCATAATGCCCGTACCGAGATCTAAAGGCTGTCTTGGGTATGTCTTCAGCCCTTACCCTCAACTGGTGGTAACCGGACTGGAGATCGATCTTTGAAAACACCAGAGCTCCTTGTAACTGGTCAAACAAATCGTCTATCCGTGGTAAAGGATACTTGTTCCGGATGGTCACTTTGTTCAGTTCTCTGTAATCCACACACAGTCTAAGGGATCCATCATTCTTTTTCACGAACAAAACTGGCGCTCCCCACGGAGACACACTAGGTCTAACGAAACCTTTATCCATCAGGTCCTGCAGTTGTGCCTTCAATTCTCTCAACTCGGCAGGTGCCATCTGATAAGGTGCCTTCGAGACCGGCGCGGTTCCTGGGACCACGTCGATCACAAACTCTATCTCCCTCTCCGGCGGCATAGTCGTCAGCTCAAGAGAAAACACATCCGGGAACTCTCAGACGATAGGGATTTCCTCGAGTCCCAGTGCCACCGTAGGCACCTCAACAATAGTTGCCAGGAAAGCCGTGCAACCTCTACTCATCATCCGTCTAGCTTTCGCTGAGGAAACGATCGCTGCGAACAGCGTGCTCTGCCAGCCTAGGTAGGTGAACTCCTCCTGTCCGGGCTCTCGGAGGATCACTGTCCTCTCTCTACAATCAATGGTAGCATAATATCGGAATAACCAATCTATACCCAACACTACGTCAAAATCTCGGAGCTGGCGTTGGACCAACAAATCAATAGGTAGAATCCAGGGTCATAACTGCACTGGGCAGGACCGACAACACTTATCTACGTGTAGCACATGATCGGGAACCTGAACCTCACGTGCACAAGCTAACGGTCCTATCTCTAGCCCATGCAATGATGCAAAATCTCTACTGATGAATGAGTGAGATGCTCTAGTATCAAATAATGCTCTAGCACGAGTGGAGGAGATAAAGATAATACCTGCCACCACCTGATTAGCCGCTAAGGAGTCTTCTACCTGAGCAGCATATACTCGCCCGCTCGGAGGTGGTCGCCTGTCTGGCTGTCGTGAAGAGGTGGCCCGATCAGCCTGGCCAAAGCTCCGCGAAGCTCCTCCTACCTGCAAAGGCGAAGAAGGTGTCGATGCTGATGTAGGTGCTGCCGATCCTACTCTCGAGCAAGACGAAGAATAGTGCCCGGTCTGACGTCATCGATAACACCGGCCCTGCCTCTGCTCGCATTGCTGGGGTGTATGGGGTCCGCTACAGATGACGCATCCGTCAGGACGCCCATGATGCTGTGGCTACTGCTGTTGCTGTCTCGGTGGTCGAAAACCTCCTGATCTCTGTCTCCTCTGAGTCCCACGACCCTGAAACTGAAATCGTGGTGGCCTCGGAGGTCTCAATCTGCTAGACTGTCCCAAATCAGGCGGTGCTGGACGCTTCCCTCTGGAGCTGGTCCCTGGCGCTCCGTCCCTCTCATTCACAACCACCGCTCCTCGATCAATCCATCGAGCGTGCTCAATCACCGCATCCAGAGTCGACGCTCGCTGGGAGTGAACAAATAGATAAATGTCTCGATGTAATCCTCTCTCGAAAAGATCAACTCGCTGGGCCTCATCCCGTGCTACATGGGGTACACTGTTCAGTAACTTTGTAAAATTGAGAATGTACTCTTGAAGTGGTCGATTCCCTTGTTGTATGCGTCTCAGCTCTCCCTCCAGTTTCTGCTTTGCACTGTCGGGAAAGAAGACCCCAAGCAGTAAAGCACGAAACTCGCTCCATGTCATCAACTGAACTCTAGGAGGTCTAGCTGGACGTACGCGACGCCACCAAGTCTCAGCGTCCTTCTCCAGAAAATGCGTAGCCAAATGCACTTGATGCTTCTTCTTGATGAACAAGTTCTCAAACAGATTTTCCATCACAGTAATCTAGTTTTCTGCCTCCCAAGGCTCCAGACTCTGTCCCGAAAACTGTGGGGGATGGAACTGACTGAAGTAGGTCAAACGATCAGTAAGCTCTCGCTTCTCCTGCACTGACAATGGTGCAATCAGGGTCGACGTTGATGATGCCGCGACAGGGGGTACAACTGGCGGTGCTGCCGGAGATGCTCTCTGCTCCAGCATGCGCATCATGCGTTCCATGTTCTCTTTCTGGCGCCTGGTCGCCTCCTCCTGGCGTCTCATCGCCTCCGATATCTGGACTACCTGGGCTCGCAACTCCCGAACCTCGCCATGCTCTGTCTGCTCTGCCTCTCGCTGCTCGAGCTCCTCATCTGATGTAGGATGTGCTCTCGTCGCCGCACGGTGTCTCGGAAGCATCGTAGTCCGCTGCACAAAACAAACATTAAGACACCAAAAATCTCTCGACCTGATCAAGCGAAAGTCTAAAACATGTTACCCATTCTAAAGCATTATGTTGTTTGCAGCCAACATAACCACTTTAGAGAAATAACATGCAAATCTCTCACCCTAATCCTCTGGGGGAGTCAAGACCCAATCTGGACTCTCGCCAAAGTCACGTCTCTCTCGACAGTCATCCTATTGTCCAACCACAAGCCTAGGGTTTCTAAGTCCTCAACGACCTACAATCTAGGCTCTGATACCACTCTAATTTGTCACGCCCCGGAGTCGGAACTGCGACCCGGGCTCGCCAACAGATCCGCCATCTGTACGAAAATCTCCGCACAAACGAAGCGTCTAACCTGCAAATCAGATCTATAGCTATACATGTATCAGAGCTGTAATAATAAAATAAGTAGCTACAGAATCCCAACACTGAACAGCTGAAGTAGCACATCCAAAAATACATAGTTATCTTCCAGACTAAAACATAATACATGAAACATCAAACCTCTCAGACTGTTCAGTACATAAATACATCTCTCAGAAAGGGTGCGTCTACCTCTGACTCTCAAAATAAAAACTGGTAAGGAGCTAATCGGCCACGCCCTTACCTCGATCTGCTGCCTCCGCCCGAACCGTTGCCGGAACAGCTACCTCAGGAAAACCTGTCACCACAGCGGGTGTGAGAATTACTGCAGAAGGTAGTTCTCAGTGGGTACCGTCACCAAGATCCACGGTATGCCTACTAATTCTACTGGAGGCAAGACAATAGATATATAGATAGATAATTTGAAAGCTGAAATGAAACTACAGCTAATATGCCTCAAGTATCATGCTCAAAGAAAAAACTCAACTAAGAACATGCAATGCATCCACTCGCTCACGAGGTGCTCACATCAACCCAAATCTCAATGACTGCCAAATATGGTCCAGTCAAGCCTGCGCCTCCCTAGTGTATCAACGTAGGGTTCTACCGGTACTCCAACCCAGTCCATAACTCGATCTGGTCGCCCGGTACACCAACCCGGTCCAGTCGGAATATCACGCAAAGCAGCCTCATCAGGCGCATCATCATTATCGCATCCGGAGCGGCTCTCGAGGGGCGCTACCCCACCGAGGAATAAGCGTGTCTCATCTGGCTCAATAAGTGGCATCTGCAGGCTATAATCTACGATCGAACAGATCGAAAACTCAAAATACCATCTAACCCATAAACAGGTCGGATAACTCTCCACGACTCAATCTGATAGTGCATACAAACCCCCAAGACACTAGGAAACCCATCCACTGAGTCAATAAAAATCCCCTCGGCCCCCAGGCGCGAGAGTTCATGCATCCTGAACCTATCCAACCCCTCTGGGTGATCACAATGTTTAAAACTATTTTTGAAGCCACGTTTTATATTAAAACGGGTTCAATGATTTAAAAACAGTTCAGATGCAGTTCGGAAGCCAACCAATCATGCAATCTAGTGTCAAACAGTCTCAAGATCATACAGATGATAAATGGGGTTCGGGTCTATCATTCAAAGATAATCTAGACATCTATCAGATTTTACCGGCTATACAAATAGCTAAATTAGGCATGCTAACATGCTTTCAATAGAATTAGAAGGTATTCCATAAAGTTTGGAAGAAATCCAACCCACCTGAATGTGCACGTTAATCCTGAGTCAAAAAGAGCTGAAATTTAACGGGTACGATCCTCAGGTTATCACGATTCCAACGCACCAAAAATCGACCAAAAATTCCTCCCGATCGCTGAGATATAAGCCGAACATCGTGGTAAGCTCAAATCACTCAAAACAGTAATTTTATCGCACATCTGTCCACAAAACAGGGAATTACCTCCTGCGAGATGGCCTCCAAAAATTTCAAGAAAAATACGACGGCGATCCTCGCAAAGCGTAGATAGAAATCGAGTCCTTAAACACCAAATTCCGCCTCTCTTAGGCCGAGAAATTGCAAGATTACTTTTCCGCTATCCAGAACATGCAACAGCAAAAAGGGGGTCTAAATATGTTGCACGCACTCCCATAAAAACTCAAAATAGAGCAAAATAATGAATACCAAAGTCGAAGATCTACCTGTCGTGAAAACGCTGCCGCAAACATCGGCGAAAAAGACCAAGAACTCAGCTCGGGGGAGTCCGCGGATGAAAAGTTGACGAAAAAGATCGATATCGGAACAGCGTCAAAGCTAGCGAGATCGGGGAGGAAAAATATCAAACGGTCTCCAAAATTTCTCCAAAACCCCAAAAAGTGTAGAAAACTCGAAGTAGAAACTCGCTGTCAAAAACGGCACTCAAAAAGGATCTCAGAAAGTCCAAAAATGAAGCCCTCATTGGCCTATTTATAGCCAAAATCCAACTATTGGGCTTGTCGGATTCGGGCCCAAGAACCGGGGCGCCCGAAAGTTACTGTAGCCGCCCTGTTGGGTTATGTTAATATGGATCTAAATAGGGGAAAAACACCTAGAGGGGGGTGAATAGGTGTAAACAATAAACACTCAAAAAATCATTGCGCAAATAAACCCAATGCGGAAAAATAAAAGAACACGCAAGATTTTTACGTGGAAAAAACTCCAAACCGAAGTAAAAAACCACGGGACCGATAACACGGCGAAATCCACTAGAATTAACACACGTACAAGGTGATATAACGTACTCACAGACGACTCAACCTTTTACCATACGCTCCTAGTAGATCTTCCCGCTCGCTCCACGACGCTTCTCGAATCCACGATCCGCGCCCAACGCTGAGTCCACAGCGTCCAACGTCGAGTCCACGACGTCCGACCGAATCCACGGTCTTCACCCAATACCACGCTTCGAATCCACGAACGTAGTTGCACCTTGAATCCACAAGGCCACGCGAGTCCACGCGCCGATTTGGGGTAAATCGTTGTTTGTTTTGGGTGGTGATGATCCGCCGAATACTTAGATTAAAGATAGATCGGAAATACCATCTAAGTATTCATTGATTTGATTCTACTCAAAATGTGAGTATGGAAAACCTAGAATCAAATCAATCAATATAGATGAAGAAACATAGAATAAATCTATTGATTTCCTTTCTTCTCTATATATGTGGATTTTTCTTTTCGGCTATTTTTTCTGTAATTGCCGATGCCCTAGAAATGAATACAGGGCCTATTTATAGGTTAGAAACCATTGGAAGAAGATAGGATCAAAAACTGCCTTTTCTGGAGATTTTACCGACGGCGATCCGGATTGGAATTGGCGATCCGGATTGCAGAAGCAAGAAAGACGATTTCCAGAAAAATGGTGTTCGGGATCCGGATCACAAAGTCCGATCCGGATCGTTCATACAGTTTTACCAGAACATCAATGTTCGGGATCCGGATTGCAAGTCCTGATCCGGATCGAGGAAGCAAACAGGTAAAAAGTGTTCGGGATCCGGATCAGAGGATGCTGCGATCCGGATTGAACCAGTGTATGAACAAACACCCTTCGGGATCCGGATTGCCGAGCCCGATCCGGATCCTGAACATGTCCCATGTCCAGTTTTTGATGTTTAAGCAATTAAAAATTCTTCCAGGTGTTTCTACACTATAAGAAGTATTCGGATCATCAAAAATCTTTAGTTAAACGTACCTGATCCTTTTGAATTCTTCTTTCTTGAGATTGAGGTATACGATCCAAAGTTTCTTCATCTTCAATCTTCAAGACTTAATACATTCACGAAATACGCCAACTCAAATTCCGTAACAATCTCCCCCTTTGGCGGTTTCGTGACAAAACACAAATCCACAAAAGAAAATTCAAAAAGATATTTTTGTTGCTATCACCATACAACAAAAATTTACAAAAGAGATCCAGAAATTAAAAACATGAGATAAACTCCTAAACAGACTCTAGACTTAGACATCTGTACTCTCTGCACAAAGAAAGCATTCTTGACAAACAAATCGTTAGATACCTCAAGAATTGAAACATACAAAACCAAGTACAGAGATAGAGTTTATTCTCATCATGACATTTGAAAATTCAGATATGTAAGAGAATCATAGTTAAAAACCAACATATCTTCTAAGCATTCAAAACCAAATGTCAAAATGTTAGTCCAACATCAACTTGTTAGTCATATTACATGCCCAAATAGTTAGTCGAATAGTTAGTATAGAGGCATGTCACAAATCACAAGAGAAAAACCAAAGTTGAGTTGAAGACATACTTACCTTGATATTCACACCAAATTCACATCATTGTCAACTGTTCATCATTGTTCAAAGTTCTCTCTAACTCTCTCCCCCTTTTTGTCACAAAAGAAAGCCAAAACGTAGCAAGAGCTACAATATGTAAGGAGAGTTAAAAAGTTCTATCAATATGCACAACCTGAGAACTAAACTACAAGTTAGAACAAAAACTAAGTCCCAAAAAAAAGAAATGCAAGGTCTGCAAGAGAGTAAAGCCATAGAAAAAGTGAACAGAAGGTCCTGCTCAGTCTGATGAATCTGAACTGGTACAGCTCAGCTTGTTCAAAATCCCCTTGAACAGTTTCGAAATGTTTGAATACTTTTTCTTGATCTTCTTGTGCTGAGAGGAAAGTTGCTGAAGTTCTGTCGACATTCTTTCTTGTGCAGCAAAGAGTTTTCGCTGTTCCTGACGAAGCAGTTCCAATTCATCTGTGTCTGTAGTCCCTTTCTTCGAGTGTGATGGGTGCTGTGTGGATGCAGATGGTGCATTCATTCCCGTAACCCATGGAGATTCAGTTTGAAGAATTCCAGAAAGTGAGCGTGCTCTGGTGAGAGGCCCACTATGCTGACTCGCACTCCTTTGGACATTTTTCCTTCTTGTATACTGTTTGGTTGTTGAGGCAGATTTCATTAGTCTTTTTCCTTTGGTAAATTTTCTGTCCTCCTCATCAATTTTTCGTTGAACATCTTTGAAGAATTCGTCCCATTCTTCTTCATCATAGTCTGAGCTGTCTTCCTCTGCGTCCTTCGTCTTGATTTGAGTTGAATCATCCTGTTCCGTTTTAACAGATATACTCGTGTGCACCATAGTGACTAACAACAGAAAGAACCAAGAGAGAGCCATTGAACCTAGTGCTTTGAGTTTTGGAGAAAGTGTCCTGTGAAGACCAACTCAAGAACACATGAAAAATCGTCAATTTTGAAAAATTTGAAACATTGTACCTAGACAATCATAATCATGTAGAGAAGCTAAGAATCAAATTAGTTTTGCAAAAAGAATTTTAAAAATAGATCAATCCATGATTTACAAAAATTCCTCTTTTATGCCCTAAAACCAAATTTTTAGAAATCGAAGCCTAAAAACTCGTTAATCAGGTAAAACCCAGCATAAAAGCAAAACTAATTGACCCAGAGTTCTTATTTCAAAAGAAATTTGATCAAAAACCATTCACAAACGAAAAAGATCCAAGATTTCAACTCACGTTTGATGAAAAACCATAAAAACTGTGAAAAACCGAGTTTTGATCAATAAAACTTACTTGAATCCGAAGAACTTTGAGTTTGGAAGCTCCAAGATGCAAGAAATCTAGAGAGAGAAACTCTAGAAGCTTGAGAACAAAAGATTAGGGTAAAAGAAATCAAATCTCTTTGTTCTTATAAAAACCCTAGCCGTGATCCGGATCGGATCGAGAATGTGATCCGGATCGGCTACCCGCAGGAAGAATCCTGCGTTCGGGATCCGGATCACTTACCCCGATCCGGATCGGCTTCAACTTTTTCTCCAGAAAAATTCAGAAAAATTCCATAAAATCCAGAAAAAGTATGTAAGCACTTTACCATGTCAACTTTAAACAAAAGACATCGTTTCATACAACAAGAAATAGATTATGCAAAATCTATCAAAAATACCCAAAAATGAAACGAAAATTTACGAAAGTTAAAACACTTAAAGTTGAACAACTTCAATTACATCTATCCTGATCTTATGTGTAATGCCTTTATCAAATCATCAATTTTGGTAAAGAAAATGAAATACCAAGATCAATAGATGTTTGAAATCCCAGATAAGTTAGATAATATATCTAGACAATCTGTTGAAGGAGTGGCTCTTTGAGCATCTTTAATCAAAAATCCCACCTTATACCAACCATGAAATACGACTGAGTCAAGTATTTCAATATGCATTTTATCAACAAAAAATTTGCTTTGCATTCATGGAGTATCTTTTTCTTTCTTTCATTTCCTCCATGTGGTGGTAGTTTTCACACTCCTCATTGGGATGTAACTCTTTCCACATCTTTTGAGCATTTTACATTTCATTGACTCCCCCTCAATTGGCTATCAATTATTTAATATATAAGGTATTCAACCAAACCATTGATCTCGAATTCATACTCGACTAAGCAATCAAATATGATAATGACTATACCAAGAGATCATTGAGAGAGAAATTGACTTTGATCACTTAAAAGATGGTTTAATTAACGTAAATGATCATTGCAACATTGAAATATTATGATATCAAAAGCATAATAAATTTCTAAATGCATAAAAGGATGCAATTAAAGTCAATTATGATTTATGCTCAATTAATGTCCTATGTACAAAACATAGATAAAGAACAAAACAAAAACAAAAACAAAACCTAACCTAAGCAAAGGTTTCAAAAGAGTTTATTTCAAGGAAAGCATGCCAATTGCTTTACGCAAGTGAATAAAACGTTTTTGATCCAAAGGTTTTGTTAAGATATCAGCTAATTGATCCTCAGTTGAAATATATGACAGTTGAAGAATGTTTGATTCAACTAGCTCTCTAAGAAAATGATATCTAAGTTCAATATGTTTTGTTCTAGAGTGCAACACAGGGTTTTTTGAAATGTTAATAGCACTAGTGTTGTCACATAAAATGGTTACCGAAGATGCTGAAATCCGGAAATCGCTCAACACGCTTTTCATCCAAATCAATTGGGTTGAACAACTTCCTGCAGAAATGTACTCCGCTTCGGCAGTCGAGAGTGCTATGCAGTTCTGCTTTTTACTGTGCCATGCAACAAGGCAATGGCCAAGATAGAAGCATGCACCACTCGTGCTTTTCCGGTCATCCACCGATCCAGCCCAATCGGCATCTGAGTATCCAACAATATCCAAAGTCGTTCCCATAGGATACCAAATTCCGAAATTGATTGTACCTTTGATATATCGGATGATCCGTTTCACCGCTTTCAGGTGAACCTCCTTCGGTGCTGATTGATATCTCGCACAAATCCCAACACTGAAGGATATATCCGGGCGACTAGCCGTGAGATATAGTAGACTTCCAATCATACTGCGATACAGTTTCTCGTCTACATTCTCACTATGTGATTCACTTCCAAGTCCCTTATGGCTAGTTCCCATTGGAGTCGGAAAATCCTTAGAATTTTCAAGATCAAACTTTTTGACCAACTCCAGTGCATACTTGGATTGACACAAGTGAATTCCTTCATCGTTTTGTTTAACTTGTAATCCAAGAAAATAAGTCAATTCGCCCATCATGGACATCTCAAATTCGCTTTCCATGGTCTCCGCGAATTTAGAAGCATCATTATCTCTTGTTGCTCCAAAAACAATGTCATCGACATAGATTTGAGCAACTATGAAATTGTTTTGATAATGCTTCACAAAGAGAGTCCTGTCAGCTCCCCCTCGAGTGTAGCCCTTTTCCAAAAGGTGCTTTGTCAACCTTTCGTACCATGCTCGCGGTGCTTGTTTCAGACCGTAAAGAGCCTTTTTCAGACGAAAAACATGGTTAGGTAGTTTATGATCCACAAAACCTTTCGGTTGAGCCACATAAACTTCCTCATTTAAAAAACCATTTAAAAAGGCGCTCTTAACGTCCATTTGAAATAATTTGATTTTAAAATGACAAGCAATCGCAAACAATATACGAATGGACTCGAGTCTAGCTACAGGGGCGAAAGTTTCATCAAAGTCTATACCTTCTACTTGAGAGTAGCCTTGAGCAACTAACCTTGCTTTGTTCCTGATGATAGTACCTTCTTCATTTTTCTTGTTCTTGAAGATCCATTTGGTACCTATCACATTGTGTTGCTTCGGAGGCTTCGTCAATTCCCAGACTTTGTTTCGCTCGAATTGATGGAGCTCTTCCTGCATTGCTTTAATCCAGTAGTCATCTTGGAGAGCTTCATCAACATTCCTTGGTTCGATTTGAGATACATAGCATGCAAATCCGCAAACCAATTGTCTCCGTGTTCTAACTCCTTCTTGTGGATCTCCAATGATGTTCGATTCAGGGTGATCCTTGGAGATGCGTAACGTTTGAGGTAGAGGAGTAGCGGAGGTACACGAGATGATTCCTGCACATCAGATAAACTTGAAGAACCGTTAGATGCATCATTATTATCGAAAGAATTGTTAGAAGAAGATGCATTAGCAGGTGTATCATCATCAAGAGAGATATCGAGGGTAGATTTTTCAGATTCAAAGTGAAAAGCTTCATCTACCTTAACATTTATCGATTCTACGATCGTCTTAGATTCTAAGTTAAAAACTCGATATGCTCTGCTGTTTGTAGAATAACCTAAGAAAATCCCTTCGTCACTTCGAGAGTCAAATTTTCCAAGATTCTCACGATCACGTAAAATAAAACACCGACTCCCAAAGATGCGAAAATATTTGATGTTAGGTTTTCTACAAAACCAAAGTTCATATGGTGTATTCAATGTCCCCGGGCGCAAATACACGCGATTAATAACATAAACAGCAGTGTTCACCGCTTCAGCCCAAAAATAAAAAGGTAAGTTCCGGCTGTGAAGCATAACACGTGCCATTTCCTGTACGACCCTGTTTTTGCGCTCGACTACACCATTTTGTTGAGGTGTGTAAGGTGCGGAGAATTCATGTTTAATGCCATTAGAAGTGCAAAAATCAATGAATTTGGAATTTATGAATTCCCCACCTCTATCACTCCTAACTCGAGTAATCCTTTCATTCTTTTCAATCATAATACGATTGCAGATTTCGAGAAAAGAATCAAAAGTATCAGCTTTTTCTTTTAAAAATGCTACCCAAGTATATCTAGAAAAATCATCAACCAATAAGAAAATATACCATTTACCTCCCAGAGATGGTTGACGAGTTGGCCCCATTAAGTCCATATGCAAAAGTTCCAAAGGCCGTTTTGTACCTATGTGGTTCAAGTTCTTGTGTGCAGTCCTAGACTGTTTTCCTTTTGGCAACCGCCACACACAAGGTTTTGTTCAAAAGAAAGTTTCGGAACCCCCTTGACCACATCTTTGTTCGAAATTCTAGCAAGTTCCTTAAAGTTTATGTGACCTAGCCTTTCATGCCAAAGTGTTTCATTTTTCAAAGATGCTAGGTTACATTTTTCAGAAATCTTAGTAGGAACTACATAACAATTGTTTTCTGATCTAACCCCTTTTAAAAAGAAAGCATGGTTCTGTCAGTTACAGTGCATTTATCAGATGAAAAATTAACTGAATAACCACTATCACAAAGTTGACTTATGCTTATGAGGTTAGTCTTAAGGCCATGAACAAATAACACATTATTTAGAACCGGGCCATCTGGAATAGCTACCGTTCCCTTTCCAACAATTTTGGAAGACCGACCATCTCCGAAAACAACAAGTCCTCCGGAGTTTTTCTCAAATGTTTGAAAACAGTTTTTGTCACCGGTCATATGACGGGAACACCCGCTATCCAGATACCAAGACGAACTATCATATGCATGCAAGGAAACATTGGTAGCAAGACAAGGGAAAATTTCACCTTTGCGCACCCAAACCTTTTTGGAGTGCGTCGGTAATGATCGTGAAGTTGATCTCCTAGGTGAGAGCGTCTTGCTTGAAGAATTGCTGCTCCTTGATGATGTCGTCTTGAGCGGTGTACTACCAAGGCTCTTTTCCTTTGAATGAATTGCAGTTGATTTCTGAGGAATAGCCTTTTTGGTAGTCATTGCAAGAGGTGCTTGAGGTGTGCGTTTGGCTTCCATCTTGCAATTTCTCCTTATGTGCCCTGAAATGCCACAACGAAAACATACCTTAGTTCTTGTCGATTCCGAGGAGGATGTAGTAGGCTTGTTGTCGTTGCTTGTCGTGAATTCCGGTGTCGGAGGAGGAGATACCGACTGAGGCACAAATACTGTCCCACTCGAACTTGGAATGTCTCCAGTTTGAGTGTATCCGAGGCCGAACTTATTTCTTTGACCAAGACCAAGAAGTCTGTCCAACTTACTCCTTCCAGAAGAAAATCTCTTTAAGTCATCCTTCAGTTGGCGTATGGTCTCCGTCATTTCCAATTTTTCCTGTCGAGCCTCGCCGTTGAGCTTCAAGAAGTAATTCGCTTTGTTCACCATATCTATATAATTCTTCTCGAATTGCTCATTGGACTCTTGAAGGGAAACATTTGTTTTAATCAGATTATCCCTTTCCACTTCAAGATCGGTTGAGAGAGAGGTTACCCTTTTTACTTCTTCTTCGAGATCCTGCAATCTCCCTTTCAACCCCTTGTTTTGCTTAGCCAGTTTCTTTGAATCCCTCAAAAGTTGTGGTAGGCTAGAGCAAAATCTTCACCTTCCGAATCATCTGATTCATCGTCCGTTGCAATCTTTTCAACAGAGGAGTTGGACAAGGAATCGGATGTACTTGCCATTAAGCACATGAAGGGTGAAGATGTAGTGGACGCGTGGAAAGCTGTCGCGTTGTCTTCTTCATCACTTGAGGATGACTCATTTGACGTGGAGTTGTCATCCCAAGTAACGACTTGCATCGCTTTCTTCTTTGCCGGATTCTTGTTGGGACACTCCGTTGCAATGTGGCCGTAGCCTCGACATTTGAAGCACTGAACTTGTCCCTCAGAACTTTTCTTATCCTTTGAGAAGTTCTCTTGCTTTCTTGACTTGTAACTTGAAGGACCCTTGCCTTTCTTCGACTTTCCG
The DNA here is from genome assembly GCA_029168755.2 of Tillandsia fasciculata. Taxonomy (NCBI): domain Eukaryota; kingdom Viridiplantae; phylum Streptophyta; class Magnoliopsida; order Poales; family Bromeliaceae; genus Tillandsia; species Tillandsia fasciculata. The sequence goes on from CM054950.1 coordinate 10,899,259, forward strand.
AAGGATGGAGTTTTGCTTGAATTTCCCCTTCGAAAGTTGCGGCGAAACTTCCTTGTCAAGAGAGCGAGCTGCTTCTCAAAGTCCTCCATAGAAAGGTTCTCGTCGTCGTCCGAGGAGGATGAATCCGCGTCTTCTTCTTTAGTTGATTTCAATGCGTAACCTGAAGACTTAGAAGAGGATGCCTTTCCAGAAGAATAGTTAGTAGGAAATGTCATTTCATAAGTTTGTAAAGCACCTACTAATTCTTCTACACGCATTTCGTCCGGGTGTTTAATTGTTTCAATGGCTGCGACCTTCGGGCGAAATCGTTCAGGAAGAGTTCTTAAATTTTTCTTACAACTTTAAATTCTGGAATCTTCTCTCCCAAGTTAGCACATGAGTTTACGATGTCTTGCAATCGTGTGTAATAGTCAGTGAAAGATTCATTCTCTGCCATAGAGATAGAGTCAAACTTGCTCGTAAGCATTTGCAGTTTCTGAATCTTCACTAGGTTAGTTCCCTCATGCGTAACTTGAAGAACATCCCAGATTTCTTTCGCAGTCTCACATGCCGAGACGCGAGAGAACTCAGTTTGTGACAAAGCATTAAATAGAGCATTAATCCCTTTGCCATTGTAAGAAGATGAGTCTATCTCTTCCTTGGTCCATTTCGACCTAGGTTTTAAGGTGCGAACATCATCTAATAATTTCAGTTGGATTAGACCATCCTAATTCAATTGATTGCCACACCCTTTCGTCGATGGAAATTAAAAAGGCTTTCATCCGTACTTTCCAGTACGCATAATTTGTTCCATCAAAGAAAGGGGGTCGATTGATGTTTCCACCTTCAACCATTGTTTACAACCCTATTCCCGCTCTGATACCACTTGTTGGGTTATGTTAATATGGATCTAAATAGGGGAAAAAACACCTAGAGGGGGGTGAATAGGTGTAAACAATAAACACTCAAAAAATCATTGCGCAATAAACCCAATGCGGAAAAATAAAAGAACACGCAAGATTTTTACGTGGAAAAACTCCAAACCGGAGTAAAAAACCACGGGACCGATAACACGGCGAAATCCACTAGAATTAACACACGTACAAGGTGATATAACGTACTCACAGACGACTCAACCTTTTACCATACGCTCCTAGTAGATCTTCCCGCTCGCTCCACGACGCTTCTCGAATCCACGATCCGCGCCCAACGCTGAATCCACAGCGTCCAACGTCGAGTCCACGACGTCCGACCGAATCCACGGTCTTCACCCAATAGCACGCTTCGAATCCACGAACGTACCTCGCTCCGAATCCAAGGAGCACCTTGAATCCACAAGGCCACGCGAGTCCACGCGCCGATTTGGGGTAAATCGTTGTTTGTTTTGGGTGGTGATGATCCGCCGAATACTTAGATTAAAGATAGATCGGAAATACCATCTAAGTATTCATTGATTTGATTCTACTCAAAATGTGAGTATGGAAAACCTAGAATCAAATCAATCAATATAGATGAAGAAACATAGAATAAATCTATTGATTTCCTTTCTTCTCTATATGTGGATTTTTCTTTTCGGCTAATTTTTCTGTAATTGCCGATGCCCTAGAAATGAATATAGGGCCTATTTATAGGTTAGAAACCATTGGAAGAAGATAGGATCAAAAACTGCCTTTTCTGGAAATTTTACCGACGGCGATCCGGATTGGAATTGGCGATCCGGATTGCAGAAGCAAGAAAGACGATTTCCAGAAAAATGGTAGTTCGGGATCCGGATCACAAAGTCCGATCCGGATCGTTCATACAGTTTTACCAGTACATCAATGTTCGGGATCCGGATTGCAAGCCCTGATCCGGATCGAGGAAGCAAACAGGTAAAACAAGTGTTCGGGATCCGGATCAGAGGATGCTGCGATCCGGATTGAACCAGTGTATGAACAAACACCCTTCGGGATCTGGATTGCCGAGTCCGATCCGGATCCTGAACATGTCCCATGTTCAGTTTTTGATGTTTAAGCAATTAAAAATTCTTCCAGGTGTTTCTACACTATAAGAAGTATTCGGATCATCAAAAATCTTTAGTTAAACGTACCTGATCCCTTTGAATTCTTCTTTCTTGAGATTGAGGTATACGATCCAAAGTTTCTTCATCTTCAATCTTCAAGACTTAATACATTCACGAAATACGCCAACTCAAATTCTGTAACATGCCCGAATTCACGAGATCACGCCACGTGTCCCACCCGAATGGGCCAGATCGCGCCACCTGTCCCGCCGCCCACGTTCCGCACGCCTCGCGCACGTGGGCGGCGTGCGCCCGCCAATGGCATAGTGCCACGTGTCCCCACGTTGTTCACGCGGCGCACGCGCCCGGCCTACGCGCCGGGTCTTCCGGATCTTGTCGGCCAATCATACGATGCCACGTGTCACATCCGCCGCCGCTTCCTTTGACGTCGTCCAACCAATAGGGTGCTGCCACGTGGCACCCCAAAACCTCGGTGCTCCCAGTGCACACGCCTGACTGTGGACCTGCCACCACGCGCCGCGCCTGCCCGTGCCCGCGCGCGCCTACCCGTGCCTGCCCGCACTGCCCGCGGCCGCGTTCCGCCACTGCACCGCCTTGCTCCGCCGCCTGCCGATCGCTGCAGGCCACCGGAACAGTAATTCCGGCCGGTGAATAGTAATTTTTTGCTCCGAATTCCAAAAGATGCAAGTAAATAGTCCATTTTCATCGTTTTCGCGCGCTGAGTCCAAATCCGCTGTCCGTTTCACCAAATTCTCTTTATAAATTTTGCCGAAAGCCCCCGCAAAAGCAAACTTGATCCGATTTTTGCGCCGGTTCCAAATCTGGAATCCGATTCATGAACAACCAACTCTATCACACAACATAAGCCTCCAGAAGCCACTGCTCGCCATGCAAAACCATCCCATAGATCCGGATCTTCACAAGATCACTCCCAGAAGCATTACTGAATACCACATATCCTTTACCCGGGGTAGGCAAGGCAAGGAAAGGAGCCGATCTTAGCTTTTTCTTCAAGAGCCGAAAACTTTGGTCAAGGTCTTCGTTCCTATCAAGCTTGGCTCCCTTGCGGGTAAGGCGAGTAAGCGGAGTAGTGATTCTTGAAAACCCTTCTACAAACTGCATATAGTACCCAGCTAATCCGACAAAACTTCGCACCTCGATTATATTCGCCAGTTGCGACCAATCCTTCATCACCTAAATCTTCTTAGGATCAACCGAAACTTCTCCTTCAAAGATCACATGGCCCAAGAATACAATTTTTCGAAGCCAAAACTCACACTTCTCCAGCTTCGCGAACAACTCCTTTCCCTTAACACCGGTAAGACTTGCCTAGGTGTTCCTCATATTCCTCATCACTTCGACAATAGACCAAGATATCGTCGATGAAAACTACCACAAATTCGTTGAGAAACGGTTGAAAAACTCGGTTCATGAGATCCATGAATACGGCTAGGCCATTGGTTCAAGATATCGTCTTATGCATATCTTCCGACTTAATCCTCAATTGATGGTATCCTGATTGGAGGTTGTACTTCGAGAATACCCTGGACCCTCGCAATTGATCGAAGAGATCATCAATTTGGGGTAGCGAGTACATGTTCTTCACAGTAACCTTGTTGAGCTCTCGGTAATCCACACACAACCGAAGGGTTCCATATTTCTTATTCACAGATAAGATCGGGGATCTCCAAGGTGAAACACTTGGCCTGATGAATTCTCCAACTGAGCCTTGAGCTCCTTCAATTCTGTGTGTGCCATTCGGTAGGGCGCCTTAGAGATAGGCACTATCCGAAGAATCACATCGATCATGAACTCGATCTCTCAGGTTGGTGGCATACCCAGTAGCTCCTTAGGGAAACTATCCGGGTACTCTCGAACTATAGGAATATCCTCAATTGCCAGAAGTTCCAATCGCTCCATTACCACCGTGGCCAAATATGTCATACCTCCGCCGTTGATCAACTTTGTGGCTCGGATTGGAGAGATTGCCATGGCAAATAGTGTGCTTCTCTCACCTCAGTAGACTAAACCCTCCTGTCCTGGCTACCGAAAGACAATGGTTAAACTTTCACACTCGATTAAAGCATAGTACCGAGTGAGCCAAATCCACTGCCAAAATGACGTTGAATCCATCCAGTCGCCTAAATACAAGGCGATCCACGGGCATAATCTAGTTGCTGATCTGAACTGGGCAGGCAGGACAAAGCTCGGTAATATAGAAGACACGTTCCAAAAATTTGAGGCCACAAAAGCTAAAGAAATTTATTCTCTAAAACTCTCTCATAAGATATCTTGAGTCTTATGTATAATAAAAAAACTTTAAAATTCTTCTCTAAATTAAATATTAAAATTTTAAAGATTTTCTTAATTGGAACATTATAAAAAATACAAATATTCCTAATTTAAAATTTTTAAAATTATATTCCTAGTTTTAAATAATTTATTTCAACCAAAAAAATCATAGAAATCTAACAAAAACCTCCGCAATAAATTAAGTAAAATATATATTTCGAAATAAAAATAAAATACAAAAAGTTATCTGGTACACTGCAGTAGGATTGATAAATTGTTATGTAAAACATACTAGCAATTAAGATGGAGCTTCTCATTTCTAGCTTCACATTTTTAGTTAAATTTATTTATTTTTTTTAAAAATACTATTATAAATTATCATCCACAATCTATATTTTAATAGTAAAACTAAAAATTCTGCACTAAAGCTTTTGATTTTCAACCAAAAAGCATATTTATTTATTTATTTTTTTTAGGCTGCATTTAGTTTGGACATAAATAAGAACTGTTTATTTCTAATATAGATATAATTTTTAAAATAAGTAGGAATAAATTTAATTTTGTGTTTGGATGAAAATTAGGTTGTTAGATAAAAAAAATTAACGTTTGGATAATTAGATTGAAATAGTAAGAAAAAAGTAATTATAATTTATTTAATTAATTAATATAAAAATATTAATTAAATAATAATTTAATTTATTTAATTAACTAGTGCTAGATAATACTTAATATTAATTAATAAAATAATTAATAGTATTGTTAATTAATAATTTAATAAACTATAAATAATTTAATAAAATAATAAATTAATTAGTTAATATTTTAATAATTAGATAATTAATTTATAAAATAATTAAATTAGTCAAAATATTAAATTAATTAAAAATTTAATATAATAATTAAAATTATATTTATTTTTATTAAACTAATTTTATTTTTTAAAAAATAAAATTATATTTTCACTCGAAACCATATATATTTGGAAACAAAATTAAAATAAAATTTTAATTCAGATTTTATTCTCTAAATCGAACTGTCACGAACTTTAGTTTTTCGCTTAATAAAAATTCGTGCTGCGTCCGCCTACCTACTCGAAAAATTTAGACTAAAATTTTTTAAGTACCCACGAGTACTCTGCCTTTTTAATATTTTTTTATTTATACACGCGACAATCCATGCCCACGTGACTTTTTTTTTTTTTTTTTTTTGGTTACTTTTTTTTGACTTGTAGGAGGAAAGATAAAAATTCGTGCTACTTCTCAAATTGCGTTGCGTGTTTGACAGGGGACTGGTGGGAAAAGTGCTACTGGGATTTCCACGTGGAAAGGCAGTTGCATGTGCGGAAGGAAAAACGGCTTTGGAAAGAAATTTACGCCCTGACAAAAAAAAAATATATCCCTGCCACGATTTTCCCTCGGCTTGCTCACATCAGGCGGAAAATAAAAATATAAATATAAAAAATATAAATATAAATATAAATAAATAAATAAATAAATATATATATATATATATATATATATATTATAAAATTTTAAAATACATAAATTATGTAAAAATATTTTATATGTAAGTGAAATTTTTATAGCCTGTTTGTTTCGAGTATAAATTTAACATATATAATTTTTTTTTATACTTGAGGTAGCTTGTTATTTCGAAATAATTAAGTATAAAATTTAAATTATGTTTGATTCAAAAGTTGCTATTATCTGAAATAGATAAAAGTATGTTTGATTAAAATGATGAAATAGTAGAAAATAAAAAAAATATATGATAGAATTTTTATAAAAATACTAATTTTGTCTTTATCTTTTTTATAAAAAAATTAATTTAAATATTATTAAATTTAAAACAATTTAATTATAAATAATAAATTATACATTATCTAAACAAAATAATATTTTATATTTTATAGTATATTTTAGTAAATAAAAAATTCTAAGTATTTTTAGCTATAGGTTGAAAGTTAAACTGCAAACAAAAAATAATTAGAATTCACATAGCCTAATTAGAATTCACATAGCCGCAGGTTCATATAGTCTCGGATTAGAATGTAATTAAGTTAAAAAAAAAAAGAAAAAAAAAACAAATTTAGATAACTACAGCTTGAAAGTTAAGATGCAAAAAAAAAAAATAAATAAATAAATAAATAAAATAAAATAAATCAGAGTTCATTTAGCCACAGGTAGGTTCAGATTGGAAGGTAAGTTAAAGAAAAGAAAAAATTTTTGCAAATTTAAATAGCTTAGCACGGAAGGTGAGAGGGGAAGAAGAGGAGGATGAAGATGACTGCGGTATTAAGGAAATAGGAAGGGGGCTGGGATAATTGTTAGATGTGACTCAAAATCAGAATCGCTTCGATATTATGATTCAGGTTCGCCGACGGCTTCGCAGTGCGACTTCGAAATTTTGTGGATGTCTGTGGTGGGTACGGATCCGATCCGCTAAGGAAAAATCATAATTTTTCCCCTTTTGTTTGCCCTAGTGAGATCGAGCGATTGTACGAAGAACAGAACTCTTGTATTCCCTCTTTTCTACATAGTGAAATCTCTCTTCTTTCGCCCGTGGTTTTTTCCTGCAAGGAGTTTTCCACGTAAATCTGTGTGTTATTTTTTGTCGTGCAATTTTGGTTCTACTTTTCTGTCGTGATCGCTAATTGATTTTGTTTAGTTTGTGCCCTCGTTGCTAACAATAATAAATCTCATTCACTGTCCCTTAGGAATAAACTCTTATTTCGGAGGCTCGGATTATCTTTAACGGATTATTCTAGGATAACTCGTTAAGTATAAATTAAATTAAACTTATATTCTAGGGTAAAAAAATATCTTATTTGGCAAGAATTGTGGAACAAACAGAACCTTAGAGAATAGCATAGCAATGCCGCGGAAAAGATAGCAACAACGGAAAGAAAAGAAAGGAAAACTAAATTTAAAATTTTTAAAAATAAAAAAATAAAAAAATAAAAAAAATATCTATAATTTTTAATTATAAAAAAATATATGCCTGTAATTATGGGCATCCATTGATTGCCTAAAATATTTATAATTTAATAAGCAACGTACTGATTCGTTTTGTCCATAAATTTTTAAGTAAAAAAAATTAATATTATAAATTTACTGGTAATCTACGAATATCTACAGGCAAGAGTAGATATTAACGGATGTAGTCAAGCCTTAATATGACTTTTGTTTTTTTATAAAAAAAATATATAAATATTTTTAAAACTTCAGTATTTTTTAAATGAACATTTTAATTTTTTTTTTTTTTAATAGTTAGATTTTTAAATTTATTATGCCTTCACTAGTAGATTCACTTTTTTATTCTTTAATGATAAGTTAAAAAAGATAAGCATTTTTGTATTTTAAAGTTATACATAATCTTGTGCGAAGTTGTTCAATTAGCAACTTTATTTAATAAAAATTAGAGGGTCTATTTGGAAAATTTAAAAATTCAAGGGTGTATTTTTGACCAATTTTTTTTTTCCTTTTTTAAAGTTCTCTGTAAATTCCCTCTGCAACTTTCGTGGCAGCTTCCCAACATGAATATTTTTTGTGACAAAAATATTCCGTGACCCTTAATCGTATCTTATTCAGGCATTTTTTTTTAAAATTAAAAAAATATTATGAGAACGTTCCTTTCATTTAAATTAACTATTTTTTAAATCATTAATGGTTATATAAAGATTAATTAATTTATTATTCAAATAAAATAAATAAAATTGAAGTTTTAATAGTCAAATAACCATGGCAAGCTACAATATGTCACAAAAATTCAAATAAATTTGACTCCAATGGTTAATTTAAAACAAAATTAAAATTTTATTATTTATTGTTAACATTTGTTAATATATTTTTTCTCTTTTTCTGTATATTGAAGAAGTATATAATGACTAGATATTTGTAATCTCATATTAGCTGGATCGAGCTCCCAATCAAAATTATTGTTTCTTAATAAAATAAAATAAATTATAGATAAATTATATTAATTTAAATTATTTTTTACAATAAATCTACGTACTTATTTTCAACTTTGCAATATCTCCGCATTTTAATTGCTTTCGTGTTTTAATATATTAGAGCTTTAATTAAGAGCATTGCTATTTGTATATTTAAAATATAGATATATATTTTATATTTTATTCATCAAAGAGATAATACTTTATACTATTATTATTATTTTTTAATATTAAAAATTTAAAAGTAATGTTTAAATCTTTAAATGAGAGGATGTAAGATTTGCGCTCCAACTAGTAAAATTTTCACAAAATTAGCATATCCAAGTCATCAGACAATGTAAGTGAATTGCTTTTATTAGCATCTTTATTTTTCTCCCCACAAATGTTATTCCATTTGTGAGTCAAGTTTTCTATCTCTGCAAAATTGGAAATCTTAATTAGTAAAATGAGTTGTTAAAGAACCACTCAAAGAAATATATATATATATATATATATATATATATATATATATATATATATATATATATGAGGGCCTTCAATTGCAACTATACATATACATGTTGATTTTTTTTTTTTTTTTGTGAATAGATTATTTATATATTATAAAATCATATTTAACGATTTAGATCCTCATTTAAAAGTTTGTGTAAAAAAAAAATTACAATATTTAAAACTCAAGGTAGAAGTTTTCAAAAATTACAATTTTTTGTATGTAGGTCTTTTTTTATGTTTTAAATCACGTTAGATAGTTTAGAATTTTATTTTAGACCTTTTATGATTGAATTTTAATTTGTGTAAAAAGTGTGTTAACTTAAAAATTTGTAATTTGAACTCTAGCTCTTTATGTATTACATGTATTTATATAAACTAGACGCGAGTGTTTGTGCCAGACACGTGCGTATCTATGTTCGACTCATGTCTGACGCTGGCACACTATAAATATGTATTCCACACGTATCCATAATATAGGTATCCCATTATAAAATATATTTATTTATTATTTTATTTTTTATGTATATATATAATATAAGATAATAAATATTTTATTTTTTAATAAATGCATATAAATTTTTTGAAATAATATAAATAAATTATATATAAGGATAATTTTTAAAAAAATATATAAATTATTAATATTTAATCAAAATTAATAATTTATATATAATAAATATATATTATTATATTAATAATATTATATTTTATTAAAAATATTAATATTATATCCGTATTTTAATTTTTTAAAAATTATAAAATTATCGTATTCAATCGTGTATCTGACTTGCGCATTCATGGTATCTGTGTTTATGATGCCTAGTAATCAACAAATTAAATAAAGTGTCTAATTAGATTCGTTTCTTTATCTTTAATCTTAAATTTCTCTTTCCCACTAGCTGTCCAATGGTATTAGCCATCTCCGATTCAAAAAGCACCTGCCCAATATCTATTTATTTATTTATTCATTTATCTGTACTCATCATGAGTTAGAGAACCATTAATCCATGTGTTAAAAAACAATATTGTGATCATCAATATTTGTATATATAGGACTCTAATCTATCTACCCTTATTAATGTTTCTTTATAATCCAAAAGCATTAATCAGATGAGTTAAAAAGAGCAGCAATTGTTGACCTCAAAGAAAAATTAAGCTGCCACTTTAAACAAGGCTTAATTATTTATTTATTTTTTTTTTTTTTTTTTAGTTCGGTGAGCCATAAATAAAACAATATATATATATATATATATATATATATATATATATATATATATATATATATATATATGCTAGACTGGAATACTATTAATAGTACTAAGTTATTGATGTTATTTGTTGGATTTAATTTTTCCTATATATGGGCTAACATATAAATTTATAATTATATTATGGGTTATCTAATTTAATAGGGCCATTAAGTAATTTAATATGGGCTCTGAAAACATCTATTGGCTATGAGCTATTAATGTGTAGAAACCAAATACAAATCTAATTAGAGTTTATGGGACTCTAATTAGACATAGTATATAAGGAATATAAAACGGTTGTGGTCCCGAGTCGGATTCCTGTCATCATTTGTCCTGTCCCATTCAGAGCAAAATTAATTAGACGACGAATCTAGACTTGGAAGCACTCAATTCAGGCGATTTTATTGTCGTTGTTTGAGAAACGATAAGATCTGAGAACGTGTTTCATCAAGTATGGATTCTGGTAAGCGTTTATATTGTTTCCAAATAGATTAACGATTATCTAATAATTTACATGTGTTTCTTGGGTTATCTCGCATTAATTTGCATACGGATGTAACAAGTGGTATCGGAGCCTCACATGTTTAAATCATTAGATGTCTTTTTTTATTTGTAACTTTTTATCTACCAAAGGGATTATCTATGGTAGAAATTAAGTTTTTTTTTTAAGGAAATTATCATAAATCTTTTTTTTTTTTTCCCGCATAATAGTTTGATTTGTGATATTTTGGATTCCGAATTTCAATTGTTTAACGATTTTGGATCATAAAGTAAAGTTTTTGGTTTTCTTTATGCAAAACATAATTATTTGACAGATTATTTGACAGGATTAATTGTTAGTATTTGATTACTACGTTGAGAGTACCACTTACAATTGATATTTCTGTCCAAAGAGTGAATGTCAATGTTGTTCTAGGTATCTTGTTTTGGAGCTCACTATTATTTGAATTTATTTATTATATTTTTATTATGGATAAAATTGTGAGCTTAATGGTTGTTATTTTATTCTCTGTCCAGCTAATATTTCTGTTTCTTCAATATCTGCAAATATCAATTCAATCCCAGTCATGAATGGCACAAATTTCAAGGATTGGAAAGAGAACGTTATGATTATTCTCGGTTGCATGGATCTGGACTTTACGCTACAGACAGAACAACTGTCACGCCTCGGGGTCGAAACTGCGACCCGGGCTCGCCAACAGATCCGCCACCTATGCAAAATCCCGCATAGGCGAAGCGTCTAACCTGCAAAAGATAGTACTATAGCTATGCAAATATCAGAGCGAAAAAAAAGTGCTGTAAAATAAAATCCAATCACTGTACAACACAAAATAAAGTACAACATCCATCTCTTAAAATACAGATAATCATCATACAATATCCTCAGTACAGCATCTCTCAACTCCAAAAGGGAGATAAACTAAAACTATAGTACATCAGTCTCTCCAAATACAAAAGATCCCTCTCAAAGTAAACAATAAAAACCAGCTGACAGCTACAAGGAATCTCCAATCAGGGGATACAGCTACACTCCTCGGGCGGTAATTAAGGATCTAGCTCGTGACTCCCTCGCCTCGAACAACGACCGAAAGATCAGCAACTCCCGCAGAAGCCTCTGCAAAACAGGAGGAAGACAAGAGGGAAACAACAATGGGGGTGAGAACCACTAGTAAACCAGTAGCCTCCCCCTATGGGTAAAGCCTGCAACTCCGGCGTACCCACTAAGTCTACCAGAGGCAAGAAAAGGAATAGGTGGTAAAGCTGTAAACAGAACTGCTGAATAAAGAAAAACCACCAATAGTATGCCTCTAAATGCAGTATCAAAGGTAACTGTATGCATGCAACTATAATGCAAGCTGTCTGAGTCAACCCAATCAGATGGACCGGTATGAAACCTGGTACTGCCTACTCTGCTGCCGAACTCAAGTATCTGCTAACCAATCGGTACTCACTGACCGATGCTCACTGTCTAGCACTCACTGGCCAACAGGTCTGGCACTCACTAGCCAATATGTCAACTGCTTACTCCGGAGTGGCACTCGAGGGGAGCGACCCACACGAGTAAAGTATCTCTGTCATCAGTATCTCAATATAGCAGGACTGGATCAAGACTATGATCAAAGTGGGAAACTCCGTCCACTAATGAAATCCCGATCCCCAATCTGGTGCAATAATACTCAATAAGTGGAAAACTCCATCCACTAGAGAAATCTGATACCCAATCTGATGCAATAGTACTCAATAAGTGGGAAACTCCATCCACTAGAGAAATCTGATATCCAATCTGATGCAATAGTACTCAATAAGTGGGAAACTCCATCCACTAGAGAAATCTGATACCCAATCTGATGCATAAGTAAACATCCGGTCAACCGCCCAATGTCCGCGGTCGCCGCAACACCCCACAATCAACAATCAAGCCCAACAACCAACACCCGGTCAACCACCTAATATCCGCGGTTGCTACAATAACGCACAATCCACAATCAGGTAAAATAATCAATATCCGGTCAACCGCCTACTGTCCGCGGTTGCTGCTGTCACGCCCCGGGTGTAAACCGGAACCCGGGCTCGCCAACAGATCCGCCATGCACACGGGATTTACCGCGTACATGAAGCGCTGGTAACCTGCTCAGATATAATATAACAATAACAGAGCATAATACAGAGCTGAAATAGAAGAACCACATAGTACCTCAGACTGGAAATACAAATAAAACTGTAACAGGTACAACAATCTCCCAGTTCAACAAATAGTACAACCCGCTGGCGGAAGCCAGACTCAAAAAAAAAGGAGAATCCACAGTCTGAGTGAAGGGTACAGCATCTATCTACAGCTCTCAGTCTCACCGGAGATCCATCTATTCGGCTATCCCCTTACCTCGATCTGCTGCCGAAGGCCTAGCAACTCCCGCAGATGACTCTGCAAAAATAAAGGAGAAGAAAGAAACAGAAAATGACAATGGGGGGTGAGAACTACCAGATAAACCAGCAGTCTCCCCTAGTGGGTAAAAACCTCAACTCTGACGCACCCACTAGGACTACTAGAGGCAAAAGGGGAAGTGGTAAGATACATAAGTTGCTGAAACAGGAAAGCTACCACTACTATGCTGTCAAAACTGTATGCATGCATCAGAAATAGTATCTGTCCAAATAAACCCAATCTAGACACCAGTAACAACTGGTACTGCCTGCTCAGCGGAATCTGCACACACGGCTCGAAACCGCGGGATCGGCTCGCACGGCTCGCATCCCAACATAAGTATCAGACTGGCACACACGGCTGGGTCTGAAAAAGCCCACCTCCGGAGTGGCACTCGAGGGGAGCGACCCACACGAGTAAAGCATCTCTGTCATCAGTATCTCAAGTATCTCTGTAGCACATATCTCAATATAGCAGGACTGGATCATAACTATGATCAAAGTGGGAAACTCCATCCACTACAGAAACTCAATCCCCAGCTGATGCAATGAACCAGACTCAACCCCAATCTGGTGCAAGGACAAACATCTGGTCAACCGCCTACTGTCCGCGGTCACCGCAATACCCCACAAATCCATGATCTGGCTACACTATCCCAAATCCCTGCTCATACTTGAGCGACAACATCTAAATGCAAAGGAAAGTGATAAAACATGTCAAGTCCCAATATGATAGTGTAGCACTAAATAGTGGCTAACTGGATGTCCAAGAAAGCATGCAGTTATTTAAAAGCTGTAGAAAAGTATCAATATTTATTTTAAAAGAATATTGATTTACTGGAAAAAGTTATTGTAGCCTTTGTCCCAATCACAGTGTCCCAACATAAGTCATTATATAATCCGTGGGGTTATATCAAATTTTAGGGGAGTTCATCCCAGCGGTTTTCATCAATTGTCCTGTTAGTTTGTCCTGTTAGTTTGTCCTGTTAGTAGTCCTGTTAGTAGTCCCAATGGTTCTCATCAATTATCATATTATTTTGTCCCAATTGTTCTCATCAATTAAATTTTAGGGGAGTTCCAGTAATCCCAGTGAGCTTGTCAAAAATGAGGTAAGCAACAACCGCCCACCTCGAACAGCTCACACCACACCCCAGGTAGTCTCCTGGTTGTCCACAGTCCTCAAATCCTGCAAATCAACGCTCCCGGTATAAAAACAAATCCCAAAAAGCATAATATTTGCTGTTTTTCGAACAGCACAGGAAAAGAGGAGTTTTTCACCTCTATACAGTGCTCAGGAAAATCTAGAAAAATTACGGTTGCGTTCGTCGCGAAGAGTAGATCAAAATCGACTCTTTAAACACCTCGATCTGATGCTCCTACGGCAAGATAAAAATCGGAGAAGTTGACACTGTCCAGAAATTTCCACAGCAAAAAGGGGGGGTCAAAGAGGCCTCGGAAACCGTGCCAAAAGTGCGAAATGGAGCAAAGCGATCAACACGGAAATCGAAGCCTTACCTCTTAGGAACACGTTGTTACAAAAATCGTCCAAAAATTCCTCCCGGTTAGCACACAGCGAATTTCCGACGGAACTGCGACGGAAAATGGGCCTAAAAAGAAAATCGTCGCAGTGCGCCGCGTCGCAGATAACTCACTATCTGTAACTCCAGAAATTCTGAGATTTGGAGGAGAGAGAGAAGAGAGAGAGAGGAAGAAATTTCGTAGAGGAAACCTTCTCTGTTTCTCTCTCTAAGGCACACAAAACGAGGTGGGAATGAGAGGGGGGGTGAGGACTCTTATATAGTGGGCCAAAGGGAATCTTCCCACACGGGATCCGGATCCGAACAGGAAACACCGAAAATTGGCCAACCAGATTGCGCCACGTGTCCACAAAACAGGAAACAGCCTGTGCAAGCCCAATGAAAAATCGCCACGTGGCCACGTGGTGCACGTGATTGCTCCACGCTCCGGGTTTTCCGGATCCTGTCAGCCAATCCGGGTGTGCCACGTGTCACAGTCCCCGTGGACTTCTAGAAGCCGGCCAGCCAATGGGAAGCTACCACGTGGCAGATGGAATTTTCGGTGCTTCCGGTGCACGCTAGGCCCATGGACCGCGCACCCGTGCCTGCCCGCGCCTGCCCGCGCCTCCGCGCTCTGCCGTTGCGCCGCCGCTGCGCCGCTGCCCGCCGCCGTGCGCCGCCGCCCGCCGCCGCTCGCCCGTCGCCGGAACAGTAATTCCGGCGGCCGGAGTTACTGTTCCGGCGTGAACAGTACCCATGGTGCCGGAAAAATTAAGTAAATACACCATTTTGACCGTTTTCGCGCGCTGAGTCCGATTTCGCCGTCCGTTTTGCCAAATTCTTATCCGAAATTTTGCCGAAAGCTCCCGGAAATTCCCGTTTGCCTCGATTTTCGCGCCAAGTCTATTTTAAATATCCAATTTCGATTCTACAAGCTCCGATGCACTGTACAAGCTTCCCGCAGTCACTGTTTAATGTTGCACAGTTCCTGCGGGAGTCCGGATCATCACAGCTGCAATCCCCCACAAATCCAACATCAAGTACATCCTGTCTCCGACCCTAAGGTCTCGGCTACACTATTCCAAACCCCTGCTCGAACCCGAGCAACATAACTCAAAAGTCTAAATAAGAAGGAGAAAGGAAACAATCATGGTTTCTCCTAAGTCAAATCCCAATATGATAATGTAGCAATAAATAGTGGCCTATCTAGATGTCCATACAAGCATGCAAAAGTTCTCATGCAAGATGAAAGAAAGTGAATCAAATAACAGTTCTACATGTGTATCGAATAATCAATTCGCATAGATATAACCATCATGCTAAAATTATCAGCCATACACATGTATATAATCCCTGATCCATAATAAATCACCAAAGTGGTACCCGCACATAGATATGTCATCATGTCCCAACAATTAATCCATTTAACCAACTTTCATAAAATCTATGTGCTAACATGGCATGTTAATTATTACTATTAAAATATCCCAATAATCATGTTCCAACATGCTATATTCACAAAATTAATCTCAAGTGATAGGCTCACATTTATATCATTCAATCATGCATGGTAATCAATCACATAGTCCAAGTGGGGAATTCTCTAATAAACTTAGTGAGCAAGTCAGAAGTTGAGGTATGCAACAACCACCCACCTCGATCGCAGAGCATGCGAAGCACAGCCCAAATACGCCATCACTTCCGGTAAACACGGCACACTGCACGGTAATCCAAACGGCGTACAATTAATCTAAAAATGTGCAATAACCCACTGTCCAACAACTAGTCCCAAAAATGGCTAAATTTCACCTACGAGATGAACTCGGAAAAATCCGAAAAAATAACCGCTACGATCGTCGCGTCGAGCCAATCGAAACGAGTACTCACACATTCCGATCCGATACCTGTAGGTCAAGTTACAATAAAAACACCGCTGCATGCTCAAAACTTCCCACAAACAAAAATCCTGTAGTATTCTGTCCAGAAAAGTGGGATTATCACCTTCGCAGCAACCTCCAAAAATCCCAAAAAAATCACCACTATGTTCCTCGCGATGAGTAGATCCAAATAGAGTACTTATCGCCCTGTTCCGATGCCTGTAGGCTGAGATATAAATTAAACAAGCCCCCGCTGTCCAAAAAGTCACCACAAAAAAAGGAGGGTCAAAAGGTGCCTCGGGAATCGTGCCAGAAACCCAAAATAAGGTGAAACGATCAACATGAAAAATGAAGCCTTACCTCTCTAGAACACACTGCCATAAAAATCGCCCAAAAATTCCATCGGGGTAGCCCAGGGGAGCTCTCAGACTGAACTGTGACGGAAAAGCCCACTGTAAGAGAATCGTCGCAGTGCGCCGAATTGCAGATAATGCCGATGCCGAGGCCTCCAAAAATTCCGGGGATCCAACAAGAAGTAGGGGACAAGGTGATGAACAAATTCCCTTAAGGCTCTAACTCGAGAGGAGCTCGGGAAAAGGGCCAAAAGAGCAGTCCAAATAGAGTATTTATAGCCCATTCCAAACAAATGGATTAATTCCCTCTGTGTCCCAAGTTCCGGGCGCCCGAAACATTTCGGACGCAAACAGTGCGCCGATCCGCGCCGTTCATCCAGTGCCCGAATTCACCAGATTGCGTCACATGTCCCCGAACAGCGGACAGCCGATCCAGCCGCTCCCGTCCTGCCGCGTGGCCCGCCGTGGTCAACGGGGTGGGTGGCGCCCGCCAATGGCGGGCCGCCACGTGGCGCACGTGTGCGCCACGTCGGCGCCGTGGCCACCACGCCAGCCGCCACCCTGCCAACCGTCGCCTGCCACGCCACCTGCCCCCCGTACGCGCACAGTGACGCGCCAAATCCTCGCGCGCCACGTGTCAAGCCCCCGCGCTCGGTGCGCCCGGTGCACACACTCCGTTCACCCGACGAACCACCAATTGCCACGTGTCTACCTCTCAACCAATAGGAAACTGCCACATGGCACACCACCAGCCTGCACCCCCGCGCCTGCCCGCGCACCTGCCTGGCCTGCCCGGCCTACCCGCGCACCCTCGCGTGCGCCGCGCCCACAGCACCGAACCAATGAAGAGCTGCCACGTGTCCCCGCCGGTCCACCGTACACCCGCGTGCTCTACCGTGAACCGAGTGCAATGCGCCTGCCAATCTGGCGCTGCCACGTGTCCCGGCCGGCGGTCCACGGCTCCCCCATGCACCAAAATACACTAGAAACTTTCGGGTCTCCGTTTTTGGGCGTCCGGACTCAGAAAAATACAAGTAAATAGCCGTTTCTCATAGTTTTTCCGCGCTGAATCTAAATACGGCCTCTGTTTTGCACAAGGCTCCTTCCAAGATTCGACGGGGGTATCCGAATACACTCGGGATCCATTCGACGCACTGGGTCCATTTCTTGAGTCCGATACACACCTAAACACTCCCATCTCCCAAGATAGCCCTCCAGAAGCCACTGATCAAGCCATAAACCCCCAATGAAGATCCGGGTCATCACATCCTCCCCCACTAAAAGAAAGTTTCGTCCTCGAAACTAAAACAACTCAAAAGGGAGTCTTAAAACTAGGGTACGTATCCATCAACACCGTCTCCAGCTCCCAAGTCACTACTCACTCCCCGTGATTACTCCTCAATAACAATAACAATAACAAGTACGGCATGGCCCGATTGTGCAATTCTCTCATCTCACGAGCCAGAATTCGCAACGGGTGTTCCTCGTACTCCACACATTCACAGATCTCAAATGGAGCGAGTCAATCACAGGCGAGGGATCCAAAAGCACATCACTCCCATGCTGAGACGTGGAAAAACCTCAGGGACTCCAACAAAAGGCTGGAGGAAAAGGGAAGAAGAATAGTACAACACATATCAACACCACACCCTGGTGCCAACTAGATCAGTGCAACCCAAAACACCCCCACGCGATCATCCAAGAAGGGAAGAAGCCTTAACACGTCAGGTCCTCACTCGGTCACTCTCAAATCCTGACCATCCGAGTGGACTGCTCCACCGCAGTCTACCATCAAAAGGAACCCCCAGGGACACAAACTTGAGCCATGTTCACCTCAACGGTCCCACACAGCGCCAGCTACGGAATCATCAAACTCAACCCCAAATAGCTCTCCTGCTCCAGGTATCCGCCACCACAGTGGCCCTGTCGGGGGTGATACTGGATGCTCATCAATAATCTAACTGTAACTCCATAGCCACTATGGGAGGCATCACTGTATCTCGCAAATCCATCTCCAATCACTGGCGATGCTAAAATGGGCGCTGGTATCAGTCTCATCACCCATTCGTCAAGCTCTGCCGGCACTATCCGGTCCAAAAGCTCCTCACCTCAACAATAACTGTCGGTCTCGGCCAGTCTCGAATAGCATCCATTTTGGCTAGATTTCTACCGCCGCTCCTATGGCTAGAATATGTAATCCAAGAAGATATGCTCTCGAAGCTAAAACTTGTACCATAACAACTTGGCATATAGCTTCTTCTTCACAGACCTTGTCACACCATCTACAAGTGCTCCACAAGCTCTAAATCACACAAGGAGGGGGGGGGGGGTAAAATCAAAATATCCCGGGAGAATATCGCCAATAATCCTTCCAAGTGCAGCTGGAACACACAATTCCTCAAATCTCAAAGACGACAAGGCATTAGTCATTCAATCTGGCCTCACTGTACTCATAATGCCCCTACCGTGTCCTGAATACCATCTTGGCGAAATACTCAGTTGTATGATTTCAAATAGATACATGCATCATAAGCAAACAACTGCCGGAGTATAACTCCATCAAAAGGTCCTAAATAATACCTGGACCTGCCTGCGGTCACACCACACAAGAACCCTCACCGCCGTGTATCAACGACGTGGCATCACCACCGTGTATCAACGGTGTGGCACTAGGTCAAACAGACTCTCGATCCATCAGATCCTGCGACTGCGCCATCAGCTCTCTCAGCTCTACAGGTGATATCCAACGAGGTGCTGTCGAGGTTGGCGCGGTTCCCAGAACCACGTCAATCACAATCTCAATCTCCCTAACCGGCGGCATCATCATCAGCTCAGGTGGAATCACACCCGGGATCTCACGGGCAACAGGAATATCCTTGAGTCCCGGTGCCGTCGCAGGCACCTCTCGCATTGTCGCTGCAACCTGTGTGCTCTAACTATCTCAACAAACAAGCCTCCATTGTCTGCCTCGCAGAAGGTCATAGCATTCTCTCTCCGCAGTCAAACATCATGTGGCACTGTGCCAACCAATCCCAAGCACTGGGTCAAAACACCGAACTGACACAGATACCAATAAGTCTGCCGATACAACTCGAGGTCTCAACTGCACTAGACATGATCCACAAGCCTCCTCCACATGCACCACACCAACCAGAACCTGTACCTCTAGTGCACGTGGTAACTACTCTGCCTCTAATCCATGCAGGAATGCAGAGTGCTCTAACTCCGACTGCTGTGATGGAATCACACCTGCGACGACCCGATCCATTGCCTTGGCGCCCTCCAACCAGGCAGCACAGTCTCATCCGCTCGATGCAGGTGGTCGTCGCTCAATCTGCCTGAAAAGATCAAAACTACCCACATAGAGAGAACGATCTCTGCCTCTGCTCACACTGAGGCGACGAATATGGTCCTCCGCAGACAACAAATTCATGCTACCACTGCGCTACTCTGATATAGATGCTGATGCTGCGATCGGGGTCCACCCGACCTCTGATGTCTCAGAAATCCACGATCCTGGAGAAGGAAATCGAGAATGCCTTTGCCAGCCGATCTGTCCCCCATCACCTAGTGCCAAGCGCCTTCATCCAGAACTCGCCTCTGGCGGCAGATCCCTATCCAAAGGAACCGCAACGCCACGCTCCATAAACAACGCCTACTACGTCGCGGCATCCAAAATCTGTACAGGAAGAACCGAATAAACTGAAAGGTATCCTAGCGCAATCCACTCCTAGTTACACATATCCTATGCGCCTTGTCCCTCGAAACCTGGAGCGCGCAGTTCAACAACTGCATAAAACCTCTGGCCCAGGGAGGCTCTCGAATAGTCTCTCCATCACCACCAACCATGATTCTGCCTCCAAAGGCTCCAACTCAATTCCACGAATCGGGGTGGTTCATCTGCCAAAACTGGCTCCATCGATCGATGATGTCCCACAGCTCATCAGCCTCAGTTATCCACCCCGCCTCGGTGCCTTGGCACTAAATATTGGCACGGGGGGGGCTACTCGCTCCATCGGCGCCACAAAAATCACTGCCGTTGAGGATACTGCAACCAGGTGGTCTCAGGAAAAAAGCACTGTCGGACTACCCACTGCTTCGACAACTGTGTCACCAAGACCAGCTGCTCACTCTGCCGCTGATAAGCCTCTGACAATCCTATCATCTGGGTCCGGAGTTCTCTGACCTCAATCCGAGTATCCGGCCCAAAACGATCCGCTCAGGCTCAACTGCTGCGACGAGTGCACACCAATCCGCACAACGCGTCGGGGAGACACCGCTCACGACGATCAACTGCACCACAGCACAAAACAAAACTCGACCCAATCCGGCGAAAGTCTAGAGCATGTCAACCGTTCCACCGCATTATGTTGTCTGCAGCCAACATAATTGCTTAGGAGAATAAACATGCCAATCACTCGTCCCATCACTTGGGAGAGTTATAAGACCCAATGAGAACTCTCGCCAAAAGTCACGACTCTCACGAAGTCATCTAGGGTCCAAACACCAGCCTAGGGTTTCTACAGTCCCAACTGACCTTTCCCTAAGCTCTGATACCAACCTAATCTGTCACGCCCCGGGGTCGAAACTGTGACCCGGGCTCGCCAACAGATCCGCCACCTATGCAAAATCCCGCATAGACGAAGTGTCTAACCTGCAAAAGATAGTACTATAGCTATGCAAATATCAGAGCGAAAATAAAGTGCTGTAAAATAAAATCCAATCACTGTACAACACAAAATAAAGTACAACATCCATCTCCTCAAATGTAGATAATCATCATACAATGTCCTCTGTACAGCATCTCTCAACTCCAAAAGGGAGATAAACTAAAACTATAGTACATCAGTCTCTCCAAATACAAAATATCCCTCTCAAAGTAAACAATAAAAACCAGCTGATAGCTACAAGGAATCTCCAACCAGGGAATACAGCTACACTCCTCGGGCGGTAAGGATCTAGCTCGTGACTCCCTCACCTCGAACAACGACCGAAAAATCAGCAACTCCCGTAGAAGACTCTGCAAAACAGGAGGAAGAAAAGAGGAAAACAACAATGGGGGTGAGAACCACTAGTAAACCAGTAGCCTCCCCCTGTGGGTAAAGCCTCCAACTCCGGCATACCCACTAAGTCTACCAGAGGCAAGAAAAGGAATAGGTGGTGAAGCTGTAAACAGAACTGCTGAATAAAGGGAAACCACCACTAGTATGCCTCTAAATGTAGTATCAAAGGTAACTGTACGCATGCAACTATAATGCTAGCTATCTGAATCAACCCAATCAGATGGACCAGTATGAAACCCAGTACTGCCTGCTCTGCTGTCGAACTCAAGTATCTGCTAACCAATCAGTACTCACTGACCGATGCTGACTGTCTAGCACTCACTGGCCAACAGGTCTGGCACTCATTGGCCAATATATCAACTGCCTACTCCGGAGTGACACTCGAGGGGAGCGACCCACATGAGTAAAGTATCTCTGTCATCAGTATCTCAATATAGCAGGACTGGATCAATACTATGATCAAAGTGGGAAACTCCGTCCACTAATGAAACCCCGATCCCCAATCTAGTGCAATAATACTCAATAAGTGCAAAACTCCATTCATTAGAGAAATTTGATACCCAATCTGATGCAATAGTACTCAATAAGTGAAAAACTCCATCCACTAGAGAAATCTGATACCCAATCTGATGCAATAGTACTCAATAAGTGGGAAACTCCATCCACTAGAGAAATATGATACCCAATCTGTTGCATAAGTAAACATCCAGTCAACCGCCCAATGTCCGCGGTCGCCGCAACACCCCACAATCAACAATCAACCCCAATAACCGACACCCGGTCAACCGCCTAATATCCGCGGCTGCCGCAATAACGCACAATCCACAATCGGGTAAAATAATCAATATCCGATCAACCGCCTACTGTCCGCGGTTGCTGCAATCCCCCACAAATCCAACATCAAGTACATTCTGTCTCCGACCCTAAGGTCCCGGCTACACTATCCCAAATCCTTACTCGAATCCGAGCAACATGACTCAAAAGTCTAAATAAGAAGGAGAAAGGAAACAATCATGGTTTCTCCTAAGTCAAATCCCAATATGATAATGTAGCAATAAATAGTGGCCTATCTAGATGTCCATACAAGCATACAAAAGTCCTCATGCAAGATGAAAAAAAGTGAATCAAATAACAGTTCCACATGTATATCGAATAATCAATCCGCATAGATATAACCATCATGCTAAAATTATCAGCCAACTACACATGTATATAATCCCTGATCCATAATAAATCACCAAAGTGGTACCCGCACATAGATATGTCATCATGTCCCAACAATTAATCCATTTAACCAACTTTCATAAAATCTATGTGCTAACATGGCATGTTAACTATTACTATTAAAATATCCCAATAATCATGTTCCAAAATGCTATATTCACAAAATTAATCTCAAATGATAGGCTCACATTTATATCATTCAATCATGCATGGTAATCAATCACATAGTCCAAGTGGGGAATTCTCTAATAAACTTAGTGAGCAAGTCAGAAGTTGAGGTATGCAACAACCACCCACCTCGATCGCAGAGCACGCGAAGCACAACCCAAATACGCCATCACTTCAGGTAAACACGGCACACTGCACGGTAATCCAAACGGCGTACAATTAATCCAAAAATACGCAATAACCCGCTGTCCGACAACCAGTCCCGAAATTGGCTAAATTTCACCGGCGAGATGAACTCGAAAAAATCCAAAAAAATAACCGCTGCGATCGATGCGTCGAGCCGATCGAAACGAGTACTCGCACGTTCCGATCCGATACCTGTAGGTCAAGTTACAATAAAAACACCGTTGCATGCTCAAAACTTCCCACAAACAAAAATCCTGTAGCATTCTGTCCAGAAAAGTGGGATTATCACCTTCGCAGCAACCTCCAAAAATCTCAAAAAAATCACCACTGTGTTCTTCGCGAAGAGTAGATCCAAATCGAGTACTTATTCGCCCTGTTACGATGCCCGTAGGCTGAGATATAAATCAAACAAGCCTCCGCTGTCCAAAAAGTCACCACAGAAAAAGGGGATCAAAAGGTGCCTCGGGAATCTTGCCAAAAACCCAAAATGAGGTGAAACAATCAACACGGAAAACGAAGCGTTACCTCTCTAGAACACGCTGCCGTAAAAATTGCCCAAAAATTCCATTTGAGTAGCCCAGGGGAGCCCTCAGACTGAACTGTGACGGAAAAGCACACTGTAAGAGAATCGTCGCAGTGCGCCGAATTACAAATAATGCTGATGCCGAGGCCTCCGAAAATTTCGGGGATCCAACAAGAAGTAGGGGACAAGGTGATGAACAAATTTTCTTAAGGCTCCAACCCGAGAGGAGCTCGGGAAAGGGCCCAAAAGAGCAGCCCAAATGGAGTATTTATAGCCCATTCCAAACAAATGGATTAATTCCCTCTGTGTCCCAAGTTCCGGGCGCTCGAAACATTTCGGGCGCAAACAATGCGCCGATCCGGGCCGTTCATCTAGCGCCCGAATTCACCAGATTGCCCCACGTGTCCCCGAACAGCGGATAGCCGATCCAACCGCTCCCGTCCTGCCGCGTGGCCCGCCCTGGTCAAACAGTGGGTGGCGCCCGCCAATGGCGGGCCGCCACGCCAGCCGCCACCCTGCCAACCGCCGCCTGCCACGCCACCTGCCCCCCGTAAGCGCACAGTGACGCGCCCAATCCCCGCGCGCCACGTGTCAAGCCCCCGCGCTCGCTGCTCTCGGTGCACACACTCTGTGCACCCGACGAACCACCAACTGCCACGTGTCCACCTCTCAACCAATAGGAAATCGCCACGTGGCACACCACCAGCCTGCACCCCCGCGCTTGCCTGCGCACCTGCCCGGCCTGCCCGCGTGCGCCGCGCCCATAGCACGGAACCAATGAAGAGCTGCCACGTGTCTCCACTGGTTTACCGTACACCCGCGCGCTCTACCGTGAACCGAGCGCGCTGCGCCCGCCAATCTGGTCCTGCCACATGTCCCGGCCGGCGGTCCACGGCTCCCCCATGCACCAAAATGCACTAGAAACTTCCGGGTCTCCGTTTTTGGGCGTTCGGACTCAGAAAAATACAAGTGAATAGCCGTTTTTCATCGTTTTTCCGCGCTAAATCCAAATATGGCCTCTGTTTTTCACAAAGCTCATTCCAAGATTCGACGGGGGTATCCGAATACACTCGGAATCCATTCGACGCACTGAGTCCATTTCTTGAGTCCGATACACACCCAAACACTCCCATCTCCCAAGATAGTCCTCCAGAAGCCACTGATCAAGCCATAAACCTCCAATAAAGATTCGGGTCATCACAACAACCCCCTTCTCTTACAGATAAAAGTTTCGCTGAGAATAAAAGGGGCTTTGAGAAGTGAGAACGTTCCAATCGCATGAGTCTCATGATTATGAAACGTGCAAATCTGGAAACTTTCAGGGGCGTTATATCCGATGAGGATGATGCCAAGAAGTTTCTTGAGGAACTGGAAAAGTACTTTGCCAAGAGCATAAAGGCTGAAACAAGTACATTACTATCTAAACTTGTTTCAATGAGGTATAAAGGAAAGGGCAACATAAGGGAGTATATCATGGAGATGTCTTATGTTGCTTCAAAATTAAAGGCACTAAAGTTAGAGCTGTTTGAGGACTTGCTCGTGCATCTGGTTCTCATTTCTTTTCCTGCACAATATAGCCAATTTAAGGTGAGTTACAATACTCAAAAGGAGAAATGGTCTCTTAACGAGCTCATTTCTCATTGTGTGCAAGTAAAAGAAAGACTAAAGGAAGATCAACCAGAAAGTGCTCACTTGGCAATCTCCTCTAAAGATAAAAAGAGAAAAAGAGGAAAGGAAGCTGCAGTTGGGACACCACAAAAGAAAGGGCAAAAGAAACAGGATTCGGAATTCACCTGTTACTTTTGCAAGAAGGGTGGACATATGAAGAAAGAATGTCCTAAATACGCCATTTGTTGTGTTAAGATAGGTAAACTTCTCACTTTGGTTTGTTCTGAAGTTAATTTGACTTCTGTACCTAGACACACTTGGTGGATAGATTCTGGTGCTACTACTCATATAAGTATATCTATGCAGGGCTGTCTGACGAGCCGGCAACCAAATGATGCTGAAAGATTCATCTTTGTGGGCGACGACAAATCAGTTGCAGTTGAAGCCATAGGGACTTTTAGGTTGTTATTAAAGACTGGTTTTTATTTGGATTTAGAAGAGACATTTATTGTACCGTCGTTTAGACGGAATTTGGTTTCTATTTATATTTTAGACAAATCTGGTTACTCTTGTTCATTTGGAAATAATAAATTTAGTCTTTTTCAAAATTCAAATCTTATTGGAACTGGTTCTTTATCTGTGAATGACAACTTATATTTGTTGGATACAATCCCTTCATATAATGAATCCATGTATACTAGTTCTCGTGGTACAAAGCGAAAATTAACTAATGAGAATTCCGCTATGTTATGGCACAAGCACCTGGGTCATATTTCTAAACAGAGAATTAAGAAACTTGTGTCAGATGGAATTCTTGATCCCCTTGATTTAATAGACTTTCAAGTCTGTGTTGAGTGCATTAAGGGGAAGCAAACAAATATTAGAAAATTAAATACCAATAGAAGTTCTGACGTCTTAGAACTATTTCATACTGATATTTGTGGACCATTCCCTAAGGCTTCCTGGAATGGTCAACAGTATTTTATTACGTTCATGGACGTACGACTATTCCCGTTATGGCTATTTATATTTGATTCATGAGAAGTCTCAATCATTGGACGTTTTTAAGATCTTTAAAGCTGAAGTTGAGAACCAACTAGGCAAAAGAATTAAAACTGTCAAATCTGATCGTGGTGGCGAGTACTATGGCAGATATAACGGATCAGGTGAACAACGTCTCGGGCCCTTTGCTAAATTCCTAGAGGAATGCGAAATTGTCCCGCAATACACGATGCCAGGAATAGCATGAATGGTGTTGCTGAGAGACGTAACAGAACGGTTAAGGATATGGTAAGGAGTATGATTAGTCACTCTACCTTACCAAAATCCCTCTGAGGAGAAGCGCTAAAAACTGCAGCTTACATTCTCAACAGGGTTCCAAGCAAAGCAGTAGCTAAAACCCCTTATGAACTCTAGACAGGAAAGAAGCCTAGTATTAAGCACTTACACATTTGGGGTTGTCCAGCTGAGGCAAGGCCATACAGGCCAAATGAAAAGAAACTGGACTCAAGAACTATTAGCTGCTATTTCGTTGGATACTCTAACGATCAAGGGGTTACAAGTTTTATGATCCCACGACTCGGTAATTTTTTGAGACGGAAAATGCTAGATTTTTGAGGAAGTTGAGTTTGGGGGGAAGATAAGATAAGGAACATTGTTTTTGAAGAGGAATTCGTTTCTCTTCCTACAGTTGCTATTGACAATGATCAGGTTTCTATCACTGACATTATTCAAGAAGCAAATCCGGACGATCAAAACAATGCTAATGAAATCCCCGTTCAAAATCAAGAAATTGCTCATGAAGAGCAAACTCAACAACCTCAAGAGCAGATGCCATTAAGAAGATCCACTAGAGAAAGAAGAAATGCCATTTCAGATGATTATATTATCTTTCTTCAAGAACATGAGGAAGGCATAGGACTGAAAGAAGATGATCCAATCAACTTTCGCCAAGTCATACAGAGTTCTAATTCTCAAAAGTGGATTGATGCCATGAATGATGAGATAAAGTCCATGAACAACAATAATGTTTGGGATCTCGTCGAATTGCCTGAATGTGTGAAACCTATTGGTTGTAAATGGATATTTAAAACTAAAAATGATTCAAAAGGCAATGTCGAGAGATATAAGGCTTGTCTTGTTGCGAAGGGTTTTACTCAAAAGGAAGGTATTGATTATGTCACGCCCCGGGGTCGAAACTGCGACCCGGGCTCGCCAACAGATCCGCCACCTATGCCAAAACCCGCATAGGCGAAGCGTCTAACCTGCAAAAGATAGTACTATAGCTACACAAATATCAGAGCTGAAATAAAATGCTGTAAAATAAAATCCAATTACTATACATCATGAAATAAGGTACAATATCCATTCCCATAAATACGGATAATCATCATACAATGTCCTCAGTACAGCATCTCTCGACTATAAAAGGAGATAAACTAAAACTATAGTACATCAGTCTCTCCAAATACAAAAGATCTCTCTCCTCCAGAGAAACAGAAAAAAACCAGCCAACAGCTACGAGGAATCTCCAACCAGGGGATGCAGCTACACTCCTCGGGTGGTAACGATCTAGCTCGTGACTCCCTCGCCCCGAACAACGACCGAAGATCAGCAACTCCAATGAGGACTCTGCAAAACAGGGGGGAGAGAAGAAGAGGAAACAACAGTGGGGGTGAGAACCACTAGTAAACCAGTAGCCTCCCCCTGTGGGTAAAGCCTCAAGCTCCGGCGTACCCACTAAGTCTACTAGAGGCAAGAAAAGGGCAAGGGGGTAAAGCTGTAACAGAACTACTGAATAAAAGGGGAAACCACCACAAGTATGCCTCTAAATGCAATACCGAAGGAAATGACGGTATGAATGCATCGGGAACAGTAACTAACCAAATAGACCCAATCTGGTACCACCAGTAAACTGGTACTGCCTGCTCTGCCATCACTCACAACTCACCAACTGACCGGAACCCAACACGGTCTAAAGCCTACTCCGGAGTGGCACTCGAGGGGAGCGACCCACACGAGTAAAGTATCACTGTATCAAGCATCTCTGTAACCAATATCTCACAATAGCAGGACTGGATCATGACAATGATCAAAGTGGGAAACTCCGTCCACTAATGAAACCCCGATCCGATACAATAATACTCAAAAGTGGGAAATACCATCCACTAGAGAAATCTAATACCCAATCTGATGCAATAGTAAACATCCGGTCAACCGCCCAAGGTCCGCGGTCACCGCAATAACCCCCAACCCACAATTGGGTGAAATAATCAAGATCTGGTCAACCGCCTACTGTCCGCGGTTGCCGCAATAGCCCACAATCCAACATCAAGTACACCCTGTCACTGACCCGCAGGTCCCGGCTACACTATCCCAAAACCTCTGCTCGAACTCGAGCAACATGACTCAAAAGTCCAAATGAAAAGGAGAAAGAAAGCAATCATGGTTTCTCCTAAGTCAAATCCCAATATGATAGTGTAGCAATAAAATAGTGGCCTATCTAGATGTCCAAATAAGCATGCAAAAGTCCTCAGGCAATATGAAATGGAGAATAGCAAATAACAGTTTTGCAGGTGTACAAATAATAAATCATCATAAAAATGTCCATCATACTAACATCATCGGTCAACTACACATGTAAATAATCCCTGATCCATAATAAATCTCACAGTGGCACCCGCACATTGATGTGTCATTATGTCCTGACAATTAATCATTTAATCCACTTTCATAAATCTAGGTGCTAGTGTAGCATATTAATCATCACTAATAAATTATTCCCATAATGTCCCCAACATGCTATATTCACAAGATTAATCTCAGATGATAGGCTCACATTTATATCAGGCAAACATGCAGGATACTTAATCATTAAACTCAACATTGGGGGTTTTCTAATAAACTTAGTAAGTAAGCCAGGTGTAGAGGCATGCAACAACCACCCACCTGAAGCGCTAACTGTCCGGGTCCGTACAGCTGAAAATACAAAAAACTC
This sequence comes from Tillandsia fasciculata, assembly GCA_029168755.2. Classification (NCBI taxonomy): domain Eukaryota; kingdom Viridiplantae; phylum Streptophyta; class Magnoliopsida; order Poales; family Bromeliaceae; genus Tillandsia; species Tillandsia fasciculata. The sequence goes on from CM054950.1 coordinate 10,928,685, forward strand.
CAATCCTGCGCTCCAACAAGAACAGTACACCCGAAACACTCCTGGCACAACACAAAGTCCACTAAATACACTTAGGCTCCCAAATAGTGCTCTTACAAAAACATACAACAACAGTCCTAGAACTGTTAAATTATCACCTGCAGAAAGTGCCCAGAAAATTCTCAGAAAAATATCACGGCGATCCTCGCGTCGATAGCTTCGCAACGGTACCTTGCACGTCCAAATCAGAGTTCGGTAAGTCAAGTTATAAATTCGGCAAGGTGGTAATCCAAACATCAGACTGTGAAGAAAACTGCACACTGTACACTGAGAAAACAGTAATTTTCACCTCGAAATAAATCTCATAAAATTCCAAGAAAAATACGAGCACGTTCCTTGCGAAAAGTAGCCCAAAATCGTCTCTTGAATCGCCTCGATTCGATATTCCTACGCCGAGAAACAATTCGTCGAATGTACCATTGTCCAAACACCCAAACAGCAAAAGAGGGGGTCAAAGATGTCTCGGGAAACGTGCCAAAAGTGCGAAACGGAGGGGAGCGATCAACACAAAAATCGAAGCCTTACCTCTTAGGAACACGCTGTCGAAGAAATCGTCCAAAAACTCCTCCTGGTTTGCTCACAGCGAATTTCTGACTGAACTGCGACGGTAATGGGCCGAAATGGGGCGAAAACCGAGGCGAACTGTAAAAAAGATATCGCCGTTGCCGAGCTTCCAGAGATTCTGGAAATCCACCACAAGATCCAGGACATCAAGGGGAACAACTTTCATATAGATTTCCCCCTCTCATTCCCTCTCTAAAGCTCGGAAAAGGAGAAGAATGAGGGAGAGGAGGGGGTATATATAGGCCCACCAAAATCTTTTCGGAAATGACCCCTGTGTCTTTTTTTCCGGGCGCCCGAAATGTTTCGGGCGCAAACAGTGCGGCCCGGCCCGAGCATTCGGGCGCGCACAGTAGCCCGGCCCACACGGCCCACGCCCGCACACCCGATCCGGTCGGACCGCGTGACCGTCCGACCCGCTCCACGCGCTGACACGTGCCCCAGAACACCGAACAGGCAACCCGGCCGCTCCCCTCGCGCCACGTGGCCGTCCCCTGGTCAACGGGTAGTTGGCGCTGGCCAACGGGCGGCCGCCACGTGGCGCACGCGTGCGCCACGTCGGCGCCGTGGCCGCCACGCCCGCCGGCACCGCCGCCTGCCGCCTGCCGCCTGCGCGCCTGCCCCGCCGCCTGCCGTCCGTACGCACACAGTAGCTCGCCCAATCCTCGCTTGCCACGTGTCCAAGCCATAATTTCGCTGAACCCGGTGCACAACAAACTCAAACACCGAACCAAACAACCTCTGCCACGTGTCCCTATCCGGTCCACCGTACACCGCGCACCGCCCGCGCCTGCCGCGCACAGTGGCGCGCCCAATCCCCGCGCGCCACGTGTCAAACCTCTCGCTCACTGCACCCGGTGCACCCGACTTCATGAACCGAACCAATAGAATGATGCCACGTGTATTCCCGCCCAGTCCACTGTGCACCGCACAACTCCGTAGACCGGGACCAGTGAACCACCCAATCCAGACACGCCACGTGGCACCCGCTCTGGTGCACGCCTGCGCGTGGACCGCGCGCCTGCCCGCGCCCCTGCCCGCGCGCTGCGCGCTGCCCGCCGCCGCGCTGCCGCCTGCCCGAGGCCGCGCCGCCGCCCTCCGCCGCTGCCCGCCGCCGCCGGCCGCCGCCGGCGATCGCCGGAGTTACTGTTCCGGCGGTGAACAGTAACCCGTGCCCAAAAACATCAAGTGGGTAGTCCATTTTGACCGTTTTCGCGCGCTGAATCCGAATTTGACGTCCGTTTCGCCAAATTCCAACTCTAAAAATTGCCGAAGGCACCCGGAAATGTGTTCTTAGTCCAAACTTCGTGTGGAGCCCAATTTAAATATCCGATTCGCGCGAAATCACTTCTAAACCCTCCACGGGGTCCTCTGATCACTCACAGGGTCCATATAAGTCCGATGTCCAACACTTATGTCCAATTATGCCACAAACACCTCCAACACACCATGTAGGCCTCCAACAGCCACCCCAACGCACTGTAGCAGCTCTGCGGAGATCCGGGTCATCACATCCTCCCCCACTAAAAGAAAGTTTCGTCCTCGAAACTAAAGTCGTTCCTCAACACGGAATCTCAACCAAATAAAGGGGGGGTAAACATCCAATCATCCACCACTCAAGCTCCCAAGGCTGACAAGTACCTCCTCCAAAGGCGCGATGCGGTCCTCGGGTCTCCATTTAGAACAACATAAAGGCGGGCACTCCAGAAAACCGCACTAACTCAACCGAGTGCAGCTGGGCTAACCGCTCAAGCTACTGAGTAATCTGCATCGGTACAAGCCTCCGCTCTTCCCAGGGCCTCAGATGATCCAACCACAAGTCCATCGGCACAACAAGCTCGATCCAAGTACCTCTGTACCCCCGGGCATCCAATATAAGTCCTCCAACTAATCACGTAAACTCTGATCTCTAATCCAAAAATCATCAGGGTGTAGAAACACCTCCCCCAACTCTCGGGCATCAGCACACAACTGTAAGCAGTCGAAAGAACCAGATCGCAAATCAATCTTCGAGAGGATCTAGTACCCTTGCAGCTGGTAAATCCAATCCTCCAGGCTTGAAAAGGGTATTTGTTCCAGGCGATCACTTCATCAAATTCCGGGAGTTGTGTCCTCAACTCCCAAACCAGTGACATGCCAGGCAACTCCGAAAGGAAAGGAGCCCTAACCAGGAGGGAGGGGTCCTCGCCTGGTCGCTCCCAAATCTTGACTATCCGAGCGAACCATTCAGCCGCGGTCTATCATCCAAAGAGTCCTCAGTGGCACCACCCTACGCCACGTTTGCCTCGACAGTCCACACAGCGCCAGCTGCGGAGTTAACACACTCAACCCCAAATAGCTCTCCTGCTCCGGGTATCCGCCACCACAGTGGCCCTATCAGGGTGATATTGGATGCTTGCCACAAATCCAACTGTAGCTTCATAGCTACAATGGGAGGCATCACAGTATATCCCAAATCCATCTCCCGACCCTGGCGATGCTGAAATCGGGGCTGGTATCAATCTCATCACCAATTCGTCAAGCTCTGCTGGCACTATCCGGCTCACAAGCTCCTCGCCTCAATAAATAACTGCCGGTCTCAACCATTCTCGCATAGCATCCCTTTTTGGCCGGACTTCCACCACCGCCTCTTATGGCTAGGCTAAGTGATCCCAGATGATATGCTCTCGAAGCTAAAACTCGTGCCACAACAACTTGGCACACAGCTTCTTCCTCGCAGACCTAGTCACACCGTCTACAAGCACCCCGCCAGCTCTAAACCATACAGAGATGGGGTAAAATCAAAATATCCCAGAAGAATATCTCAAATAATTCTTCCAAGTGCAGCAAGAATACACAATTCCTCAAATCCTAAGACGACAGGGCCTTAGTCATTCCATCTGTCCCCACTGTACTCACAATGCCCCTACCGGGTCCTGAACACCATCTTGGCGGGATACACCACTGTATGATCCCAAAAAAAATACCTGCATCCTAAGCAGACCACTGTCGGGGTATAACTCCCTCAAAAGGTCCTAAATAATATCCAGACCTGCCTGCGGTCACACCACACAAGGACCCTCACTGTCGTGTGTCCACGACATGGCACTAGATCGACCAGACCCTCGATCCATCAGCTCCTGCGACTGCGCCATCAGCTCTGTCCGCTCTACAGGTGATATCCAATGAGGTGCTATCGGGGTTGGCGTGGTTCCCTGAACCACGTCTGTAGTGTCGATTTTGGGTGATTTTTCGCGAGGAACGCAACCGTGATTTTTCTGGGATTTTAGAAGCTCGGGACAGAGGTGAAAATTCCTCGTTTTGCGTGCTGATTTTAAAACAGCAAATGTGTGTTTGGAAATTGTGATATTTACACCTTGTACACTTGTGTGATACTGTAGGACATTGTTGCAGCTGACGGTGTGTTTAGAGAACAGCGGGTATTTTCTGGGTGCATTATACACGCTTTTCGAGGTGGGTGGTTGCGCATCCCTCTTTGTTGATTTGCACACTAGGAATAAAAGAGTCCCCAATTATACATGTGATAGATAACTTGTAGTATATGGACCTATTGCATTTGGCCCCTAAATTAATTTAGTAGCTTCTATGTGATAAATCTGGGACAAGGAAATTGGACATTTGCTATATCGTGAACCGCATGCAATTTAGTAAACCAACAATATTATTAAAATAATTCTAAAAGTATTCTTCACATGAAACTTAGTTCTTTCCAAATGTTTTTAAAAGAGAACACTTGCATGCTTATTGGACAACTAGTTAAGTCATTATTTTATTGCAGCACGATATTATGGGATTTGACTTAGGAGAAAACATCTGTTATTGTTATTCTTCTCTAGCGATGCATGATGCTCGAGTCTGATCGGGATTTTGGAGATAGTATTGCTTGGGACAGTTTGGACATGTCTTAGGGGATCGTGGGGCATAGTGGCAACCGCGGATGTTAGGCGGTTGACCAGATGTTTTTACCTTATCAGATTGGGGTCTATGGGTTCATCGGTAACCGCGGATTTTGGGCGGTTGACCGGGTGTTATTATCACACCAGATTGGGGATCGGGGTTGCATTAGTGGATGGAGTATTCCCACTTTGATCATGGTCATGATCCAGTCCTGCTATTGTGAGACATCGGTTACAGAGATGATTGATACAGAGATACTTTACTCGTGTGGGTCGCTCCCCTCGAGTGCCACTCCGGAGTAGGCTTTTAGACCGTGATGGGTGCCGGTCAGTTGGTGAGTTGTGAGAGATGACAGAGCAGGCAGTGCCAGTATTTCCTGGCCCACTGATTGGGTTTTCTTTGGGCAGTCAGCTTTATAGTTGCATCTATACAGTCATCTTTTGGCACTGCATTTAGAGGCATAGTAGTGGTAGTTTCTTTTCAGCAGTCTTTATTGCATACCACTGTTCTTTCCTTTTTGCCTCTTTATTCCTAGTGGGTGCGTCAGCATCAGAGGTTTTACCCACTAGGGGAGGCTACTGGTTTATCTAGTAGTTCTCACCCCCATTGTTGTTTCTTGTTCTTTCTTCCCCTTTGTTTTGCAGAGTCGACTGTGGGAGCTGCTGGGCCTTCAGCGGCAGATCGAGGTAAGAGGATCGCCGACTAGCTAGATCGTCTACCCCGAGCGAGAGTTTAGCTAGACTATTACTGTACTCCCCTTTTGTATCTCAGACATTGTAGTTTACTTTTGGGTCTGGCTGTGGCCAGCTGGTTGTATTATTTATGGTGAGCTGGGAGTATATTGTACTTTTATTTCAGTTTACAGTTTATTTCAGTCTGAGATTACTGTTAGTTCTATTAGTTCAGCTCTGTTATGCTCTTCTATTGTATATTATCTATCTGAGCAGGTTACCAGCGCTTCGTGTACATGGAAAATTCTGTGTACACGGCGGATCTGTTGGCGGGCCCGGGTTCTGGTTACCCCCGGGGCGTGACAGATTAAGTTGGTATCAGAGCTTAGGGATAGGTCAGTTGGGACTTAGGAAACCCTAGGCTTTTGGCAGACCCTAGGATGATAGGGCGTGAGAGGCGTGACACTTTGCGAAAGTCGTTGATTTATTTATTGGACTCTTCCAGTGAGTGAGGAGGGATCGACATACCCAATTTCTGGTGGACCGTTATGTTGGCTGCAGACAACATAAAGTCGCAGAAATTGGGGGATGTCTTTGACTTTCGCTAGATTGGGTCGTGTGGGGTTATGTTACTGATTCGTGTTTTCTTGTGGCAGGATGCCTCCCCGACGTCGGATTCCCGCTCTGGGTGCCCCTACACCCCCTGTTGAGCCGGAGCAGACGGGGTCCACTGAGATTGCTGAGTTGCGGGCCATGATGGCCCAATTGGCGGAGAGCCATCGTCAGCAGCAGCAGAGGATTGATCAGCTGCTCGCGCAGAGAGAGACACCACCCCCAGCTGTTCCTGAGGCCTTTGTGCCCCCTGTTGCACCTTTTGTGCCGTCAGCGCCATCTTCGAGTAGCGGGGCTCCTGGAGCTTTTCAGCCTTTGACTGCGGAGGAGGAGCGGGATTTTGCTGACAAACTCGCCCAGTTTGTTAAGCGGGGACCACCTAGATTCTCAGGGCGGGATGCCCCGCCCTCGGCTGTTGGGAAATGGCTTTCTGCGATGGAGAAGCTTTTTCGGGATTTCTTCATCGACCCGAAGTATCGAGTGCACATGGCGGTGCACTGTTTGGACGGGGATGCTGATTTTTGGTGGCAGCGGGTGGAGCCACCGGAGTTCCGGATTTCTCGGCAGCTGCCCTGGGAGGAGTTCCGACGGTTGGTGCTGGACACCTATTTTTCGACCAGTGTGAAGAAGAAGTTGGAGGACGACTTGAAGAACCTGCAGCAGGGCGAGCGATCGGCCCATGCCTATTTCCAGGAGTTCATGGAGTTGTTGAACTGCGTGCCCTTCGTCGCTCGTGACGGGCCGCACCAGGTTGAGATGTTCGAGGGAGGCCTTCGTCCAGAGATTTACACCCTGGTGCATGCTCAGAGATTTCAGACTCTGGATGCAGCCGCAGAGCATGCACAGTGGGTGGAGAGAGGTGATCAGGTGGTGGCCAGACAGAGGGCTGCGGTCGCTCAGGGCTCCGACAGAAAGCGACCAGCCCAGGATGAGGGGGGACAGGCCAGTACTTGGAGGCCGCCCCGACCGCCACCGCCTCAGTTTCAGGGCCGTGGGCGTTCGGAGCGGCGAGGGCCTGGTGGATCCCAGAGGCCCCAGCAGCAGCAGCAGCAGCAGCAGAAATCGCAGTCGTCGCAGCGCGGATCTCAGCGGCAGCCACAGCGACAGCGACAGTCTCAGCAGCAGCAGTCCCGACAGACACGGGCTCCCAGCAGTTGTATTTTCTGTGGAGGTCCGCATTTCCCCGGCACCTGCGACCAGCGGTGGGGTCGTTGCTATGGATGTGGACAGCCAGGGCACATTCGAGCTGCGTGCCCCTTTTCGACCTCAGCCGCCCCTTCTTCAGCATCTGCCCCTGTATCATCGCAGCAGCGGTCGACGGCTCAGCGGCCTTATGCTCCAGCGAGCAGGCCATCTTCTTCTCATTCCACAGACTATCGCCCTCCAGCTCAGAGTGGGCGGGTGTATGCTGCACAGGTAGAGGATTCTTCAGCAGCGGACCATGTGGTGGCAGGTATCACTTTACTTTCTGGCATTAGGACTCGCACCTTATTTGATACTGGAGCATCGCATTCTTTCATTAGTAGATCTTTTGCATCATTACATGGGTTAGAGGTAGGACTTTTGCCACGTGCACGAGAGGTACAGATTCCCGATCACACTTTGCACGTGGAGGAGTGTTGTTGGTCCTGCCCGATGCAGATCGAGTCCTGGATTATGCCAGCAGACCTGTTGGTCTTGAGACAGCTGCAGGATTTTGATGTGATTCTCGGGATGGACTGGCTGGCTCGGTATTTTGCGACTATTGACTGTGCCGAGAGGACTGTCACTTTTAGAGAGCCAGGCCAGGAGGTGTTGGTGTACCGGGGATGTCAGAGTGCTTTCTTTGCCTCTATGGTTTCGACTTCCCGAGCGAGGCGGATGATTCACCGAGGATGTGTAGCCTTTTTGGCTAGTGTTGTTGAGGGGCCTACGGCGGCACCGGGACTCGGGGATATCCCTATCGTCCGCGAGTTCCCGGATGTGTTTCCACCTGAGCTGACTAGTATGCCGCCCGACAGAGAGATCGAGTTTGTGATTGACGTAGTTCCAGGAACTGCGCCAATCTCTAAGGCTCCTTACCGGATGGCACCGGCTGAGCTGAGAGAGCTTAAAGCACAGTTGCAAGACTTGATGGATAAGGGTTTCATTAGACCCAGTGTGTCGCCCTGGGGAGCACCGGTGCTATTCGTGAAGAAGAAGGATGGGTCACTTAGACTGTGTGTGGACTATAGGGAGCTGAATAAAGTGACCATCAAGAACAAGTACCCTCTGCCGCGCATCGACGATCTCTTTGATCAGCTGCAAGGGTCTTGTGTCTTTTCCAAGATTGATCTACAGTCTGGTTACCACCAATTAAAGGTGAAGGCCGAGGATATTCCTAAGACTGCTTTCAGATCACGGTACGGGCATTATGAGTTTACAGTTATGCCGTTTGGATTGACTAATGCCCCTGCCGCCTTTATGGACTTGATGAACAGGATATTTCGGCCATTTCTGGATCGATTTGTGGTGGTGTTCATAGATGATATCCTGGTTTACTCCCGGAGCGAGGCCGAGCATGAGGAGCACTTGAGGACTGTGCTACAACTTCTGCGGGAGAAGAAGTTGTATGCCAAGCTGGTGAAGTGCGAGTTTTGGCTTCGGGAGGTAGCTTTCTTGGGCCATGTGATTTCCGCCGCCGGTGTAGCTGTAGACCCGGCGAAGATTGAGGCAGTTCGTGATTGGCCCCGACCGACGACTGTATCAGAGGTGCGCAGCTTCATGGGATTAGCTGGTTATTATCGTCGGTTTGTGGAAGGCTTTGCGAAGCTTTCCACACCCCTCACTCGGTTGACGCGTAAAGGGGTTAAGTTTATCTGGAGTGAGGACTGCCAGAAGAGCTTCGAGGAGCTGAAGGACAGACTGATGACTGCTCCTATCCTTTCCCTCCCTGTTATGGGGAAAGGATATGTGATCTACAGTGACGCATCACACAGTGGACTCGGTTGCGTGTTGATGCAGGATGGGAGGGTAATTGCTTATGCATCGAGACAGCTCAAGGATTACGAGAAGAATTACCCTACCCACGACTTAGAGCTCGCTGCCGTGGTGTTTGCACTGAAGCTTTGGCGCCATTACCTGTACGGGGAGCATTGTGAGATCTACACCGACCACAAGAGCTTAAAGTATCTGTTCACACAGAAGGAGCTGAATTTGAGGCAGCGCAGGTGGTTAGAGCTACTAAAGGATTATGATGTGGATATCCTTTACCACCCAGGCAAGGCTAACGTGGTCGCTGATGCTTTGAGCCGGAGAGCAGTTCAGAGTTTGTCTATGTTGATCACAGACCAGGCGCCCCTATTGGAGGAGATGAGACGGCTCGAGATAGAGGTTGTGTCCCCTGGGGTCTCTGCTAGACTGACGTCATTAGTCGTGCAGCCCACTCTGCTGGACAGGATCAGGGAGAAACAGAGTGAGGACCCCCACTTGACCAGGATTCGAGATCAGCTTCCGAGTGATCAGTCAGGGGATTTTACAGTGGATGCTGCGGGAGTACTGAGGTACAGGGACCGAGCATGTGTGCCAGTGGATGCTGAGATCAGAGAGCAGATATTGAGAGAGGCCCATTATACACCTTATACCCTTCATCCTGGGGGGACTAAGATGTATAAGGACCTCAAGGCACATTTTTGGTGGAATGGCATGAAGAGGGATGTCGGGAGATTTGTGGCCCAGTGTTTGACTTGTCAGCAAGTAAAAGCTGAGCATCGGGTGCCAGCTGGCAAGTTACAAAGTCTCCCCATCCCTGAGTGGAAATGGGACCACATTACCATGGACTTCGTGGTCGGATTGCCGAGGGCACAGGGCGGAGCAGATGCTATCTGGGTAGTGGTGGATCGACTTACCAAGTCAGCGCACTTTTTGCCTATGCAGACTACTTGGCCACTCGATCGACTAGCCCAGTTATACCTTGATGAGATTGTGAGACTGCATGGAGTACCCGCCTCCATTGTGTCAGATAGAGATCCGAGGTTTGCCTCGCGTTTTTGGGGGAGTTTGCAGACTGCGATGGGGACTCAGCTCAGATTCAGTACAGCTTTTCATCCTCAGACTGATGGGCAGTCAGAGCGGACCATACAGATCTTGGAGGACATGCTGAGGGCTTGCGTCTTGGATTTCGGCGGAGGTTGGATTCGGCACTTATCCTTGGTTGAGTTTGCGTACAACAACAGCTTTCAAGCGAGCATACAGATGGCTCCGTTTGAAGCGTTGTATGGACGCAAGTGCCGATCACCACTTTATTGGAGTGACGTAGGCGAGAGACGGACCTTGGGGCCAGATATACTGCTAGAGGCAGAGGAGAAGGTCCGGGTGATTCGACAGCATCTTCAGACCGCTCAGAGCCGACAGAGGAGCTATGCTGATGTTCGGCGACGAGACTTAGAGTTTCAGGTTGGAGATCATGTATTTCTGAAAGTCTCGCCGTCCAAGGGGATCAGGAGGTTCGGCATTCGCGGGAAACTCAGCCCCCGATACATTGGACCATTCGAGGTGTTGGAGCGTATCGGGCCTGTTGCTTATCGACTTGCACTTCCCCCGAGACTGGCTGGTGTCCACGATGTTTTCCATGTTTCCACACTGAGGAGGTACGTCTTCGACCCGTCGCACGTCATCGACTTTGCACCCCTCGAGATCAGCGAGGATTTGAGATATGAGGAGCGCCCAGTGCGGATTCTTGATCGGGAGGTGAAAGAATTGCGCAATCGGACCATCCCCTATGTGAAGATCCTTTGGAGCAATCATGATGAGCGCGAGGCGACGTGGGAGCCAGAGTCAGAGATGATGGACGCCTACCCCTACTTGTTCGAGGCTCTGGATTGAGGTATGATTTTAGTTTCGAGGACGAAACTTTTGTTAGTGGGGGAGGATGTAGTGTCCCAGTTTTTCCCCTGTGTTTTTTCCCTGTTTCGGGGTGTGGAACACCTAGTGTTGGTGTGTTGGGCCCCAACATGTCAAAGGGATGTGTTGTTTGGACTTAGGGTGGATTTGGAAGCAAGCCTGACCTTCGGCTGACTTTGCCGAATTTTAGGAAGGGAATCAGGCTAAACGGAGGCCGTATTTGGATTCAGCGCGGAAAAACGCTTGAAAACGGCTATTTACTTATTTAATTTGGAGTCCGGATGCCCAAAAACGGACCCCCGGAAGTTTTCTGTGCAAAATGGTGCATGGGGGGACCTGTGGACCGGCCGGGGACACGTGGCGGCCTCTTATTGGGCCGGCGCGCCACTCCCGGTCCACGGAACGGGCCGCCGGTGCACGGTGCACCGGCGGGCCACGTGGCAGGCACCGGTTGGTCCGGTCCAGGGCGCGCGGCGCACGGGAGGGTGCGCGGGCAGCGCGGGCAGGCCGGGCAGGCGCTGGGTCAGGCGCGGTGCACGGTGCACCGGGGCGCGCCACGTGGCGGCCCCGGGTTGGACGGCGCAGGTGCGCGCGGTGCACCCGCAGGCGCGCGCCTGCGGCCGTACGCACGCGCGGGCGCAGGCGCGCAGGCGGCGCGGCAGCGGCGGCCGGCGGCCGTGTCGGGCGGGAAAGCGGGGGCCACGTGGCGCCCCGCCATTGGCGGGCGCCACCCACCCCGCCGCCCCGCGGGGGGACGCGTGGCGCGTCCCCGCTGGGCCCGCACGGCTGCCGCCTGTTTGGCGGACGCGTGGCGGGCCCAGGGCCGGGTTGGACGGAAGGTCGGACGGGCGGGGATCCCGTGTGCGGCCCGGGTTGGGCTGGGCCGCACTGTAGCCGCCCGGAAGTTGGCGGGCCGGGCCGCACTGTAGCAGCCCGAAATCCCCACTGCGCCCGAAAGTGGGGACACAGTGGGGATTTTCCCAATTGTTTGGTTGGGCCTATATAAAGGCCCCCTCCCCTCTCTTCTTGGGCTTTTTCCGAGAAAAGAGAGAGAACCAGGGAGAGAGCCTTGAAGAGAAGTTGTTCCCTCACATTTTTCTACCTCGTGGTGCGTTCCCAGATTTTCGGGAAGATCGACAGCGGCGTTCCGGATTTTACAGTGTGCCTCGGTTTTCCCCCATTTCGGCCCGTTATCGTCGCATTTCAGTCCGAGGAGTCCCCTGCGCAGTACAGAAGTCCGATTCCGACGATTTCTTCGCCAGTGTGTTCCTAAGAGGTAGGGCTTCGTTTTCCGTGTTGATGGTTTCTCCGGATTCCGATTTCTTGGCACGATTCCCGAGGTGATTTGACACCCCTTTTTGCTGTTTGGATTTTTGGACAGCGGCAACTTCGACGAATTATTTCTCCGCGTAGGAATATCGGATCGGGGTGATTCAAGAGTCGATTTTGGGTGATTTTTCGCGAGGAACGCAACCGTGATTTTTCTGGGATTTTAGGAGCTCGGGACAGAGGTGAAAATTCCTCGTTTTGCGTGCTGATTTTAAAACAGCAAATGTGTGTTTGGAAATTGTGATATTTACACCGTGTACACTTGTGTGATACTGTAGGACATTGTTGCAGCTGACGGTGTGTTTAGAGGACAGCGGGTATTTTCTGGGTGCATTGTACACGCTTTTCGAGGTGGGTGGTTGCGTATCCCTCTTTGTTGATTTGCACACTAGGAATAAAAGAGTCCCCAATTATACATGTGATAGATAACTTGTAGTATATGAACCTATTGCATTTGGCCCCTAAATTAATTTAGTAGCTTCTATGTGATAAATCTGGGACAAGAAAATTGGACATTTGCTATATCGTGAACCGCATGCAATTTAGTAAACCAACAATATTATTAAAATAATTCTAAAAGTATTCTTCACATGAAACTTAGTTCCTTTCCAAATGTTTTTAAAAGAGAACACTTGCATGCTTATTGGACAACTAGTTAAGCCACTATTTTATTGCAGCACGATATTATGGGATTTGACTTAGGAGAAAACATCTGTTATTGTTATTCTTCTCTAGCGATGCATGATGCTCGAGTCTGATCGGGATTTTGGAGATAGTATTGCTTGGGACAGTTTGGACATGTCTTAGGGGATTGTGGGGCATAGTGGCAACCGCGGATGTTAGGCGGTTGACCAGATGTTTTTACCTTATCAGATTGGGGTCTATGGGTTCAGCGGTAACCGCGGATTTTGGGCGGTTGACCGGGTGTTATTATCACACCAGATTGGGGATCGGGGTTGCATTAGTGGATGGAGTATTCCCACTTTGATCATGGTCATGATCCAGTCCTGCTATTGTGAGACATCGGTTACAGAGATGATTGATACAGAGATACTTTACTCGTGTGGGTCGCTCCCCTCGAGTGCCACTCCGGAGTAGGCTTTTAGACCGTGATGGGTGCCGGTCAGTTGGTGAGTTGTGAGTGATGACAGAGCAGGCAGTGCCAGTATTTCCTGGCCCACTGATTGGGTTTTCTTTGGGCAGTCAGCTTTATAGTTGCATCTATACAGTCATCTTTTGGCACTGCATTTAGAGGCATAGTAGTGGTAGTTTCTTTTCAGCAGTCTTTATTGCATACCACTGTTCTTTCCTTTTTGCCTCTTTATTCCTAGTGGGTGCGTCAGCATCAGAGGTTTTACCCACTAGGGGAGGCTACTGGTTTATCTAGTAGTTCTCACCCCCATTGTTGTTTCTTGTTCTTTCTTCCCCTTTGTTTTGCAGAGTCGACTGTGGGAGCTGCTGGGCCTTCAGCGGCAGATCGAGGTAAGAGGATCGCCGACTAGCTAGATCGTCTACCCCGAGCGAGAGTTTAGCTAGACTATTACTGTACTCCCCTTTTGTATCTCAGACATTGTAGTTTACTTTTGGGTCTGGCTGTGGCCAGCTGGTTGTATTATTTATGGTGAGCTGGGAGTATATTGTACTTTTATTTCAGTTTACAGTTTATTTCAGTCTGAGATTACTGTTAGTTCTATTAGTTCAGCTCTGTTATGCTCTTCTATTGTATATTATCTATCTGAGCAGGTTACCAGCGCTTCGTGTACATGGAAAATTGTGTGTACACGGCGGATCTGTTGGTGGGCCCGGGTTCTGGTTACCCCCGGGGCGTGACACGTCAACCGCAATCTCAATCTCCCTAATCGACGGCATCATTATCAGCTCCGGTGGAATCACACCCGGGATCTCACGACAACAGGAATAATCCTCGCGTCCCGGTGCCGCCGTTGGCACCTCTCGCATTGTCGCTACAACTTGTGTGCTCCGACTGTCTCAAAGAACAAGTCTCTAATGTCTGCCTTGCAGAAGATCATAACCTTCTCTCCCCGCAGTCATACACCATGTGGTGACGTCAAATTCCAACTCTAAAAATTGCCGAAGGCACCCGGAAATGTGTTCTTAGTCCAAACTTCGTGTGGAGCCCAATTTAAATATCCGATTCGCGCGAAATCACTTCTAAACCCTCCACGGGGTCCTCTGATCACTCACAGGGTCCATATAAGTCCGATGTCCAACACTTATGTCCAATTATGCCACAAACACCTCCAACACACCATGTAGGCATCCAACAGCCACCCCAACGCACTGTAGCATCTCTGCGGAGATCCGGGTCATCACATCCTCCCCCACTAAAAGAAAGTTTCATCCTCGAAACTAAAGTCGTTCCTCAACACGGAATCTCAACCAAATAAAGGGGGGGTAAACATCCAATCATCCACCACTCAAGCTCCCAAGGCTGACAAGTACCTCCTCCAAAGGCGCGATGCGGTCCTCGGGTCTCCATTTAGAACAACATAAAGGCGGGCACTCCAGAAAACTGCACTAACTCAACCGAGTGCAGCTGGGCTAACCGCTCAAGCTACTGAGTAATATGCATCGGTACAAGCCTCCGCTCTTCCCAGGGCCTCAGATGATCCAACCACAAGTCCATCGGCACAACAAGCTCGATCCAAGTACCTCTGTACCCCCGGGCATCCAATATAAGTCCTCCAACTAATCACGTAAACTCTGATCTCTAATCCAAAAATCATCAGGGTGTAGAAACACCTCCCCCAACTCTCGGGCATCAGCACACAACTGTAAGCAGTCGAAAGAACCAGATCGCAAATCAATCTTCGAGAGGATCTAGTACCCTTGCAGCTGGTAAATCCAATCCTCCAGGCTTGAAAAAGGTATTTGTTCTAGGCGATCACTTCATCAAATTCCGGGAGTTGTGTCCTCAACTCCCAAACCAGTGACATGCCAGGCAACTCCGAAAGGAAAGGAGCCCTAACCAGGAGGGAGGGGTCCTCGCCTGGTCGCTCCCAAATCTTGACTATCCGAGCGAACCATTCAGCCGCGGTCTATCATCCAAAGAGTCCTCAGTGGCACCACCCTACGCCACGTTTGCCTCGACAGTCCACACAGCGCCAGCTGCGGAGTTAACACACTCAACCCCAAATAGCTCTCCTGCTCCGGGTATCCGCCACCACAGTGGCCCTATCAGGGTGATATTGGATGCTTGCCACAAATCCAACTGTAGCTTCATAGCTACTATGGGAGGCATCACAGTATATCCCAAATCCATCTCCCGACCCTGGCGATGCTGAAATCGGGGCTGGTATCAATCTCATCACCAATTCGTCAAGCTCTGCTGGCACTATCCGGCTCACAAGCTCCTCGCCTCAATAAATAACTGCCGGTCTCAACCATTCTCGCATAGCATCCCTTTTAGGCCGGACTTCCACCACCGCCTCTTATGGCTAGGCTAAGTGATCCCAGATGATATGCTCTCGAAGCTAAAACTCGTGCCACAACAACTTGGCACACAGCTTCTTCCTCGCAGACCTTGTCACACCGTCTACAAGCACCCCACCAGCTCTAAACCATACAGAGATGGGGTAAAATCAAAATATCCCAGAAGAATATCTCAAATAATTCTTCCAAGTGCAGCAAGAATACACAATTCCTCAAATCCTAAGACGACAGGGCCTTAGTCATTCCATCTGTCCCCACTGTACTCACAATGCCCCTACCGGGTCCTGAACACCATCTTGGCGGGATACACCACTGTATGATCCCAAAAAAAATACCTGCATCCTAAGCAGACCACTGTCGGGGTATAACTCCCTCAAAAGGTCCTAAATAATATCCAGACCTGCCTGCGGTCACACCACACAAGGACCCTCACTGTCGTGTGTCCACGACATGGCACTAGATCGACCAGACCCTCGATCCATCAGCTCCTGCGACTGCGCCATCAGCTCTGTCCGCTCTACAGGTGATATCCAATGAGGTGCTATCGGGGTTGGCGTGGTTCCCTGAACCACGTCAACCGCAATCTCAATCTCCCTAATCGACGGCATCATTATCAGCTCCGGTGGAATCACACCCGGGATCTCACGACAACAGGAATAATCCTCGCGTCCCGGTGCCGCCGTTGGCACCTCTCGCATTGTCGCTACAACTTGTGTGCTCCGACTGTCTCAAAGAACAAGTCTCTAATGTCTGCCTTGCAGAAGATCATAACCTTCTCTCCCCGCAGTCATACACCATGTGGCACTGTGCCAACCAATCCCACGCACTAGGTCAAACACTGACCAGATACAAATACCAATAAACCTGCCGATACCACTCGGGGTCTCAACTGCACTGGACATGATCCACAACCTCCTCCACATGCACCATCCCAACAGGAACCTGTACCTCAAGTGCATGTGGTAACAAATCTACCTCCAGTCCATGCAGGAATGCAACATGCTCCTACTTCGACTGCTGTGATGAAGTCACACCTGCGACGACCTGATCCACTGCCTTGGTGCCCTCCACCCAGGCAGCACAGTCTCAATTTCTCACTGTAGGTGGTCGTCACTTAATCTGCCTAAAAACCAAGGCTATCCGTAAAAAGGAGCACAATTCTCCGCCTTTGCTCACACTGAGGCAAGGAATAAAGCCCTTCGCAGACAACAATCCACGCTACCGCTGCGCCACTCTGATGACGATGCTGATGCTGCCACCGGGGTCCACCTGACCTCTGACATCTCCGAAAATCCATTATCGCAATCGTCATATAACAAAACACAATTAATTCCTGCAATTCCTCATTCAATTATCCTTACTCAGCTCACCCCTCAAGCACATCTATTGTGCCCCAAACATGCAGGTTAATAATCACAAAGGGTAACCTTCCTTTTGGGTAAGCTTTACATAATCCGTCCACAAGGATGTCCACCATCCAGGAAGGAAAACGAAAGTGCCACAGCCACCCGATCTGTCCCCCAACACTTAGCGCCAGGCGCCTCTATCCAGAACTCGCCTCTGGCGGCAGATTCCTATCCAAAGGAACTGCAACAGTACGCTCCACACACAATGCCTACTCCATCGAGGCATCCAAAATCCATAATCCAAAACCGAGGGATCAGATAAACTACAAGGGTATTCTGGCGCAATCCACTACCAATCACACACATCCTACGCGCTTCGTCCCTCGAAACCTGGAGCATACAGTTCAACAACTGCCTCAACTCCTCAGCACAGGGGGACCCTCAATTGATCACTCCATCACCACCAACCACGATTTTGCCTCCAAGGGCTCCATCTCAAATCCATAAATCAGGGTGGTTCATATGCCAAAGCTGGCTCCATCGATCAATGATATCCCACAACTCCCCCACTATCAGCAATCCACCCTGCCTCGGTGCCGCAACACCCAACATTGGCACGGGGCCGCTCGCTCCATCGATGCCTCAGAAATCACTGCCGCTGAGGATACAATAACCAGGTGGTCTCAGGAGAAAAACACTGCCGGGCTGCCCACTGCTCCGACAACTGTGTCACCTAGACCAGCGGCTCACTCAGCCGCTGATAAACCTCAGACAATCCTGCCATCGGGGCCTGAAGCTCTCTAACCTCTATCCGGGTATCCGGCCCCAAAAACAATCTACTCAAGCTCCACCGCTGCGACGAGTGCACACCAATCCGCACAACGCGTCGGGGAGACACCGCTCACCCCGACCAACTGCACCACAGCACAAAACAAAACTCGACCCAATCCGGCGAGAGTCTAGAGCATGTCAACCGTTCCGCCGCATTATGTTGTCTGCAGCCAACATAATTGCTTAGGAGAATAAACATGCCAATCACCCATCCCATCACTTGGGAGAGGTATAAAACTCAATCAGGACTCTCGCTAAAATCACGACTCTCACGAAGTCATCCTAGGGTCCAACCATAAGCCTAGGGTTTCTACAGTCCCAATTGACCTATCCCTAAGCTCTGATACCAACTTAATCTGTCACGCCCCGGGGTCGAAACTGCGACCCGGGCTCGCCAACAGATCCGCCACCTATGCCAAAACCCGCATAGGCGAAGCGTCTAACCTGCAAAAGATAGTACTATAGCTACACAAATATCAGAGCTGAAATAAAATGCTGTAAAATAAAATCCAATTACTATACATCATGAAATAAGGTACAATATCCATTCCCTCAAATACAGATAATCATCATACAATGTCCTCAGTACAGCATCTCTCGACTATAAAAGGAGATAAACTAAAACTATAGTACATCAGTCTCTCCAAATACAAAAGATCTCTCTCCTCCAGATAAACAGTAAAAACCAGCCAACAGCTACGAGGAATCTCCAACCAGGGGATACAACTACACTCCTCGGGTGGTAACGATCTAGCTCGTGACTCCCTCGCCCCGAACAACGACCGAAGATCAGCAACTCCAATGAGGACTCTGCAAAACAGGGGGAGAAAAGAAGAGGAAACAACAGTGGGGGTGAGAACCACTAGTAAACCAGTAGCCTCCCCCTGTGGGTAAAGCCTCAAGCTCTGGCGTACCCACTAAGTCTACTAGAGGCAAGAAAAGGGCAAGGGGGTAAAGCTGTAACAGAACTACTGAATAAAAGGGGAAACCACCACAAGTATGCCTCTAAATGCAATACCGAAGGAAATGACGGTATGAATGCATCGGGAACAGTAACTGACCAAATAGACCCAATCTAGTACCACCAGTAAACTGGTACTGCCTGCTCTGCCATCACTCACAACTCACCAACTGACCGGAACCCAACACGGTCTAAAGCCTACTCCGGAGTGGCACTCGAGGGGAGCGACCCACACGAGTAAAGTATCACTGTATCAAGCATCTCTGTAACCAATATCTCACAATAGCAGGACTGGATCATGACAATGATCAAAGTGGGAAACTCCGTCCACTAATGAAACCCCGATCCGATACAATAATACTCAAAAGTGGGAAATACCATCCACTAGAGAAATCTAATACCCAATCTGATGCAATAGTAAACATCCGGTCAACCGCCCAAGGTCCGCGGTCACCGCAATAACCCCCAACCCACAATTGGGTGAAATAATCAAGATCTGGTCAACCGCCTACTGTCCGCGGTTGCCGCAATAGCCCACAATCCAACATCAAGTACACCCTGTCACTGACCCGCAGGTCCCGGCTACACTATCCCAAAACCTCTGCTCGAACTCGAGCAACATGACTCAAAAGTCCAAATGAAAAGGAGAAAGAAAGCAATCATGGTTTCTCCTAAGTCAAATCCCAATATGATAGTGTAGCAATAAAATAGTGGCCTATCTAGATGTCCAAATAAGCATGCAAAAGTCCTCAGGCAATATGAAATGGAGAATAGCAAATAACAGTTTTGCAGGTGTAACAAATAATAAATCATCATAAAAATGTCCATCATACTAACATCATCGGTCAACTACACATGTAAATAATCCCTGATCCATAATAAATCTCACAGTGGCACCCGCACATTGATGTGTCATTATGTCCTGACAATTAATCATTTAATCCACTTTCATAAATCTAGGTGCTAGTGTAGCATATTAATCATCACTAATAAATTATTCCCATAATGTCCCCAACATGCTATATTCACAAGATTAATCTCAGATGATAGGCTCACATTTATATCAGGCAAACATGCAGGATACTTAATCATTAAACTCAACATTGGGGGTTTTCTAATAAACTTAGTAAGTAAGCCAGGTGTAGAGGCATGCAACAACCACCCACCTGAAGCGCTAACTGTCCGGGTCCGTACAGCTGAAAATACCAAAAACTCCAATCCTGCGCTCCAACAAGAACAGTACACCCGAAACACTCCTGGCACAACACAAAGTCCACTAAATACACTTAGGCTCCCAAATAGTGCTCTTACAAAAACATACAACAACAGTCCTAGAACTGTTAAATTATCACCTGCAGAAAGTGCCCAGAAAATTCTCAGAAAAATATCACGGCGATCCTCGCGTCGATAGCTTCGCAACGGTACCTTGCACGTCCAAATCAGAGTTCGGTAAGTCAAGTTATAAATTCGGCAAGGTGGTAATCCAAACATCAGACTGTGAAGAAAACTGCACACTGTACACTGAGAAAACAGTAATTTTCACCTCGAAATAAATCTCATAAAATTCCAAGAAAAATACGAGCACGTTCCTTGCGAAAAGTAGCCCAAAATCGACTCTTGAATCGCCTCGATCCGATATTCCTACGCCGAGAAACAATTCGTCGAAGGTACCGCTGTCCAAACACCCAAACAGCAAAAGAGGGGGTCAAAGATGTCTCGGGAAACGTGCCAAAAGTGCGAAACGGAGGGGAGCGATCAACACGAAAATCGAAGCCTTACCTCTTAGGAACACGCTGTCGAAGAAATCGTCCAAAAACTCCTCCTGGTTTGCTCACAGCGAATTTCTGACTGAACTGCGACGGTAATGGGCCGAAATGGGGCGAAAACCGAGGCGAACTGTAAAAAAGATATCGCCGTTGCCGAGCTTCCAGAGATTCTGGAAATCCACCACAAGATCCAGGACATCAAGGGGAACAACTTTCATATAGATCTCCCCCTCTCATTCCCTCTCTAAAGCTCGGAAAAGGAGAAGAATGAGGGAGAGGAGGGGGTATATATAGGCCCACCAAAATCTTTTCGGAAATGACCCCTGTGTCCTTTTTTCGGGCGCCCGAAATGTTTCGGGCGCAAACAGTGCGGCCCGGCCCGACATTCGGGCGCGCACAGTAGCCCGGCCCACACGGCCCACGCCCGCACACCCGATCCGGTCGGACCGCGTGACCGTCCGACCCGCTCCACGCGCTGACACGTGCCCCGAACACCGAACAGGCGGATCCGGCCGCTCCCCTCGCGCCACGTGGCCGTCCCCTGGTCAACGGGCAGTTGGCGCTGGCCAATGGGCGGCCGCCACGTGGCGCACGCGTGCGCCACGTCGGCGCCGTGGCCGCCACGCCCGCCGGCACCGCCGCCTGCCGCCTGCCGCCTGCGCGCCTGCCCCGCCGCCTGCCGTCCGTACGCGCACAGTAGCTCGCCCAATCCTCGCTTGCCACGTGTCCAAGCCATAATTTTGCTGAACCCGGTGCACAACAAACTCAAACACCGAACCAAACAACCTCTGCCACGTGTCCCTATCCGGTCCACCGTACACCGCGCACCGCCCGCGCCTGCCGCGCACAGTGGCGCGCCCAATCCCCGCGCGCCACGTGTCAAACCTCTCGCTCACTGCACCCGGTGCACCCGACTTCATGAACCGAACCAATAGAATGATGCCACGTGTATTCCCGCCCAGTCCACTGTGCACTGCACAACTCCGTAGACCGGGACCAGTGAACCACCCAATCCAGACACGCCACGTGGCACCCGCTCTGGTGCACGCCTGCGCATGGACCGCGCGCCTGCCCGCGCCCTTGCCCGCGCGCTGCCCGCCGCCGCGCTGCCGCCTGCCCGAGGCCGCGCCGCCGCCCTCCGCCGCTGCCCGCCGCCGCCGGCGATCGCCGGAGTTACTGTTCCGGCGGTGAACAGTAACCCGTGCCCAAAAACATCAAGTGGGTAGTCCATTTTGACCGTTTTCGCGCGCTGAATCCGAATTTGACGTCCGTTTCGCCAAATTCCAACTCTAAAAATTGCCGAAGGCACCCGGAAATGTGTTCTTAGTCCAAACTTCGTGTGGAGCCCAATTTAAATATCCGATTCGCGCGAAATCACTTCTAAACCCTCCACGGGGTCCTCTGATCACTCACAGGGTCCATATAAGTCCGATGTCCAACACTTATGTCCAATTATGCCACAAACACCTCCAACACACCATGTAGGCCTCCAACAGCCACCCCAACGCACTGTAGCAGCTCTGCGGAGATCCGGGTCATCACAGATTATAAAGAGACTTTCTCTCCGGTTTCATCGAAAGACTCTTTTAGGATTATAATGACACTTGCGACTCATTTTGACCTTGAGCTACATCAGATGGATGTAAAGACCGCGCTTCTCAGTGGTGACATTGACGAGACAATTTATATGGTGCAATCAAAAAATTTTGCATTAGGCGATCCAAAGAAAATGGTTTGCAAATTGAAAAAATCTATCTATGAGCTCAAGCAAGCTTTCTGTCAATGGTATCATAAATTTCATCAAGTAATTATCTCATTTGGATTTGAGATAAATGCAGTTGATGATTGTGTATACCATAAGTTCAATGGGAGTAAATTTATTTTCTTGGTACTATATGTTGATGACATATTACTTGCTAGTAGCGATATAGGCTTATCGCACGAAACTAAGAGATTTCTGACAAATTTGAAATGAAAGATCTTAGTGACGCCCCTTTTGTATTAGGTATACAGATACACCGAGATCGCTCTCGGGGTATCCTTGGGTAATCACAAAAAAGCTATATCGATAAGGTTCTTAGCAGATTTGGAATGAAAGAATGCAAACCAGGAGATACCCTTATTGCTAAAGGAGACAAATTCAGTCTCGGTCAATGCCCCAAGAATGAGTTTGAGGTGAATAAGATGCAAAAGATTTCTTATGCGTCGGCAGTAGGGAGTCTAATGTATGCTCAAGTGTGTACGCATCCGGATATAGCGTACATTGTTGGGATATTAGGCAGATATTTGAGTAACCCTGGAATGGATCATTGGAGAGCAGCCAAATGGGTTATGCGTTATTTACAGAGAACAAAAGACTACATGCTCACATATAGGAGATTAGAACATTTGGAGATCATCGGGTATTCTGATTCAGATTTTGCAGGATGCCAAGACAGTAGAAGATCCACATCGGGCTATGTTTATCTTTTAGCTGGAGGAGCTATTTCTTGGAAAAGTGCTAAGCAGACACTTATAGCTTCTTCCACTATGGCAGCTGAGTTCATAGCCTGTTATGAGGCATCCAATCATGGTATATTGTTGCGAAACTTTGTCACTGGGCTGCGAATTTTGAATGGCATTCAGAGGCTATTAAAGATATTCTGTGATAAAAAATCGGCGGTACTATATTCCAATAACAATAGGAGCTCATCAAAGTCAAAGCATATTGACATTAAGTTTCTTGTTGTTAAAGAGAGAGTTCAGAATGGTTATGTATGCATAGAACATATTGGAACAAACTCTATGGTTGCGGATCCGCTCACCAAAGGTTTACCGCCCAAAGTGTTTTATGAGCATACTGCTCATATGGGTGTTAAATTATTTGATGATGTGCAGTTTTAGTGGGAGTTTGTATTTTGATGTTCTTTAGTTTCAGGCACAATTTGTTCATTTTCTGCAGAATAAGGTATTTAGTTTATTTCATATTTTGAATGTGTTTTGTCTGTTATGATTTAATATGATCTCGTTCAAGAATAAATTAAGACCAGTTGAAAATAGGCATGTTAAAATCACATTGCATGTAATTTTCATGCTACACATCCATACTCGATCTCATTGAATATGTTGGTATGGTGACCATTGATAGATCGAGTTATGAATTTGTATAACAAAGACCGCTTTGATCTCATACTAATATAGTAGATGAACCAAATTGTAATTAAGGAGATGTTTTAGAAAAAGATAGCTATTCTGGTGCGCACATATCATCATATAATTGTTTCAAGATATAATATATAGCCCAAGTGGGAGATTGTTGGATTTAATTTTTCCTATATATAGGCTAACATATAAATTTATAATTATATTAAGGGCTATCTAATTTAATAGGGCCATTAAGTGATTTAATATGGGTTCTGGAAATATCTATTGGGTATGGGCTATTAATGTGTCGCAACCCAATACAAGTCTAATTAGGGTTTATGGCACTCTAATTAGACATAGTATATAAGGAATATAAAAGGGTTGTGGTCCCGAGTCAGATTCCTGCCGTCATTTGTCCTGCCCCATTCAGAGCAAAATTAATTAGACAACAAATCTAGACTTGGAAGCACCCAATCCAGGTGATTTTATTATCGGTGTTTGAGAAACGATAAGATTTGAGAACGTGTTTCATCAAGCATGAATTCCGCTAAGCGTTTATAACATTTCCAAATAGATTAACGATTATCTAATAATTTACATGTGTTTCTTGGGTTATCTCGCATTAATTTGCATACGGATCTAGCATTATTAAGTTTTTAACCCTTACATTAAAAAATGTGTGGTTGAGATGATAGTGGGCCCCTTGGGTTTAATAGGTGGTTGGAGAAATAGTAAAATCTAACGGGTATATATATATATATATATATATATATATATATATATATATATATATATATATATATATATATATATATATATATATATATATATATAGCTATGCTGGAATACTATTAATAGTACCAAGTGATTGGTGCTATTAAGTTTTTAACACTTGGTTTAAAAAATGTGTGGTTGATATAATAGTGGGCCCCTTGGGTTTAATAGGTGGTTGGGGAAATAGTAAAATCTAACTGGTGAAAATGATTCAAGGAGTTGATCTAAGGGTAGAAAACTTGATAGTACCAATAATTTCGTTCTATTAATAGTATATAGCCGGACTATATATATATATATATATATATATATATATATATATATATATATATATATATATATATATATATATATATAGCGTAGGGCTACTATACTCTTATGAGTATAAAACCATTTATACTCATAACTTTTTTATCCTTGGATGAAAGAATGTGCGGTTAGGATGATAGTGGTCCCCCTAGGGTTTACTAGATTGTTGGGAAAATAGTATAAATTCTAAGGATTACTATAATCCTAACCGCACATTCCTTCATCTAAGGGATGAAAACTTATGAGTACAAAAGGATTTTACTCATAAAAGTATAGTAGCCGGACCATATATATATATATATATATATATATATATATATATATATATATATATATAAAACTATTGACTGTAATACTATTGGTAGTAAAAAGATGTTTTTATTATCAATTTATTTTCGATGATGGAGCATCCGAATTAATATGATATAAACCACTAGAACTATTTAGAAATCAAAATTTAAATATTTTCAACATCATTAGCCTAATGATCGAATGGTTGCAAATTTATAATTTTAATGATAGATATGAGACGTTTGCTCGTTTAACGATATAAAGAAATCTAAATCAATTAAATTTTTGATAGAAAATTTTTAAACTATTTAAAATAAGATCTATACTCTCAATCTTTATTACAAGACTCCTATCATCATTTTTTGAAAGATATTCATTTTTAGCCGTTCATTCTTGTGTTTACTTGATGGACAAGAAAAAAAATTAAAAAAATATAAAATTTTATTTCTAAATAGTTCTAGTGGTTTAGATTATATTCAATGGTGCCGATTATCGATTCGGAGGTTTCATCATTAAAAATAAATCGGTAGTAAAAATATTTATTTACTACCAATAGTATTCTAGTCAAACTCTCTCTCTCTCTCTCTCTCTCTCTCTCTCTCTCTCTCTTTGTATATATATATATATATATATATATATAGCGTAGGGCTACTATACTCTTATGAGTATAAACCCCTTTATACTCATAACTTTTTTACCCTTGGATGAAGGAATGTGCAGTTAGGATGATAGTGGTCCCACTAGAGTTTACTAGGTTGTTGGAGAAATTGTATAAATTCTAGGGACTACTATAATCCTAACCGCACATTCCTTCATCTAAGGGATGAAAACTTATGAGTGCAAAAAAATTTTACTTATAAAAATATAGTAGCCGGACCTGATATATATATATATATATATATATATATATATATATATATATATATATATATATATATATATATATATATATATATATAACTCTTATGAGTATAAACCCCTTTATACTCATAACTTTTTTACCCTTGGATGAAGGAATGTGCAGTTAGGATGATAGTGGTCCCACTAGAGTTTACTAGGTTGTTGGAGAAATTGTATAAATTCTAGGGACTACTATAATCCTAACCGCACATTCCTTCATCTAAGGGATGAAAACTTATGAGTGCAAAAAAATTTTACTCATAAAAATATAGTAGCCGGACCCTATATATATATATGTATATATATATATATATATATATATATATATATATGTATATATATATATATATATGTATATATATATATATATATATGTATATATATATATATATATATATATATATATATATATATATATATATATATATATATATATATATATATATAGCTTTCTCTAAGAAGGCCACGTGCCATAAAGCCACAATCCAATAAAAATTTGTCACATATTAGTAAAAAATTTTTATTGGGCCTGTTATACCGTAAACAAAGTTTAAAATATATATCTAAAATAAATTTTTATCGTACAACAATAAATTATTTAAATATTTCATATTATATATATATATTATTTTATTTTATAATATTAATTATCAAATATTTTATTAATTATCTAATATTGTATACGGTGTATAAAATATTGATATGCACTAGATGCAAGCAAAATTTTTTTCTTTTTTTAAAATTATGAGTGAATGTTATTCAACATTCTCTTCACCATTTGACAGTTTTGAGAGCTTTCTCTAAGAGGATCACGGTTGTCACTAAAGGCACAATCCAATAAAAAATTGCCACGTATTAGTAAAAAAATTTGGATGCACCCGTTGTACCGTTAACCAAATTTAAAATATGTATCTAAAATAAATGTTTATAGTACAATAAATTATTTAATTATTTCATATTATTTATATTATATCATATTTGGTTTACAATATTAATTATCAAATATTTTATTAATTATCTAATATTATATGCGGTGTATAGAATATTGGTATACACCAGGTGTAAGCAAAAATTCCTTTACTCTTTTGAAATTATGAGTGAATCCTTTTTAACATTCTCTTCACCAAGTATATATATTTGTATATACACCGCATACTTAAAATCGTTTAATAGAAATTTTAAAATTAATTCATCAAATATAATTTAAATTATTAAATTTCGTATATTATATATATTTAATTAAAATTTGATATTAGAATATTAATCATTTAATATAAATTGTGGTGTATATATTATTAATATATACTAGGTGTATATAATAGTTTTTTAATCTTCTATTAATTTTAACACGGCAAAAATATCATCACTAATTCTTAAATTTAAAATAAAATTTTCAACTTTAACTTTTTAATTAAAAAATTATTAAGTTAATTTTGTTTTTATAAAATAACTATCAAAACTAAAAATTTGATTGAATTTTAAAATAAAATTATTACTATAATTTAACTATAAAAGTTAAAAAATATATATATATAAAACTATTTTATAACTATTTTTTTATATTTCTTTAATTATAAATTTTTATATTTTAAATTTTAATTATCTTAAATATTATTTATCCGTAGTGCGGATTTTATACTAGTATGTACTATTGCATTGGACTATGACCATCCAATCGTGAATTATAGGCTCTGGTCGATCCCGGAGACATTTAACAAGAGGGGGATATTCCTCAGTGTGTAAACAAACGGTATAAGAATAAAAAGAAATAAATTATTTCCGTCAAAACGAATTATTCTGAATTACTTTAGAATAATTTGTTAAAAATTATTTTTAGGGAAACTAAGAACAAATTTATTCATATTTTAATTTTATTAGATAAATAGATATATAAATAAATATATTAATATAAATATTATCTTAATGATAATATACTTATATTTAAATATTTATCTAATAAAATATTTATATTAATATATTTATATAAATTAATTAATATAAATCTTATTATATTTATATAAATTAATTAAACTTGACATATTATTTATTTTATTACATTTTATCATTTATATATTAATATTTAATTATTTTAATTATATTAAGTATTATATATATTAAATTATTTTTCATATATTATATATATATTTTTAAATTTTTTATTGAAATTTATAGTATTATAAATAAAAATTATAAGGATATTGCTAGTATTATATTTTATTCATTACAAATATAATGAATAAATTATATAAAATAAATTATTATATAAAATAAATTAAGTATACTGATATATATTAAATTATTACATAAAATATTATATTATGAATTATTACATAAAATAATTTTATATAAAATATATTGATATAAATTAATTATTTTATTTTTAAAAATATATTTAGATATTTAAACTTTTTATTCAAACCCTATTAAGCATATTCTCTAAAATATTGGCATTCAACCGTGAATTTATTATTGTTGTTCTAATTTAATTATATCAGAATAAATTTTATTCTGGGGAACAACAAAAGTTATTCCCCATAATTTAGTTCTCTCCCATCATTTAACATGTCACTTTTGATATTCCATATATATGAAATGTTATCAACTTATCATTATCATACATTTACAGCAAAAATTAAAAGCTTAATTTCCAAAGCATTGTTTGTTTGTTGAAGAGTCTCTTGCGATTCATACTAAAAATAAAAATCATAGTTAGGTTGTCGACAACGAAAAATAGTCATATATATAATCCTTGAACACATATATATGATGATCCACAATTTGGTCCCTAGCTAATTAATAGTAGTTACCTAATTTCCTGTAACATCATTTGAGTCCTATTGTCGAATAGTTCTTAATTTCCGTCAAAACTTCTGAATGGAACACATACAATAGGGATATTTTTTTGCAAGAATTTAGTGGCTATGTATGGGCAAGACTAAGGACCAAATTGCTTGACATTCACCGAAAGTTCAGGGACAGCTGTACATTTTCAACTTTATTATAGAATTGGCTAAGATAAAGAAATTAAACCTTCTTTGTAAATACTTACTTTTTTTTTTTTTTTTTTTTTGACTTTTAAAAAATTTTATTTTTCTTTTTTAAAATTTTAGAAATATTTTCAGAAAATTACAGTTTTAATAAAAAAAGACAAAATGATCAAATTAATCTTATTTGTTCTATAAAAAAATAACTTTTTAATATAGTTTTATTGTTTTTTAAAAGAATTTCGGTATAAATTATAGAAAATAAATATAATAGTGACGAAATCTTGATGGAGGGAGACTAAATGCTTCGACTTAAAATTTTGAGGAGTTAAAATTATAGACTTTTAAAAGTTAAGAAGTTATAGTAAAAAAACATATATTTATAAATTTATTTTTATATTTTAGCCTATAAAAGAAAAGAGCTCGGATGCATGTTTTCCACACAAGTGGGTCAATAAGACACAATTCTCTACACATCTGCAGTTGTTGTAGCCTCATCTTGTGAACAGCTCAAAAGATGAAAAGTTTTTTTTTTTAAAAAAAATATATTTTTATTACTTATGATCATCCCTAAAACAATGCTATCCAATAAACAAGGAGTAACTAATGATCTTGGATGGTAGTTCTAGGTCCACTTAATATTGCACAAAAGTCCCCATCATTGCACTAACAATATATAATGAGAATGTGGTGCCGAGTAACGCAAGAAAAGAAAAACGACGACAATAACGACAACGACAACGATGATGATGAAAACGATAATGATATGTAACTAAAACGATAATGAATTAAATGATATTATCATCATCAGGTATTAGTTTCAACAATGCTATTTATAAGAAATACTTAAAAAACTTGGTTGATGATGCAAAAGCTTAGTCATAAGCCATCAATTAATTGATGAGTGTAAACTTTCCTACTTCATATAGAGATTGCAACAAAGTGGAGAAAGGAACTCAAATAGGGAATATATATATATATATATATATATATATATATATATATATATATATATATATATATATATATATATAATTAATTAATTAATTAAGATCGATGGACATTACGACAATCGTGTAAAATTGGAAATGAAAGTGAAGGAAAATGATGGAAGCTACCTTAATGAATTTAATCCATGTTCTTTAATTTACTTGAACAGATAATTAGTCTGTGAAGTTACCTAAAACTTTAATAATGCCATTTTAAGTAGGTCTTTTAGCCGCCAAATAAATAATGTAATTCATTAATTAACCTTTGTACGTGCATAGTTCTTTTGCTTAGTTCACCTGGTGATTGTCATTAAGATAAATAATCAAGTTAATTATGACTCTTGTCATTTGCTGATCATCTTCGCACAATTGTGCGCCTTTATAATGTATTTTTTTTTTTTATATCTTCATTCAGAACTTTTTTTGTTCATTTGGAATTGATTCAATATTTGAGTACTTACATTGTCTAATTGTGATTCCTTATTTTTTTGTTTTCTAATTGTAATTTTTTAACCCACATACTTTGTACATGTATATATATTAGGGATGAGATTGCTTAATGTTGGATTATAGGGATTAATTAATCCGGTTGAATGTAATGCATTTTGTAGTTATTATTGAAATTTTGTTTGGATTTTACTACAAATGACCTTGTTGGGGACAAATCTGTCTTTTTAGGATCGTTGATGCTAACTACAATTCAAAAAACTAGAGTTGTCAAATACTTCATTTAAAGGGTAAAGACATAGCGATGCTCATGAGTCTCGATTGTGACTGAATGCAACTCGCCCTCCTCCGCATTGCCTGCAGGCTCTCCATTACGACGTAGTCCAAACTAACTTTCGCATGCAATAGGCAGTATACTGACCCTTTTAAGTGAACAGTTTTAACCGCAACTCATCAACCCAAAAGAGCAAAACTTTTGTGCTTCTAATTAGATCCCTACAACTATGCTATTCATGAAGAATAAGAACTGTCTAATGATCAATCATAGATGGTAGTTACAGGGCCACTTAATTTGAACACGAGTCCCTGTCATTGCACATAAAGTTGTAATATAAATGGCAAATGTAGTGCCAATTACGTTGAGAAAAGAAAACGACCATAAAAGTGATGGTAATGAAAACGATAATAATGCCTGGGTATAACATTAACTAATTGAATTTTCAAGTAATGATACATTAATTTCAACAATTGTTACAGAAAATCCTTTCGAAATTGATTCGTTTATGCAAAGCTGAAGGCCTATAGCCTAGCTCTTTGGAAAAAATTATTGTTTGAAATGAGAATTGCCTTAATTAAAAAATATTCACACTATAATAAAATTATGTTATAACGATATTTCTAAGTGTTTTTAAAATTTAAAAAAAGTGTCACTGACAAAAATACCGACACTTATTATTAGTGTTGCTATATATGCGGTCGTTAGGGTGTATAGCGATATATTTTTGTAATGTGTCCCTAAAATATATCCTTATAATATAATTTTGGATATAGATGAAATATGTGTCCATATAACCTAATTTTGTTGTAGAACTGAAAGAGCTATATATCTTACATCCCATTCGTTCAAGAATAGAGTAAATTTTACTAGTTACATCGAAATGACCAGAATTTTTTTTTTAATTTTTAAATAGATGGAATGTGTATCATACACCCAAAAATAAAATATATAAATAGTATTACTTATTATATGCAGGGTGTACAAAAGATATTTTTCATTAATAATTTAATCATTAATAGATGCTTTTAACTATAGCTTCTACTTATGTATTCTAGCAATGTCATGCCCCATCTTAGAAAAGTGAAGGAAAAAAGAAAACGAACCATCAATGAGTGTTAAGTTTTAGTTTCTTCTTTATAGAGAATTAATGTAGCAAATTAGACAAAGTAACCTACATGGAGAATAATCAAGTCCACGATAGCGATCACAAAAGCAAGTGATGGAAGAGCTTAGGTAAACTATATTGACATGACGAATTAAGTTCTCTCGCATGCTAATTTTAATTTTTTATAATTGAGAAGGAAAATCATGTGATATTGATCGATCCGTATTAGAATCAACCGACAAAGTCGGCCATGTTCAAAGATGTGGGACGCAATCGCGATGATCGTTTAGCTAGGGTTTGCATCAATGATAAGTCCAACCTAACTAGAGGATATGAACATTTAGTGATTCTTTAGGTAGCAATGATGGAGAAAGGGATTTTATATACAACTCAATGGAGACATTTCTACATGAGACATTGCGGATAGGCACCACACTAAGATGTGATCTTACACCAGATGAAGCCCAAAACAAAAGCCACAATTAATTTTGCTTTCAATTTTCTTTTTTTTTTTTTTTTTTTTGTTATCTCACTCTAGCTTATAGATAGATAGGCAACACTCAATAGTATTACTATATACACACTACCATAAAATTATACTATAGCGATATCTTTAAATATTGCTAAAAACTAAAAAACTACTCTAAAAAAAATACCGACACTTGTCATTAGTGTCGCTATATGTGCCGCCGCTAGGGTGTATAGTTATATATTACTATAATGTGTCTAAAAAATGTGTCCCTATAATCTAATTTTAAATATAGATGAACTATAAATAGGACACTTGTAAAAAAAAGTGTCACAAATGTGTGTCCATATAATCTAATTTTGTTGTAGTGACACATCTAATTAAATTAACTAAAGTTCATCTTTTTTTCAATATGAATGTAGTTTTTTTCTAATTCTAAGATTATTCCTTCAGTAATTAACATCCATACGGAGAAGAGAATATATAAGCAGCAAAGATTAATATTTGAAATTGCTAGTTAAAAATGTTTGTTCTCTCTTAAAAACATAAAGAATATATATATATATATATATATATATATATATATATATATATATATATATATATATATATATATATATGATTTTTATGGAACTTACTTGAGAGTAACGCTGCCAACGAGCCAAACACGAACGAGTTAGGCCGACTCATATTAGTTCATTTATTAAATAAACTGAACACGAGCTGGCTCGTTAAAATAATGAGTCGAAAAATTTCGCTCGTGTTAAGATCATTTATTGACGAGCCAAATAAAAGCTGACTCACGAACAACAAGTTAGATTGTCGGTCCTGCTACGCGGTAAAAATAATAATAAAAAAGATTATTAATCTAATAATTAAAATTTATAAAATATAGATTTTTTTAGGAGCGAGCTAATCTCAGTTTGTGTTTGGCTCATTAAGATTTCGAACTAAAAAATTTAATAGCTCATTAAGATTTCAAGTTGAAAAAATTAACTTGTGTTTTACTTATTTATTAAACAAGCCGATCTACCTCGAACCGAATACGAACCGGCATACAAACAATGAGCTCAATTGCTAGTCCTACTTGTTCATAGAGTTATGTCGTTGTTGCTCATACAACAAAAAAGTTGCTATTATATAAGAATGTAAATGGGCTGGGCTGACACATCTAGCTAATGGGCTGGGTATAGAAAAGATCACATTAGGTTCTTGGTGGATCTGGTTTTGATTCTCAATTGGGTCAGTTTCATAGCCTAAATCGAGTTTGATCCACACCAATTTGAAAGTTATACAGGATAGAATATAAGCCTTATATAGGATGGAATATAAGCCATAGCCATATACAGATTTGAGTAGCATGTCCCCTCTATTTCCCCTTTTTTGTTTTTGATTACATAATTTTAATATGCTATAGATTAGCCAAGTGAGAGTTTATACTTTTACGTTGGGCTTTGATGAGCCAACTGTAACGACAGACCCGTTAGCAAAAATAGCTCGTTAAGCTCATACTGCTAGCCCAAAATATTTAAATCCAGTTATTATTACTAGAGTGTGTGACCTATTATATTTTCAATCAGAATTTTTTTTTTTCCGATGTTGGACTTTTGGATATTACAAACTCACCCGTTTAATATCACGCTCCGTGTTTCAAAAAAGTCTTTTTTTTAAAAAAATAATAATAATAATAAAAAAAAAAAAAAAAATCATAGTTCAAAGTACATATTCAGGGCATGAGCAGATCGCCATATGTATAGAAAATTTTCTATCTCCTTAGACAGAGTCTTCCCTATACATGTACGGCTAAGCAAATATAGTTGTCATCAGAGTAATCTAAGCGTACTAAACATAAATATCTTAGTTCTTTATCATCCAGACTAGTCTTTAAGTAATTTATACATCACACAGTTCGTAATAGTTCTAAGACATAATATACTGTAAAATAGGTAAACTGGAGTCTAAAGCATCATCAAGAGGACGGCTCTATCGTAACGACCTCACCAACTCGTCTCGACATTTCAATACCCGACGAACCTGAAAAATAGTCACCTAGGGGTGTGAGATACAATATAAGTGTATCCCAGTGGGTACGACGAGCCAAAAAATACCAAATCGTATCTACTGGCATACAATAATCAGCGAATCGTAAATAATCAGTAAATAAGGGCAGATATAATAAGCAAATAATTGAATGAATCAAAATCACAATGCTGAGTATATATGGGTACAGAAATACAAGTGCAAGAGTATGCTGAAATAGAGATCTTAATCATAATCATAATACTGAGCATATAAGAGTGCAGGTGCTAAAGCATACTGAACAGATATTGTTGTGACCTAGACTTTGGTGTGGCCTTCCCCCTGTGATCCGTGTTGTGGGACACCTATTATTGGTGTGTCGGATTTGTAACACGTCAAATGGACGTGTTGGATGGACTTAGTGAGGCATTGGATCAAGCTTGTCCTTCAGCAGTTTTTGACGAATTTTAGAAGTAGTTTCGCGCAAAACAGACATAAGATTTGAATTCAGCACGAAAAAACGATGGAAATTGACTACTTAGATGTATTTTTCTGAGTCAAGACGCCAGAAAACGGACACCCGAAAGTGTTCTGTGTTTTCGGGCGCACGGGAGGAGCCGTGGACCGTCGGGCCGCCACATGGCGGAGCCGGATTGGCCGGCGTAGCGTGCGCGGTCCACGGAGGCGCACTGTCGGGTGCATGGACGGGGGCGGGGACACGTGGCAGCCCCGGGTTGGTCGGTACAGCGCGCGCGGTTCACGCGGGGGTGCGCAGGCAGGTTAGGCAGGCCGGGCAGGAGCGCGGGCAGGCACGGTTTGTTGGTTTTTAAGGATCCACAAGGATCTAAATAGGTACTATCAAACACCTAGAGAGGGGGTGAATAGGTGTAATATTTTAAAAATAAATCTCAGTGCTAAATAAAAACCAATGCGGAAAATAAAAATCAACACACCGAGATTTACGTGGAAACTCCAATTCAGGAGAAAAACTACGGGACCAACACGCAATAACAATCCACTAAGAATTGAAGAATAACAAGGTGATTACCGACTCCACGGACTCGACCCCTCCTTCAACTTCTTCGGATCTTGCGCTCCACCGATTGCACGTCCACTGCACACGTTCGAATCCACGAACGCCACTCGAATCCACGAGCACACGTTTCGAATCAACGAAACGCCTTCAACACACCGAATCCACGGTGCTACGTCGAATCCACGACGCGAACTCAGCCGATAAAGAAATATAGGCTTCGATGGTGATCCTTTGCTTAGATTATCATTGGAGAACCGTAGAAAGAAATTCTAAGCAAAGTTTAGATCAATTCGACAAAAGAGAGATCTTGGAAGAACCGTCGAATTGACCTAAAAGAGGCTAAAAAGAAGAATGATAAAAACCTAGCCTCTAGGGTTGCTCTCGAGTATTTTCGGTATCGGTCTCCATAGTCGAGAAACCCTAAGTATCTATTTATAGCCCTTGGAAACGAATTAGAGTCGGTTTAGGAAACTTTTCCCGAGGCAACATTGTGTACCGGTACCAAATATTGTGTTCCGGTACTCAATGGTGCAAAACACAGATTTTTCTATTGTGTTCCGGTACGCGAGTCTGTGTTCCGGTACGCAATACAAATTTCAGAAAATTCTGTGTCGGGTTTGAGGAACTTCAAGTGTGGTTCCGGTACTCAATGTAAAAACTGATTTTTCCAAGATAAACTTTATCCAAAACAAACCAAGTACCGGAATCCAAACTTAAATAAAGTTGTAAGTTAAAATCAAGTTCCTAAAACCAAGTCTAAACCGGTTTTCATTAATTTCCTGTTTCCAATGATTATAAACGAACTTTAATCACCATGAACAATATTTAATCATACCTGAGAGTTGACTTGGGCTCATGTTGAATCTTCAATGAGTCTTCGAAGGCTGAATTGACAATTTGATCCCTTTAAGACTCCGACTCAACTCACTGACTTGACTCACGAAATATGCCAACACCAAAATGCCGTAACAATCTCCCCCTTTGGCAATTTCGTGACAAAACCCAAAAATACATAAAACCGCTCAAGTCACTCATCTTAAACCAAAAAATCGAAATTCAATGTCATCACCAAAACATTGATTTTCTTTGCGTGAAAGATCCAATAAATACAAAATTACATTTGAACCAAACAGTCCTAGAACATACTCTATGACTTAGGACTTGGAGTCTTAAAGTGATGTAATTCCTGCAAAACAAAACTCCAAACAAAATCAAATGTTAGTCGTTAGAAATTAAAATCCTACATTTGATCCGTCTTCCTTTTGGTTCTTTTGTTTTGTGGCTCTTTCAATCTTTTCTTTATCTCCCCCTATCTTGAGCATTCCAACATGTTCTCCATGTTCTCCACGTTCTCCATGTTCTCCCCCTGTCTTGAGCATCTATGTTCTCCCCCTTTGTGATTCAATCAATATTTTCTGTTCTCCCCCTTTTTGTCACAAATTGTCAAACAATCAAAATAGACAAAAAGAAACATACTAGCAGGATACGTTCATAGTTACATGCCCATTAGAGTTCTTGTTCATCATAAAGTGAAAAGAAACTAAAAACCAAAAACAAGAAGGCAAAGAAATCACTCATCCTGATCTGAATCATCATCGTCCTCATGTGATGTTGGTCCATGAGATGTACTCGGTGCAGTTGCTCCAGTGACCACATCGTCGTGTTTGCACCCAAGGATTTCGAATATCTTCTTTAAACCATCCTCGATTTTCTTGAAACCTTGCTCCATCTTTTTCTGCAAAGTCTGAAGAGTTACCACTTCTTCTGGTTCAGGAGATTCTTGGCGAGGCGGTGCGCTCGTAGTTGCTTCACTTGCATAGCCCTTTGTGTGTCCAAATGTCTTTAAAGTGCTAACTGACTTGGCTAACGTGATTCCATCGATTGAGCCTAAGCCGTAGTCAAACTTGGTACAAGAAATGTCAACACCGTGGTCTTCCAGAATACGAGTAATCAAGATTGGAAACGGTAGAAGGTCACGTTGCCTTGATCCCTCAATGACATGTACCATTTGCTGCCAAATTAGAAATGGAATGTTGATGTTGATTCCATTTGCACTTTCCGGGTGACCGAGGAAGAAGAGAAGTAGCAATCGATCCCATCGAATCCTTTTGGTCCCCATTGTGGGCAATAAGTTGTAGCAAACGATTAAGGACAAAATGTGATATTCTGGTTTTAGGTCCTTTGATTCAACATATGACCTATTTGTGTGTGTCCCTGACTTGCAAATTGAATCCACAACAGTGTCCCAATGGGTGTCATGCTGGAAATCACCATCTGTGTAGTAAAGACCAGAAGTATCAACAGCTAGCCCAAAGTTTGCCCCAATTACTGCTGGAGTAATGTCAAATTTGACGCCTCTAACTGTTGTTTCAATGATGAAAGCCCCTGTATCATGGTCCTTTTGCAGTATGTTAGCTCTCATATAGAATTCCCTGATGATCTCAACACAAAAACCCATCTTTGGTTGGACTCTGCTAAGTGGTCGAATATGACTTTGTTCCAAAAGCCTCACAAAGTCTGGCACCTCACGACATAGCTCGTTGAAATTCACGTGACGCTCTCCAATGCATGTACGGTTTGCAAATCTGGCACGGCGTTTTGCACTTACATGCTGCTCACTTTCATCAACATTAGATCTCCGTTGAGAGCGGTCGCGTATTACCGGTCCACCGGTACTTCTACGCGGAGGAGAATCCGCACCCTTCTTTTTCCTTGGAGCCATAGGTGCTTTCCCCTTTCCTTGAACCGTTTCTTCTTCATATTCTGAGGAATTTTCAGAATCTGAGCTTGTCGAACCTTCCTCTCGTGATCGTTTAGTAGTCTTCTTCTTTCCAGAACCACGACCACGTCCACTTCCAGTGGCCATTAAGATCACTAGTGCAAGAAGCCATGAAAATGCCATTTCCTACAAAGAACACAATGCACTATGATTTGATCTTATAGGAATGCTTAAACATGTCTAAGAAACATTCTAAACATGTCACAATTGATGATTCATCATTTAAAATCCATTTACATCAAAAGCCCTAAAATTTCAATTTTCTCTATGTTAAGAACACATGCAAATGATAGATTCAAGCATATAAGCATGGAAACATGAATCTAATTACATAAAAATCAACCATTTATGTTCTAAACATGAAATAGGGGTGATTTATACAAGAGATTTCAATTGGAATAAGGATCTACTCAAAAATCCCTAAATAAAACATCAAAACCTAAAAACTAGGGTTTTGAAACAAAAGAAACCAAGATTAATGAAGAAACTTACAAATCAAAGCAACAAATCACTTGATCTTGATGAAAAACCCCTTAGAGATGTTTTAGAGAGAGAGAGGAAGTGTTTTGAAATGGGAGAGATGAATTAAAAACCTTGGAGTTCCGAAATATGAAGAGATCCAGATCGCGTACCGGTACAAGTAGTCGCGTACCGGTACGCAGTGCAAAAACCGAAAATCCTTCGTTCGGGTTCCGGATTGAAACTTCTGATCCGGATCCGCAATTTAGTTCCGGTACTAAACATAGAGTACCGGTACGTAAGTGAAAAACAGGGATTTTCATGATTCGGGATCCGGATTGGGTTTTTGATCCGGAATTTTGGTTCCGGTACTAAAATTCAAGTACGGGTACACCAGAGCCAGAAAGACAAGAATTTCTTGAAACAAATCCAAATTTTGAAATCTTTTCAAATACCGATTTGTATTCCACCAAGAAATCAATTTAAGTGCTTTAAACAACGAATTCACACAGATGCCATTCAATCCAATTAATTTCACAAAATTAAAAAGATTTACTCCTAAATCATGAAAAACAAAGATAAAACATTATAAACAGTTTTTCATGTTATATTCATCAAACACAAGTCATCAAAAATAATCTTGAGATCCAAACTCTATCAAGATGTAACGGATTTACAAAGATGACTCACGGAGATTTCCAAATGACATCAATCTTGAATTCTACCCTTTCAAATTGAGATAAGCACTAAATTACCTAAGGGTGGCTCTTTGAGCATCTTTTTAACTATCCCACCTTATACCAACCAGGAGATTGTTTAAAATAAGAACTTTGAATTTAAATCTCCGAATGCTTCAACTAAAGATTTTCTCATAAAATATTTTCCAAGCATCCAAAAACATGTGGTAGCTCTTTCCAACATGTGGTGGTAGTTTTCACACTCCTTTCGGATGTAACTCTTCCCACATCTTTTGCAACTCATTTATTTACCCTTGAAAGAATACAATCTCTTACGTGAAAGAATTAAATCCCAAATTTTAGTCTATCGGTTGTCTCACATTTATCACAATGAATTCACACAACCGAGATAGATTAAGCATCTTAAGATCACACATGATTTCTAAAATTTGATGCTTATAACTATCAAAAACTCCTATAATGAAGTATCTTCATGATTATGATTATGGAGTAAAGTTGATAATCCATATAAAATTAATTTGAAGTGAATGAACGTGAAGTCCTTTTTATTCAATGCACTTGTTCAATAAAAACCCTTTTGTTCAAAAACAAAGTATAAAAACAAAGAGCATTGAAAAACATGTAATGCAGAGATTAAGAAAAATATGAAGGGAAAACCAATCAAAGCATTACACACAGTCATAAGCTATTTAGAACTTAAGACAAGGAAAGATATCACCTTTCCGAATCCAAAATCGCTGGATTTTGGGTTGTCTTGATTCGTTGTGGCCGGGGGTTGTCCGCTTTGACTGTTGATCCACCTTAGGTCTTTGCCTCGCAATGATCCACTTGTATGATTGATGATGTGGCTCGGACCTTTGGTGGGTTGAGTGAACTCCATTGACTTGATGTGTCTTTTGATTCCGTTGAGTTCGCTCCGTAGATGAAGTTGCCGAAGGACTCTTCTTTCTCTTTTTCGGGCAATTCTTCACCAAATGTCCTTCAAGTCCACATAAGTGACAAGTTCTTCCTTTCAATTTGATTGTGGAACTTGAAGCCTGCACAGTTTGGTCCTTTTTAAAATCCAAACCAACCTTGCTTGCTTGACCTAATCCGCACATACAATCTA
Organism: Tillandsia fasciculata; assembly: GCA_029168755.2. Classification (NCBI taxonomy): domain Eukaryota; kingdom Viridiplantae; phylum Streptophyta; class Magnoliopsida; order Poales; family Bromeliaceae; genus Tillandsia; species Tillandsia fasciculata. The sequence continues at coordinate 10,968,778 of CM054950.1, forward strand.
GTTTCTTGGAACTGGTTGAAAGCCTTTGTATGTCGGATTTGAGTTCATGAACTTGCTTGGTCAAAGCTTGGTTGGTGACATGAATTTCTTCAAACTGTTTTTCAAGAAAACCAATCTTGTCCATATATAATTTTGCGTTCGTCTCCGATTGGTTTAGCTTTTCTTGGAGGATTTTATTATTATCCAATAAACGTCCTTGTTCCTCCTCGAGATCATGAAGTTTGATCTTTAAAGCTTGATTCTCGTCTTGAACCTCAAGTCGTTGCTTCCTCAACTTCTTGATATGCTTGGCCATCTTCTTTGATTCCGCAAGAAATTGTTGGTATGCCTCAACGAGTTCTTCTTCGTCCGACTCCCCCTCACTTGATGACTCCCCGCCGGTTGTTGATGTTTCATGCAAAATCAAAGGAATAGAGTCAGTGACTAAAGATGATAAGCACAAATTAGAAGAGGGAATTTGAGAGGCATGAAAAGCAACAATTTTTTCTTTTTCCTCTTCACTTGAGGTCGATTCATCGAAACTAGAATCGTCCCAAGTTTTTGCTTGCAAAGCCTTCTTTTTGTATGATTTCTTAGAAGGACAATCCGTTGAAATATGGCCGTAGCCTTTGCATCGATAGCATCGGATTTCCCCTTCGAAATCATCTTTTTTTTTTTCTTTAGAAGGTTTTGCAACGCCTTTGAGTTTAGAGGATTTAGAACCCGATGATCCTTTAGATGGTTTCGTGGATGAAGATCCATCGGTTCGATTCTTCCAAAACTTCCGACGAAATTTCTTTGTGATCCGCGCCAATTGTTCTTCAAAATCGGCAAAAGAGATTTCATCGTCGGAACTTGATTCATCATCTTCTTCCTTTGTTGATTTGAATGCAATACCTGTAAGCTTAGAAGAAGACTTGGAAGAAATTTGATTAGTAGGAAAAGTCATCTCATAAGTTTGTAAAGCACCTACTAATTCCTCTACACTCATCTCATCCGGATGACTAACGGTTTCAATGGCGGTAACCTTTGCCCTAAACCGTTCCGGAAGAGTCCGAAGAATCTTTCTTACAATTTTCGACTCCGGGATCTTTTCTCCTAAATTAGCACATGTATTGATTATATCTTGAAGTCTAGTGTAATAATCTGTAAACAACTCATGCTCTTCCATATGAATAGAGTCAAATTGACTTGTAAGCATTTGGAGCTTTTGAATTTTTACAAGATTAGTACCCTCATGTGTAATTTTGAGAATATCCCAAATTTCCTTCGCGGTTTCACACGCAGAAATTCGTGTGAACTCAGTCGAGGAAAGAGAATTAAATAAAGCGTTCATACCTTTCCCATTGTAAGAAGATCTTTCGATTTCCTCTTGGACCATCTAGAGCGAGGTTTTGGGGTAGTAGAATTTCCTACTTCCTCAACAGGATGCACCCAACCGTATTCCACGGTTTGCCAAACAAGCTCATCAATTTGTTGGGTTATAATTAATTGGATCTAAATAGGGGAAAAAACACCTAGAGGGGGGTGAATAGGTGTAAACAATAAATACTCAAAAAATCATTGCGCAAATAAACCCAATGCGGAAAAATAAAAGAACACGCAAGATTTTTACGTGGAAAAACTCCAAACCGGAGTAAAAAAACCACGGGACCGATAACACGACGAAATCCACTAGAATTAAACCACGTACAAGGTGATATACCGTACTCACAGACGACTCAACCTTTTACCATACGCTCCTAGTAGATCTTCCCGCTCGCTCCACGACGCTTCTCGAATCCACGATCCGCGCCCAACGCTGAATCCACAGCGTCCAACGTCGAGTCCACGACGTCCGACCGAATCCACGGTCTTCACCCAGTTGCACGCTTCGAATCCACGAACGTACCTCGCTCCGAATCCACGAGAGCGGTTGCACCTTGAATCCACAAGGTCACGCGAGTCCACGCGCCGATTTTGGGGTAAATCGTTGTTTGTTTGGGTGATGATGATCCGCCGAATACTTAGATTAAAGATAGATCGGAAATACCATCTAAGTATTCATTGATTTGATTCTACTCAAAATGTGAGTATGGAAAACCTAGAATCAAATCAATCAATATAGATGAAGAACATAGAATAAATCTATTGATTTCCTTTCTTCTCTATATATGTGGATTTTTCTTTCGGCTATATTTTTCTGTTTTTGCCGATCTATGCGGATGCCCTAGAAATGAAAATAGGGCTATTTATAGGTTAGAAACCATTGGAAGAAGATAGGATCAAAAACAGCCTTTTCTGGAAATTTTACCGACGGCGATCCGGATTGGAATTGGCGATCCGGATTGCAGAAGCAGAAAAACACGAATTCCAGAAAAACACACGTTCGGGATCCGGATTGCAAATCCTGATCCGGATCGAAAAGTGAAAAGGTAAAACCAGTGTTCGGGATCCGGATCAGAAGATGCTGCGATCCGGATTGAACCAGTGTATGAACAAACACCCTTCGGGATCCGGATTGCAAGCCACGATCCGGATCCTGAACATGTCCCATGTCCAGTTTTTGATGTTTAAGCAATTAAAACCTCTTCCAGGTGTTTCTACACTATAAGAAGTATTCGGATCATCAAAATTCTTTAGTTAAACGTACCTGATCCTTTTGAATTCTTCTTTCTTGAGATTGAGGTATACGATCCAAAGTTTCTTCATCTTCAATCTTCAAGACTTAATACATTCACGAAATACGCCAACTCAAATTCCGTAACAATCTCCCCCTTTGGCGGTTTCGTGACAAAACACAAATCCACAAAAGAAAATTCAAAAAGATATTTTTGTTGCTATCACCATACAACAAAAATTTACAAAAGAGATCCAGAAATTAAAAACATGAGATAAACTCCTAGAACAGACTCTAGACTTAGACATCTGTAATCTCTGCACACAGAAAACATTCTTGACAAACAAAATCGTTAGATACCTCAAGAATTGAAACATACAAAACCAACTACAGAGATAGAGTTTATTCTCATCATGACATTTGAAAAATTCAGATATGTAAGAGAATCATAGTTAAAACCAACATATCTTCTAAGCAGTCGAAAACCAAATGTCAAAGTATGTTAGTCCAACATCAACTTGTTAGTCATATTACATGCCCAAATAGTTAGTCGAATAGTTAGTATAGAGGCATGTCACAAATCACAAAGAAAAACCAAAGTTGAGTTGGAGTCATACTTACCTTAATGTTCACAAATTGATATTCACAATCATCATTCATTGTTCAAAGTTCTCTCTAACTCTCTCCCCCTTTTTGTCACAAAACAAAGCCAAAGATTACAAAACAAAGGGAGTTAAAAAGATAAACAAAATTAAATACCTGCAAAAAGCAAAGATCAAATTGAAAAACCTGCAAAGTTAGAGCAAAACGATTAAAACATAAAGTTACTCCTGAGAGTCGGAGTCATCGGATGTTGTGCATCCCATTTTAGCAAACAACTTCTTCACTAGTTTCTTCACTGATGAGACGGACTTATTCAGAGTGATTTGTGAAGCTGTGAGGACTTCCATCTCATTTTTCATAGTATGAAGGTCTCCTCGCATTGCAGTGAACTCAGCCGACATACGTTCCTGTTCATTCGACAGCCGCTGTTGTTCTTTAAGATAGAGGTGACAGAGGCATCATCGTCAGAGGTGGATGGTGGTGCCTGCTGTGGAGGAGGAACTGGAGCTGTGGAAGTAGTTGCTGGTTGTCGAGCTCGTTGCCGGATTGGAGGAGATGGGGGATCATCTTGCTTTGTTGACAAAGACTTTACAATAGTTGTCTCATTTATTGTCCCCAAACTATACATATAAGAGCTCGCGCTTGTATCCACTTTAAACTTTTTAAGGATGCGCATGATAATCATTGGGTATGGTAGTCGCTCTGTGGGGTGAGAGTGTTCGACATACCGCGTCATCCTATGCCAAATGAGATACGGAATATTCATATTTGCTCCCATCAAAATGGTCGGGTTGCCAAGAAGATAGAGAAAGAGCATTCTATCCCATCGAAGGACTTTCGTGTTCATATTGGGAAGAATGTTGTAACAGACAATGAAGTTTATGTACTTGTACTCTTTCTTAAGTTCTTTGGAGAAAACAGAATTTCCGGTAGACAAAGTTTCCGGAACGCAGATTCCGTTAACTACAACTCTCCACGAGTTGGCGTTGAAGCTTTGAGTCTTGAGGTAGTGGAGTCCATCAGATCTTGCTTTCATATTAAGCACCTCTCCAATCAGTTGGGGAGTGACTTTGATCTTGATACCTTTAACCACGGTATGAAATTCTCGTCGTCCGTCCTCATGATCTATCAGACTTGCAGCATTTTGATAAAACATTCGAACTGAGTGTGGACAGTACCCAGTTGATTCAGGAAAGTTGCAAATTGGAGCAAGACCGACTTGGTCAAACAGAACTCCAAACTCTGCAGATCGATTCTTCATCTGTTGGACATTAACATGTCTTTCCCCAATGCATTCCCTCTTTTCAAAATCTTTGATTCTTGTGGAGCTAATGAATTCCGGAGGAGGGGGCTGGCTAGCAATTGGTTCCTCAATGAAATTCCCGTTGTACTGCCTCTTTTCTTACGCCAGTCTTTGTTCGTGTTCTAATTTGACTTGGTTCCATGGGAGCTTTTCCTTTTCTGCAGCAGTAGGAGGAACCTTTGTCTTCTTTGAGGCTTCTGCAGGTGCTTTCCCTTTGGATACAATAGGGACATCTTCCTCAATCTCTAGGTTATCCCAGTCAATCGAGTCCGTTTCCGAATCCGTGTCGGAATCATTTTCAGCTCGCTTGGTTCTCTTGGCCCTTTTTGGTTTGGCAGTATCCTTCACATGGACCATGGCAGCAAGTAAGAAAATGATCCAGGTGATCACCATTGCTGACAGTGCTTTGAGTTTTAAGAAAGTGTCCTGTGAAAACCAACTCAAGAACATATGAAAAATCGTCAATTTTGAAAAATTTGAAACATTGTACCTAGACAATCATAATCATGTAGAGAAGCCAAGAATCAAATTAGTTTTCCAAAAAGAATTTTAAAAATAGATCAATTCCATGATTTTCAAAAATTCCTCTTTTATGCCCTAAACCAGAATTTTTAGAAATCGAAGCCTAAAAACTCGTTTATCTTGAGAAAACCCAGCATAAAAGCAAAACTAATTGACCCAGAGTTCTTATTTCAAAAGAAATTTGATCAAAAACCATTCACAAACGAAAAAGTTCCAAGATTTCAACTCACGTTTGATGAAAAACCGTAAAAACCGAGTTTTGATCAATAAAACTTACTTGAATCCGAAGAACTTTGAGTTTGGAAGCTCCAAAATGCAAGAAATCTAGAGAGAGAAGCTCTAGAGATTTTAGAACAAAAGATTAGGGTAAAAGAAATCAAATCCTCTTTGTTCTTATAAAACCCTAGCCGTGATCCGGATCGGATCGAGAATGTGATCCGGATCGGCTACCCGCAGGAAGAATCCTGCGTTCGGGATCCGGATCACTTACCCCGATCCGGATCGGCTTCAACTTTTTCTCCAGAAAAATTCAGAAAAATTCCATAAAATCCAGAAAAAGTATGTAAGCACTTTACCATGTCAACTTTAAACAAAAGACATCGTTTCATACAACAAGAAATAGATTATGCAAAATCTATCAAAAATACCCAAAAATGAAACGAAAATTTACGAAAGTTAAAACACTTAAAGTTGAACAACTTCAATTACATCTATCCTGATCTTATGTGTAATGCCTTTATCAAATCATCAATTTTAGTAAAGAAAATGAAGTACCAAGATCAATAGATGTTTGAAATCCCAGATAAGTTAGATAATATATCTAGACAATCTGTTGAAGGAGTGGCTCTTTGAGCATCTTTTACTAAAAATCCCACCTTATACCAACCATGAAATACGACTGAGTCAAGTATTTCAATATGAATTTCATCAACAATTTTCAAAACAAAAATTTGCTTTTCATTCATGGAGTATTTTTTTTTTTATTTTCTCCATGTGGTGGTAGTTTTCACACTCCTCATTGGGATGTAACTCTTTCCACATCTTTTGAGCATTTTACATTTCATTGACTCCCCCTCAATTGGCTATCAATTATTTAATATATAAGGTATTCAACCAAACCATTGATCTCGAATTCATACTCGACTAAGCAATCAAATATGATAATGACTATACCAAGAGATCATTGAGAGAGAAATTGACTTTGATCACTTAAAAGATGGTTTAATTAACGTAAATGATCATTGCAACATTGAAATATTATGACATCAAAAGCATAATAAATTTCTAAATGCATAAAAGGATGCAATTAAAGTCAATTATGATTTATGCTCAATTAATGTCCTATGTACAAAACATAGATAAAGAACAAAACAAAAACAAAAACAAAACCTAACCTAAGCAAAGGTTTCAAAAGAGTTTATTTCAAGGAAAGCATGCCAATTGCTTTACGCAAGTGAATAAAACGTTTTTGATCCAAAGGTTTTGTTAAGATATCAGCTAATTGATCCTCAGTTGAAATATATGACAGTTGAAGAATGTTTGATTCAACTAGCTCTCTAAGAAAATGATATCTAAGTTCAATATGTTTTGTTCTAGAGTGCAACACAGGGTTTTTGAAATGTTAATAGCACTAGTGTTGTCACATAAAATGGTTACCGAAGATGTTGAAATCCGGAAATCGCTCAACACGCTTTTCATCCAAATCAATTGGGTTGAACAACTTCCTGCAGAAATGTACTCCGCTTCGGCAGTCGAGAGTGCTATGCAGTTCTGCTTTTTACTGTGCCATGCAACAAGGCAGTGGCCAAGATAGAAGCATGCACCACTCGTGCTTTTCCGGTCATCCACTGATCCAGCCCAATCGGCATCTGAGTATCCAACAATATCCAAAGTCGTTCCCATAGGATACCAAATTCCGAAATTGATTGTACCTTTGATATATCGGATGATCCGTTTCACCGCTTTCAGGTGAACCTCCTTCGGTGCTGATTGATATCTCGCACAAATCCCAACACTGAAGGATATATCCGGGCGACTAGCCGTGAGATATAGTAGACTTCCAATCATACTGCGGTACAGTTTCTCGTCTACATTCTCACTTTGTGATTCACTTCCAAGTCCCTTATGGCTAGTTCCCATTGGAGTCGGAAAATCCTTAGAATTTTCAAGATCAAACTTTTTGACCAACTCCAGTGCATACTTGGATTGACACAAGTGAATTCCTTCATCGTTTTGTTTAACTTGTAATCCAAGAAAATAAGTCAATTCGCCCATCATGGACATCTCAAATTCGCTTTCCATGGTCTCCGCGAATTTGGAAGCATCATTATCTCTTGTTGCGCCAAAAACAATGTCATCGACATAGATTTGAGCAACTATGAAATTGTTTTGATAATGCTTCACAAAGAGAGTCCTGTCAGCTCCCCCTCGAGTGTAGCCCTTTTCCAAAAGGTGCTTTGTCAACCTTTCGTACCATGCTCGCGGTGCTTGTTTCAGACCGTAAAGAGCCTTTTTCAGACGAAAAACATGGTTAGGTAGTTTATGATCCACAAAACCTTTCGGTTGAGCCACATAAACTTCCTCATTTAAAAACCCATTTAAAAAGGCGCTCTTAACGTCCATTTGAAATAATTTGATTTTAAAATGACAAGCAATCGCAAACAATATACGAATGGACTCGAGTCTAGCTACAGGGGCGAAAGTTTCATCAAAGTCTATACCTTCTACTTGAGAGTAGCCTTGAGCAACTAACCTTGCTTTGTTCCTGATGATAGTACCTTCTTCATTTTTCTTGTTCTTGAAGATCCATTTGGTACCTATCACATTGTGTTGCTTCGGAGGCTTCGTTAATTCCCAGACTTTGTTTCGCTCGAATTGATGGAGCTCTTCCTGCATTGCTTTAATCCAGTAGTCATCTTGGAGAGCTTCATCAACATTCCTTGGTTCGATTTGAGATACATAGCATGCAAATCCGCAAACCAATTGTCTCCGTGTTCTAACTCCTTCTTGTGGATCTCCAATGATGTTCGATTCAGGGTGATCCTTGGAGATGCGTAACGTTTGAGGTAGAGGAGTAGACGGAGGTACACGAGATGATTCCTGCACATCAGATAAACTTGAAGAACCGTTAGATGCATCATTATTATCGAAAGAATTGTTAGAAGAAGATGCATTAGCAGGTGTATCATCATCAAGAGAGATATCGAGGGTAGATTTTTCAGATTCAAAGTGAAAAGCTTCATCTACCTTAACATTTATCGATTCTACGATCGTCTTAGATTCTAAGTTAAAAACTCGATATGCTCTGCTGTTTGTAGAATAACCTAAGAAAATCCCTTCGTCACTTCGAGAGTCAAATTTTCCAAGATTCTCACGATCACGTAAAATAAAACACCGACTCCCAAAGATGCGAAAATATTTGATGTTAGGTTTTCTACAAAACCAAAGTTCATATGGTGTATTCAATGTCCCCGGGCGCAAATACACGCGATTAATAACATAAACAGCAGTGTTCACCGCTTCAGCCCAAAAATAAAAAGGTAAGTTCCGGCTGTGAAGCATAACACGTGCCATTTCCTGTACGACCCTGTTTTTGCGCTCGACTACACCATTTTGTTGAGGTGTGTAAGGTGCAGAGAATTCATGTTTAATGCCATTAGAAGTGCAAAAATCAATGAATTTGGAATTTATGAATTCCCCACCTCTATCACTCCTAACTCGAGTAATCCTATCATTCTTTTCAGTCATAATACGATTGCAGATTTCGAGAAAAGAATCAAAGGTATCAGCTTTTTCTTTTAAAAATGCTACCCAAGTATATCTAGAAAATCATCAACCAATAAGAAAATATACCATTTACCTCCCAGAGATGGTTGACGAGTTGGCCCCATTAAGTCCATATGCAAAAGTTCCAAAGGCCGTTTTGTACCTATGTGGTTCAAGTTCTTGTGTGCAGTCCTAGACTGTTTTCCTTTTTGGCAACCGCCACACACAAGGTTTTGTTCAAAAGAAAGTTTCGGAACCCCCTTGACCACATCTTTGTTCGAAATTCTAGCAAGTTCCTTAAAGTTTATGTGACCTAGCCTTTCATGCCAAAGTGTTTCATTTTTCAAAGATGCTAGGTTACATTTTTCAGAAATCTTAGTAGGAACTACATAACAATTGTTTTCTGATCTAACCCCCTTTAAAAAGAAAGCATGGTTCATGTCAGTTACAGTGCATTTATCAGATGAAAAATTAACTGAATAACCACTATCACAAAGTTGACTTATGCTTATGAGGTTAGTCTTAAGGCCATGAACAAATAACACATTATCTAGAACCGGGCCATCTGGAATAGCTACCGTTCCCTTTCCAACAATTTTGGAAGACCGACCATCTCCGAAAACAACAAGTCCTCCGGAGTTTTTCTCAAATGTTTGAAAACAGTTTTTGTCACCGGTCATATGACGGGAACACCCGCTATCCAGGTACCAAGACGAACTATCATATGCATGCAAGGAAACATTGGTAGCAAGACAAGGGAAAATTTCACCTTTGCGCACCCAAACCTTTTTGGAATGCGTCGGTAATGATCGTGAAGTTGATTTCCTAGGTGAGAGCGTCTTGCTTGAAGAATTGCTGCTCCTTGATGATGTCGTCTTGAGCGGTGTACTACCAAGGCTCTTTTCCTTTGAATGATTGCAGTTGATTTTCGAGGAATAGCCCTTTTGGTAGTCATTGCAAGAGGTGCTTGAGGTGTGCGTTTGGCTTCCGTCTTGCAATTTCTCCTTATGTGCCCTGAAATGCCACAACGAAAACATACCTTGATTCTTGTCGATTCCGAGGAGGATGTAGTAGGTTTGTTGTCGTTGCTTGTCGTGAACACCGGTGTCGGAGGAGGAGATACCGACTGAGGCACAAATACTGTACCACTCGAACTTGGAATGTCTCCAGTTTGAGTGTATCCGAGGCCGAACTTATTTCTTTGACCAAGACCAAGAAGTCTGTCCAACTTACTCCTTCCAGAAGAAAATCTCTTTAAGTCATCCTTCAGTTGGCGTATGGTCTCCGTCATTTCCAATTTTTCCTGTCGAGCCTCGCCGTTGAGCTTCAAGAAGTAATTCGCTTTGTTCACCATATCCATATAATTCTTCTCGAGTTGCTCATTGGACTCTTGAAGGGAAACATTTGTTTTAATCAGATTATCCCTTTCCACTTCAAGATCGGTTGAGAGAGAGGTTACCCTTTTTACTTCTTCTTCGAGATCCTGCAATCTCCCTTTCAACCCCTTGTTTTGCTTAGCCAGTTTCTTTGAATCCCTCAAAAGTTGTGGTAGGCTAAAGCAAAATCTTCACCTTCCGAATCATCTGATTCATCGTCCGTTGCAATCTTTTCAACAGTGGAGTTGGACAGTGAGTCGGATGTACTTGCCATTAAGCACATGAAGGGTGAAGATGTAGTGGACGCGTGGAAAGCTGTCGCGTTGTCTTCTTCATCACTTGAGGATGACTCATTTGACGTGGAGTTGTCATCCCAAGTAACGACTTGCATCGCTTTCTTCTTAGCCGGATTCTTGTTGGGACATTCCGTTGCAATGTGGCCGTAGCCTCGACATTTGAAGCACTGAACTTGTCCCTCTGAACTTTTCTTATCCTTTGAGAAGTTCTCTTGCTTTCTTGACTTGTAAGTTGAAGAACCCTTGCCTTTCTTCGACTTTCCGAAGGATGGAGTTTTGCTTGAATTCCCCTTCGAAAGTTGCGGCGAAACTTCCTTGTCAAGAGAGCGAGCTGCTTCTCAAAGTCCTCCATAGAAAGGTTCTCGTCGTCGTCCGAGGAGGATGAATCCGCGTCTTCTTCTTTAGTTGATTTCAATGCGTAACCTGAAGACTTAGAAGAGGATGCCTTTCCAGAAGAATAGTTAGTAGGAAATGTCATTTCATAAGTTTGTAAAGCACCTACTAATTCTTCTACACGCATTTCGTCCGGGTGTTTAATTGTTTCAATGGCTGCGACCTTCGGGCGAAATCGTTCAGGAAGAGTTCTTAGAATTTTTCTTACAACTTTAAATTCTGGAATCTTCTCTCCCAAGTTAGCACATGAGTTTACGATGTCTTGCAATCGTGTGTAATAGTCAGTGAAGGATTCATTCTCTGCCATAGAGATAGAGTCAAACTTGCTCGTAAGCATTTGCAGTTTCTGAATCTTCACTAGGTTAGTTCCCTCATGCGTAACTTGAAGAACATCCCAGATTTCTTTCGCAGTCTCACATGCCGAGACGCGAGAGAACTCAGTTTGTGACAAAGCATTAAATAGAGCATTAATTCCTTTGCCATTGTAAGAAGATAAGTCTATCTCTTCCTTGGTCCATTTCGACCTAGGTTTTAAGGTGCGAACATCATCTAAAATTTCAGTTGGATTAGACCATCCTAATTCAATTGATTGCCACACCCTTTCGTCGATGGAAATTAAAAAGGCTTTCATCCGCACTTTCCAGTACGCATAATTTGTTCCATCAAAGAAAGGGGGTCGATTGATGTTTCCACCTTCAACCATTGTTTACAACCCTATTCCCTCTCTGATACCACTTGTTGGGTTATAATTAATTGGATCTAAATAGGGGGAAAAACACCTAGAGGGGGGTGAATAGGTGTAAACAATAAACACTCAAAAAATCATTGCGCAAATAAACCCAATGCGGAAAAATAAAAGAACACGCAAGATTTTTACGTGGAAAAACTCCAAACCGGAGTAAAAAAACCACGGGACCGATAACACGGCGAAATCCACTAGAATTAAACCACGTACAAGGTGATATACTGTCACGCCCCGGGTGTAAACCAGAACCCAGGCCCGTCTACAGATCCGCCGTATACACAGAATTTCCCGTGTATACGAAGCGCTGGTAACCTGCTCAGATAAAGATGATATAATAAAAGAGCATAAACAGAGCTAAACAGTAACTAATACATCTCAGATAAAGCTGAAAAGTAAAGTGCAGAAATAAACTCTCAAAAATACATATGTCTCTCCCAGCTCACTGATCAAATACAACCAGCCGGACGCAGCCGGACCCAAAATGAAATGAAAAGTAGAGTATCTGAGAGTATCTGGGGTACAACTAGTAACAGAACTGGTGCCTGGGTAGACCGCTATCTAATCCACGATCCACTCACCTCGATCCGCTGAGGAGGGTCCCGCAACTCCCGCAGACGACACTGCAAAACAAAGGGGAAAGAGAGAAAGAAAAAGCAGTGGGGAGTGAGAACTACTATAGAACAGTAGCCTCCTCCTAGTGGGTAAACCTCAACTCAAATGTGCCCACCAGGACTAGAAGAGGCGGAAGAATGAACAAAGGTGGTAAGCTGAAACAAAACTGCTGATGATGACTAGAGCTACCACTACATGCCTCTAAAATGCCAGCTAGGAATATAGCTAAATATATGCATCAGAAAGTAAATGCCTGCCTGCCTAGACCCAATCGATACACCAGTAAACACTGGTACTGCCTGCTGTGCCTGCCTGCCTGCCAAATCGGGTATGCTGGCCAACGCATAACACCGATAGGAAAAGAGAGTCCCGAGGACTCGAAGCCTGTAAAAACGCACACTCCGGAGTGGCACTCGAGGGGAGCGACCCACACGAGTATAATGCCTGGGTAACAAGTACCAAAATAATGCCTGGGTAACAAGTACCAAATCAGCAGGACTGGATCATGACTCTGATCAAAGTGGGAAAACCCATCCACTAAAAGGAGACCCGATCTCAACCCGATGCAAGATAAACAAATAGTGGGAAACCCCATCCACTAAAAGGAGACCCGATACCCAATCTGATGCAATAACCACTGTCTGGTCAACCGCCCAAGGTCCGCGGTTGCCGCAATACCCTGCCACCAAGCCTGCCTGTCCCAAAATCCAAGATCCACAATCGGGTAGAATAATCGATATCCGGTCAACCGCCTACTGTCCGCGGTTGCCGCAATACCCTGCCCTCACAGCCTGCCTGTCCCAAAACCCACAACTGTCTGACTACACTATCCCAGCCCCTGCTCGAACCCGAGCGTACTATCCCCCAAATGTAGACAAAAAAGAGAAAAGCATGGTTTCTCCTAAGTCAATGCCATCATGATAGTGTAGCAGAAAAAGGTGGCCTAACTAAATGTCCAATCAAGCATGCAAAGTCCATTATTTATGAACAGGGTTAAATATCATTATCTTTCCGATATTGAGGTCCCACATGTACGAGTAATAGTCCATTAGCAAAGATCCCCCCCCCCCCCCGTGAGGTTTAAGTGACATATTTTAATAAGAATCATCCGTTTACTAATACTTAGTCCATTTTAAAATGTAGCCCAAGCAATAAGTCCAAATCTCAATAAAAGTGCCATTTTAACTTGTCCCGGTTCATTTAGCAATATAATAATGAAGCAACTCCAATAGGCCTAGTGGGGACATTATAAGTGGGAGGTTAAACAACGGTACCCACCTCGAGCGCTAAATCCAAGTTCCGACGGCGAAGTCCGCGCCCGATCTCCAAGAATCTCCGCAACACTGTGCCAAGGGTCCCACAAAATACACCCGATTACTATCTCAAGTTTAACCCAAAATTCTGTCCCCTAAAAATCAGATTCACTGTTCGTTAATTTTTACCTGCGAATAGTGCCGACAAAAATCCCCGAAAAATACACTGCGATCTACGCGACGATCCGGTCGAAATGAGTACCTGCACGTTTTCCCACGATTTTTCTGTGCTGAGAACGAAAATCGACAAGAGGACTATCTCAACAATACTTTCATCCCAAAACAGCAGTAAAAATATCTGTAAAAAGGGATTCCTCACCCTCAGGGAAAATCCACGAAATTCCAAGAAAATTCCAGTAGACTCCTCGCGATGTGTAGATGCAAATCCCCTTTTGAATCGCCCTGTTTCGATGCTCGAGCGCAAAGTTATCGCCAAAACAAGTTGGTGCTGTCCGAAAACTCCGCGACGGAAAAAGGGTCAGAAAGAAGCCTCAAAATCATCATCAAAACCTCTGAACCAGGAGAAACTCATTAGAAGAGGAATTGAAGCCCTACCTGTTAGGAATCCAACGGCGCAAAAATCGTGAAAATACGATGTCGGGGTGAACCAGGGGAGCTTGAACACCGAGAAGCGACGAATCTGGTAGCCGTAGAACAATCGTCGCGCCGCGCCGGAAAATTTGCAAACCTCGGGATCCGAGCTTCTACAAATCTCGGGGGAGCCACAGTAGATAGAGGATTGTGGGAGCAACAAATGTCTAAGAGAGGAGCTCGGGCCAATTCTGAACAGGGAGGAAGAAAAACCCTCAACAATGCCTTAAGGGAGCTAAAAAAAGAGAAGAAACCCTTTTTATGGATTCGGGCCGAATTTGGGCCCGGATCCGCTCGGCCGGGTCGGACGCGCCCCGTCCGACCAGGCGGAGCCAACCAAAAAGCGCCGCGCGTCCCCACAGGGGATCGGCGCGCATCCCGCACAGCAAACAGCCGTGCGGGGCGCGCCAGCGGCCGACGCGCGTCCCCGACCGCGCAGTCAACCCGCAGGCGACCGCCAATCGGAGCGCGACGCGCGTCCCGGCACTGTGCGGTCAGGCGCGCGGGCGGCGCCGCCTGACCGGCCGCCTGACATGCGCCAGGCCTGTCCCCGTGCGCCGTCTCCCGTGAGCCAGCCAACGAGCGAGCGCCACGTGTCCCTGCGCCGGGTCCATGCACCCGCGCGGGGAACTCCGTAGACCGAAGCCCTGCACCGCTCCAATCTACGGCCGACACGTGGCTCCCGGCCGCTCCCGTGCACCGCCGCTCGAACCTATACACCGGCCACCCAAACACACTGAACCGCGCGCCGCGAGCCACCCAATCCTGTCCTGCCACGTGGCACCGCCTTGGTGCACGCCCGCGCGGTGGACCGGCCGCCTGCCCGCGCCCCCGCCGCTGCTGCCCGCGCCCTCAGCGCCTGCCCGCGGCCCTCCACCGCCTGCCCGCCGCCTTCCGCCGCCCTCCGCCGTCGCTCGCCGTCGCCGGCCGCCGCCGGCGATCGCCGGAAATACTGTTCCGGCGTGAACAGTAACCCGAAGCCCAAAATTTATGCAAATACACTGTCTGAAGCGTTTTCGCGCGCTGAATCCGATTTTGACGTCCGCTTCGCCAAATTCTCACTCTAAAAATTGCCGAATGCCCCCGGAAAGTATTCTTAGTCCGAAATTCGCGCCGAGCCCAATCTTAATATCCGATTTGCGCGAGGGCACTTCTAAACATCCGATGGGGTCCCCTGATTACCCGCGTGATCCATTTTAAGCCCGAAGTCTAACACTTGTTTCCAATCACGCACCGAACACCTCCAGCACCCCGCGTAGGCCTCCAGAAGCTGCCGGTCACCCTGAAAAAGCCCCAAATACCTCCCGCACACCGCGTAGGCCTCCAGTAGCCACCTCAAAGCACCGCAACAGCTCTGCGAAGATCCAGGTCATCACATCCTCCCCCACTAAAAGAAAGTTTCGTCCTCGAAACTAAAGTCATTCCTCAACACGGAATCTCAACCAACAGGGAGGTAAATATCCAATCATCCACCACTCAAGCTCCCAAACTACCAAATACCTCAACCAGAGGCACTAAGCAACCTTGGGTCTCTAACCAGAACGAAACAAAGGAGAACACATCCAGAGGGCCACGCCACCTCAACAAGGTACAGCTGGGCTAACTGCTCGGCCATCAAGTAGTCTGCACCGGTACAAGCATCTGCCCCTCCCAGGGCCTCAGAAAATCCAATCACCAGTCCGTCGACACCAAAGCTCGATCCAAATACCTCTGTACTCCCAAAGTATCCGATATAAGTCCCCCAACTGGTCTCAGAACCTCAGATCTCCAAAACCAAGCCGTCGGGACATAGAAGTACATCCCTAACCCTCCGGCATCAATACTCAGCCATGAGTAGTCGAGAGGACCAGACCGTAAAACAACCTTCGCGAAGATCCAATACCTTGCAGCTCGTAACTCAAATCCCCCAAGCTTGACAGAAGGGTGCTAGCTCCCGACAATCACTTTACCAGATTCTTACGGGTTCTGACAAAGCCGTAGTGAACCAACCTTCCACACTCGAATAGCACCGGCGCCCCAAAGGTGCCACACTGGGCCTGACACAAATCCAACACATCAAATCCTGGAGTTGGGTCCTCAGCCCCCAAACTGGTGTCATGCCAAACAACTCCAATAGGGGAACAGCTCGAAACTCACCACCAAAAGGGGTATCACCAAGTCCCGATGCCACCGCAGATCCCTCAAACACACCAGCCAAACAAGCTACTCACCCACTACGAGGCATCCGCCTCGCTCACAGGGTCAAAACCAAAGAAGCGAAGATACCCTCAAACAACCCAGGTACACCAACGCCTCCAGGCCTGGCTCTCATAAGAACCGTCCTTGCAGCATACTCAGCTGCCGCGAAAAGTAAACGACCGAGCCAGCCTAACCATCCTAAGTGCCAAACCAAGCCCCACAAAACCATCAGGCCTACAGGTAAAACCAAGGACTCAACCGTACCGGGCAGGACCCACAACACGTCCCTACGTGCTAAAGATCGGGAATACGACCTCCCGAACACCCGGTAACCGTCCTACCCTTAACCCAATGCAAGGGAGTACATGCACTCCTAACAAAAGACTAGGATGCCCAAATGCAACACAATGCACAAACAATGCCGGTAAATACAGTAAAACCATACCTGCCCCCACAAGGTCGGCTGCTGCAAAATCCTCCACCTGAGTGGCGTAGACCGGACCGCCCCGATCCGGCAACTGCTGATCCGCAGGGTAAAAAGGTGGTGACCTGCTCGCTGGAGCATAAGGCCACTGAGTCGACCACTGCTGCTGAGGCGAAAGAGGAGCCGATGCTGATGAGGGTGCCGCTGAAGTCGAAAGGGGGCACGTAGCTCGAATGTGGCCTGGCTGTCCGCACTTGTAACAACGACCCCACCTCCGATCACAGGTGTGCGACAAGTGAGGTCCTCCACAGAATATGCACCTGTCTCTCTCACGAAACCGTGGCCGCCCTGTCTGCTGCTGACTCTGAGTCTGCTGCTGGGACTCCTGCTGCTGCTGCGATGGCCACTGGGATCCGCTAGGCTCTCGCTGCTCCATACGCCCACGGCTAGGTGACTGAGGCCGTGGCGGTCTCCATGAACCAGTTTGTCCCTCATCCTCGGGTGCCGGTCGTTTCCTCGCGGAACTCAGCACGACCATCCCGCCTCGCCTTGCCACCTCTGCGTCGCCTCCCTCCACCCAAAAGGCATGCTCGACGGCCTCCTGAAGAGTCTGGTGTCGCTGTGCATGCACAAGGATATAAAGCTCGCTGCGGAGACCTGCCTCGAATAACTCGACCTGATGTGGTCCATCCCGGGCGACATAGGGCACACAATTAAACAGCCGCATGAACTCCTGATGGTACTCCTGAACTGACCGGTCGCCCTGCTGAATGCTTTTCAGATCATCCTCCAGCTTCCTCTTCACGCTGGTCGAAAAATAGGTATCCACAATCATGCGCCGAAACTCGGACCAGGGTAACTGTCGAGAAATCTGAAACTCCCGTGGCTCCACCCGATGCCACCAGAGGTCTGCATCTCCATCTAGGCAATGTACCGCCATATAAACTCTGTACCTTGGGTCGATGAAGAAATCCCAAAAAATCTTCTCCATCGCTGCTAACCATGTCCCAACCTCCCACGGCTGCATATCTCGCCCCGAGAACCTGGGCGGCCCGCGCTTACAGAACTTAACCAGTTTATCCGCGAAGTCCTGCTCCTCCGCCGGGGTCAAAGGCTGGGCCACGCCCTGAGCCCCGCTACTCCAAGATGGCGCCGTCGGCACAAGTGGTTCCACAGATGGTGCCGGGGTCTCTGACACTGTCGGAGGCGGCGCCCCTCTCCGCACCAGTAGCTGCTCAATCCGCTGCTCCTGCCGGCGGCTGCTCTCCGCCAATTGGGCTACCAAGGCCCTCAGCTCAGCAATCTCAGAAGATCCAGCCTGTCCTCGCTCCACAGGGGGTGTAGGGGCACCCCGGGTAGGAATCCGACGTCGGGGAGGCATCCTGTCACACAGAGAACCACAGATCAATAACGAAACCGCACTCGACCCAATCTAGCGAAAGTCAAAGGCATCCTCCTATTTTGTAACTTTATGTTGTCTGCAGCCAACATAACTGTCCCACAAAAATAGGGTATGCCAATCCCTCTTCCCCCTCTGGAAGTGTGATGACCTGGATCTCCGCAGAGCTGTTGCGGTGCTTTGAGGTGGCTACTGGAGGTCTACGCAGTGTGCGGGAGGTATTTGGGGCTTTTGCAGGGTGACCAGCAGCTTCTGGAGGCCTACGGGGCATGTCGGCGGTGTTCGGGCGCCAATTTGGACACAAGTGTTGGACTCCGGGCTTCAAATGGATCACGTGGGTGATCGGGGGACCCCATCGGTTGTTTAGAGGTGTTTGCGCGCAAAACGGATATTGAGATTGGGCTCGGCGCGAGATTTGGACTAAGAATACTTTTCCGGGGGCTTTCGGCAATTTTTAGAGTGAGAATTTGGCGAAACGGACGTCAAAATCGGATTCAGCGCGCGAAAACGCTTCAGACGGAGTATTTACTTACATTTTTGGGCTCGGGTTACTGTTCATCGCCGGAACAGTAACTCCGGCGATCGCCGGCGGCGGCGGCAGGCGGCGCGGTCAGGGCGCGGGCAGCGCGCGGGTGAGCGGGCAGGCGGCCGGTCCACGCGGCGGGCGTGCACCAGGCGGAGGACACGTGGCATCACCCCATTGGCGGGCTCACAGGCGTTGGTCCACGGAGTATTCAAGTTGGCTTTGGTTCACGGTGCACCAGGGTGGACACGTGGCAGGCTTTGGTTGGTTCGGTGTTCGGAGGTTCGTGCACCGGGTGCACCGGTCAGAGGCAGGACACGTGGCGCGATACTATTGGACGGTCAACTGTGCGGGCAGTGGGGGCAGCGGCCGCAGACTGTGCGGGCAGGCGCGGCGGTACGACGGTCGGGGACGCGTGTCGACCCCCGGAGGTGGCCACGCGGCGTCGCAGGAGTGGTGGGTGCGGCTGTTGCCTGTTCGGTGGACGCGTGGCAGCCTCTGGGGCGGGTCGGACAGTCTGTTGGATCCCGTCCGACGGGGCTTTGTGGGCTGGGCCGCACTGTGCGCGCCCGAAAGTTCGGGCCGGGCCGCACTGTGCGCGCCCGGAAATTTCCGGGCGCCCGAAAGATGGGACCCATTGGTCATTTCTTCAAAAGATTTTTTGGACTGGCTTATTTAAGCGACCCGAAGCCCATTCACCTTGCTTTTTCCACCATTTCCGAGCCTCTTCTCACCATGGTGTCTTCAGCAAAGTTGTTCCCCTTCGAGTTCTCCATCTCCTGGTGAAGTTTGAGGATCTGTGGTGGCACGCACTTCGAGATTTGGATTTTTCGGCGCGGCGCGACGTTGCATCCCTGGATTCTTCTTCGGCGCAGCGACAGTGTTTTAGCTCTCCCGAGCTAACCAGGCAGTATTTTTCAGCGATTCTTGCGCCATCGTCTTCGTAACAGGTAGGGCTACATTTCTTATTTCTACGGGTTTTCCCTCATTCCGAGGTTTTCCTGGGTTTTTCGGACCATCTTGTAACCCCATTTTCTGGGGTGGAGTTTTGGACAGCGCTGGATTGTTTTGGTGATATCTCCGCAACCGGACATCGGATTGAGGCGATTCAGAAGGGGATTTGCATCTACGCATCACAAGGAATCTCTCTGAATTTTTGTGGAACTTTGTGGAATTTCCCTGATGGTGAGAACCCCCTTTTTACAGTATCTTCAGATTCAGTTTTTGTGATCGATTTGCTTTGGGGTGCCCCTCTTGTCGATTTTCGTTCTCAGCACAGGAAAATCGTGGGAAAACGTGCAGGTACTCGTTTCGACCGGTTCGTCGCGTAGATCGTGATAGCATTTTTCTGGGAATTTATTGGGCACGTTTCGCAGGTAAAAATGGCTGAACAGTAAATCTGATTTTGGGGACAGATTTGGATTTAACTTGATTAGTAAATTTGTGTGTGTTCTTTGGGACTTTTGGCGCAGTATTTCGGGGACGGTTGAGGATCGAGCGCGGACTTCGCCGCCGGGACTTGGGTTTAGCGCTCGAGGTGGGTACCGTTGTTTACCTCCTACTTGTGATGTCCCCACTAGGCCTATTTGAGTTGCTTCTTTATTATCTTGCTAATGAACCGGTACAAGTGAAAATGGCATGTTGATTGAGAATTGGGCTTATAACTAGAGGTTGTGACTTCAAAAGGACTAAGTGCTGACTAATGGTTAATTCTTGTAATTAATATGCCGCTTAAAACCTTGGGAAGAGCTTTCTTAAAATGGATATGGGATAACTTGGCAAATGAAAGTTTAACTAGTGGCATACCTCTCTATTGGGAAAGATAATAATATTTAAACCCTGTTTTTAAATAAAGGACTTTGCATGCTTGTATGGACATTTAGTTAGGCCACCTTTTTCTGCTACACTATCATGATGGCATTGACTTAGGAGAAACCATGCTTGTTCTCTTCTTTTATTTACATTTGGGGGATAGTGCGCTCGGGTTCGAGCAGGGGCTGGGATAGTGTAGTCAGACAGTTGTGGGCTTTGGGACAGGCAGGCTGTGAGGGCAGGGCATTGCGGCAACCGCGGACGGTAGGCGGTTGACCGGATAGTGATTGTTGCTTATGCATCAGATTGGGTATCAGGTCTCTAGTGGATGGGGTTTCCCACTATTTGTTTATCTTGCATCAGGTTAGAGATCGGGTTTCCCTTTAGTGGATGGGTTTTCCCACTTTGATCAGAGTCATGATCCAGTCCTGCTGATCTATGATACTTGTTACTCAGGCATTTTACTCGTGTGGGTCGCTCCCCTCGAGTGCCACTCCGGAGTGTGTATTTTGTGACCGTGCCGGTCAGGAGCCGGTCTGTTGCCTTGGGGCGGGACCAGGCCGGTCAGGAGCCGGTCTGTCGCCCTCGGGATGGGACCGTGCCGGTCAGGAGCCGGTCCGCATCCCGTAGCTGAGTCGGGACTTAGTAGGCATAGTGGGCAGTACCGGTGTTCGCCGGTGACTAGGTTGGGCTACCCAGGCAGGCATTCTTATTCTGATGCATACAGTTGGCCATACTCTTAGCTGAGCACCTTAGAGGCATATAGTGGTAGCTTCTTACATCATCGACAGTTTTATTTACAGCTTACCACCTTTGTTCATCTTTTTCGCCTCTTGTAGTCCTAGTGGGCACACTTGAGTTGAGGTCTACCCACTAGGGGGAGGCTGCTGTTTACAGTAGTTCTCACCCCCACTGCTTTCTCTTTTCTCTTCCCCTTTGTTTCTTTTGCAGTGTCTTCTGCGGGTGCTGCTGAGTGTTCAGCGACGGGTCGAGGAGAGAGGACGGCCGAGTAGATAGACTTCGAGGCAGGTTGAGCGTGTTAGCTGGACTGTTGGTGTACCCGTGTTTCCTCAGACGGTTGTACTTTTACTTTGGGACTGGCTTTTGCCAGCAGGTTGTATTTATTATTTTTGGTGAGCTGGGAGAGACAGATGTATCTTTTAGACAGATGTATTGTATTTTATTTCCAGCTTCAGTCTGAGATGTATTAGTTTTAGTTCAGCTCTGTTTTTATTGCTCTTTTATTATATCTCTTATATATCTGAGCAGGTTTGGCGCTTCGTGTACGCGGGAAATACCGTGTGCACGGCGGATCTGTAGACGGGCCCGGGTTCTGGTTTACACCCGGGGCGTGACAGGAAGAGTCAACTAAACACATGACCAAATCGCCGACTTTCGCATAATGTCACGTCACTCACGTCCTGCCTTCCTAAGGTCTGCCAAAAGCCTAGGGTTTCCTAAGTCCCAACTGACCTATCCCTAAGCTCTGATACCAACTTAATCTGTCACGCCCCGGGTGTAAACCAGAACCCAGGCCCGTCTACAGATCCGCCGTATACACAGAATTTCCCGTGTATACGAAGCGCTGGTAACCTGCTCAGATAAAGATGATATAATAAAAGAGCATAAACAGAGCTAAACAGTAACTAATACATCTCAGATAAAGCTGAAAAGTAAAGTGCAGAAATAAACTCTCAAAAATACATATGTCTCTCCCAGCTCACTGATCAAATACAACCAGCCGGACGCAGCCGGACCCAAAATGAAATGAAAAGTAGAGTATCTGAGAGTATCTGGGGTACAACTAGTAACAGAACTGGTGCCTGGGTAGACCGCTATCTAATCCACGATCCACTCACCTCGATCCGCTGAGGAGGGTCCCGCAACTCCCGCAGACGACACTGCAAAACAAAGGGGAAAGAGAGAAAGAAAAAGCAGTGGGGAGTGAGAACTACTATAGAACAGTAGCCTCCTCCTAGTGGGTAAACCTCAACTCAAATGTGCCCACCAGGACTAGAAGAGGCGGAAGAATGAACAAAGGTGGTAAGCTGAAACAAAACTGCTGATGATGACTAGAGCTACCACTACATGCCTCTAAAATGCCAGCTAGGAATATAGCTAAATATATGCATCAGAAAGTAAATGCCTGCCTGCCTAGACCCAATCGATACACCAGTAAACACTGGTACTGCCTGCTGTGCCTGCCTGCCTGCCAAATCGGGTATGCTGGCCAACGCATAACACCGATAGGAAAAGAGAGTCCCGAGGACTCGAAGCCTGTAAAAACGCACACTCCGGAGTGGCACTCGAGGGGAGCGACCCACACGAGTATAATGCCTGGGTAACAAGTACCAAAATAATGCCTGGGTAACAAGTACCAAATCAGCAGGACTGGATCATGACTCTGATCAAAGTGGGAAAACCCATCCACTAAAAGGAGACCCGATCTCAACCCGATGCAAGATAAACAAATAGTGGGAAACCCCATCCACTAAAAGGAGACCCGATACCCAATCTGATGCAATAACCACTGTCTGGTCAACCGCCCAAGGTCCGCGGTTGCCGCAATACCCTGCCACCAAGCCTGCCTGTCCCAAAATCCAAGATCCACAATCGGGTAGAATAATCGATATCCGGTCAACCGCCTACTGTCCGCGGTTGCCGCAATACCCTGCCCTCACAGCCTGCCTGTCCCAAAACCCACAACTGTCTGACTACACTATCCCAGCCCCTGCTCGAACCCGAGCGTACTATCCCCCAAATGTAGACAAAAAAGAGAAAAGCATGGTTTCTCCTAAGTCAATGCCATCATGATAGTGTAGCAGAAAAAGGTGGCCTAACTAAATGTCCAATCAAGCATGCAAAGTCCATTATTTATGAACAGGGTTAAATATCATTATCTTTCCCGATATTGAGGTCCCACATGTACGAGTAATAGTCCATTAGCAAAGATCCCCCCCCCCCCCGTGAGGTTTAAGTGACATATTTTAATAAGAATCATCCGTTTACTAATACTTAGTCCATTTTAAAATGTAGCCCAAGCAATAAGTCCAAATCTCAATAAAAGTGCCATTTTAACTTGTCCCGGTTCATTTAGCAATATAATAATGAAGCAACTCCAATAGGCCTAGTGGGGACATTATAAGTGGGAGGTTAAACAACGGTACCCACCTCGAGCGCTAAATCCAAGTTCCGACGGCGAAGTCCGCGCCCGATCTCCAAGAATCTCCGCAACACTGTGCCAAGGGTCCCACAAAATACACCCGATTACTATCTCAAGTTTAACCCAAAATTCTGTCCCCTAAAAATCAGATTCACTGTTCGTTAATTTTTACCTGCGAATAGTGCCGACAAAAATCCCCGAAAAATACACTGCGATCTACGCGACGATCCGGTCGAAATGAGTACCTGCACGTTTTCCCACGATTTTTCTGTGCTGAGAACGAAAATCGACAAGAGGACTATCTCAACAATACTTTCATCCCAAAACAGCAGTAAAAATATCTGTAAAAAGGGATTCCTCACCCTCAGGGAAAATCCACGAAATTCCAAGAAAATTCCAGTAGACTCGTCGCGATGTGTAGATGCAAATCCCCTTTTGAATCGCCCTGTTTCGATGCTCGAGCGCAAAGTTATCGCCAAAACAAGTTGGTGCTGTCCGAAAACTCCGCGACGGAAAAAGGGTCAGAAAGAAGCCTCAAAATCATCATCAAAACCTCTGAACCAGGAGAAACTCATTAGAAGAGGAATTGAAGCCCTACCTGTTAGGAATCCAACGGCGCAAAAATCGTGAAAATACGATGTCGGGGTGAACCGGGGGAGCTTGAGCACCGAGAAGCGACGAATCTGGTAGCCGTAGAACAATCGTCGCGCCGCGCCGGAAAATTTGCAAACCTCGGGATCCGAGCTTCTACAAATCTCGGGGGAGCCACAGTAGATAGAGGATTGTGGGAGCAACAAATGTCTAAGAGAGGAGCTCGGGCCAATTCTGAACAGGGAGGAAGAAAAACCCTCAACAATGCCTTAAGGGAGCTAAAAAAAGAGAAGAAACCCTTTTTATCGGATTCGGGCCGAATTTGGGCCCGGATCCGCTCGGCCGGGTCGGACGCGCCCCGTCCGACCAGGCGGAGCCAACCAAAAAGCGCCGCGCGTCCCCACAGGGGATCGGCGCGCATCCCGCACAGCAAACAGCCGTGCGGGGCGCGCCAGCGGCCGACGCGCGTCCCCGACCGCGCAGTCAACCCGCAGGCGACCGCCAATCGGAGCGCGACGCGCGTCCCGGCACTGTGCGGTCAGGCGCGCGGGCGGCGCCGCCTGACCGGCCGCCTGACATGCGCCAGGCCTGTCCCCGTGCGCCGTCTCCCGTGAGCCAGCCAACGAGCGAGCGCCACGTGTCCCTGTGCCGGGTCCATGCACCCGCGCGGGGAACTCCGTAGACCGAAGCCCTGCACCGCTCCAATCTACGGCCGACACGTGGCTCCCGGCCGCTCCCGTGCACCGCCGCTCGAACCTATACACCGGCCACCCAAACACACTGAACCGCGCGCCGCGAGCCACCCAATCCTGTCCTGCCACGTGGCACCGCCTTGGTGCACGCCCGCGCGGTGGACCGGCCGCCTGCCCGCGCCCCCGCCGCTGCTGCCCGCGCCCTCAGCGCCTGCCCGCGGCCCTCCACCGCCTGCCCGCCGCCTTCCGCCGCCCTCCGCCGTCGCTCGCCGCCGCCGGCCGCCGCCGGCGATCGCCGGAAATACTGTTCCGGCGTGAACAGTAACCCGAAGCCCAAAATTTATGGAAATACACTGTCTGAAGCGTTTTCGCGCGCTGAATCCGATTTTGACGTCCGCTTCGCCAAATTCTCACTCTAAAAATTGCCGAATGCCCCCGGAAAGTATTCTTAGTCCGAAATTCGCGCCGAGCCCAATCTTAATATCCGATTTGCGCGAGGGCACTTCAAAACATCCGATGGGGTCCCCTGATTACCCGCGTGATCCATTTTAAGCCCGAAGTCTAACACTTGTTTCCAATCACGCACCGAACACCTCCAGCACCCCGCGTAGGCCTCCAGAAGCTGCCGGTCACCCTGAAAAAGCCCCAAATACCTCCCGCACACCGCGTAGGCCTCCAGTAGCCACCTCAAAGCACCGCAACAGCTCTGCGAAGATCCAGGTCATCACATATACCGTACTCACAGACGACTCAACCTTTTTCATACGCTCCTAGTAGATCTTCCCGCTCGCTCCACGACGCTTCTCGAATCCACGATCCGCGCCCAACGCTGAATCCACAGCGTCCAACGTCGAGTCCACGACGTCCGACCGAATCCACGGTCTTCACCCAGTTGCACGCTTCGAATCCACGAACGTACCTCGCTCCGAATCCACGAGAGCGGTTGCACCTTGAATCCACAAGGCCACGCGAGTCCACGCGCCGATTTTGGGATAAATCGTTGTTTGTTTGGGTGGTGATGATCCGCCGAATACTTAGATCAAAGATAGATCGGAAATACCATCTAAGTATTCATTGATTTGATTCTACTCAAATTGTGAGTAAGAAAAACCTAGAATCAAATCAATCAATATAGAAGAAGAACCATAGAATAAATCTATTGATTTTCGTTCTTCTCTATATATATGTGGATTTTTCTTTCGGCTATATTTTTCTGTTTTTGCCGATGTATGTGGATGCCCTAGAAATGAAAAGGAAGGGCTATTTATAGGTTAGAAACCATTGGAAGAAGATAGGAAACAAAAACTGCCTTTTCTGGAGATATTTAACGACGGCGATCCGGATTGGAATTGGGCGATCCGGATTGCAGAAGCAGAAAAACGAATTCCAGAAAAACACACGTTCGGGATCCGGATTGCAAATCCTGATCCGGATTGGAAAAGTGAAAAGGTAAAACCAGTGTTCGGGATCCGGATCATAAGATGCTGTGATCCGGATTGAAACAGTGTATGAACAAAACACCCTTCGGGATCCGGATTGCAAGCCACGATCCGGATCCTGAACATGTCCCATGTCCAGTTTTTGATGTTTAAGCAATTAAAACCTCTTCCAGGTGTTTCTACACTATAAGAAGTATTCGGATCATCAAAATTCTTTAGTTAAACGTACCTGATCCTTTTGAATTCTTCTTTCTTGAGATTGAGGTATACGATCCAAAGTTTCTTCATCTTCAATCTTCAAGACTTAATGCATTCACGAAATACGCCAACTCAAATTTCGTAACACAATTGAGATGAGAAAAGCTCTCATCCGCACTTTCCAATAAGCATAATTGGTCCCATCAAAAAGAGGAGGTCTAAAAATATTACCACTTTCACCCGACATGATAGATAAACCTAAAACCCGCTCCGATACCAATTGTTGGTTTTTAAGGATCCACAAGGATGTAAATAGGTACTATCAAACACCTAGAGGGGGGTGAATAGGTGTAATATTTTAAAAACAAATCTCAGTGCAAAAATAAAAACCAATGCGGAAATAAAAACAGCACACCGAGATTTACGTGGAAACTCCAATCCAGGAGAAAAACTACGGGACCAACACGCAATAACAATCCACTAAGAATTGAAGAATAACAAGGTGATTACCGACTCCACGGACTCGACCCCTCCTTCAACTTCTTCGGATCTTGCGCTCCACCGATTGCACGTCCACTGCACACGTTCTAATCCACGAACGCCACTCGAATCCATGAGCACACGTTTCGAATCCACGAAACGCCTTCAACACACCGAATCCACGGTGCTACGTCGAATCCACGACGTAAACTCAGCCGATAAAGAAATATAGGCTTCGATGGTGATCCTTTGCTTAGATTATCATTGAGGAACCATGGATGGAATCTCTAAGTAAAGATTAGATCAATTCGACAAAAGATATGTTCTTGAAAGAACCATCGAATTGACCTAAAAGTGGCTATAAAGAAGAACGGTAAAAACCTAGCCTCTAGGGTTGCTCACGAGTGTTTTCTTATTTTTTCGGTATTGGTCACTATCGTCGAGAAACCCTAAGTATCTATTTATAGCCCTTGGAAACGAATTAGAGTCGGTTTAGGAAACTTTTCCCGAGGCAACATTGTGTACCGGTACCAAATATTGTGTTCCGGTACTCAATGGTGCAAAACACAGATTTTTCTATTGTGTTCCGGTACGCGAGTCTGTGTTCCGGTACGCAATACAAATTTCAGAAAATTCTGTGTCGGGTTTGAGGAACTTCAAGTGTGGTTCCGGTACTCAATGTAAAAACTGATTTTTCCAAGATAAATTTTATCCAAAACAAACCAAGTACCGGAATCCAAACTTAAATAAAGTTGTAAGTTAAAATCAAGTTCCTAAAACCAAGTCTAAACCGGTTTTCATTAATTTCCTGTTTCCAATGATTATAAACGAACTTTAATCACCATGAACAATATTTAATCATACCTGAAAGTTGACTTGGGCTCATGTTGAATCTTCAATGAGTCTTCGAAGGCTGAATTGACAATTTGATCCCTTTAAGACTCCGACTCAACTCACTGACTTGACTCACGAAATATGCCAACACCAAAATACCGTAACACGGTTTAGAGCGGTTGGGTGTGCCAGGTGGCGGTTTCCTATTGGCTGGCTGAGGACACGTGGCGGCAGCGGGTTGGCTGGTGCAGGAGGCGCGGTCCACGGAGTGGCACGGGGTGGCGCATGGACCGGGCGGGGACACATGGCGGCTTCAAGGCAGGGGTCCACCGAGGCGAACGGGGGGCGCCTCGGGATGCATGCATGGTAGGTGGGGGCAGGCGGCGTGGCAGGCGAGCGCGTGGGCGCGATCGGGGGCCTGTCAGAGTGGGCCACGTGGCGCTCGCTGATTCCCGGATGCCACCAACCCACGTTGACCGACGCGGGCCACGCGGCAGCGCTCGGGTGCGCTTGCACGCGCTGTCCTGTGTTCGGGACACGCGTCAAGCGCGGGTGGATCCGGGCGCAGGTCGGACGGGGTTGCGGGGCGCGATTTGTGCGCCCAATTTTTTCGGGCGCCCAAATCTTTGGGCCAAATTCGGCCCAAATCCGAAAAAGTGGGTATAAATAGGCCCCTTTCAGCTTCCTTTTGCTCTTTTTCTGGGCTGTTTCTCTAGGGGACTTCTACAGAGAATTTCTTAATCTCCCTCTCCTCCACCCTTTGATGGAGATCTAGGATTTTTGGAGGTCACTACATCGACGTTTTCGGCATTTCGGCGTGCATCGACACTTCTTTCCCGGCGGCCTTTTTCGTCGCGTTTCGGTGCGCGGACTCCCCTGGGCTACCCCGAAGGAATTTTTGGGCGATTCTTGCGTCGGTGTTTCCACGACAGGTAGGGCTACGATTCTTGTATTTATAGTTTCTTCCCATTCAGAGGTTTTCTTGGATTTTTTAGATCTTTTTGTGACCTTATTTTCTGGGGCGGAGTTTTGGACAGCATAGGAGTAATATTGGGATATCATGGCCCACAATTATCGGAATGAGGAGTGCAAATACTTGATCTTCATCTACTCGTCACTAGGAATATTGTCGTGATTTTTCTGGAATTTTTGGAGGTTGTATCTAAGGTGAAAATCCTACTTTTTCTGGGCGGATTATTACAGACTTGTGTTTTGGGAGTTTCGCGAGTACCGCGGTGTTTAATTTGTATCTTGGCCTACAGGTGTCGGAATTGGACGTGCGAGTACTCGTTTCGCATCTACTCGACGCGAGGATCGCAACGGTTATTTTTTTGGATTTTTTTGAGATCATCTCGCAGGTAAAATTTAGCTATTTTCCGGACTGGTTGTATGAACAGCAGTTTATTGTGCATTTTTGGATTAATTGTACGCCGTTTGGGTAACCGTTGCAGTGTGTCGTGTTTACCTGGAGTGAGGGCGTATTTGGGCTGTACTTTGCGTGCTTTTCGATCGAGGTGGGTGGTTGTTGTTTACCTCTATTTCGACATGCTCACTAGGATTATTAGAGTGATCCCACTGTGTTAGGATTATTGATTAACAATTGGGGTTGGAACTTATGCATGCTTGTTTGGACATATGGATTGCTATGTTAGCACTTAACCTTGCATGTGGATTTGACTATGATATTGGGGCAATGTAATTTACCTTGTTGGTGGGTACCACTTGCGGATTTTTGGATATGCATAGGTGGATGGTTCAGGTGATTAGTGGTTTATGTGAGAATCGTGATTGTTGTTACACTTTACCTTCCTTTCCAAATGAGAACACTTGCATGCTTGAATGGACATCTAGATAGGCCATCTTTTATTGCTACACTATCATGTTCCGATTTGACATAGGAGAAACCCTGTTTGTTCTTTCTCATTTCTTTCTAGACTCTAGATATGTTGTTCGAGTTCGAGCAGGGGTTTGGGATAGTATAGCCGGGGCCTGGATTGAGGGGTATTGCGACAACCGCGGACATTGGGCGGTTGACCGGGTGTCGGTTATGGGACATGATTGTAGATTGTGGGTATTGCGGCAACCGCGGATATTGGGCGGTTGACCGGATAGCGGTTGTTGGTCTTGATTGTGGGTTGCAGGGTACTGCGGCAACCGCGGATATTGGGCGGTTGACCGGATGTTTACTTTTGCATCAGATTGGGAATCGGGGTGTCACGCCCCGGGTGTGAACCAGAACCCGGGCCCGCCAACAGATCCGCCGTGCACACGGAATTTTTCATGTACACGAAGCGCTGGTAACCTACTCAGATAGATAATATACAATAAAAGAGCATAAACAGAGCTGAACTAATAGAACTAAAAGTAATCTCAGACTGAAATAAACTACAAGCTGACATAAAAGTACAATATACTCCCAGCTCACCATAAATATACAACCGGCTTGCTAAAGCCAGTCCCAAAAGTAAACTAATATAGTCTGAGATACAAAAGGGGTACAATAAAAATCCAGCTACTCTCACAGTCGGGGTAGATGATCTAGCTAGTCCGCAATCCTCTTACCTCGATCTGTTACGGAATTTGAGTTGGCGTATTTCGTGAATGTATTAAGTCTTGAAGATTGAAGATGAAGAAACTTTGGATCGTATATCTCAATCTCAAGAAAGAAGAATTCAAAAGGATCAGGTACGTTTAACTAAAGAATTTTGATGATCCGAATACTTCTTATAGTGTAGAAACACCTGGAAGAGGTTTTATTTGCTTAAACATCAAAAACTGGACATGGGACATGTTCAGGATCCGGATCGTGGCTTGCAATCCGGATCCCGAAGGGTGTTGGTTCATACACTGGTTCAATCCGGATCGCAGCCTCCTCTGATCCGGATCCCGAACATTAGTTTTACCTGCTTGCTTCCTCGATCCGGATCAGGAACTGCAATCCGGATCCCGAACATGATGTTTTGGTAAAACTGTATGAACGATCCGGATCGGGGACTACGATCCGGATCCCGAACAAGCAATTTTCTGGAAACCGTCTTTTGTGCTTCTGCAATCCGGATCGCCAAATCCAATCCGGATCGCCGTCGGTAATTCTTTCCAGAAAAGGCTGTTTTTGATCCGTATATTCTTCCTAGGGTTTCTAACCTATAAATAGGCCCTCTTATTCATTTCTAGGGCATCCGCAATACATCGGCATATACATTATTAGAAAAAAATAGCCGAAAAGAAAAATCCACATATATAGAGAAGAAAGGAAATCAATAGATCTATTCTATGTTTCTTCATCTATATTGATTGATTTGATTCTAGGTTTTCCATACTCACATTTTGAGTAGAATCAAATCAATGAATACTTAGATGGTATTTCCGATCTATCTTTAATCTAAGTATTCGGCGGATCATCACCACCCAAACAAACAACGATTTACCCCAAAATCGGCGCGTGGACTCGCGTGGCCTTGTGGATTCAAGGTGCAACCGCTCTCGTGGATTCGGAGCGAGGTACGTTCGTGGATTCGAAGCGTGCCATTGGGTGAAGACCGTGGATTCGGTTGGACGTCGTGGACTCGACGTTGGACGCTGTGGATTCAGCGTTGGGCGCGGATCGTGGATTCGAGAAGCGTCGTGGAGCGAGCGGGAAGATCTACTAGGAGCGTATGTAAAAGGTTGAGTCGTCTGTGAGTACGTTATATCACCTTGTACGTGTGTTAATTCTAGTGGATTTCGCCGTGTTATCGGTCCCGTGGTTTTTTACTCCGGTTTGGAGTTTTTCCACGTAAAAATCTTGCGTGTTCTTTTATTTTTCCGCATTGGGTTTTATTGCGCAATGATTTTTTGAGTGTTTATTGTTTACACCTATTCACCCCCCTCTAGGTGTTTTTTCCCCTATTTAGATCCTTATTAACCTAAACCCAACAAGTGGTATCAGAGCGGGAATAGGGTTGTAAACAATGGTTGAAGGTGGAAACATCAATCGACCCCCTTTCTTTGATGGAACAAATTATGCGTACTGGAAAGTGCGGATGAAAGCCTTTTTAATTTCCATCGACGAAAGGGTGTGGCAATCAATTGAATTAGGATGGTCTAATCCAACTGAAATTTTAGATGATGTTCGCACCTTAAAACCTAGGTCGAAATGGACCAAGGAAGAGATAGACTTATCTTCTTACAATGGCAAAGGGATTAATGCTCTATTTAATGCTTTGTCACAAACTGAGTTCTCTCGCGTCTCGGCATGTGAGACTGCGAAAGAAATCTGGGATGTTCTTCAAGTTACGCATGAGGGAACTAACCTAGTGAAGATTCAGAAACTGCAAATGCTCACGAGCAAGTTTGACTCTATCTCTATGGCAGAGAATGAATCCTTCACTGACTATTACACACGATTGCAAGATATCGTAAACTCATGTGCTAACTTGGGAGAGAAGATTCCAGAATTTAAAGTTGTAAGAAAAATTCTAAGAACTCTTCCTGAACGATTTCGCCCGAAGGTCGCAGCCATTGAAACAATTAAACACCCGGACGAAATGCGTGTAGAAGAATTAGTAGGTGCTTTACAAACTTATGAAATGACTTTTCCTACTAACTATTCTTCTGGAAAGGCATCCTCTTCTAAGTCTTCAGGTTACGCATTGAAATCAACTAAAGAAGAAGACGCGGATTCATCCTCCTCGGACGACGACGAGAACCTTTCTATGGAGGACTTTGAGAAGCAGCTCGCTCTCTTGACAAGGAAGTTTCGCCGCAACTTTCGAAGGGGAAATTCAAGCAAAACTCCATCCTTCGGAAAGTCGAAGAAAGGCAAGGGTTCTTCAACTTACAAGTCAAGAAAGCAAGAGAACTTCTCAAAGGATAAGAAAAGTTCTGAGGGACAAGTTCAGTGCTTCAAATGTCGAGGCTACGGCCACATTTCAACGGAGTGTCCCAACAAGAATCCGGCTAAGAAGAAAGCGATGCAAGTCGTTACTTGGGATGACAACTCCACGTCAAATGAGTCATCCTCAAGTGATGAAGAAGACAACGCGACAGCTTTCCACGCGTCCACTACATCTTCACCCTTCATGTGCTTAATGGCAAGTACATCCGACTCACTGTCCAACTCCACTGTTGAAAAGATTGCAACGGACGATGAATCAGATGATTCGGAAGGTGAAGATTTTGCTCTAGCCTACCATAAGCTTTTGAGGGATTCAAAGAAACTGGCTAAGCAAAACAAGGGGTTGAAAGGGAGATTGCAGGATCTTGAAGATGAAGTAAAAAGGGTAACCTCTCTCTCAACCGATCTTGAAGTGGAAAGGGATAATCTGATTAAAACAAATGTTTCCCTTCAAGAGTCCAATGAGCAACTCGAGAAGAATTATATGGATATGGTGAACAAAGCGAATTACTTCTTGAAGCTCAACGGCGAGGCTCGACAGGAAAAATTGGAAATGACGGAGACCATACGCCAACTGAAGGATGACTTAAAGAGATTTTCTTCTGGAAGGAGTAAGTTGGACAGACTTCTTGGTCTTGGTCAAAGAAATAAGTTCGGCCTCGGATACACTCAAACTGGAGACATTCCAAGTTCGAGTGGTACAGTATTTGTGCCTCAGTCGGTATCTCCTCCTCCGACACCGGTGTTCACGACAAGCAACGACAACAACCTACTACATCTTCCTCGGAATCGACAAGAATCAAGGTATGTTTTCGTTGTGGCATTTCAGGGCACATAAGAAGAAATTGCAAGACGGAAGCCAAACGCACACCTCAAGCACCTCTTGCAATGACTACCAAAAAGGCTATTCCTCGAAAATCAACTGCAATTCATTCAAAGGAAAAGAGCCTTGGTAGTACACCGCTCAAGACGACATCATCAAGGAGCAGCAATTCTTCAAGCAAGACGCTCTCACCTAGGAAATCAACTTCACGATCATTACCGACGCATTCCAAAAAGGTTTGGGTGCGCAAAGGTGAAATTTTTCCCTGTCTTGCTACCAATGTTTCCTTGCATGCATATGATAGTTCGTCTTGGTACCTGGATAGCGGGTGTTCCCGTCATATGACCGGCGATAAAAACTGTTTTCAAACATTTGAGAAAAACTCCGGAGGACTTGTTGTTTTCGGAGATGGTCGGTCTTCCAAAATTGTTGGAAAGGGAACGGTAGCTATTCCAGATGGCCCGGTTCTAGATAATGTGTTATTTGTTCATGGCCTTAAGACTAACCTCATAAGCATAAGTCAACTGTGTGATAGTGGTTATTCAGTTAATTTTTCATCTGATAAATGCACTGTAACTGACATGAACCATGCTTTCTTTTTAAAGGGGGTTAGATCAGAAAACAATTGTTATGTAGTTCCTACTAAGATTTCTGAAAAATGTAACCTAGCATCTTTGAAAAATGAAACACTTTGGCATGAAAGGCTAGGTCACATAAACTTTAAGGAACTTGCTAGAATTTCGAATAAAGATGTGGTCAAGGGGGTTCCGAAACTTTCTTTTGAACAAAACCTTGTGTGTGGCGGTTGCCAAAAGGGAAAACAGTCTAGGACTGCACACAAGAACTTGAACCACATAGGTACAAAACGGCCTTTGGAACTTTTGCATATGGACTTAATGGGGCCAACTCGTCAACCATCTCTGGGAGGTAAATGGTATATTTTCTTGTTGGTTGATGATTTTCTAGATATACTTGGGTAGCTTTCTTAAAAGAAAAAGCTGATACCTTTGATTCTTTTCTCGAAATCTGCAATCGTATTATGATAGAAAAGAATGATAGGATTACTCGAGTTAGGAGTGATAGAGGTGGGGAATTCATAAATTCCAAATTCATTGATTTTTGCACTTCTAATGGCATTAAACATGAATTCTCCGCACCTTACACACCTCAACAAAATGGTGTAGTCGAGCGCAAAAACAGGGTCGTACAGGAAATGGCACGTGTTATGCTTCACAGCCGGAACTTACCTTTTTATTTTTGGGCTGAAGCGGTGAACACTGCTGTTTATGTTATCAATCGCGTGTATTTGCGCCCGGGGACATTGAATACACCATATGAACTTTGGTTTTGTAGAAAACCTAACATCAAATATTTTCGCATCTTTGGGAGTCGGTGTTTTATTTTACGTGATCGTGAGAATCTTGGAAAATTTGACTCTCGAAGTGACGAAGGGATTTTCTTAGGTTATTCTACAAACAGCAGAGCATATCGAGTTTTTAACTTAGAATCTAAGACGATCGTAGAATCGATAAATGTTAAGGTAGATGAAGCTTTTCACTTTGAATCTGAAAAATCTACCCTCGATATCTCTCTTGATGATGATACACCTGCTAATGCATCTTCTTCTAACAATTCTTTCGATAATAATGTTGATGCATCTAACGGTTCTTCAAGCTTATCTGATGTGCAGGAATCATCTCGTGTACCTCCGCCTACTCCTCTACCTCAAACGTTACGCATCTCCAAGGATCACCCTGAATCGAACATAATTGGAGATCCACAAGAAGGAGTTAGAACACGGAGACAATTGGTTTGCGGATTTGCATGCTATGTATCTCAAATCGAACCAAGGAATGTTGATGAAGCTCTCCAAGATGATTACTGGATTAAAGCAATGCAGGAAGAGCTCCATCAATTCGAGCGAAACAAAGTCTGGGAACTGACGAAGCCTCCGAAGCAACACAATGTGATAGGTACCAAATGGATCTTCAAGAACAAGAAAAACGAAGAAGGTACTATCATCAGGAACAAAGCAAGGTTAGTTGCTCAAGGCTACTCTCAAGTAGAAGGTATAGACTTTGATGAAACTTTCGCCCCTGTAGCTAGACTCGAGTCCATTCGTATATTGTTTGCGATCGCTTGTCATTTTAAAATCAGATTATTTCAAATGGACGTTAAGAGCGCCTTTTTAAATGGATTTTTAAATGAGGAAGTTTATGTAGCTCAACCGAAAGGTTTTGTGGATCATAAACTACCTAACCATGTTTTTCGTCTGAAAAAGGCTCTTTACGGTCTGAAACAAGCACCGCGAGCATGGTACGAAAGGTTGACAAAGCACCTTTTGGAAAAGGGCTACACTCGAGGGGGAGCTGACAGGACTCTCTTTGTGAAGCATTATCAAAACAATTTCATAGTTGCTCAAATCTATGTCGATGACATTGTTTTTGGAGCAACGAGAGATAATGATGCTTCTAAATTCGCGGAGACCATGGAAAGCGAATTTGAGATGTCCATGATGGGCGAATTGAATTATTTTCTTGGATTACAAGTTAAACAAAACGATGAAGGAATTCACTTGTGTCAATCCAAGTATGCACTGGAGTTGGTCAAAAAGTTTGATCTTGAAAATTCTAAGGATTTTCCGACTCCAATGGGAACTAGCCATAAGGGACTTGGAAGTGAATCACAAAGTGAGAATGTAGACGAGAAACTGTACCGCAGTATGATTGGAAGTCTACTATATCTCACGGCTAGTCGCCCGGATATATCCTTCAGTGTTGGGATTTGTGCGAGATATCAATCAGCACCGAAGGAGGTTCACCTGAAAGCGGTGAAACGGATCATCCGGTATATCAAAGGTACAATCAATTTCGGAATTTGGTATCCTATGGGAACGACTTTGGATATTGTTGGATACTCAGATGCCGATTGGGCTGGATCAGTGGATGACCGGAAAAGCACGAGTGGTGCATGCTTCTATCTTGGCCACTGCCTTGTTGCATGGCACAGTAAAAAGCAGAACTGCATAGCACTCTCGACTGCCGAAGCGGAGTACATTTCTGCAGGAAGTTGTTCAACCCAATTGATTTGGATGAAAAGCGTGTTGAGCGATTTCCGGATTTCAACATCTTCGGTAACCATTTTATGTGACAACACTAGTGCTATTAACATTTCTAAAAACCCTGTGTTGCACTCTAGAACAAAACATATTGAACTTAGATATCATTTTCTTAGAGAGCTAGTTGAATCAAACATTCTTCAACTGTCATATATTTCAACTGAGGATCAATTAGCTGATATCTTAACAAAACCTTTGGATCAAAAACGTTTTATTCACTTGCGTAAAGCAATTGGCATGCTTTCCTTGAAATAAACTCTTTTGAAACCTTTGCTTAGGTTAGGTTTTGTTTTTGTTTTTGTTTTGTTCTTTATCTATGTTTTGTACATAGGACATTAATTGAGCATAAATCATAATTGACTTTAATTGCATCCTTTTATGCATTTAGAAATTTATTATGCTTTTGATGTCATAATATTTCAATGTTGCAATGATCATTTACGTTAATTAAACCATCTTTTAAGTGATCAAAGTCAATTTCTCTCTCAATGATCTCTTGGTATAGTCATTATCATATTTGATTGCTTAGTCGAGTATGAATTCGAGATCAATGGTTTGGTTGAATACTTTATATATTAAATAATTGATAGCCAATTGAGGGGGAGTCAATGAAATGTAAAATGCTCAAAAGATGTGGAAAGAGTTACATCCCAATGAGGAGTGTGAAAACTACCACCACATGGAGAAAATGAAAAAAAAAGATACTCCATGAATGAAAAGCAAATTTTTGTTTTGAAAATTGTTGATGAAATTCATATTGAAATACTTGACTCAGTCGTATTTCATGGTTGGTATAAGGTGGGATTTTTAGTAAAAGATGCTCAAAGAGCCACTCCTTCAACAGATTGTCTAGATATATTATCTAACTTATCTGGGATTTCAAACATCTATTGATCTTGGTACTTCATTTTCTTTACTAAAATTGATGATTTGATAAAGGCATTACACATAAGATCAGGATAGATGTAATTGAAGTTGTTCAACTTTAAGTGTTTTAACTTTCGTAAATTTTCGTTTCATTTTTGGGTATTTTTGATAGATTTTGCATAATCTATTTCTTGTTGTATGAAACGATGTCTTTTGTTTAAAGTTGACATGGTAAAGTGCTTACATACTTTTTCTGGATTTTATGGAATTTTTCTGAATTTTTCTGGAGAAAAAGTTGAAGCCGATCCGGATCGGGGTAAGTGATCCGGATCCCGAACGCAGGATTCTTCCTGCGGGTAGCCGATCCGGATCACATTCTCGATCCGATCCGGATCACGGCTAGGGTTTTTATAAGAACAAAGAGGATTTGATTTCTTTTACCCTAATCTTTTGTTCTAAAATCTCTAGAGCTTCTCTCTCTAGATTTCTTGCATTTTGGAGCTTCCAAACTCAAAGTTCTTCGGATTCAAGTAAGTTTTATTGATCAAAACTCGGTTTTTCACAGTTTTTATGGTTTTTCATCAAACGTGAGTTGAAATCTTGGAACTTTTTCGTTTGTGAATGGTTTTTGATCAAATTTCTTTTGAAATAAGAACTCTGGGTCAATTAGTTTTGCTTTTATGCTGGGTTTTCTCAAGATAAACGAGTTTTTAGGCTTCGATTTCTAAAAATTCTGGTTTAGGGCATAAAAGAGGAATTTTTGAAAATCATGGAATTGATCTATTTTTAAAATTCTTTTTGGAAAACTAATTTGATTCTTGGCTTCTCTACATGATTATGATTGTCTAGGTACAATTTTTCAAATTTTTCAAAATTGACGATTTTTCATATGTTCTTGAGTTGGTTTCACAGGACATTTTCTCAAACTCAAAGCACTAGAGTCAATGGCATTCTCCTGGTTGATCTTGCTACTGGTCACGATGGTGCACGCAAGTACATCTGTTAAAGAAGAACCAGATGTCTCAACTCGAGACAAACCGAACGAAGCTAATGAAGACAGCTCGGATTACAATGAGGAAGAATGGGACGAATTCTTCAAGGATGTTCAGCGAAAAATTGATGAGGAGGACAGGAAATTCACCAAAGGAAAGAGACTTATGAAATCTGCCTCCACAACCAGACAATATACAAGAAGAAGAAATGTCCAAAGAAGTACGAGTCAGCATAGTGGGCCTCTCACCAGAGCACGCTCACTTTCTGGAATTCTGCAAACTGAATCTCCATGGACTGCAGGACCAGATGCACCATCTGCATCTACACAGCGTCCATCGCACTCAAAGACACGGACAACTGAGACAGAGATCTTGGAATCGATCTGTCAGGAACAACATAGACTCTCAGCTACACAAGAGAGAATATCGAAAGAGCTTCAGCAGATTTCCTCTGAACACAAGAAGATCAAGAAAAAGTACTCAAATTTTAAGAATTTGCTTAAAGGGATTTTGAGCAAGCTGAGTTGTACTAGTTCAGATTCTTCAGACTGAGCAGCACCTTCTGTTCACTTTGTCTACTTCCGTTCTTAGTTTTCAGGACGTAGTTTTTCTTCTTACTTTTAGTTTAGTTCTCAGTTTGTGCATATTGATAGAATTTTTTTTTACTCTCCTTACATATTGTAGCTCTTGCTACGTTTTGGCTTTGTTCTGTGACAAAAAGGGGGAGAGAGTTAGAGAGAACTTTGAACAATGAACAAGAACTTTGAACAATGAACAATGATTGTGAATATCAAGGTAAGTATGACTTCAACTCAACTTTGGTTTTTCTTATGTGATTTGTGTCATGCCTCTATACTAACTATTCGACTAACTATTTGGGCATGTAATATGACTAACAAGTTGATGTTGAACTAACATACTTTGACATTTGGTTTTTGACTGCTTAGAAGATATGTTGGTTTTAACTATGATTCTCTTACATATCTGAATTTTTCAAATGTCATGATGAGAAAAACTCTATCTCTGTAGTTGTTTTTGAATGTTTCAATTCTTGAGGTATCTAACGATTTTGTTTGTCAAGAATGCTTTCTGTGTGCAGAGATTACAGATGTCTAAGTCTAGAGTCTGTTCTAGGAGTTTGTCTCATGTATTAAAATTTCTGGATCTCTTTTGTAAATTTTTGTTGTATGGTGATAGCAACAAAAATATCTTTTTGAATTTTCTTTTGTGGATTTGTGTTTTGTCACGAAACCGCCAAAGGGGGAGATTGTTACGGAATTTGAGTTGGCGTATTTCGTGAATGTATTAAGTCTTGAAGATTGAAGATGAAGAAACTTTGGATCGTATACCTCAATCTCAAGAAAGAAGAATTCAAAAGGATCAGGTACGTTTAACTAAAGAATTTTGATGATCCGAATACTTCTTATAGTGTAGAAACACCTGGAAGAGGTTTTATTTGCTTAAACATCAAAAACTGGACATGGGACATGTTCAGGATCCGGATCGTGGCTTGCAATCCGGATCCCGAAGGGTGTTGGTTCATACACTGGTTCAATCCGGATCGCAGCCTCCTCTGATCCGGATCCCGAACATTAGTTTTACCTGCTTGCTTCCTCGATCCGGATCAGGAACTGCAATCCGGATCCCGAACATGATGTTTTGGTAAAACTGTATGAACGATCCGGATCGGGGACTACGATCCGGATCCCGAACAAGCAATTTTCTGGAAACCGTCTTTTGTGCTTCTGCAATCCGGATCGCCAAATCCAATCCGGATCGCCGTCGGTAATTCTTTCCAGAAAAGGCTGTTTTTGATCCGTATATTCTTCCTAGGGTTTCTAACCTATAAATAGGCCCTCTTATTCATTTCTAGGGCATCCGCAATACATCGGCATATACAGATTAGAGAAAAAATAGCCGAAAAGAAAAATCCACATATATAGAGAAGAAAGGAAATCAATAGATTTATTCTATGTTTCTTCATCTATATTGATTGATTTGATTCTAGGTTTTCCATACTCACATTTTGAGTAGAATCAAATCAATGAATACTTAGATGGTATTTCCGATC
The DNA here is from genome assembly GCA_029168755.2 of Tillandsia fasciculata. Classification (NCBI taxonomy): domain Eukaryota; kingdom Viridiplantae; phylum Streptophyta; class Magnoliopsida; order Poales; family Bromeliaceae; genus Tillandsia; species Tillandsia fasciculata. The sequence goes on from CM054950.1 coordinate 11,009,355, forward strand.
TATCTTTAATCTAAGTATTCGGCGGATCATCACCACCCAAACAAACAACGATTTACCCCAAAATCGGCGCGTGGACTCGCGTGGCCTTGTGGATTCAAGGTGCAACCGCTCTCGTGGATTCGGAGCGAGGTACGTTCGTGGATTCGAAGCGTGCCATTGGGTGAAGACCGTGGATTCGGTTGGACGTCGTGGACTCGACGTTGGACGCTGTGGATTCAGCGTTGGGCGCGGATCGTGGATTCGAGAAGCGTCGTGGAGCGAGCGGGAAGATCTACTAGGAGCGTATGAAAAAGGTTGAGTCGTCTGTGAGTACGGTATATCACCTTGTACGTGTGTTAATTCTAGTGGATTTCGCCGTGTTATCGGTCCCGTGGTTTTTTACTCCGGTTTGGAGTTTTTCCACGTAAAAATCTTGCGTGTTCTTTTATTTTTCCGCATTGGGTTTATTTGCGCAATGATTTTTTGAGTGTTTATTGTTTACACCTATTCACCCCCCTCTAGGTGTTTTTTCCCCTATTTAGATCCTTATTAACCTAAACCCAACACGATCCGCCGCTGAAGGCCCAGCAGCTCCTGCAGACGACTCTGCAAAACACCGGGGAAAAGGACAGAAAACAACAATGGGGGTGAGAACTACTAGATAAACCAGTAGCCTCCCCTAGTGGGTAAAACCTCAAACACTGACACACCCACTAGGACTATAAGAGGCGAAAAGGAAAGAACAGTGGTATGCAATAAAGACTGCTGAAAAAGGAACTACCACTACTAAGCCTCTAAATACAGTGCCAAAAGATAACTGTATGCACACAACTATAAGGCTAACCATGCAACTATAAGGCTAACCGCCCAAAGAAACCCAATCAAAGGGCCGGGAAGTACCGGCACTGCCTGCTCTGTCATCACTCACAACTCACCAACTCTGTCATCACTCACAACTCACCAACTCTGTCATCACTCACAACTCACCAACTCACAATGGTGCCCGGCGCTCGGCACGGTGTAAAGCCTACTCCGGAGTGGCACTCGAGGGGAGCGACCCACACGAGTAAAGTATGTAAAGTATCCCTGTATCAAGTATCTCTGTAACCAATGTCTCACAATAGTAGGACTAGTAAAGTATGTAAAGTATCCCTGTATCAAGTATCTCTGTAACCAATGTCTCACAATAGCAGGACTAGTAAAGTATGTAAAGTATCCCTGTATCAAGTATCTCTGTAACCAATGTCTCACAATAGCAGGACTAGTAAAGTATGTAAAGTATCCCTGTATCAAGTATCTCTGTAACCAATGTCTCACAATAGCAGGACTAGTAAAGTATGTAAAGTATCCCTATATCAAGTATCTCTGTAACCAATGTCTCACAATAGCAGGACTGGATCATGACTATGATCAAAGTGGGAAATATCCATCCACTAAAGTAACCCTGATCCCCAATCAGATGCTATAATAATCAACAAGTGGGAAACACTATCCACTAGGAAAATCTGAAACCCAATCTGATGCATAAGTGAACATCCGGTCAACCGCATAATGTCCGCGGTCGCCGAAACACCCTATAAGTCTAAAATCTGATAAAGTAATCAACATCTGGCTAACCGCCTCAAGTCCGTGGTTACCACAATACCCCACAATATATATAATCGAGTCAAACCTGTCCCAGACTCAAGTCTCAACTACACTATCCCAAACCCTGCTCTAATCGAGTAACATATATCCGAATGCGAAGAAGAATAGTGAAACATGGTTTCTCCTAAGTCAAGTCCCAAAGATAGTGTAGCAATAAATAGTAGTCCATCTAGATGTCCAAACAAGCATGCAAAGGTTCGCATTAAAAACAGAAGGAAAGTATCGGATATTTGTTTAGAAAAAGATGGTTTTATGATAAGACTTTTGCATGCGATGATAGGTTACAGCATATGTCCAGCAACAGTGTCCCAGTTTATCATAAATGAGCTGTCATATTATTTGTGGGGTTTACTTATGCATTTCATGATTAAAAGTACCGATTATCAGTTTAAAGTCGGGAGTCTCTAATACTCCTAGTGAGATAGTCAGAAATGAGGTAAGCAACAACCACCCACCTCGAAAAGCGTTCACAACACACCAAGAAAATACCCGCTGTCCTCTAAGCACACCGTTAGCTGAAACAGTATCCTACAACATCACATAAGTGTACACGGTATAAAAACTACAAGTCTCAAAACAGATTTTGCTATTTTTATAATCAGCACGCAAAACGAGGAATTTCACCTCTGTCCCGAGCTCCTAAAATCCTAGAAAAATCACGGTTGCATTCCTCGCGAAAATTAGCCCAAAATCGACTCTTGAATTGCCTCGATCTGATATTCCTACGCGGAGAAACAATTTGTCGAAGTCGCCGCTGTCCAAAAAACCAAACAGCAAAAGAGGGGGTCAAAACACCTCGGGAATCATGCCAAGGAATCTGAATCCAGAGAAACAACCAACACCAAAAACGAAGCCCTACCTCTTAGGAACACACTGGCGAAGAAATCGTCAAAAAAGGACTCCTGTACTGCGCAGGGGACTCCTCGGACTGAAATGCGACGATAACGGGCCAAGATTGGGGAAAAACGAGGCACAATGTAAAATCCGGATCGCCGCTGTCGAACTTCCAGAAAATCTAGGAACGCACCACGAGGTAGAAAATGATGAGATGAAAAACTTCTCTTCAAAGGTCTCTCTCTGATTCTCTCTCTATCTCTCGAAAAATCCAAAAAAAAAGGAGGGGAGGGGCCTATTTATAGGCCCAAAAGAACAATTGGGTTAATTCCCAAATTGTCCCCAGATTCGGGCGGCTATAGTGCGGCCCGGCCCACTTTCGGGCGGCTACAGTGCGGCCCGGCCCAGAATTTCCGGGCGGCTACAGTGCGGCCCGGCCCAGCCCGGCCCACACACGGGATCCAGCAGCGTCCAACCGTCCGTCCGACCCGGCCCAGGGCCCGCCACGTGTCCGCCAAACAGGCGGCAGCCGTGCGGCCCAACGAGGAAGCGCCACGTGTTGTTACGGCTTTTTGGTGTTGGCATATTTCGTGAGTCAAGTCAGTAAGTTGAGTCGGAGTCTTGAAGTGATCAAATTGTCAAATCAGCAATCGAAGACTTAGAGAAGATTCAACAAGAGCTCAAGTTGACACTTAGTGTTTTGAGTCTTAAAGATTGAAGGTGAAGAATTATGGATCAATTGCATCAATCTTAAGGAAAATGGATTCGGAATGATCAGGTACGTTTAACTAAATAATTTTGGTGATCCGAATACTTTCTTATAGTGTAGAAACACTTGGTTGAATTTTTAATTGCATAAAAATCAAAAACTGGACATGGGACATGTTCAGGATCCGGATCAGACAATCCAATCCGGATCCCGAAGGGTGTTAGTTCATTGGCAAATCCAATCCGGATCAAAGGCCAATTCCGATCCGGATCCCGAACATGGGATTTTGCTGGAATATATGAACGATCTGGATCGGGCATTTCAATCCGAATCCCGAACCCCTGTTTTTCTGGAATTGCCTGACTCGCTACGATGATCCGGATCCCGAACCCCTGTTAGGTAAGTTTTTGATTCTTATCTCTTTCCAAAGATTTCTAACCTATAAATAGACACTTAGGGTTTCTCAAGAACGTGGGACAAATACCGAAAACACTCGTGAGCAACCCTAGAGGCTAGGTTTTTACCGTTCTTCTTTTAAGCCTCTTTTAGGTCAATTCGACGGTTCTTCCAAGATCTATCTTTTGTCGAATTGATCTAAACTTGGCTTAGAAATTATTTCTACGGTTCTTCAATGATAATCTAAGCAAAGAATCACCATCGAAGCCAATATTCTTACCGGCTGAGTTTGCGTCGTGGATTCGACGTGGCATCGTGGATTCGGTGTGCTAAAGGCGTTTCGTGGATTCGAAACGTGTGCTCGTGGATTCGAGTGGCGTTCGTGGATTCGAACGTGTGCAGTGGACGTGCAATCGGTGAGCGCAAGGTCCGAAGAAGTTGAAGGAGGGGTTTGAGTCCGTGGAGTCGGTAATCACCTTGTTATTCTTCTTTTCTTAGTGGATTGTTATTGCGTGTTGGTCCCGTGGTTTTTCTCTTGGATTGGAGTTTCCACGTAAATCTCGGTGTGTTGATTTTTATTTTCCGCATTGGTTTTTATTTTGCACTGAGATTTGTTTTTTAAATATTACACCTATTCACCCCCCTCTAGGTGTTTGATAGTACCTATTTAGATCCTGGTGGATCCTACATTATAAAAACCTACAATTGGTATCAGAGCGGGTTTTAGATTTATCTATCATGTCGGGTGAAAGTGGTAATATTTTTAGACCTCCTCTTTTTGATGGGACCAATTATGCTTATTGGAAAGTGCGGATGAGAGCTTTTCTCATCTCAATTGATGAGCGTGTTTGGCAAACCGTGGAATACGGTTGGGTGCATCCTGTTGAGGAAGTAGGAAATTCTACTACCCCAAAACCTCGCTCTAGATGGTCCAAAGAGGAAATCGAAAGATCTTCTTACAATGGGAAAGGTATGAACGCTTTATATAATTCTCTTTCCTTGACTGAGTTTACAAGAATTTCTGCGTGTGAAACTGCGAAGGAAATTTGGGATATTCTCAAAATTACACATGAGGGTACTAATCTTGTAAAAATTCAAAAGCTCCAGATGCTTACAAGTCAATTTGACTCTATTCATATGGAAGAGCATGAATTGTTTACAGATTATTACACTAGACTTCAAGATGTAATCAATACTTGTGCTAATTTAGGAGAAAAGATCCCGGAGTCGAAAATTGTAAGAAAGATACTTCGAACTCTTCCGGAACGGTTTAGGGCAAAGGTTACCGCCATTGAAACCGTTAGTCATCTGGATGAGATGAGTGTAGAGGAATTAGTAGGTGCTTTACAAACTTATGAGATGACTTTTCCTACTAATCAAGGTTCTTCCAAGTCTTCTTCTAAGCTTACAGGTATTGCATTCAAATCAACAAAGGAAGAAGATGGCGATTCGAGTTCCGACGATGAAATCTCTTTTGTCGAGTTTGAAGAACAATTGGCGCGGATCACAAAGAAATTTCGTCAGAAATTTTGGAAGAATCGAACCGATGGATCCTCATCCACGAAACCATCTAAAGGATCATCGGGTTCTAAATCCTCTTGTTACGGCTTTGTGTGTTGGCATATTTCGTGAGTCAAGTCAGTGAGTTGAGTCGGAGTCTTAAAGGGATCAAATTGTCAATCTGCAATCAAAGACTTAGAGAAGATTCGACAAGAGCTCAAGTTGACACTCATTGTTTTGAGTCTTGAAGATTGAAGTTAAAGAATTATGGATCATATACATCAATCTCAAGGAAAATGGATTCGGAATGCTTAGGTACGTTTAACTAAATAATTTTGGTGATCCGAATACATTTGATAGTTTAGAAACACTTGGATAAGGTTTCATTGCATAAAAATCAAAAACTGGACATGGGATGTTCAGAGTCCGGATCAGAATTTCTGATCCTGAACCCGATCAGGATCAGAATTCCGATCAGGATCAGAATTCCGATCCGGATCAGAATTCCGATCCGGATCAGAATTCCGATCCGGATCCCGAACCTTGTTTTTTCAGGAATTGCTGAAAAAAGACGACAATCAGGATCGCCGTAAATCCGATCCGGATCGTCGTGCGGGAAAAATTCTGTTAAGGCAGTTTTTGATGCTTATCTCTTTCCAAAGGTTTCTAAACTATAAATAGACATTTAGGGTTTCTCAAAAATGACCGATCAATTTATAAAACACTTGAGAGCAACCCTAGAGGCTAGGTTTTTACCGTTCTTCTTTATAGCCTCTTTTAGGTCAATTCAATGGTTCTTTCAAGAACATATCTTTTGTCGAATTGATCTAATCTTTGCTTAGAGATTCCATCCACGGTTCTTCATTGATAATCTAAGCAAAGGATCACCATCGAAGCCAATATTCTTACCGGCTGAGTTTGCGTCGTGGATTCGACGTGGCATCGTGGATTCGGTGTGCTAAAGGCGTTTCGTTGATTCGAAACGTGTGCTCGTGGATTCGAGTGGCGTTCGTGGATTCGAACGTGTGCAGTGGACGTGCAATCGGTGAGCGCAAGGTCCGAAGAAGTTGAAGGAGGGGTTTGAGTCCGTGGAGTCGGTAATCACCTTGTTATTCTTCTTTTCTTAGTGGATTGTTATTGCGTGTTGGTCCCGTGGTTTTTCTCTTGGATTGGAGTTTCCACGTATATCTCGGTGTGCTGTTTTTTTATTTCCGCATTGGTTTTTATTTTGCACTGAGATTGTTTTTTAAATATTACACCTATTCACCCCCCTCTAGGTGTTTGATAGTACCTATTTAGATCCTTGTGGATCCTACATTATAAAAACCTACAATTGGTATCAGAGAGGATTTTAGGTTTATCTATCATGTCGGGTGAAAGTGGTAATATTTTTAGACCTCCTCTTTTTGATGGGACTAATTATGCTTATTGAAAAGTGCGGATGAGATCTTTTCTCATCTCAATTGATGAGCGGGTATGGCAAACCATCGAATACGGTTGGGTGCATCCTGTTGAGGAAGTAGGAAATTCTACTACCCCAAAACCTCGCTCTAGATGGTCTAAAGAGGAAATCGAAAGATCTTCTTACAATGGGAAAGGTATGAACGCTTTATTTAATTCTCTTTCCTCGACTGAGTTCACACGAATTTCCGCGTGTGAAACCGCGAAGGAAATTTGGGATATTCTCAAAATTACACATGAGGGTACTAATCTTGTAAAAATTCAAAAGCTCCAGATGCTTACAAGTCAATTTGACTCTATTCATATGGAAGAGCATGAATTGTTTACAGCTTATTACACTAGACTTCAAGATGTAATTAATACATGTGCTAATTTAGGAGAAAAGATCCCGGAGTCGAAAATTGTAAGAAAGATACTTCGGACTCTTCCGGAACGGTTTAGGGCAAAGGTTACCGCCATTGAAACCGTTAGTCATCCGGATGAGATGAGTGTAGAGGAATTAGTAGGTGCTTTGCAAACTTATGAGATGACTTTTCCTACTAATCAAGTTTCTTCCAAGTCTTCTTCTAAGCTTACAGGTATTGCATTCAAATCAACAAAGGAAGAAGATGGCGAATCGAGTTCCGACGATGAAATCTCTTTTGCCGAGTTTGAAGAACAATTGGCGCGGATCACAAAGAAATTTCGTCGGAAATTTTGGAAGAATCGAACCGATGGATCTTCATCCACGAAATCATCTAAAGGATCATCGGGTTCTAAATCCTCTAAACTCAAAGGCGTTGCAAAACCTTCTAAAGAAAAAGAAAAAGATGATTTCGAAGGGGAAATCCGATGTTATCGATGCAAAGGCTACGGCCATATTTCAACGGATTGTCCTTCTAAGAAATCATACAAAAAGAAGGCTTTGCAAGCAAAAACTTGGGACGATTCTAGTTTCGATGAATCGACCTCAAGTGAAGAGGAAAAAGAAAAAATTGTTGCTTTTCATGCCTCTCAAATTCCCTCTTCTAATTTGTGCTTATCATCTTTAGTCACTGACTCTATTCCTTTGATTTTGCATGAAACATCAACATCCGGAGGAGAGTCATCAAGTGAGGGGGAGTCGGACGAAGAAGAACTCGTTGAGGCATACCAACAACTTCTTGCGGAATCAAAGAAGATGGCCAAGCATATCAAGAAGTTGAGGAAGCAACGACTTGAGGTTCAAGACGAGAACCAAGCTTTAAAGATCAAACTTCATGATCTCGAGGAGGAACAAGGACGGTTACTGGATAACAATAAAATCCTCCAAGAAAAGTTAAACCAATCGGAGACAAACGCAAAATCATATATGGACAAGATTGGTTTTCTTGAAAAACAGTTTGAAGAAATTCATGTCACCAACCAAGTTTTGACCAAGCAAGTTCATGAACTCAAATCCGACATACAAAGTCTTTCCACCGGTTCCAAGAAACTTAATTGTATGTTCGGATTAGGTCAAACAAGCAAGGTTGGTTTGGGATTTAAAAAGGACCAAACTGTGCAGGCTTCAAGTTCCACAATAAATTGAAAGGAAGAACTTGTCACCTATGTGGACTTGAAGGACACTTGGTGAAGAATTGCCCGAAAAAGAGAAAGAAAAATCCTTCGGCAACTTCATCTACGGAGCGGACTCAACGGAATCAAAAGACACATCAAGTTAAAGGAGTTCACTCAACCCACCAAAGGTCCGAGCCACAACTTCAATCATACAAGTGGATTATTGCGAGGCAAAGACCTAAGGTGGATCAACAGTCAAAGCGGACAACCCCCGGCCACAACGAATCAAGACAACCCAAAATCCAGCGATTTTGGATTCGGAAAGGTGATATCTTTCCTTGTCTTAAGTTCTAAATAGCTTATGACTGTATGTAATGCTTTGATTGGTTTTCTCTTCATATTTTGCTTAATCTTTGCATTACATGTTTTTCAATGCTCTTTGTTTTTATACTTTGTTTTTGAACAAAAGGGTTTTTATTGAACAAGTGCATTGAATAAAAAGGGCTTCACGTTCATTCACTCCAAATTAATTTTATATGGATTATCAACTTTACTCCATAATCATAATCATGAAGATACTTCATTATAGGAGTTTTTGATAGTTATAAGCATCAAATTTTAGAAATCATGTGTGATCTTTAGATGCTTAATCTATCTCGGTTGTGTGAATTCTTTGTGACAACACAAGTGCTATAAACATTTCAAAAAATCCTGTGTTGCACTCAAGAACAAAACACATTGAACTTAGATATCATTTTCTTAGAGAGCTAGTTGAATCAAATATTCTTCAACTTTCATATATTTCAACTGAGGATCAATTAGCTGACATTTTGACAAAACCTTTGGATCAAAAACGTTTTATTCACTTGCGTAAGGCAATTGGAATGCTTTCCTTGAAATGATCTCCTTTTTGAAACCAATCCTTAGGTTAGGTTTTGTTTTTGTGTTTTTGTTCTTCATCTATGTTTGTACATAGGACATTAATTGAGCATTGGTCATATTGACTTTAATTGCATCTTTTCACGCATTTAGAAATCTATTATGCTTTTGACATCATAATATTTCGATGTTGCAATGATCATTTATGTTAATTAAGTCATCTTTTAAGTGATCAAAGTCAATTTCTCTCTCAATGATCTCTTGGTATAGTCATTATCTTATTTGACTATTTAGTCGAGTATGAATGCGGGATCAATTTTTGGTTGAATACCTTATATATTAAATAATTGATAGCCAATTGAGGGGGAGTCAAAGAAAAGTAAAATGCTCAAAAGATGTGGAAAGAGTTACATCCCAATGAGGAGTGTGAAAACTACCACCACATGGAGGAAAAAGATACCCCATGTATGCCAAGCAAATTGCTTTTAAAAAAAAAATGATGATGAAATGCATGTTGAAATACTTGACTCTGTCAAATTTCAAGGTTGGTATAAGGTGGGATTTTTAACGAAAGATGCTCAAAAAGCCACTCTCTTCAACAGATTGTCTAGATATATTATATAACTTATCTGGGATTTCAAACATCTATTGATCTTGGTATTTTATTTTCTTTACCAAATTGATGATTTGATAAAGGCATTACGCATAAGATCATGTTAGATGTGATTGAAGTTGTTCAACTTTAAGAGTTTTAATTTTCATAAATTTTCGTTTCATTTTTGAGTATTTTTGATAGATTTGGTATAATCTATTTCTTGTTGCATGAAACGATGACTTTTGTTTAAAGTTGAAGCGCTAAAGTGCTTACATACTATTTCTGATTTTTATGGAATTTTTCTAAATTATTCTGATGAAAGAAATTTGGATCATACACCTCAATCTCAAGAAAGGGTAGAATTCAAGTTTGATGTCATTTTGAAATCTCCGGCACTTAAATTGATTTCTTGATGGAATACAAATCGGTATTTGAAAAGCTTCCAAAATCTGGATTTGTTTCAAGAAATTATTTGATTTTTGCTTTCTGGTACCGGTACGCAATCTGCATTTTTGTTATATACCGGAACTGAGCTTTTATCTCTCTTTCTCTATGAACTAATGTTGTTAGATTTCCTTCTGTCTAGTATGTTCACTGTTTGACAATTTGTGACAAAAAGGGGGAGAAGAGAAATGACGGAGATGAGATCATCAAAAGAGGACAAACGAAAATGGAAAAATGGGGGAGAACGGAAAATGATGATCGTATCACAAAGGGGGAGAACATAAATGCTCAAGACAGGGGGAGAACATGGAGAACATGGAGAACATGTTAGAGATGCTCAAGATAGGGGGAGATAAAGAAAAGATTGAAAGAGCCGAAAAACAAAAGAACCAAAAGGACGAATCAAATGTAGGATTTTAATTTCTAACGACTAACATTTGATTTTGTTTGGAGTTTTGTTTTGTAGGAATTACATCACTTTAAGACTCCAAGTCCTAAGTCATAGAGTATGTTCTAGGACTGTTTGGTTCAAATGTAATTTTGTATTTATTGGATCTTTCACGCAAAGAAAATCAATGTTTTGGTGATGACATTGAATTTCGAATTTTTTGGTTTAAGATGAGTGACTTGAGCGTTTTTATGTATTTTTGGGTTTTGTCACGAAATTGCCAAAGGGGGAGATTGTTACGGCTTTTTGTGTTGGCATATTTCGTGAGTCAAGTCAGTGAGTTGAGTCGGAGTCTTAAAGGGATCAAATTGTCAATCAGCAATCAAAGACTTAGAGAAGATTCAACAAGAGCTCAAGTTGACACTCAGTGTTTTGAGTCTTGAAGATTGAAGTTGAAGAATTATGGATCATATACATCAATCTCAAGGAAAATGGATTCGGAATGATCAGGTACGTTTAACTAAATAATTTTGGTGATCCGAATACATTTGATAGTGTAGAAACACTTGGATGAATTTTTAATTGCATAAAAATCAAAAACTGGACAAATTGGATGTTCAGAGTCCGGATCAGAATTTCTGATCCTGAACCCGATCAGGATCAGAATTCCGATCAGGATCAGAATTCCGATCCGGATCAGAATTCCGATCCGGATCCCGAACCTTGTTTTTTCAGGAATTGCTGAAAAAAGACGACGATCCGGATCGCCGTAAATCCGATCCGGATCGTCGTCCTGAAAAATTCTGTTAAGGCAGTTTTTGATGCTTATCTCTTTCCAAAGGTTTCTAAACTATAAATAGACATTTAGGGTTTCTCAAAAATGACCGATCAATTTATAAAACACTTGAGAGCAACCCTAGAGGCTAGGTTTTTACCGTTCTTCTTTATAGCCTCTTTTAGGTCAATTCGATGGTTCTTTCAAGAACATATCTTTTGTCGAATTGATCTAATCTTTGCTTAGAGATTCCATCCACGGTTCTTCATTGATAATCTAAGCAAAGGATCACCATCGAAGCCAATATTCTTACCGGCTGAGTTTGCGTCGTGGATTCGACGTGGCATCGTGGATTCGGTGTGCTAAAGGCGTTTCGTGGATTCGATACGTGTGCTCGTGGATTCGAGTGGCGTTCGTGGATTCGAACGTGTGCAGTGGACGTGCAATCGGTGAGCGCAAGGTCCGAAGAAGTTGAAGGAGGGGTTTGAGTCCGTGGAGTCGGTAATCACCTTGTTATTCTTCTTTTCTTAGTGGATTGTTATTGCGTGTTGGTCCCGTGGTTTTTCTCCTGGATTGGAGTTTCCACGTATATCTCGGTGTGCTGTTTTTTTATTTCCGCATTGGTTTTTATTTTGCACTGAGATTGTTTTTTAAATATTACACCTATTCACCCCCCTCTAGGTGTTTGATAGTACCTATTTAGATCCTTGTGGATCCTACATTATAAAAACCTACACCTCTAAACTCAAGGGTGTTGCAAAACCTTCTTAAGAAAAAGAAAAAGATGATTTCGAAGGAGAAATCCGATGTTATCGATGCAAAGGCTACGGCCATATTTCAACGGATTGTCTTTCTAAGAAATCTTACAAAAAGAAGGCTTTGCAAGCAAAAACTTGGGACGATTCTAGTTACGATGAATCGACCTCAAGTGAAGAGGAAAAAGAAAAAATTGTTGCTTTTCATGCCTCTCAAACTCCCTCTTCTAATTTGTGTTTATCATCTTTAGTCACTGACTCTATTTCTTTGATTTTGCATGAAACATCAACATCCGGAGGAGAGTCATCAATTGAGGGGGAGTCGGACGAAGAAGAACTCGTTGAGGCATACCAACAACTTCTTGTGGAATCAAAGAAGATGGCCAAGCATATCAAGAAGTTGAGGAAGCAACGACTTGAGGTTCAAGACCAGAATCAAGCTTTAACGATCAAACTTCATGATCTCGAGGAGGAACAAGGACGGTTATTGGATAACAATAAAATCCTCCAAGAAAAGCTAAACCAATCGGAGACAAACGCTAAATCATATATGGACAAGATTGGTTTTCTAGAAAAGCAGTTTGAGGAAATTCATGTCACCAACCAAGCTTTGACCAAGCAAGTCCATCAACTTAAATCCGACATACAAAGGATTTCAACCGGTTCGAAGAAACATTTTTGTATGTCCGGATTAGGTCAAACAAACAAGGTTGGTTTGGGATTCAAAAAGAATCAAACTGTGAAGGCTTCAAGTTCCACTACTAAATTGAAAGGAAGAACTTGTCACCTATGTGGACTTGAAGGACACTTGATGAAGAATTGCCCGAAAAAGAGAAAGAAGAGTCCTTCGGCAACTTCATCTACGGAGCGAACTCAACGGAATCAAAAGACACATCAAGTCAAAGGAGTTCACTCAACCCACCAAAGGTCCGAGCCACAACATCAATCATACAAGTGGATCATTGCAAGGCAAAGACCTAAGGTGGATCAACAGTCAAAGCGGACAACCCCCGGCCACAACGAATCAAGACAACCCAAAATCCAGCGATTTTGGATTCGGAAAGGTGATATCTTTCCTTGTCTTAAGTTCTAATTAGCTTATGACTGTGTGTAATGCTTTGATTGGTTTTCCCTTCATATTTCTTCTTAATCTTTGCATTACATGTTTTTCAATGCTCTTCGTTTTTATACTTTGTTTTTGAACAAAAGGGTTTTTATTGAACAAGTGCATTGAATAAAAAGGGTTTCACGTTCATTCACTCCAAATTAATTTTATATGGATTATCAACTTTACTCCATAATCATAATCATGAAGATACTTCATTATAGGAGTTTTTGATAGTTATAAGCATCAAATTTTAGAAATCATGTGTGATCTTTAGATGCTTAATCTATCTCGGATGTGTGAATTCTTTGTGATAACATAAGTGCTATAAACATTTCTAAAAATCCTGTGTTGCACTCAAGAACAAAACACATTGAACTTAGATATCATTTTCTTAGAGAGCTAGTTGAATCAAATATTCTTCAACTTTCATATATTTCAACTGAAGATCAATTGGCTGACATTTTAACAAAACCTTTGGATCAAAAACGATTTATTCACTTGCGTAAGGCAATTGGAATGCTTTCCTTGAAATGATCTCTTTTTTGAAACCAATCCTTAGGTTAGGTTTTGTTTGTGTGTTTTTGTTCTTCATCTATGTTTGTACTGTCACGCCCCGAGTTTAAAAACCAGCGTCTAAATTTTTTTTTTTTTTTTTTTTTTTTAAACATCAGAGTTGAAAAGTAGCCAGGGCGCAACAGACCGCCACATATATAGAAGAGTCCCAATCCCACTGGGGATTAAGCCTTTTCTATATATGCACGGCTAGCTTGGCAATCAATCAGAGTACTGACTACGTACTAAGGATAAAACAAATTAACTTTTACAATAACGTTACAACTTAAAACTCTTTTACCCAAATTACAAAATCTTTCCACTTTAAACTCTTTAACTAAGTACACGGCTGTCCAGGGTCGAACATCTATCTCGATACCTCGCCAATTCGTCCCGACATCTCAACACCCGCTTGACCTGAAAAACAGTCACCCGAGGGTGTGAGACACACCGGAGTGTATCCCAGTGGGCACGACGAGCCGAGAAATAGCAGATCGTACCTACTGGTATACAATACTAGAGGATAGTAATAATCAGGGGTTAGAATAATCAGATAGGCAACATAGAGATCAACAACTATAGATAATCATCAGGGAAATAACATGGAGATCAAATAGCCATTATGGAGATCACAGTTAGGATAAGCAGATATACAATCATGGAACTGTACTTAATTCAACTTAGAAATCTTGACAGGAATAAAATGAATCAAGTATGCTGAATGATTGTATAGGCAAGTATCAAACAATGAATGTTCTCAAACTGAAATCAGGAATCATAAGATAAGGCGAAAGCAAACTACAAACAACTTATGCATCAAATGAATGATATATCAAATTACCCAATTACCAGTCACCATATTGGTTCCACAAAACCCTCAGGCGAATTTGCCCATCTGGCACCACAAGCCACCATATTGGTTCCACAAAACCCTCAGGCGCAATTTCCCCCCACAAGGGGTCACGGGTTGCTACTGCTAACCTGTCACGCCCCGGGTGTAAACCAGAACCCGGGCCCGTCTACAGATCCGCCGTGTACACGGTATTTCCCGTGTACACGAAGCGTCAACAACCTGCTCAGATACAAAAGATACAATAAAAGAGCAATAAAAACAGAGCTGAACTAAAACTAATACATCTCAGACTGAAGCTGGAAATAAAATACAATACATCAGTATAAATGATACATCAGTCTCTCCCAGCTCACAATAAATACATACAACCTGCTGGCAAAAGCCAGTCCCAAAAGTGAAAGTACAACCGTCTGAGGAAAACCTGGGTACACCAACAGTCCAGCTAACACGCTCATCCAGCCTCGAGATCTATCTACACAGCCGTCCTCTCTCCTCGACCCGCCACTGAAAGTCCAGTAGCACCCGCAGAAGACTCTGCAAAACAAGGAAGAAGAAAAAGAGGAAAGAAGAATGGGGGTGAGAACTACTAGTAAACCAGTAGCCTCCCCTAGTGGGTAAAACCTCAAACTCTGACGCACCCACTAGGTCTACCAGAGGCGAAAAGGAAAGAAGAGTGGTAAGAAATGAAACTGCTGAAAAAGGGAGATCTACCACTACTATGCCTCTAAAATGCAGTCCTAGACTGGAATAACCATAAGAAACAATAACCAACCATCCCAGATGAACCCAATCTGTACCGCCCTCATCATCGGGCAAGAAAGCCGCGCCGATGTGATAGCAAAACTCCTGCTGCCGCCCTCATCATCGGGCAAAAAGCCGCGCCGATGTGATAGCAAAACCGTCAATAACTGTCCGACCCCGGCCTCCGGAGGGGAACTCGAGGGGAGCGACCCACACGAGGAAAGCATCACCGGGCAATAACCGCGCCGGTGTAATAAAAGCATCACCGGGCAATAACCGCGCCGGTGTGATAAAAGCAGGACTGGATCACAACAATAAAGCCCCAGTGGAACACAACCCTCCACTAAAAGAAAACTGATTCCCAATCAGATGCAAAAGTAACCATTCGGTCAATCGCCCAAAATCCGCGATTGCCGCAATACCCCAAAATCCACGACCAGGTTTAACAACCGACCTCCGGTCAACCGCCCAATATCCGCGGTAGCCGGAATAACCCACAATCCACAATCCAGGCCCCCGGCTACACTAACCCAAACCCCTGCTCAAACCCGAGCAACAAGAACCACCTGACTAAGGAAAAGGAGAAAAGAAGCAAACAAGGTTTCTCCTAAGTCAAGTTCCAGCATGAAAGTGTAGCGATAAAAGATGGCCTATCTAGATGTCCATACAAGCATGCAAGTGTTCTCAAGGAAATAAAGGAAAAGGTGTCCAATAGTGGTTCCACATGTGTAACAATTAATAGCTCCGCATAGATATAACCATCATGCTAAAACATTATCCAACCACACATGTCTATAATCCATGTTCCATAATAAAGCATCACTATCCACCTATGCATGTCATAAAATCCTCAAATAGTACCAACCACTAACAGGATAATCAAATAGTCCAAAATAAATATTCCATTCCACATGCAAGGTTAAACGCTAACATAGCAACCCAATCCCCACACAGGCATGCATAACCCAACCCCGATTATGATTAATCAAGATGTCCAAGTAAAGGGGTCACTCTAATATTCCTAGTGAGCATGTCAAAATAGAGGTAAGCAACAACCACCCACCTGAAGTGCAACTGTCCCAATCCGTACAGCTGAAAATACCAAAAACTCCAAATCCTTGCTCCCACAATTTTAGCACACCCGTAATATTCCTGATACAATACAAAGCTCACTAATTACACTTAGGCTCCCAATTAATGCTCTTATAACCACATACAACCTCGGATTCGAAACTGTTAAATTATCACCTGCAGAAAATGCCCAGAAAATTCCAAGAAAAATATCACAGCGATCCTTGCGTCGCTAGCTTCGTAACGGTACCTTGCACGCCCAAATCAGAGTTCGGTAAGTCAAGATAAAAATCCGGCAAGGTGATGATCCAAACAACAAACTGTGGAAAAAGACTGCGCACTGTACACTGAGAAAACAGTGATTTTCACCTCGAAATAAAATTCACGAAAATCCAATAAAAATACGAGCGCGCTCCTTGCGATCTGTAGATGAAAAAGTTGTATAAGCTCGTCTCCATCAGACGCTCGTGCGCGAAGATATGGCCAAAATACTCCGATGCTGTCCTCACATTCCTCACAGAAAAAGGGGGACCATTGTTACCTCGGGATCCGAGCCAAAGAAGCAAAATCAGAATGCGCGATCAAAATGAAAGATGAAGCCCTACCTGTCGTGAAGCCAACGGCGCAAAAATCACAGAAAAAGGAGCTCGGGGTAGGCCGGGGGAGCTAAAACACTGCTGCTGCGCCGAAGAAGAACACAGAAAACGCAACGTCGCGCCGCGCCGTAAAATCGAGATCTCGAAATCCGTGCCACCCGAAAATCTGAAACTTGGTAGGTGTAATCTCCTCTTGAAGGAGAAGAAATCTCCCTCTCACCTCCCCTTCGAGCTGAGGTCTCGAAGGGGTCGAAAATCCCCCTTGAAGAGCCCTCGGATAGCAAATTAAGGGAAATCCAGAAAAATCCTTTCGCTGCGCCCGGTGCACGTGAGCCCACCAATGGTGGCGCGCCACGTGGCCCCAACCACCGTGCACCGCCCGTGCACCGCGCACGCCGCACCAGCCCGCACGTCGCGTACGGCACCTGCTCCACGGCTTGCGTGGACCGGGAGCACAACACCGAGCCAAACAAATGCTGCCACGTGTCCGTCGGTCCACCGTGCACTCTAAAAACTCCGTGGACCGCGCGCTGTGAACCGACCAACCAAAACCTGCCACGTGTCACGGCCGGTGCACCATGCACCAAAATTACTCCATGGACCGAGTGCCGTGAGCCACCCAACCAAAAACTGCCACGTGGCACCGCCTCAGTGCACGCCCGCGGCCGTGGACCGCGCGCCTGCCCGCGCCCCTGCGCGCTGCCCGCGCGCTGCCCGCGCCGCGCGCCGCCGCTGTGCCGCCTGCCCGAGGCCGCGCCGCCGCCCGCCGGCGCTGCCCGCCGCCGCCGCCGGCCGCCGGCGATCGCCGGAAAGTACTGTTCCGGCCGTGAACAGTACCCGAGCACCAAAAATACAAGTGGGTAGTCCGTTTTGACCGTTTTCGCGCGCTGATTCCAAATCCGGCGTCCGTTTTGCCAAATTCCAATCCTAAAATTTGCCGGAGGCTCCCGGAAAGGTATTTTCAATCCGAATTTCACGCCGAGTCCAAATTGGCGCCCGAACACCGCCGACATGCCCCAAAGGCCTCCAATGGCCACCCCAATGCACCGCAACAGCTCTGCGGGGATCCAGGTCATCACATCCTCCCCCACTAAAAGAAAGTTTCGTCCTCGAAACTAAAGTCATTCCTCAACACGGAATCTCAACCGACAGGGGGGTAAATATCCAGTCATCCACCACTCAAGCTCCCAAAACTACCAAATACCTCATCCAGAGACGCGGTGCAATCCTTGGGTCTCTAACCAGAATGAAACAAAGGAGAACACTCCAGAGGACCACGCCACCTCAACTGGGTACAGCTGGGCTAACTGCCCGGCCATCAAGCTATCCGCATCGGTACAAGCATCCGCCCCTGCTAGGGCCTCAGATAATCCAACCACAAGTCCAACAACACCCAGCTCAACCCGAGTACCTCGGTACTCCCAAGGCATCCGATATAAGTCCCCCAACTGATCACGTAGACTCTGATCTCTAATCCAAAACCGTCGGGATGTAGAAGCACATCCCTAACCCTCCGGCATCACTACTCAGCCATAAGCAATCAAGAGAACCAGACTGTAAAACAACCTTCGCGAAGATCCAATACCCTTGCAGCTCGTAACTCAAATCCTCCAAGCTTGACAGAAGGGTGCTAGCTCCCGATGATCACTTTATCAAATTCTTACGGGTTCTCACAAAGCCGAAGTGAACCAACCTTCCACAACTCGGATAGCACCGGCGCCCCCAAAGGTGCCACACTTGGCCTGACACAAATCCAACACATCAAATCCTAGAGTTGGGTCCTCAACTCCCAAACTGGTGTCATGCCAAACAACTCCGATAGGAGAACAGCTAGAAACTCATAACCAAAAGGGTATCTCCAAGTCCTGGTGCCGCCGCAGATCCCTCAAACACACCAGCCAAAAGGCTACTCACCCACTACGAGACATCCGCCTCGCTCACAAAGTCAAAACCAAACAGGCGAAGATACTCTCAAGCAAACCAAGTACACCAACACCTCCGGGCCTGGCTCCCACGAAAACCGTCCTCGCAGCATAAGCAGCTGCCGCGAGAAGAAAAAGAAAACCGAGCCAGCCTAACCGTCCTAAGTACCAAACCAAGCCCAACAACTGGGTCAAGACCATCAGGCCTACAGGTACAACCAAGGACTCAACCGCACCGGGCAGGACCCACGACACTCCCCCCAGGTGCAAAAGATAGGGAATACGACCTCCCGAACACCAGGTAACCGTCCTACCCCTAACCCAAAGCACTGAAGCCAAACACTACCCACCAAGAAGGGAAAACCCCTCGTATCGAAAGATACGAACCCAAGAGCCTGGAACAATTCAAACCCACCGCCACACTGGCCGCTGGAATCTAAGTGCTCTGACGGTCTCAAAAATCCACTATCCTGGAAAAAGAAATCGGGAATGCCTCATCCGACTGACCTGTCCTCCAACACCCGACGCCAAGCGCCTCAATCCGAACTCACCTCAGGCGGCAGATCCCCCCAATCCAAAGGAACTACAATGCCACGCTCCATACCCGGCGCCTACTCCAATGAGGCGTCCCTAGTACTCTCAATCCCCCACCGAACAAGACCCTGCCTCCAAAGGCTCCATTCTCAATCCCACAAATCGGGGCGACTCATCCGCCAAAATTGGCTCACTCTTTCAACGCAATCCCACAGCTTTCCCGCTGTCAACTATCCACCCTGCCTCGGTGCCTCAACACTAAACGTCGGCACGGAGGGGGCTACTCGCTACTCCGACAACTGTGCCACTGCGCTGCTCCGACAACTGTGCCACTGTGCTGCTCCGGCAACTGTGCCACTGCGCTGCTCCGACAACTGTGCCACTGCAATGCCGATCTGCCACCCAACACTACTACCCTTCGGGTCCGGAGCTCTCAGACCCCAATCTGGGTATCCGGCCCGAAACAACCAGCCCAGACCCAACTGCCGCACCAAGGTGCACCCGGGTCAGGGCCCAACGTCGGGGAGACACCGCTCACCACGACAAAACCACAAATCAGCACACCCCAACACTCGACCCAATCTAGCGAAAGTCAAAGACATCCCCCTATTTTTGTAACTTTATGTTGTCTGCAGCCAACATAACTGTCCAACAAAAATAGGATATGTCGATCCCTCTTCACTCACAGGAAGAGTCAAATAAATAAATCATCGACTTTCGCAAAATGTCGCGTCTCTCACGCACTAACATCCTAGGGTCCGCCCAAAAGCCTAGGGTTTCCTAAGTCCCAACTGACCTATCCCTAAGCTCTGATACCAACTAATCTGTCACGCCCCGGGTGTAAACCAGAACCCGGGCCCGTCTACAGATCCGCCGTGTACACGGTATTTCCCGTGTACACGAAGCGTCAACAACCTGCTCAGATATAAAAGATACAATAAAAGAGCAATAAAAACAGAGCTGAACTAAAACTAATACATCTCAGACTGAAGCTGGAAATAAAATACAATACATCAGTATAAATGATACATCAGTCTCTCCCAGCTCACAATAAATACATACAACCTGCTGGCAAAAGCCAGTCCCAAAAGTGAAAGTACAACCGTCTGAGGAAAACCTGGGTACACCAACAGTCCAGCTAACACGCTCATCCAGCCTCGAGATCTATCTACACAGCCGTCCTCTCTCCTCGACCCGCCACTGAAAGTCCAGTAGCACCCGCAGAAGACTCTGCAAAACAAGGAAGAAGAAAAAGAGGAAAGAAGAATGGGGGTGAGAACTACTAGTAAACCAGTAGCCTCCCCTAGTGGGTAAAACCTCAAACTCTGACGCACCCACTAGGTCTACCAGAGGCGAAAAGGAAAGAAGAGTGGTAAGAAATGAAACTGCTGAAAAAGGGAGATCTACCACTACTATGCCTCTAAAATGCAGTCCTAGACTGGAATAACCATAAGAAACAATAACCAACCATCCCAGATGAACCCAATCTGTACCGCCCTCATCATCGGGCAAGAAAGCCGCGCCGATGTGATAGCAAAACTCCTGCTGCCGCCCTCATCATCGGGCAAAAAGCCGCGCCGATGTGATAGCAAAACCGTCAATAACTGTCCGACCCCGGCCTCCGGAGGGGAACTCGAGGGGAGCGACCCACACGAGGAAAGCATCACCGGGCAATAACCGCGCCGGTGTAATAAAAGCATCACCGGGCAATAACCGCGCCGGTGTGATAAAAGCAGGACTGGATCACAACAATAAAGCCCCAGTGGAACACAACCCTCCACTAAAAGAAAACTGATTCCCAATCAGATGCAAAAGTAACCATTCGGTCAATCGCCCAAAATCCGCGATTGCCGCAATACCCCAAAATCCACGACCAGGTTTAACAACCGACCTCCGGTCAACCGCCCAATATCCGCGGTAGCCGGAATAACCCACAATCCACAATCCAGGCCCCCGGCTACACTAACCCAAACCCCTGCTCAAACCCGAGCAACAAGAACCACCTGACTAAGGAAAAGGAGAAAAGAAGCAAACAAGGTTTCTCCTAAGTCAAGTTCCAGCATGAAAGTGTAGCGATAAAAGATGGCCTATCTAGATGTCCATACAAGCATGCAAGTGTTCTCAAGGAAATAAAGGAAAAGGTGTCCAATAGTGGTTCCACATGTGTAACAATTAATAGCTCCGCATAGATATAACCATCATGCTAAAACATTATCCAACCACACATGTCTATAATCCATGTTCCATAATAAAGCATCACTATCCACCTATGCATGTCATAAAATCCTCAAATAGTACCAACCACTAACAGGATAATCAAATAGTCCAAAATAAATATTCCATTCCACATGCAAGGTTAAACGCTAACATAGCAACCCAATCCCCACACAGGCATGCATAGCCCAACCCCGATTATGATTAATCAAGATGTCCAAGTAAAGGGGTCACTCTAATATTCCTAGTGAGCATGTCAAAATAGAGGTAAGCAACAACCACCCACCTGAAGTGCAACTGTCCCAATCCGTACAGCTGAAAATACCAAAAACTTCAAATCCTTGCTCCCACAATTTTAGCACACCCGTAATATTCCTGATACAATACAAAGCTCACTAATTACACTTAGGCTCCCAATTAATGCTCTTATAACCACATACAACCTCGGATTCGAAACTGTTAAATTATCACCTGCAGAAAATGCCCAGAAAATTCCAAGAAAAATATCACAGCGATCCTTGCGTCGCTAGCTTCGTAACGGTACCTTGCACGCCCAAATCAGAGTTCGGTAAGTCAAGATAAAAATCCGGCAAGGTGATGATCCAAACAACAAATTGTGGAAAAAGACTGCGCACTGTACACTGAGAAAACAGTGATTTTCACCTCGAAATAAAATTCACGAAAATCCAATAAAAATACGAGCGCGCTCCTTGCGATCTGTAGATGAAAAAGTTGTACAAGCTCGTCTCCATCAGACGCTCGTGCGCGAAGATATGGCCAAAATACTCCGATGCTGTCCTCACATTCCTCACAGAAAAAGGGGGACCATTGTTACCTCGGGATCCGAGCCAAAGAAGCAAAATCAGAATACGCGATCAAAATGAAAGATGAAGCCCTACCTGTCGTGAAGCAACGGCGCAAAAATCACAGAAAAAGGAGCTCGGGGTAGGCCGGGGGAGCTAAAACACTGCTGCTGCGCCGAAGAAGAACACAGAAAACGCAACGTCGCGCCGCGCCGTAAAATCGAGATCTCGAAATCCGTGCCACCCGAAAATCTGAAACTTGGTAGGTGTAATCTCCTCTTGAAGGAGAAGAAATCTCCCTCTCACCTCCCCTTCGAGCTGAGGTCTCGAAGGGGTCGAAAATCCCCCTTGAAGAGCCCTCGGATAGCAAATTAAGGGAAATCCAGAAAAATCCTTTCGCTGCGCCCGGTGCACGTGAGCCCACCAATGGTGGCGCGCCACGTGGCCCCAACTACCGTGCACCGCCCGTGCACCGCGCACGCCGCACCAGCCCGCACGTCGCGTACGGCACCTGCTCCACGGCTTGCGTGGACCGGGAGCACAACACCGAGCCAAACAAATGCTGCCACGTGTCCGTCGGTCCACCGTGCACTCTAAAAACTCCGTGGACCGCGCGCTGTGAACCGACCAACCAAAACCTGCCACGTGTCACGGCCGGTGCACCATGCACCAAAATTACTCCATGGACCGAGTGTCGTGAGCCACCCAACCAAAAACTGCCACGTGGCACCGCCTCAGTGCACGCCCGCGGCCGTGGACCGCGCGCCTGCCCGCGCCCCTGCGCGCTGCCCGCGCCCTGCCCGCGCCGCGCGCCGCCGCTGTGCCGCCTGCCCGAGGCCGCGCCGCCGCCCGCCGGCGCTGCCCGCCGCCGCCGCCGGCCGCCGGCGATCGCCGGAAAGTACTGTTCCGGCCGTGAACAGTACCCGAGCACCAAAAATACAAGTGGGTAGTCCGTTTTGACCGTTTTCGCGCGCTGATTCCAAATCCGGCGTCCGTTTTGCCAAATTCCAATCCTAAAATTTGCCGGAGGCTCCCGGAAAGGTATTTTCAATCCGAATTTCACGCCGAGTCCAAATTGGCGCCCGAACACCGCCGACATGCCCCAAAGGCCTCCAATGGCCACCCCAATGCACCGCAACAGCTCTGCGGGGATCCAGGTCATCACATAACCACTTTACCGGTAAAGAACATCTACACGGGTCATGACTCCGCTGATGTTCATGAAGTACAACGGTGCGGGCGATCAAATGCAAATGCTCAAACTCATGGTCCACTGACCGGGTAATCGGCAACAAGCCGGGAAATCCCCACTGGGATGCAATAGCAAAATCAACTGAATCTTAACTCTCATGCAGGAATAATTAGTAGATAATCAACTGTATCTCAACTCATATGCAAGATCAAAGGCAAATCTCAACTCAACATAAGATCAACAGCAAATCTCAACTCAATCAGGCAGACCAACCAAACATACAAAACTGAACACATATTTTTTTGAGAAAACTATTTTGAAAAGTCCAAACCTCGAAGAGCGTTGCCCTCGACCTATCAAACAAGAACAGACTCAGGCGACACTACGAAGCTTGGGTTTCCAAACCTCGCAGAGCAATTGCCTTTGTCCTATCAAACAAGAACAGACTCCGGCGACCCTACGAAGCTCGGTAAAACATTGGTTGGTTAAAATTATGTTTTCAGCAGTGTAATATTTGATCATCAGGAAGCAAGCTCAACATCTATTAACCAACGAATGCAATGCGGAATATAATCAAAAATCTCTAAAACATAGATCAGGATGTAACACCAGCCAATCACGAAGGCAAAGCGGAATATAATCAACAGCCACTATGAAATAGAACCAGGTTTAGCAATTACAGACCAAATCATACTGTCCAAACACATGCAGTTTTAAGAAAATCATTAAAACAGGTTTTGGGTTCAAACCTCGCAGAGCAGTGCCCTTGTCCTATCAAACAAGAACAGACGCAGGCGACCCTGCGAAGCTTGGGTAAAATCATTATTTAAATAAAATATACATGTGTTCAGCAGTACAAGCTCAGCAACAAAGATCACCAGGCACAAGTATGTCCAATCAGGCATGGCAGAAATCCAGATAATCATAGGAGCAACTGGGAAACGGCTAAAGATCATGCAGGGCAATCAACAAAGACAGAGACTATAGATCAAGCATAATTGATCGAAAGGAATGGCAGGCTCAAACATTAATAGATCAATATGATAATCAAGCATAGAAGTGCAACTAATAGCCAATCAGTCAAAGCAATATATATCACAATCAAAGGCAGACAGGCTCAAATATAACCTAGATTAACAAGAACAGGAGTCCAACCAATACCGTACACCGAGGGCCGAAATGATAAAGCCCGGACCGAAGATAACCCACCTGTCAATGCACAGGCGAACCTTCGACTCCAACAGGACGCTCGAAGACTTTGTCAACCTAAATCAAAATTATGATTAGGGAACAACTCAACCAAACCTATCCCGACATTATTTTTATACTTTTGTCACAACACGGGGAATCCAAATTACAACACGAACTCGCACCGTAATTCGTGAAACCGACAATTTTTGTCGATTTACGAAACAAGATCCGTTTCCCACTCAACTAGAGTCCTCGGAACTTTAACAAAAGGCTTAGAAGGTGCGTATATACTGTCTAAAGACAGCCAGCATACTACATTTGCAACTTAATCCATTATTTTCTCTATAATCGCATTATTACGCTTATTTGAACACTGTTTTCGCTCGATCTTTCAAACCAGAAGTCTGATGACAGCGCCGTAAGTTTCAGCGTGTCCGTTATGACATGACGAAGCCCGTGCTCACCATTTGGAAGCAGCACGAGACCCGAGGAAAACTTTGGCCCATAAAATTCTTCTCTAACATAGCCAAAATGCATTTTTGTTTCTCCGGGACTTCAAACACCAAATCTGACGCGAGCACCGCGTCCAGTGACCCCAAATTAGCTAGGAATACACTGTCGCGGCTTCGCTAAAAGCCCGGAACATTGTTTTGTCTCAACATTATAGTTTTAGGTTGATTTCACTACATCTTTTATTCTATTCATCAAACAGCAAAAGTCTAAATATCAAAATTGACCTAAATCATGCTTGGATCACTGTGCTCACCCTGGTTGGGATCCAGGAGTGCTGGTTCAAGCAGAACCAAGGCCATGCCCACACACTAGTTCACAATGCACCAAACTTCAATCCACACAGAATCACTTTGATCTGAAATAAGCACTAAGCTCAGGGGATATATTTGAGCATCTTTCATATTTATAATTTTGTCAAATTCCAAATATTTCTTCTCTGTGGCATTTCCACAAACAGGTGGTGAGCACCAAATACACACATGCACACAACACCTTCCCAAACCTTGTTCTCAGCAAATACTGGACCAAATCCAGTGAAACTTGGATGGAATTGTTCCTTAGAGCATTAGCATTAATCCTATCATTTTGGTTTTCAGTTCGCACCCATGAAGTTCCATGGCCCGAGGTTGAAGAAAATGCAAAATGCTTTGAAAATCGTGATGCTTCAACCAGGGAATCTGGAACCAACCACTAGGCCAATTGGTTGCTAAAACACTTCCCAAACCTTCCTGAACACATGCTTGGTGACGAGATGCGGCGGCGGCGGCGGTGGGGCAAGCTCGGTTTGGAGCTCCTCCACCATTAATGGCGGATTTTAACAGAGGCCATATGAGGCCCTCAAACTTGCATGGTAGATTTCCTGGGTCCACACGAAGCTTCCCGAACCCTTCTCCCCGGCCGGAGGTGGCCGGAGCGCCGGCGGCCGCAAGTGGAACCCATTTCGGTTCAAACTTGGCCGCCAGCGAATGATGCTGCATGGATGCCATGCAATGGCATGGGTGCACTCCACTTGATCCCAGAAAGTGTTCTGGGCACATGGCCGGCGTCGGAGAAGCCCGTCGGCGCCGGAGCACAAAGCTCGGCCGCATGCACCAAACCGGAAAAACTAGGGCATTAAAGTTCTCCCATAATACTCCACCATATTCAACAAAATTTTGCAGAAAGGATCTACATATCCTACAGTTTATTCCCTCCAAATTTGGCCCAATACGGTCCACCGGTTGGAAAGTTCTTCCAAGGCGGAGCTATTATTAGGTTTCCGGCGAGGTATTGCCCCCGCCGGCAACCGGCTGTGCATGGGAGCTTGGGCTTGTGCAGGGAGCATTATTATGGCCTAGGGAGTCTACTGCATGTGGTCAAGGGTGCTATCAATCAATGGTTTGGGACTCTTACCTTAGCCGAAGTCGGGGAAGACAAGGATGAAACCGGTTACTTCCTCCTCCTTCGTGCGGCCACAGCAACAACCCAGGAGGTCCCCAGACACCAAGGACAACTTCAGAGCACTCTAGCTCCAACTTGGAAAGGTTGGTTCCAAGCTTCTTCTTCCTCTCTCTCTCTAGGATTATTCTCTAATGGTGGTGGCTCTTGGGTTGTCCAAGGCTTCGGGCTTGGATCTGGGTGATGCAGAGGGTTAGGTGATGCTTCGGAATCCATAAAACCCCCTCGTGCAAAACCCCCAAGGAAACCCAAAGGCCAACTACATTAAATGCAAGATTCTTTTAAAAAAAACCTTCAAACCTTGTTCACACTAAATCCTGGACTCCGGGGTCTTCACAGTAGACACAAAATGTTGGGTTTAGGTTAATAAGGATCTAAATAGGGGAAAAAACACCTAGAGGGGGGTGAATAGGTGTAAACAATAAACACTCAAAAAATCATTGCGCAAATAAACCCAATGCGGAAAAATAAAAGAACACGCAAGATTTTTACGTGGAAAAACTCCAAACCGGAGTAAAAAACCACGGGACCGATAACACGGCGAAATCCACTAGAATTAACACACGTACAAGGTGATATAACGTACTCACAGACGACTCAACCTTTTACCATACGCTCCTAGTAGATCTTCCCGCTCGCTCCACGACGCTTCTCGAATCCACGATCCGCGCCCAACGCTGAATCCACAGCGTCCAACGTCGAGTCCACGACGTCCAACCGAATCCACGGTCTTCACCCAGTGGCACGCTTCGAATCCACGAACGTACCTCGCTCCGAATCCACGAGAGCGGTAACACCTTGAATCCACAAGGCCACGCGAGTCCACGCGCCGATTTTGGGGTAAATCGTTGTTTGTTTGGGTGGTGATGATCCGCCGAATACTTAGATTAAAGATAGATCGGAAATGCCATCTAAGTATTCATTGATTTGATTCTACTCAAAATGTGAGTATGGAAAACCTAGAATCAAATCAATCAATATAGATGAAGAACCATAGAATAGATCTATTGATTTCCGTTCTTCTCTATATATGTGGATTTTTCTTTTCGGCTATCTTTTTCTATTTTTCTCGGATGCCCTAGAAATGAAAAGAAGGGCTATTTATAGGTTAGAAACCCTAGGAAGAATATTCGGATCAAAAACAACCTTTTCTGGAAAGTTTTACCGACGGCGATCCGGATTGGATTTGGCGATCCGGATTGCAGAAGCACAAAAGACGGTTTCCAGAAAATAGCTTGTTCGGGATCCGGATCGTAGTCCCCGATCCGGATCGTTCATACAGTTTCACCAAAACACCATGTTCGGGATCCGGATTGCAGAAGCTGTGATCCGGATTGAAGCAGTGTATGAACAAAACACCTTTCGGGATCCGGATTGCAAGTTCTGATCCGGATCCTGAACATGTCCCATGTCCAGTTTTTGATGTTAAAGCAATTAAAACCTCTTCCAGGTGTTTCTACACTATAAGAAGTATTCGGATCATCAAAATTCTTTAGTTAAACGTACCTGATCCTTTTGAATTCTTCTTTCTTGAGATTGAGGTATACGATCCAAAGTTTCTTCATCTTCAATCTTCAAGACTTAATACATTCACGAAATACGCCAACTCAAATTCCGTAACAATCTCCCCCTTTGGCGGTTTCGTGACAAAACACAAATCCACAAAAGAAAATTCAAAAAGGATATTTTTGTTGCTATCACCATACAACAAAAATTTACAAAAGAGTTCCAGAAATTACATACATGAGATAAACTCCTAAAACAGACTCTAGACTTAGACATCTGTAATCTCTGCACACAGAAAGCATTCTTGACAAACAAAATCGTTAGATACCTCAAGAATTGAAACATTCAACAACAACTACAGAGATAGAGTTTCTCTCATCATGACATTTGAAAAATTCAGATATGCAAGAGAATCATAGTTAAAACCAACATATCTTCTAAGCAGTCAAAAACCAAATGTCAAAGTATGTTAGTCCAACATCAACTTGTTAATCATATTACATGCCCAAATAGTTAGTCGAATAGTTAGTATAGAAGCATGTCACTAATCACAAGGGAAAAAAAACAAAGTTGAGTTGAGGTCATACTTACCTTACTTAGTCATTGATATTCACAATCATTGTTCAAAGTTCTTGCAAACTCTAACTCTCTCTCTCTCAAACTCTCTCCCCCTTTTTGTCACAAAACAAAGCCAAAACGTAGCAAGAGCTACAATATGTAAGGAGAGTAAAAAAAAACGTAAAGTTCTAATAATATGCACAAACTGAGAGCTAAAAGTAAAAGGAATCAATAAGACTAAGATCTAAAAAAAAAACCTGCACAAAAGAAAAAGAGAAAAGAAAGTCAGTTTTCAGAATCGGAGTCTTCAGAACTTGTGCAACCTATCTTAGATATTATCTTTCGCATCCGCTTGTCCATTGAATTTATCTTCTTTGTGATTGTAATGTGAGCTGCTGTTGTTATTTCAAGCTCATTGGCAATCCTCTGTTGTTCTCTCAAAATTTGTTCCTGCTGAACGGATAGTTGTTGCTGTAACTTAAAGATCGTATTTAACGATGCTTCATCATCTGTGCCAGGTGCTTGTCGAGATGGTGATGCAGCCGTGCTTGTACCGGGCTTCGTTCCAGATGCAGAAGGTTGAGTGACATGTGGCAACTTGTGAAGGGATTTGACAATCGTGGACTCATCTATCATGCTCAGACATTGATGATAGGTTGTAGAAGTGATATCAACTTGAAATTTCTTTAAAATCCTCATTATAATCAATGGAAATGGAATTCTTTCAGCAGGATGAGGATGCTCGACATATCGCGCCATTCTATTCCAGATGATGTACGGAACGTTGATATTCAATGCCGTTGCCTCTGATGGATGTCCTATGAGATACAAGAACAACAACCGTTCCCATCTCACAACCTTCGTCTGCATGTTTGGAAGTATATTGTAACACGTGATGAAGTTTAAGAAGCGATATTCAAGACGAAGTTCTTTAGATCGAACAGATTTTTCGGTTGATTGTGTTCCCTCGAGACAAATTCCCTCGATAACTTTTCGCCATAAAGTGTTTGTCAAATTTACTCCTTTCAGGTAGTGAGCTCCTGTCTTGCTGGCTTCCATTCCCAAAACCTCGCCAATCAATTGTGGAGTGATCTTAAACCTTGTGCCTTGGATATTCGTGTAGAACTCCATAGGACCGTTCTCAAATTCCCGAAGATGCTGTGCATTGGTATAGAAGGTCCTCACATGGTGCAGGCAGTAGCCGAGAGTTTCTGGGAAGCGACACACTTGAATGAGATTCGCTTGTTCAATCAAAATACCAAATTCAGGGCAGTGACCTCGTAGAGCCTCAATGTTCACGTGCCTTTCGCCAATGCATTCGCGATGTGCAAACGCTCTAAGACGATCATTGTTAACAAATACTTCTTCAACACGGGGCGGAGAATCAGGAGCAATTGGCGGGTCAACACTGGTGTCCTGTCTTAGTCCAAAACGGCGAGCAAGTCGTTTGCATTTTATAGAGATAGTTGGAGCAAACATAGGAGCTTTCCCATTGTCCATGGGAGCTTTTCCTTTTTGTCTTGAGGTAGTCGGCAATACCTCATCAGCATCATCATCCGTTATCATATCCCAGTGAATTTCATTCTCGTTTTCTTCAAGTTCAGTGTCACTAATGACATCGACTTCTCCCTTTCTTTGGAGTTTCTTGGCCCTTTTCAATTTATTAGTGCTCTTGTAAGCACCATTGTAACAAGTAGCAGGATCAGCCAGGAGAATGCCATTGATCTAGTGCTTTGAGTTTGAGAAACTGTCCTGTGAAACGCCAACTCAAGAACATATGAAAAATCGTCAATTTTGAAAAATTTGAAAACATTGTACCTAGACAATCATATTCATGTAGAGAAGCCAAGAATCAAATTAGTTTTCCAAAAAGAATTTTAAAAATAGATCAATTCCATGATTTACAAAAATTCCTCTTTTATGCCCTAGAACCGAAATTTTAGAAATCGAAGCCTAAAAACTCGTTAATCAGGTGAAAACCCAGCATAAAAGCAAAACTAATTGACCCAGAGTTCTTATTTCAAAAGAAATTTGATCAAAAACCATTCACAAACGAAAAAGTTCCAATTTTTCAACTCACGTTTGATGAAAAACTGTAAAAACCAAGTTTTGATCAATAAAACTTACTTGAATCCGAAGAACCTTGAGTTTTGAAGCTCCAAGAAGCAAGAGATCTAGAAAGAGAAACTCTAGAGGCTTGAAAACCAGAGATTAGGGTAAAAGAAATTGAAAATCTCTATGTTTTTATAAGAACCCTAGCCGTGATCCGGATCGGCTCGAGCATGTGATCCGGATCGGCCACCCGCAAGAGAAATCCTGCGTTCGGGATCCGGATCACTTGCCCCGATCCGGATCGGCTACAACTTTTTCATCAGAAAAATTTAGAAAAACTCAATAAAATCCAGAAAAAGTATGTAAGCACATTACCATGTCAACTTTAAACAAACGACATCGTTTCACGCAACAAGAAATAGATTATGAAAAATCTATCAAAAATATCCAAAAATGAAACGAAAATTTACGAAAGTTAAAACACTTAAAGTTGAACAATTTCAATTACATCTATTGTAGTGGCCCTAGTTCCCATGCAGTGTTTTTCCGATGGATCCACTGTTAGAACACCTAGTATTGGTGTCCCTGGTCCCCAGTGCATCAATTGGGTGCTATTGGTGGACCCTGTGTGCTTTATTTTACTGTTTTGGCCTTCGGCTGGGTTTGCCGAAATTTCTGGAAAGATTTAGGCCAAACAGAGGTCGTAGTTGGATTCAGCGCGGAAAAACGCTTGAAAATGACTATTTATTTGCTTAATTTGGAGTCCGGATGCCCAAAAACGGACACCCGGAAGTTTTTAGTGGAAAATGGTGCATGGGAGGGGCCGTAGACCGCCGGGATGCCACGTGGCAGCCTCTGATTGGCCGGCTCAGGATGCGCGGTCCACAGAGCGGCGCGGCGGGGTGCACAGACCCGGCGCATGGACACGTGGCACCGCCTGATTGGCGGGCCCAGGGCGCGCGGTCTACTGGATGGAGCGCGGCGGTGCATGGACCAGGCGGGAGACACGTGGCAGTCACTGGTTGGTCGGTGCACGCGGCGCGGTCCACGGAATTCCTGTCGAAGGCGTGGACCGGGTGCAGGGGACACGTGTCACTTCCTCGTTGGCGGGTGCAGCGCGCGGGGTGCACGGGGCGCGGGGCAGGTGCCTCGGGATGCGTGCGCACGTGCGACCCACGTCGCGCGGCAGGCGCGCACGTCGCGCGGTCGGGGTCAACGGGGTGGACACGTGGCGCCCGCTCATTGGCGGGCGCCACCGCCTTACTGTGCCCGGGGAGCGGACACGTGGCGGGCGCTGGTTGGCCCGCTTCGGTGTTCGCTGTTCGGGCGACACGTGGCGGGCTCCGAGGCGGGTCGGACGGATTTGGGATCCCGTCCGACGGCGTGTATCGGGCCGGGCCGCACTGTGCGCGCCCGGAAGTTGTGGGCCGGGCCGCACTGTGTGCGCCCGAAAATTTTCGGGCGCCCGAAAGTTGGGCCCGAGCCCAAAAGGCTTGATTTTTTTTGGGCTTTTCTTTTGAGGCCTATAAATAGGTCACCTTGGGCTGGCTGTTACACCCTTTTTCAGAAGGATTCAGCTCGAGAGTTCTACATCAAAAATCCTCCTCTCCCTCTTAGCTAACTCCTGGTGAAGTTTCAGAAAATCTGGAAGCCGTGACGACTGTGTTTCCTACCTCGTAGTGCGGAGCGACGTTTTACAGTGTGAGGCCCATTACCGTCGCATTTTCTTCCGGGAGACCTACAGAGCTACCCCGACATCCGATTTCAGCGATTTTTGCGGCGTTGGATTCACGAGAGGTAAATCTTCGACTTTCGTGTTGAGTGTTTCGTTCAGATTTGGGTTTTTGGCACGGATTTCGAGGCATTACTGAGCCGCTGTTTTGTTGCAAGATTTCTGGACAGCACCAACTTCGCGGAATTTTATCTTCACTTCTGGACATCGGATTTCGACGATTCAAGAGCCTATCGACATCTACTCTTCGCGAGGATCGTCGTGATATTTTTATTGGAATTTTGTGAATTTTATTTTCAGGTAAAATTCGCGTGTGAACAGTAACAGCCCATGCAGATTTTTAGAATGTGTTGTTTATGTATGAATTTGTTGTAATTGTGTGTGGTTGTTGTACCCAGGACTGTAAGAGCATTTTTTCTGTGCTCCTAGCTTTGTGGATCTAAGAAACTGTCGATTCCTGGACTGTATATCTGTGTCATCTCGGACAGTTAGCGAGTTCAGGTGGGTGTTTCTGCTTGCAATTTCCATGGACTGCACTCTAATTCTGCAATATAGATGCATGCATGATAGTATGTGAGCTAATATAACTGTGCAATTTATATGTTAGTAACCACAGTTAATAATTGCTAAAATTGAGATTCTTTTTGGAACTCTTGCATCATATGAACCACAAATTGGAGAAAGACTTGACTTAGCACATCTATTAGACATTGTATGTCATCCTCAGACAGCTACTATTGGGTTTATGCCTTTACTATAGTTCTCCCATGTTATTGTTACTTTTGTCATCTTGGGACATAGTGGTCTTCCCCTGAGTTGTGGGTTGGGAGGTTTAGTAGCTTTGGATGCATTGTACTCGTGTCTGGGGACCGAGTAGAGTTGACAGCAGTCTATAGTTTGTTCATCATTTGAGATAGTGATATGTGGGACTGGGATCTTTGGGTGATGATTATAGTGACAGTGTGGATCCCCTTTTAGTGAGTGAGTCAGGGATTGGATCATAGCCTGCAGGAGCCATTCTTGAGATCGACAGAGATGCGCAGATATTTTGCTCGGTGGGGTCGCTACCCACGAGTGCCACTCCGGAGTTGGGCTTGCTACTTCTTTCGCGGCTTGTCGATGTTGGTGTCCCTCTGACTGAGCCAGTTTTGGCAGTCATGGACATCGTCCCTCTGGCTGAGCCAGTTTTGGCAGCTATGGACATACCTACAGCAGTAGGTAGGCGCAGGTTTGACTGGACCCGTTTGGCAGTCAGTTTGGATTGGGTGACCTGAGTCGAGTATCAGTAGTGACATTTTGATCTTCGATCCTTTTCCTTGAGCATTGTAGATAGGGGCATAGTAGCAGTAGATGTTTTACCTTCCTGCTTTCTATTCTGCATTTTTCTTTGGTTACTTTTTGCCCCTTGTAGACTTAGTGGGCAGGCCGTCGGGCTTGTTGGCGGCACCCACTGAGAACTACTGTGGGAGGTAGTTCTCACACCCGTCGTGGTGTCTTTTCCCCAGGGACTCCAGCTCCAGTTCCTGCGGTGCCCGTTGCTGATCCAGCTCCTTCAGACCGAGGTAAGGGAATCGCCAGGTAGATCTTTTCCCCCTTCAGCAGCAGCGAGAGGTAGAGGTACCCGATGTACTTTTGGTTGTGTCTTTTAGTATGAGAGATTTTGTAGTGAGGGATCGAGTTGTACTCTTCTGTTTTCTTTTGAGAGACTCCTGTATTTTGAGTGAGGACTTTATGTTTATATTTGTGGGACAGTTTTACTTCTTGTATATCTGTTAGTTTTATGTTTACAGCTCTGATATCTGTTAGTTTAGACACTTACTTGCAGGTTGGACGCTACGTCCCTACGGGGCTTCCTGTAGGGGCGGCGGATCTGTTGGCGAGCCCGGGGTACAGTTCTGACCCCGGGGCGTGACAGATTAGAGTGGTATCAGAGCCTAGGATGTAGGTCATGGAGGACTTAGGAACCCTAGGCTTATGGTTAAACCCTAGGATGACCCACGTGAGAGCCGAGATTTTTAGCGAAAGTCTTGATTGGGTTTTTGAACTCTCCCGAGTGGATAGGGACGAGTGATAGACATGTCTTCCTTTTGTAGCAACTATGTTGGCTGCAGACAACATAGTTCTTCGGAAAGGGGGACATGCCTTTTGACTTTCGCTAGATTGGGTCGAGTGTTGCTTCTGGTTCTGATTGTGGTTTGTTTTGTCCCTCAGGTGGGGATGCCTCCTCGACGTTCTATGGTGACGCGCTCGCAGCCTTCGTCCTCTGAGCCCGAGCAGGAGGACTCGGGGCGAGGACCTCAGGCTGAGATACAGGAGCTCCGTGCCCAGATGGCACAGATGGCTGAGGCGGCTAGACGCCAGGAGGAGGCGATGGCACGGCTGACGCTCTTATTGGAGCAGAGAGCACAGCCGGCAGTGGCACCCCCTGAGGCTTCGCCGGTGCCTTCTTCCCCTGTTGAAGCACCCCCTGTGGCGCAGACTACACCGGCGGTTCCTGCTGTGCCGGTTTCGAGTAGGCCACCCGCCGGGGCGACGGGAGCGTTGACTGAGACAGAGCAGCGGGAGGTTGTTGATCTGCTGATGAGATTCCGACGGTTTGATCCGCCCCGCTTTTCGGGCATGAGTGCTGAGCCTTGGGCAGCCGAGACGTGGATTACCACCATGGAGCGCCACTTCGAGAGCATGTTTGTGGACGACCGGTATCGGGTCATTTTGGCTACCCATTATCTGGAGAGCAACGCCGAGGCGTGGTGGCGGCGTGTGCGACCAGCTGGTCCACCTGGGACGCAGCTTCTTCCTTGGGCCGAGTTCCGGAGCATGTTGCTGGGAGCTTTCTTCCCGGAGAGCGTCAGACAGCGACTGGAGGAGCAGTTGAAAAATCTCCGCCAGGGAGATAGATCGGTGCAAATGTACATCGCCGAGTTCAACCAGCTTTTGGCTTGTGTGCCACACGTGGCCAGGGACGAGAGCCACCGTGTTTACTTGTTCGAGCGAGGACTTCGTCGAGACATCTATCAGTTCGTCCGTTCCCGCAGATTGCAGACCGTGGAGGCCTCGATGGAGCAGGCCTTATATGTGGAGTGTGGAGAGGCCGTGATGGACGAGGTGTCTCCCGCCCCTGTAGCGACTTCTGGGGCGAAGCGCCCGGCTTCCGCGGAGGAGGGGCAGTCTAGCAGGCAGGGACCCCCGAGACCCCCGCGTTTCCATCCACAGGGCAGGGGGCACCAGGGACGCCAGAGATCGGGGGCGTCTCGACAGTCACAGCAGCAGCAGCAGCAGCGTCGACCCCCACGACAGCAGCAGCCCCCACAGCAGTCTTCTCGGCAGCAGCGCTCAGATCGGTGTGTTATTTGTCGGGGCCCTCATCCGCCGACTCAGTGCCCGCAGAGACAGGGCCGGTGTTTTCGATGCGGGGAGGCCGGCCATATTGCTAGTGCTTGTCCCAGGGCCGGCCATCCAGCTCCTTCTTCTGCATCAGCACCGACCGTTCCTTACCTGCCAGCCGGACCTTCTGCAGCTTACAGCAGGCCAGATTTCGCCTCCTCTTCTTCTCGACAGCCAGAGCGACGTCCCCCGGCGCCGAGCGGTCGTGTATATGCCGCTCAGATCGAGGATGCTTTTTCAGCAGAGCAGGTCGTCGCAGGTATTGTTCTGATCTCTTCAGTCCGTGCTCGGGCTCTCTTCGATACCGGTGCTTCTCATTCATTCATCAGTAGATCATTTGCATCCTTGCATGGTATAGAGATAGCTTCTTTATCTTCTGCATTAGTGGTTGAGATACCGGGTCATGTCCTTCCTGTTGAGGAGTGCTGTAGAGATTGCCCCATTCAGTTGGGATCCTGGATTCTGCCAGTCGACTTGCTAGTCTTACGACAACTCCAGGATTTCGATGTTGTTCTGGGTATGGATTGGTTGTCGAGATACTATGTTACCATTGATTGCCGCGATAGGACTGTTACTCTTCGTGAGCCGGGGCAGGAGGTGTTCGTCTTCCAGGGTTGTCAGAGCTCCTTGTTCGCCTTGACCATTTCTTCGGCGAGGGCCAGGCGGTTGATGAGTAGAGGATGCACCGCATTTCTGGCGACGATTGTGGAGGCGCCTTCGGCGGCACGGGGACTCGAGGATATTCCAGTGGTCCGCGAGTTTCCCGATGTGTTTCCCCCAGAGCTGACGACCATGCCGCCAGAGAGGGAGATCGAGTTCGT
The DNA here is from genome assembly GCA_029168755.2 of Tillandsia fasciculata. Taxonomy (NCBI): domain Eukaryota; kingdom Viridiplantae; phylum Streptophyta; class Magnoliopsida; order Poales; family Bromeliaceae; genus Tillandsia; species Tillandsia fasciculata. The sequence continues at coordinate 11,046,015 of CM054950.1, forward strand.
GATTGATGTGGTACCCGGAACCGCACCAATCTCGAAGGCACCTTACAGGATGGCGCCTGCCGAGCTGAGAGAGTTGAAGGCCCAGTTGCAGGATCTTTTGGACAGAGGCTTCATTCGGCCCAGTGTTTCGCCGTGGGGAGCGCCTGTTTTGTTCGTGAAGAAGAAGGATGGGACACTTCGCTTATGTGTGGACTACCGGGAACTGAACAAAGTGACCATCCGGAATAAGTATCCTCTGCCACGAATCGATGACTTGTTTGATCAGCTACAGGGAGCCTCCGTATTTTCGAAGATTGATCTCCAGTCTGGTTACCACCAGCTTAGGGTGAGGGCCGAGGACATCCCCAAGACGGCGTTCAGATCCCGGTATGGACATTATGAGTACACGGTTATGCCGTTTGGTTTGACCAATGCCCCAGCTGCATTCATGGATCTGATGAACCGGGTCTTTCAGCCGTACTTGGATCGATTCGTGGTTGTGTTCATTGATGACATCCTGATTTACTCCCGGAGCGATGAGGAGCACGAGGAGCACCTGAGGATAGTGCTGCAGCTTCTACGTGATAAAAAGCTGTATGCCAAGTTAAAGAAATGCGAGTTTTGGCTTCGGGAGGTTGCTTTCTTGGGCCACATTGTTTCAGCTGCTGGAGTAGCGGTCGACCCGACGAAGATTGACACAGTTCGGGATTGGCCGAGGCCGACGACGGTTTCTGAGGTACGGAGTTTCTTGGGCCTAGCCGGTTATTATCGTCGGTTCGTGGAGGGCTTTGCGAAGCTCTCTACTCCCCTGACCAGTTTGACTAGGAAGGGGACAAAGTTTGTTTGGACCGAGCGGTGTCAGCAGAGTTTCGAGGAACTGAAGAGAAGATTGATCTCCGCACCAGTTCTTGCACTGCCGGTTATGGGAGAGGGTTTCGTGATTTACAGTGACGCCTCACACAGTGGACTGGGTTGTGTTCTTATGCAGCATGGTAGGGTAATTGCCTATGCTTCACGGCAATTAAAGGATTATGAGAAGAATTACCCTACACATGACTTGGAGCTTGCAGCTGTTGTTTTTGCACTGAAGCTGTGGCGGCATTACCTCTATGGCGAGCATTGTGAGATTTATACGGATCATAAGAGCTTAAAGTATCTGTTCACCCAAAAGGAGCTGAACCTTAGGCAACGCCGGTGGTTGGAGTTGTTAAAGGATTACGATCTGAGTATCCTTTACCACCCCGGCAAGGCCAATGTGGTGGCAGATGCTTTGAGTAGGAGGTCTGTGCATAGTTTGAGTTTGATGATTACCCAGCAGGCACAGCTGATAGAGCAGATGAGGCGACTTCAGATTGAGGTAGTATCCCCTGGGGTCTCTGCGAGACTTATGACTATGGTCTTGCAGCCCACTCTGCTGGACAGGATCAGGGAGATGCAGAGTGAGGACCCCCACTTGGAGAGGATCAGGGCTCAGATTCAGGTTGATGAGAGAGGGGATTTTGCAGTGGACAGCTCGGGAGTACTACGGTACAGGGACCGAGTTTGTGTGCCATCAGATTTGGAGATTAGAGATCAGATTTTGAGAGAGGCCCATTATACACCTTATACCATCCATCCTGGAGGTACTAAGATGTATAAGGACCTTAAGGCACACTTTTGGTGGTCGGGGATGAAGCGGGATATTGGAAGGTTTGTTGCTCAGTGCTTAACTTGCCAGCAAGTGAAGGCAGAGCATCGGGTTCCTGCTGGCAAGTTGCAGAGCCTTCCAATTCCCGAATGGAAGTGGGACCACATCACCATGGATTTCGTGACTGGGCTACCGAGATCGCAGAGTGGAGCCGACGCAGTCTGGGTGATTGTTGATAGACTTACCAAGTCAGCGCATTTTCTGCCTGTACAGATGACTTGGTCCTTGGAGCGCCTGGCACAGCTATATTTGGATGAGATCGTGAGGCTGCACGGAGTACCAGCGTCCATCGTTTCAGATCGAGACCCGAGATTTGTGTCACGGTTTTGGGGGAGCCTACAGTCAGCCATGGGTACTCGGCTTAGTTTCAGCACAGCATTCCACCCACAGACAGACGGACAGTCAGAGCGCACCATTCAGACGCTTGAGGATATGTTGCGTGCGTGTGTTATGGATTTTGGAGGAGGTTGGCACCGACACCTACCCCTGGTTGAGTTCGCGTACAACAACAGCTTTCAAGCGAGCATTCAGATGGCTCCGTTTGAGGCGTTGTACGGACGCAAGTGTCGGTCGCCCCTATACTGGAGTGATGTGGGTGAGAGGAGGACGCTGGGGCCAGACTTACTGCTGGAGGCAGAGGAGAAAGTCCGTGTTGTTCGTCGGCACTTGGAGACAGCCCAGAGTCGCCAGAAGAGTTATGCTGATGTTCGGCGGCGAGACCTTGAGTTCCAGGTTGGTGACCACGTTTTCTTGAAGGTCTCGCCCTCGAAGGGGGTCCGGAGGTTTGGAGTGCGGGGGAAGCTCAGTCCCCGCTTCATTGGACCCTTTGAGGTGCTTGAGAGGGTAGGCCCTGTGGCTTATAGAGTTGCTCTACCTCCCCGCTTGGCTGGTGTTCATGATGTCTTCCATGTTTCGGCCTTGAGGAGATATGTGTTCGATCCGTCTCATGTCATCGACTTCGCATCCTTGGATATCGGCGAGGACTTGGTTTACGAGGAGCGCCCATTGCGGATTCTGGCTCGTGAGGTGAGGGAATTGCGCAACCGGGCGATACCCTATGTGAAGATCCTTTGGAGCAACCATGAGGAGCGAGAGGCTACCTGGGAGCTTGAGACGGCGATGCGAGATGCCTACCCTTTTCTGTTCGAGACTGCTGTTTGAGGTACGTTTGTCTTTGCTCTGTTTAGTTTCGAGGACGAAACTTTCTTTTAGTGGGGGAGGATGTAGTGGCCCTAGTTCCCATGCAGTGTTTTTCCGATGGATCCACTGTTAGAACACCTAGTATTGGTGTCCCTGGCCCCAGTGCATCAATTGGGTGCTATTGGTGGACCCTGTGTGCTTTATTTTACTGTTTTGGCCTTCGGCTGGGTTTGCCGAAATTTCTGGAAAGATTTAGGCCAAACAGAGGTCGTAGTTGGATTCAGCGCGGAAAAACGCTTGAAAATGACTATTTATTTGCTTAATTTGGAGTCCGGATGCCCAAAAACGGACACCCGGAAGTTTTTAGTGGAAAATGGTGCATGGGAGGGGCCGTAGACCGCCGGGATGCCACGTGGCAGCCTCTGATTGGCCGGCTCAGGATGCGCGGTCCACAGAGCGGCGCGGCGGGGTGCACAGACCCGGCGCATGGACACGTGGCACCGCCTGATTGGCGGGCCCAGGGCGCGCGGTCTACTGGGTGGAGCGCGGCGGTGCATGGACCAGGCGGGAGACACGTGGCAGTCACTGGTTGGTCGGTGCACGCGGCGCGGTCCACGGAATTCCTGTCGAAGGCGTGGACCGGGTGCAGGGGACACGTGTCACTTCCTCGTTGGCGGGTGCAGCGCGCGGGGTGCACGGGGCGCGGGGCAGGTGCCTCGGGATGCGTGCGCACGTGCGACCCACGTCGCGCGGCAGGCGCGCACGTCGCGCGGTCGGGGTCAACGGGTGGACACGTGGCGCCCGCTCATTGGCGGGCGCCACCGCCTTACTGTGCCCGGGGAGCGGACACGTGGCGGGCGCTGGTTGGCCCGCTTCGGTGTTCGCTGTTCGGGCGACACGTGGCGGGCTCCGAGGCGGGTCGGACGGATTTGGGATCCCGTCCGACGGCGTGTATCGGGCCGGGCCGCACTGTGCGCGCCCGGAAGTTGTGGGCCGGGCCGCACTGTGTGCGCCCGAAAATTTTCGGGCGCCCGAAAGTTGGGCCCGAGCCCAAAAGGCTTGATTTTTTTGGGCTTTTCTTTTGAGGCCTATAAATAGGTCACCTTGGGCTGGCTGTTACACCCTTTTTCAGAAGGATTCAGCTCGAGAGTTCTACATCAAAAATCCTCCTCTCCCTCTTAGCTAACTCCTGGTGAAGTTTCAGAAAATCTGGAAGCCGTGACGACTGTGTTTCCTACCTCGTAGTGCGGAGCGACGTTTTACAGTGTGAGGCCCATTACCGTCGCATTTTCTTCCGGGAGACCTACAGAGCTACCCCGACATCCGATTTCAGCGATTTTTGCGGCGTTGGATTCACGAGAGGTAAATCTTCGACTTTCGTGTTGAGTGTTTCGTTCAGATTTGGGTTTTTGGCACGGATTTCGAGGCATTACTGAGCCGCTGTTTTGTTGCAAGATTTCTGGACAGCACCAACTTCGCGGAATTTTATCTTCACTTCTGGACATCGGATTTCGACGATTCAAGAGCCTATCGACATCTACTCTTCGCGAGGATCGTCGTGATATTTTTATTGGAATTTTGTGAATTTTATTTTCAGGTAAAATTCGCGTGTGAACAGTAACAGCCCATGCAGATTTTTAGAATGTGTTGTTTATGTATGAATTTGTTGTAATTGTGTGTGGTTGTTGTACCCAGGACTGTAAGAGCATTTTTCTGTGCTCCTAGCTTTGTGGATCTAAGAAACTGTCGATTCCTGGACTGTATATCTGTGTCATCTCGGACAGTTAGCGAGTTCAGGTGGGTGTTTCTGCTTGCAATTTCCATGGACTGCACTCTAATTCTGCAATATAGATGCATGCATGATAGTATGTGAGCTAATATAACTGTGCAATTTATATGTTAGTAACCACAGTTAATAATTGCTAAAATTGAGATTCTTTTTGGAACTCTTGCATCATATGAACCACAAATTGGAGAAAGACTTGACTTAGCACATCTATTAGACATTGTATGTCATCCTCAGACAGCTACTATTGGGTTTATGCCTTTACTATAGTTCTCCCATGTTATTGTTACTTTTGTCATCTTGGGACATAGTGGTCTTCCCCTGAGTTGTGGGTTGGGAGGTTTAGTAGCTTTGGATGCATTGTACTCGTGTCTGGGGACCGAGTAGAGTTGACAGCAGTCTATAGTTTGTTCATCATTTGAGATAGTGATATGTGGGACTGGGATCTTTGGGTGATGATTATAGTGACAGTGTGGATCCCCTTTTAGTGAGTGAGTCAGGGATTGGATCATAGCCTGCAGGAGCCATTCTTGAGATCGACAGAGATGCGCAGATATTTTGCTCGGTGGGGTCGCTACCCACGAGTGCCACTCCGGAGTTGGGCTTGCTACTTCTTTCGCGGCTTGTCGATGTTGGTGTCCCTCTGACTGAGCCAGTTTTGGCAGTCATGGACATCGTCCCTCTGGCTGAGCCAGTTTTGGCAGCTATGGACATACCTACAGCAGTAGGTAGGCGCAGGTTTGACTGGACCCGTTTGGCAGTCAGTTTGGATTGGGTGACCTGAGTCGAGTATCAGTAGTGACATTTTGATCTTCGATCCTTTTCCTTGAGCATTGTAGATAGGGGCATAGTAGCAGTAGATGTTTTACCTTCCTGCTTTCTATTCTGCATTTTTCTTTGGTTACTTTTTGCCCCTTGTAGACTTAGTGGGCAGGCCGTCGGGCTTGTTGGCGGCACCCACTGAGAACTACTGTGGGAGGTAGTTCTCACACCCGTCGTGGTGTCTTTTCCCCAGGGACTCCAGCTCCAGTTCCTGCGGTGCCCGTTGCTGATCCAGCTCCTTCAGACCGAGGTAAGGGAATCGCCAGGTAGATCTTTTCCCCCTTCAGCAGCAGCGAGAGGTAGAGGTACCCGATGTACTTTTGGTTGTGTCTTTTAGTATGAGAGATTTTGTAGTGAGGGATCGAGTTGTACTCTTCTGTTTTCTTTTGAGAGACTCCTGTATTTTGAGTGAGGACTTTATGTTTATATTTGTGGGACAGTTTTACTTCTTGTATATCTGTTAGTTTTATGTTTACAGCTCTGATATCTGTTAGTTTAGACACTTACTTGCAGGTTGGACGCTACGTCCCTACGGGGCTTCCTGTAGGGGCGGCGGATCTGTTGGCGAGCCCGGGGTACAGTTCTGACCCCGGGGCGTGACATCTATCCTGATCTTATGCGTAATGCCTTTATCAAATCATCAATTTTGGTAAAGAAAATGAAATACCAAGATCAATAGATGTTTGAAATCCCAAATAAGTTAGATAATATATCTAGACAATCTGTTGAAGGAGTGGCTCTTTGAGCATCTTAAATCAAAAATCCCACCTTATCAAGTATTTCAAAATGAGTTTCATCAACAATTTTCAAAGCAAAAATTTGCTCTTCATTCATGGAGTAGATATTTTTCTTTCATTACCTCCATGTGGTGGTAGTTTTCACACTCCTCATGGGATGTAACTCTTTCCACATCTTTTGAGCATTTTACATTTCATTGACTCCCCCTCAATTGGCTATCAATTATATAATATATAAGGTATTCAACCAAACCATTGATCTCGAATTCATACTCGACTAAGCAATCAAATATGATAATGACTATACCAAGAGATCAGTGAGAGAGAAATTGACTTTGATCACTTAAAAGATGGTTTAATTAACGTAAATGATCATTGCAACATTGAAATATTATGACATCAAAAGCATAATAAATTTCTAAATGCATAAAAGGATGCAATTAAAGTCAATTATGATTTATGCTCAATTAGTGTGCTATGTACAGAACATAGATAAAGAACAAAACAAAACAAGAACAAAAACAAAACCTAATCTAAGCAAAGGTTTCAAAAGAGTTTATTTCAAGGAAAGCATGCCAATTGCTTTACGCAAGTGAATAAAACGTTTTTGATCCAAAGGTTTTGTTAAGATGTCGGCTAATTGATCCTCAGTTGAAATATATGACAGTTGAAGAATGTTTGATTCAACTAGCTCTCTAAGAAAATGATATCTAAGTTCAATATGTTTTGTTCTAGAGTGCAACACAGGGTTTTTTGAAATGTTAATAGCACTAGTGTTGTCACATAAAATGGTTACCGAAGATGTTGAAATCCGGAAATCGCTCAACACGCTTTTCATCCATAACAACTGGGTTGAACAACTTCCTGCTGAAATGTACTCCGCTTCGGCAGTCGAGAGTGCTATGCAGTTCTGCTTTTTACTGTGCCATGCAACAAGGCAGTGGCCAAGATAGAAGCATGCACCACTCGTGCTTTTCCGGTCATCCACCGATCCAGCCCAATCGGCATCTGAGTATCCAACAATATCCAAAGTCGTTCCCATAGGATACCAAATTCCGAAATTGATTGTACCTTTGATATATCGGATGATCCGTTTCACCGCTTTCAGGTGAACCTCCTTCGGTGCTGATTGATATCTCGCACAAATCCCAACACTGAAGGATATATCCGGGCGACTAGCCGTGAGATATAGTAGACTCCCAATCATACTGCGGTACAGTTTCTCGTCTACATTCTCACTTTGTGATTCACTTCCAAGTCCCTTATGGCTAGTTCCCATTGGAGTCGGAAAATCCTTAGAATTTTCAAGATCAAACTTTTTGACCAACTCCAGTGCATACTTGGATTGACACAAGTGAATTCCTTCATCGTTTTGTTTAACTTGTAATCCAAGAAAATAATTCAACTCGCCCATCATGGACATCTCAAATTCGCTTTCCATGGTCTCCGCGAATTTAGAAGCATCATTATCTCTCGTTGCTCCAAAAACAATGTCATCAACATAGATTTGAGCAACTATGAAATTGTTTTGATAATGCTTCACAAAGAGAGTCCTGTCAGCTCCCCCTCGAGTGTAGCCCTTTTCCAAAAGGTGCTTTGTCAACCTTTCGTACCATGCTCGCGGTGCTTGTTTCAGACCGTAAAGAGCCTTTTTCAGACGAAAAACATGGTTAGGTAGTTTATGATCCACAAAACCTTTCGGTTGAGCTACATAAACTTCCTCATTTAAAAATCCATTTAAAAAGGCGCTCTTAACGTCCATTTGAAATAATCTGATTTTGAAATGACAAGCGATCGCAAACAATATACGAATGGACTCGAGTCTAGCTACAGGGGCGAAAGTTTCATCAAAGTCTATACCTTCTACTTGAGAATAGCCTTGAGCAACTAACCTTGCTTTGTTCCTGATGATAGTACCTTCTTCGTTTTTCTTGTTCTTGAAGATCCATTTGGTACCTATCACATTGTGTTGCTTCGGAGGCTTCGTCAGTTCCCAGACTTTGTTTCGCTCGAATTGATGGAGCTCTTCCTGCATTGCTTTAATCCAGTAATCATCTTGGAGAGCTTCATCAACATTCCTTGGTTCGATTTGAGATACATAGCATGCAAAACCGCAAACCAATTGTCTCCGTGTTCTGACTCCTTCTTGTGGATCTCCAATGATGTTCGATTCAGGGTGATCCTTGGAGATGCGTAGCGTCTGAGGTAGAGGAGTAGACGGAGGTACACGAGATGATTCCTGCACATCAGATGAACTTGAAGAACCGTTAGATGCATCAACATTATAATCGAAAGAATTGTTAGAAGAAGATGCCTTAGCAGGTGTATCATCATCAAGAGAGATATCGAGGGTAGGTTTTTCAGATTCAAAATGAAAAGCTTCATCTACCTTAACATTTATCGATTCTACGATCGTCTTAGATTCTAAGTTAAAAACTCGATAAGCTCTGCTGTTTGTAGAATAACCTAAGAAGATCCCTTCGTCACTTCGAGAGTCAAATTTTCCAAGATTTTCGCGATCACGCAGAATAAAACACCGACTCCCAAAGATACGAAAATACTTGATGTTAGGTTTTCTACAAAACCAAAGTTCATATGGTGTATTCAATGTCCCCGGGCGCAAATACACGCGATTAATAACATAAACAGCAGTGTTCACCGCTTCAGCCCAAAAATAAAAAGGTAAGTTCCGGCTGTGAAGCATAACACGTGCCATTTCCTGTACGACCCTGTTTTTGCGCTCGACTACACCATTTTGTTGAGGTGTGTAAGGTGCGGAGAATTCATGTTTAATGCCATTAGAGGTGCAAAAATCAATGAATTTGGAATTTATGAATTCCCCACCTCTATCACTCCTAACTCGAGTAATCCTATCATTCTTTTCTATCATAATACGATTGCAGATTTCGAGAAAAGAATCAAAGGTATCAGCTTTTTCTTTTAAGAAAGCTACCCAAGTATATCTAGAAAAGTCATCAACCAACAAGAAAATATACCATTTACCTCCCAGAGATGGTTGACGAGTTGGCCCCATTAAGTCCATATGCAAAAGTTCCAAAGGCCGTTTTGTACCTATGTGGTTCAAGTTCTTGTGTGCAGTCCTAGACTGTTTTCCTTTTTGGCAACCGCCACACACAAGGTTTTGTTCAAAAGAAAGTTTCGGAACCCCCTTGACCACATCTTTGTTCGAAATTCTAGCAAGTTCCTTAAAGTTTATGTGACCTAGCCTTTCATGCCAAAGTGTTTCATTTTTCAAAGATGCTAGGTTACATTTTTCAGAAATCTTAGTAGGAACTACATAACAATTGTTTTCTGATCTAACCCCCTTTAGAAAGAAAGCATGGTTCATGTCAGTTACAGTGCATTTATCAGATGAAAAATTAACTGAATAACCACTATCACACAATTGACTTATGCTTATGAGGTTAGTCTTAAGGCCATGAACAAATAACACATTATCTAGAACCGGGCCATCTGGAATAGCTACCGTTCCCTTTCCAACAATTTTGGAAGACCGACCATCTCCGAAAACAACAAGTCCTCCGGAGTTTTTCTCAAATGTTTGAAAACAGTTTTTATCGCCGGTCATATGTCGGGAACACCCGCTATCCAGGTACCAAGACGAACTATCATATGCATGCAAAGAAACATTGGTAGCAAGACAGGGAAAAATCTCACCTTTGCGCACCCAAACCTTTTTGGAATGCGTCGGTAATGATCGTGAAGTTGATTTCCTAGGTGAGAGCGTCTTGCTTGAAGAATTGCTGCTCCTTGATGATGTCGTCTTGAGCGGTGTACTACCAAGGCTCTTTTCCTTTGAATGAATTGAACTTGATTTTCGAGGATTCGCCTTTTTGGTAGTCATTGCAAGAGGTGCTTGAGGTGTGCGTTTAGCTTCCGTCTTGCAATTTCTTCTTATGTGCCCTGAAATGCCACAACGAAAACATACCTTGGTTCTTGTCGATTCCGAGGAAGATGTAGTAGGTTTGTTGTCGTTGCTTGTCGTGAACACCGGTGTCGGAGGAGGAGATACCGACTGAGGCACAAATACTGTACCACTCGAACTTGGAAGGTCTCCAGTTTGAGTGTATCCGAGGCCGAACTTATTTCTTTGACCGAGACCAAGCAGTCTGTCCAACTTACTCCTTCCAGAAGAAAATCTCTTTAAGTCATCCTTCAGTTGGCGTATGGTCTCCGTCATTTCCAATTTTTCTTGTCGAGCCTCGCCGTTGAGCTTCAAGAAGTAATTCGCTTTGTTCACCATATCCATATAATTCTTCTCGAGTTGCTCATTGTGTCACGCCCCGGGTGTAAACCAGAACCCGGGCCCGTCTACAGATCCGCAGTGTACACGGTATTTCCCGTGTACACGAAGCGTCAACAACCTGCTCAGATAAAAAGGTGCAATAAAAGAGCAATAAAAACAGAGCTGAACTAAAATCTAATACATCTCAGACTGAAGCTGGAAATAAAATACAATACATCAGTATAAATGATACATCAGTCTCTCCCAGCTCACAATAAATAAATACAACCTGCTGGCAAAAGCCAGTCCCAAAAGTGAAAGTACAACCGTCTGAGGAAAACCTGGGTACACCAACAGTCCAGCTAACACGCTCATCCTGCCTCGAGATCTATCTACGCAGCCATCCTCTCTCCTCGACCCGCCACTGAAAGCCCAGCAGCACCCACAGAAGACACTGCAAAGCAAGGGAGAAGAAGAAGAGAAAAGAAGAATGGGGGTGAGAACTACTAGTAAACCAGTAGCCTCCCCTAGTGGGTAAAACCTCAAACTCTGACGCACCCACTAGGTCTACCAGAGGCGAAAAGGAAAGAAGAGTGGTAAGAAAGGAAACTGCTGAAAAAGGGAAATCTACCACTACTATGCCTCTAAAATGCAGTCCTAGACTGGAATAACCATAACCAACAATAACCAACCGTCCCAGATGAACCCAATCTGTACCGCCCTCATCATCGGGCAAGAAAGCCGCGCCGATGTGATAGCAAAACTCCTGCTGCCGCCCTCATCATCGGGCAAATAAACCGCGCCGATGTGATAGCAAAACCGTCAATAACTGTCCGACCCCGGCCTCCGGAGGGGAACTCGAGGGGAGCGACCCACTCGAGGAAAGCACTACCGGGCAATAACCGCGCCGGTAAAATCCATATCAAAACACTACCGGGCAATAACCGCGCCGGTATGATAAAAGCAGGACTGGATCACAACTATAAAGCCCCAGTGGAATACAACCCTCCACTAAAAGAAACATAGATCCCCCAATCTGATGCACAGATGACATCCGGTCGATCGCCCAAAATCCGCGATCGCCGCAATACCCACAATCACAATCATGTCCCACATCCGACATCCGGTCAACCGCCTACTGTCCGCGGTAGCCGCTAAAACCCATAATCCCAATCCAGGCCCCGGCTACACTATCCCAAACCCCTGCTCAAACCCGAGCAACAAGAACCACCTGACTAACGAAAAGGAGAAAAGAAGCAAACAAGGTTTCTCCTAAGTCAAGTTCCAGCATGAAAGTGTAGCGATAAAGATGGCCTATCTAGATGTCCATACAAGCATGCAAGTGTTCTCAAGGAAATAAAGGAAAAGGTGTCCAATAGTGGTTCCACATGTGTAACAATTAATAGCTCCGCATAGATATAACCATCATGCTAAAACATTATCCAACCACACATGTCTATAATCCATGTTCCATGATAAAGCATCACTATCCACCTATGCATGTCATAAAATCCTCAAATAGTACCAACCACTAACAGGATAATCATATAGTCCAAAATAAATAATCCAATCCACATGCAAGGTTAAACGCTAACATTCCATCCATACCAACATGTATAAGTCCCAACCACTATCCAATATCCACAGTAGTAATTTCCATATGAAGGGCTCACAATTTTATATTACTTTAAGCATGCATGTCCAGATAATGGGATCACTCTAATATTCCTAGTGAGCATGTCAAAATAGAGGTAAACAACAACCACCCACCTGAAGTGCAACTGTCCAAATCCGTACAGCTGAAAATACCAAAACTCCAAATCCTTGCTCCCCCAATTTCAGCACACCCGAAATATTCCTGGTACAGTACAAAGCTCACTAATTACACTTAGGCTCCCAATTATAGCACTAATAATCACATACAACCTCAATTCGAAACTGTTAAATTATCACCTGCAGAAATTGCCCAGAAAATTCCAATAAAAATATCACGGCGATCCTCGCGTCGATAGCTTCGAAACGGTACCTTGCACGCCCAAATCTGAGTTCTGTACATCAAGATAAAAATCCGGCAAGGTGGCACACTCACACAAAAAATCTGTATTAAGGACAGATTACTGTTCACTGAGAAAACAGTAATTTTCACCTCGAAATAAAATTCACAAAAATCCAATAAAAATACGAGCGCGTTCCCTGCGATCCATAGATGAAAAAGTTGTATAAGCTCGTCTCCATCAGACGCTCGTGCGCGAAGATATGGCCAAAATACTCCGATGCTGTCCTCACATTCCTCACAGAAAAAGGGGGACCATTGTTACCTCGGGATCCGAGCCAAAGAAGCAAAATCAGAATGAGTGATCAAAATCAAAGTTGAAGCCCTACCTGTTAGGAGTCTTTCGGCGCAAGAATCACAGAAGAAGGAGCTCGGAGTAGACCAGGAGAGCTAAAACACCGTCGCTGCGCTGAAGAAGAACACAGAAAATGCAATGTCGCACCGCGCCGTAAAATGGGGAACCTCGGGATTCGAGCCTCCTAAAATCCTGAAACTTTGTAGGATTAATCCTCACTTCATGAGGAAGAAATCTTCCTCTCACCTCCCCTTCGAGCTGAGGTCTCGAAGGGGTCGAAAATCCCCCTTGAAGAGCCCTCGGATAGCAACTTAAGGGAAAATCCAGAAAAATCTTCTCGCTGCGCCCGGTGCACGTGAGCCCACCAATGGTGGCGCGCCACGTGGCCCCAACCACCGTGCACCGCCCGTGCACCGCGCACCCCGCACGTCGCGTACGGCACCTGCTCCACCCATTGCATGGACCGCGCGCACAACACCGCACCACTAAAAAACCGCCACGTGTCCACCTAGCGGTCCACCGTGCACCCGAAGAACTCCGTGGACCGCGCGCTGTGAGCCTTCTACTCACCAACCGCCACGTGGCACCGCCCTGGTGCACGGCCGCCGCCGTGGACCGCGCGCCTGCCCCGCGCTGCCCGCGCCCTGCCCGCGCCGCGCGCCGCCGCTGTGCCGCCTGCCCGAGGCCGCTCCGCCGCCCGCCGGCGCTGCCCGCCGCCGCCGGCGATGCCGGAAGTACTGTTCCGGCGTGAACAGTAACCCGAGCTCAAAAAATTCATGTAAATAGTCCATCTGAAGCGTTTTCGCGCGCTGATTCCGAATTTGACGTCCGTTTCGCCAGATTCTCACTCTAAAAATTGCCGAATGCCCCCGGAAAGGTATTCTTAGTCCAAATTTCGCGCCGAGCCCAATCTGAAAATCCGTTTCGCCCGAGAACACTCCCAGAGATCCGACGGAGTCACCCGATCACCCACGTGATCCATTTAGGCCCGAAGTTCATCACTTGAGTCCAAATTGGCGCCCGAACACCGCCGACATGCCCCAAAGGCCTCTAGCACACCGCGTAGGCCTCCAATAGCCACCCCAATGCACCGCAACAGCTCTGCAGGGATCCAGGTCATCACACATTGGACTCTTGAAGGGAAACATTAGTTTTAATCAAAATATCCCTTTCCACTTCAAGATCGGTTGAGTGAGAGGTTACCCTTTTTACTTCTTCTTCGAGTTCCTGCAACCTCGCTTTCAACCCCTTGTTTTGCTTAGCCAATTTCTTTGAATCCCTCAACAGTCTGTGGTAGGCTAGAGCAAAATCTTCACCTTCCGAATCATCTGATTCATCGTCCGTTGCAATCTTTTCAACAGTGGAGTTGGACAGTGAGTCGGATGTACTTGCCATTAAGCACATGAAGGGAGAAGATGTAGTGGACGCGTGGAAAGCTGTCGCGTTGTCTTCTTCATCACTTGAGGATGACTCATTTGACGTGGAGTTGTCATCCCAAGTAACAACTTGCATCGCTTTCTTCTTAGCCGGATTCTTGTTGGGACATTCTGTTGCAATGTGGCCGTAGCCTCGACATTTGAAGCACTGAACTTGTCCCTCAGAACTTTTCTTATCCTTTGAGAAGTTCTCTTGATTTCTTGACTTGTGATAAGAAGGACCCTTGCCTTTCTTCGTCTTTCCGAAGGATTGAGGTTTGCTTGAATTTCCCCTTCGGAAGTTGCGGCGAAACTTCCTTGTCAAGAGAGCGAGCTGCTTCTCAAAGTCTTCCATAGAAAGGTTCTCGTCGTCGTCCAAGGAGGATGAATCCGCGTCTTCTTCTTTAGTTGATTTCAAAGCATAACCTGAAGACTTAGAAGATGATGCCTTTCCCGAAGAATAGTTAGTAGGAAAAGTCATTTCATAAGTTTGTAAAGCACCTACTAATTCTTCTACACGCATTTCGTCCGGGTGTTTAATTGTTTCAATGGCTGCGACCTTCGGGCGAAATCGTTCAGGAAGAGTTCTTAGAATTTTTCTTACAACTTTAAATTCTGGAATCTTCTCTCCCAAGTTAGCACATGAGTTCACGATATCTTGCAATCGTGTGTAATAGTCAGTGAAGGATTCATTCTCTGCCATAGAGATAGAGTCAAACTTGCTCGTGAGCATTTGCAGTTTCTGAATCTTCACTAGGTTAGTTCCCTCATGCGTAACTTGAAGAATATCCCAGATTTCTTTCGCAGTCTCACATGCCGAGACGCGAGAGAACTCAGTTTGTGACAAGGCATTAAATAGAGCATTAATTCCTTTGCCATTGTAAGAAGAAGAATCTATCTCTTCCTTGGTCCATTTCAACCTAGGTTTTAAGGTGCGAATATCATCTAAAAATTCAGTTGGATTAGACCATCCTAATTCAATTGATTGCCACACCCTTTCGTCGATGGAAATTAAAAAGGCTTTCATCCGCACTTTCCAGTACGCATAATTTGTTCCATCAAAGAAAGGGGGTCGATTGATGTTTCCACCTTCAACCATTGTTTACAACCCTATTCCCTCTCTGATACCACTTGTTGGGTTTAGGTTAATAAGGATCTAAATAGGGGAAAAAACACCTAGAGGGGGGTGAATAGGTGTAAACAATAAACACTCAAAAAATCATTGCGCAAATAAACCCAATGCGGAAAAATAAAAGAACACGCAAGATTTTTACGTGGAAAAACTCCAAACCGGAGTAAAAAACCACGGGACCGATAACACGGCGAAATCCACTAGAATTAACACACGTACAAGGTGATATACCGTACTCACAGACGACTCAACCTTTTTCATACGCTCCTAGTAGATCTTCCCGCTCGCTCCACGACGCTTCTCGAATCCACGATCCGCGCCCAACGCTGAATCCACAGCGTCCAACGTCGAGTCCACGACGTCCAACCGAATCCACGGTCTTCACCCAGTGGCACGCTTCGAATCCACGAACGTACCTCGCTCCGAATCCACGAGAGCGGTAACACCTTGAATCCACAAGGCCACGCGAGTCCACGCGCCGATTTTGGGGTAAATCGTTGTTTGTTTGGGTGGTGATGATCCGCCGAATACTTAGATTAAAGATAGATCGGAAATACCATCTAAGTATTCATTGATTTGATTCTACTCAAAATGTGAGTATGGAAAACCTAGAATCAAATCAATCAATATAGATGAAGAACCATTGAATAGATCTAATGATTTCCGTTCTTCTCTATATATGTGGATTTTTCTTTTCGGCTATCTTTTTCTATTTTTCTCGGATGCCCTAGAAATGAAAAGGAAGGGCTATTTATAGGTTAGAAACCCTAGGAAGAATATTCGGATCAAAAACAACCTTTTCTGGAAAGAAATCCCGTCGGCGATCCGGATTGGATTTGGCGATCCGGATTGCAGAAGCACAAAACACGGTTTCCAGAAAATAGCTTGTTCGGGATCCGGATCGTAGTCCCCGATCCGGATTGTTCATACAGTTTCACCAAAACACCATGTTCGGGATCCGGATTGCAGAAGCTGTGATCCGGATTGAAGCAGTGTATGAACAAAACATCTTTCGGGATCCGGATTGCAAGTTCTGATCCGGATCCTGAACATGTCCCATGTCCAGTTTTTGATGTTAAAACAATTAAAACCTCTTCCAGGTGTTTCTACACTATAAGAAGTATTCGGATCATCAAAATTCTTTAGTTAAACGTACCTGATCCTTTTGAATTCTTCTTTCTTGAGATTGAGGTATACGATCCAAAGTTTCTTCATCTTCAATCTTCAAGACTTAATACATTCACGAAATACGCCAACTCAAATTCCGTAACACAAAATGCACCCAACACCTTGATGATTAAGCCTCTTTATTTTTAGTACATAAGATATTACACTTTTTGCAAAAATACCCCATTTTTTTTTGGTGTGTTTCACGCATTTCGAGAAAATTCGCTCGTCAATTTGCGAAACGGACTTCGCCACGACGTCCGGCTCGTCGAGACCTGTCAAGTAGCGTATTTGTTTGGTTTGTTCGACGCTCAGATAAATTCTCGGGCCATTTAATACTGTATTTTGCGGTACAACGCATGCACTTCGATGCACCCGGGTCGCCAAACGCGAAATCCGTCAGTGCCATCGCGTTCAGAACGTCGAAATTAGTTAGGACTCATTACTCATACCCCTATGTTAAACTTTTAGACAGTGATTCGGCCTTTAGTGTTTCAAGGGGAATTAAATTATAGTGTTTACTATTCACTTAAGTTGTGGGGCCCACCCGCTTCTTTTCTGATTTCTGGAAGATCCGACCGTCGGATCGAAAATATATGAATATGAAACTTCTATGTTTCGACGAGACGATCGCAATGGTGATCTCGGATTTTTCAGATCAGACTCCGATCAAAAATCGATATTCTTGGGCCACTATTGACCCACTAATAATTCTGGAAATTATTTGAACCTGAATTCTGGATTTAAAAATCATGGTTACTACATGTACATAGGACATTAATTGAGCATTGATCATAATTGACTTTAATTGCATCTTTTCACACATTTAGAAATTTATTATGCTTTTGACATCATAATATTTCAATGTTGCAATGATCATTTATGTTAATTAAGTCATCTTTTAAGTGATCAAAGTCAATTTCTCTCTCAATGATCTCTTGGTATAGTCATTATCTTATTTGACTATTTAGTCGAGTATGAATGCGAGATCAATTTTTGGTTGAATACCTTATATCTTAAATAATTGATAGCCAATTGAGGGGGAGTCAAAGAAAAGTAAAATGCTCAAAAGATGTGGAAAGAGTTACATCCCAATGAGGATTGTGAAAACTACCACCACATGGAGGAAAGAGCTACCACCTCGGTCGTCCGAGTACTGTGTGCAGCTACCACATGTATACCAAGCAAGGTTTTTCAATTTTTGAATTAAATAAAATGCATACGGAAATACTTGACTCTGTCAAATTTCCAGGTTGGTATAAGGTGGAATTTTAATGAAAGATGCTCAAAGAGCCACTCTCTTCAACAGATTGTCTAGATACATTATCTAACTTATCTGGGATTTCAAACATCTATTGATCTTGGTATTTCATTTTCTTTACCAAATTGATGATTTGATAAAGGCATTACGCATAAGATCATGTTAGATGTAATTGAAGTTGTTCAACTTTAAGGGATTTAATTCTCATAAATTTTCGTTTCATTTTTGAGTATTTTTGATAGATTTGGTATAATCTATTTCTTGTTGCATGAAACGATGACTTTTGTTTAAAGTTGATGCGCTAAAGTGCTTACATACTCTTTCTGATTTTTATGGAATTTTTCTAAATTATTCTGATGAAAGAAATTTGGATCATACACCTCAATCTCAAGAAAGGGTAGAATTCAAGATTGATGTCATTTGGAAATCTCCGTAAGTCATCTTTGTAAATCCGTTACATCTTGATAGAGTTTGGATCTCAAGATTATTTTTGATGACTTGTGAATATAACATGAAAAACTGTTTATAATGTTTTATCTTTGTTTTTCATGATTTAGGAGTAAATCTTTTTAATTTTGTGAAATTAATTGGATTGAATGGCATCTGTGTGAATTCATTGTTTAAAGCACTTAAATTGATTTCTTGATGGAATACAAATCGGTGTTTGAAAAGATTCTAAAATCTGGATTTGTTTCAAGAAATTATTTGATTTTTGCTTTCTGGTACCGGTACGCAATCTGCATTGTTGTTATATACCGGAAATGAGCTTTTATCTCTCTTTCTCTATGAACTAATGTTGTTAGATTTCCTTTTGTCTTGTATGTTCACTGTTTGACAATTTGTGACAAAAAGGGGGAGAAGAGAAATGACGGAGATGAGATCATCGAGATAGGACAAAAAAAAAAAAGGGGGGGAGAACAGAAAATAATGATCGTATCACAAAGGGGGAGAACATAGATGCTCAAGATAGGGGGAGATAAAGAAAAGATTGAAAGAGCCGAAAAACAAAAGAACCAAAAGGACGAATCAAATGTAGGATTTTAATTTCTAACGACTAACGTTTGATTTTGTTTGGAGTTTTGTTTTGCAGGAATTACATCACTTTAAGACTCCAAGTCCTAAGTCATAGAGTATGTTCTAGGACTGTTTGGTTCAAATGTAATTTTGTATTTATTGGATCTTTCACGCAAAGAAAATCAATGTTTTGGTGATAACATTGAATTTCGATTTTTGGTTTAAGATGAGTGACTTGAGCGTTTTTATGTATTTTTGGGTTTTGTCACGAAATTGCCAAAGGGGGAGATTGTTACGGCTTTTTGGTGTTGGCATATTTCGTGAGTCAAGTCAGTAAGTTGAGTCGGAGTCTTGAAGTGATCAAATTGTCAATCAGCAATCGAAGACTTAGAGAAGATTCAACAAGAGCTCAAGTTGACACTTAGTGTTTTGAGTCTTAAAGATTGAAGATGAAGAATTGTGGATCAATTGCATCAATCTTAAGGAAAATGGATTCGGAATGATCAGGTACGTTTAACTAAATAATTTTGGTGATCCGAATACTTTCTTATAGTGTAGAAACACTTGGTTGAATTTTTAATTGCATAAAAATCAAAAACTGGACATGGGACATGTTCAGGATCCGGATCAGACAATCCAATCCGGATCCCGAAGGGTGTTAGTTCATTGGCAAATCCGATCCGGATCAAAGGCCAATTCCGATCCGGATCCCGAACATGGGATTTTGCTGGAATATATGAACGATCCGGATCGGGCATTTCAATCCGGATCCCGAACCCCTGTTTTTCTGGAATTGTCTGACTCGCTACGACGATCCGGATCGCAGTAAATCCGATCCGGATCGCCGTCCTGAAAAATTCCAGATAAGGTAAGTTTTTTATTCTTATCTCTTTCCAAAGGTTTCTAACCTATAAATAGACACTTAGGGTTTCTCAAGAACGTGGGACAAATACCGAAAACACTCGTGAGCAACCCTAGAGGCTAGGTTTTTACCGTTCTTCTTTTAAGCCTCTTTTAGGTCAATTCGACGGTTCTTCCAAGATCTATCTTTTGTCGAATTGATCTAAACTTTGCTTAGAAATTATTTCTACGGTTCTTCAATGATAATCTAAGCAAAGGATCACCATCGAAGCCAATATTCTTACCGGCTGAGTTTGCGTCGTGGATTCGACGTGGCATCGTGGATTCGGTGTGCTAAAGGCGTTTCGTGGATTCGAAACGTGTGCTCGTGGATTCGAGTGGCGTTCGTGGATTCGAACGTGTGCAGTGGACGTGCAATCGGTGAGCGCAAGGTCCGAAGAAGTTGAAGGAGGGGTTTGAGTCCGTGGAGTCGGTAATCACCTTGTTATTCTTCTTTTCTTAGTGGATTGTTATTGCGTGTTGGTCCCGTGGTTTTTCTCCTGGATTGGAGTTTCCACGTAAATCTCGGTGTGTTGATTTTTATTTTTCGCATTGGTTTTTATTTTGCACTGAGATTTGTTTTTTAAATATTACACCTATTCACCCCCCTCTAGGTGTTTGATAGTACCTATTTAGATCCTGGTGGATCCTACATTATAAAAACCTACACGTGTCCCCCGTGATTGGCGGCGCGGTGGGCGCGCCCGCCAATTGTGCGGCGACACGTGGCCCGCGCCCGACACGGCTGTCGGCGGCCGCCGCCGCCCACGCGCGCCCACGTGCGTACGGCCGCACCCCCGCGGCTCTGCGTGCGCCACGCGCACAAGGGCCGACCAATCCGGGGCCGCCACGTGGCGCGCCCCGGTCCACCGTGCACCGCGCACGCGCCGCACCTGCCCGGCCTGCCCGAGCTGCCCGCGCCTGCCCCCGCGCGCCGAGCGCACTACACCGGGCCAACCGCGTGCCGCCACGTGGCCCGTCGGTCCACCGTGCACCGGCGGCCTTTTCCGTGGACCGAGAGTGGCGCGCCGGCCCAATAAGAGCCTGCCACGTGTCCCCGGCCGGTCCACAGCTCCCCCCATGCACCATTTTGCGCAGAAAACTTCCGGGGGTCCCTTTTTGGGCGTCCGGACTCCAAAATAAATAAGTAAATATCCGTTTTCAAGCGTTTTTCCGTGCTGAATCCAAATACGGCCTCCGTTTGGCCCAAAGCCTTCTCTAAAATTTGGAAAATACCTCTGAAGGCCAAACCAACAGTAAATACCACACTGGGTCCATCCGTAGCATCCCTTTGATGCACTGTGGGCCTAATACACCAATAATAGGTGTTTCACACCAAGGATTCACGGAAAAACTATACGGAATCCTGGACCACTACACGGGGTTTTTTCTTTAGTGGAGGGATTTGTTCCACTTGAGCATAGTAGTGATCCAATCATGCTTTTATGATACTTGTGACATGGTTACTTTCCTCGTGTGGGTAGCTCCCCTCGAGTTCCTCTCCGGAGCGTGGGGGTCAGATAGTTATTGAGTTTTGCCATCACATCGGCGCGGCTTTACTTGCCTGATGATGAGGGCGGCAGTAGGAGTTTTGCTCTCACATCGGCGCGGGTTTACATGCCCGATGATGAGGGCGGCAGCAGGCAGTACCAGTTTTTACCGGTGGATAGATTGGGTTTATCTAGACGGTAGGTTACTGATGCATACTTACGATTATTCTCTTTTGGGATTGCATTTAGAGGCATAGTAGTGGTAGCTTCATTTCCTCAGCAGTTCTGTTTATAGCTTACCACCTCTTCTTTCCCCTTTTGCCTCTGGTAGACCTAGTGAGTGCGTCGGAGTTTGAGGATTTACCCACTAAGGGAGGCTACTGGTTTACTAGTAGTTCTCACGCCCATTCTTCTTTTCCTCTTTTTCTGTTCCTTTGTTTTGTAGTGTCTTCTGCGGGAGCTGCCGGGCTTTCGTTGGCGGGTCGAGGAGAGAGGACGGCTGAGTAGATAAATCTCCTGGTAGGATGAGCGAGTTAGCTGGACTGTTGGTGTACCCATTTTTCCTTAGACGGTTGTACTTTCACTTTTGGGTCTGGCTTTAACCAGCTGGTTGTATTTAGTTTGGTGAGCTGGGAGAGATAGATGCATTATTTTACAGATGTACTGTATTTTACTTCCAGTTTCAGTCTGAAATTTATTAGTTTTAGTTCAGCTCTATTTTTATTACTCTTTTATTGTATCTCTTATATCTGAGCAAGTTACTAGCGCTTCGTGTACGCGAAAAATTCCGTGTGCACGACGGATCTGTGGACGGGCCCGAGTTCTGGTTTACACTCGGGGCGTGACAAATTAGGTGGTATCAGAGCTTAGGGATAGGTCAGTTAGGACTTAGGAAACCCTAGTTTTTGGCGGACCCTAGGATGATAGGGCGTGAGGGACGTGATATTTTACGAAAGTCGGTGATTTATTTATTTGACTCTTCCTATGAGTGAAGAGGGATCGACATATCCTATTTCTGTGGGAAAGTTACAGAAGTAGGGGGATGTCCTTGACTTTCGCTAGATTGGGTCGAATGTTTGTGGTGTGCTGATTTGCGATTTTGTCTGTAGGTTTATGGATCCCCAAGGATCTAAATAGGTTCTATCAAACACCTAGAGGGAGGGTGAATAGGTGAAATATTCAAAATTCCAATCTCAGTGCAATTTAAAAATAAATGCGGAAAATAAAAATAGCACACCAAGATTTACGTGGAAAACTCCATCACAGGAGTAAAAACCACGGGACCAACACGCAATAACAATCCACTAAGAATTTGAAAGATAACAAGGTGAGTACTGACTCCACGGACTCCAACCCCACCTTCAACTTCTCCGGATCTTGCGCTCACCGACTGCAGGTCCAATGCACACGTCCGAATCCACGAACGCCACTCGAATTCACGAGCAACACGTTTCGAATCCACGAAACGCCTTCAACACATCGAATCCACGATGCCACGTCACCTCCTTGACGCAAACTCAACCGTTACGAAAATATAGACTTCGATGGTGATCCTTTGCTTAGAATATCATTAGAGAACCATGGATGAAATCTCTAAGCAAAGATTAGATCAATTCAACAAAAAGCATCTCAGTGAAGAACCGTCGAATTGACCTAAAATAAGCTAAAAAGATGAACGATAAAAACCTAGCCTCTAGGGTTGCTCTCAAGTGTTTCTGAATTGGTCGGTAGTTCTTGAGAAACCCTAAGTATCTATTTATAACCTTTGGAAATCAATCAAAGTTGGTTTAGCATTCTTATCACGACATGACATTGCGTATCGGTACTAAATAGTAGGTTTCGGTACTCAATGACGCAACAGACAGATTTTCTTATTGCGTTCCAGTACTCCAAGTTGGGTTCCGTACTCAATGTAAATTCCAGAAAATCTTGTGTCGGGTTTTGAGGAACTCAAAGTGGGGTTCCGGTACTCAATGTAAAATACAGAAATTTTCAAAGATAAGTTTAACAAAACAAATCATGTACCGAAATCCAACCTTAAAATTAGTTATGAGTTAAAATTCAAGTTCCCAAAACCTCTTCTAAACCGGGTTTCAATAAAAATATGATTCCAAAGATTGTAAATATACTTAAATCACCATGATTAATTTAATCATACCTGAGTGTCAATTTAAGCTCTTGTTGAATCTTCTCCGAGTCTTCGATTACTGATTGACAATTTGATCACTTCAAGACTCCGACTCAAATCACGAAATATGCCATCATAAAAGCCGTAACATTGTCGTGGCGAGCGGTGTCTCCCAGACGCTGGGTTCGGACCCGTGTGAACATTATTGCAGTAGTTGGGTCTGAGCTGGTTGTTTCGAGCCGGATACCCAGATTTAGAGTCTGAGAGCTCCGGACCTAAAGGGTAGGAGTGTTAGAGGCAGATCAGCGGTGGAGTGGGCAGCTGAGCGAGGTGACACAGTTGTCGGAGCAGCGAGGTGACACAATTTTTGGAGCAGCGAGGTGACACAGTTGTCGGAGCAGCGAGTAGCCCCCTCCGTGCTGACATTTAGTGCTGCGGCACCGAGGCAGGGTGGACAGTTGACAGCAGATAAGCTGTGGGATCATCGATCGAGTGAGCCAGCTTTGGTAGATGAATCACCCTAATTCGTGGGATTGAGTGTGGAGCCTTTGGAGGCAGGTGTTGGGTTTAGGTTAATAAGGATCTAATAGGGAAAAAAACACCTAGAGGGGGGTGAATAGGTGTAAACAATAAACACTCAAAAAATCATTGTGCGATAAAACCCAATGCGGAAAAATAAAAGAACACACAAGATTTTTACGTGGAAAAACTCCAAACCGGAGTAAAAAACCACGGGACCGATAACACGGCGAAATCCACTAGAATTAACACACGTACAAGGTGATATAGCGTACTCACTGACGACTCAACCTCTTACCATACGCTCCTAGTAGATCTTCTCCGCTCGCTCCACGACGCTTCTCGAATCCACGATCCGCGCCCAACGCTGAATCCACAGCGTCCAACGTCGAATCCACGACGTCCAACCGAATCCACGGTCTTCACCCAATGGCACGCTTCGAATCCACGAACGCACCTCGCTCCGAATCCACGAGAGCGATAACACCTTGAATCCACAAGGCCACGCGAGTCCACGCGCCGATTTTGGGATAAATCGTTGTTTGTTTGGGTGGTGATGATCCGCCGAATACTTAGATTAAAGATAGATCGGAAATACCATCTAAGTATTCATTGATTTGATTCTACTCAAAATGTGAGTATGGAAAACCTAGAATCAAATCAATCAATATAGATGAAGAACCATTGAATAGATCTAATGATTTCCGTTCTTCTCTATATATGTGGATTTTTCTTTTCGGCTATCTTTTCTTAACCAGCCGATCTATTGCGGATGCCCTAGAAATGAAATGGAAGGGCTATTTATAGGTTAGAAACCCTAGGAAGAATATTCGGATCAAAAACAGCCTTTTCTGGAAAGAAATCCCGACGGCGATCCGGATCAGATCTGGCGATCCGGATTGCAGAAGCACAAACCACGATTTCCAGAAAATTGCCTGTTCGGGATCCGGATCGTAGTCCCCGATCCGGATCGTTCATACAGTTTTACCAGAATATCATGTTCGGGATCCGGATTGCAATTCCTGATCCGGATCGAAGAAGCACACAGGTAAAACTAGTGTTCGGGATCCGGATCAGAGAGTGCTGCGATCCGGATTGAACCAGTGTATGAACAAACACCTTTCGGGATCCGGATTGAAAGCCACGATCCGGATCCTGAACATGTCCCATGTCCAGTTTTTGATGAATAAGCAATTAAAACCTCTTCCAGGTGTTTCTACACTATAAGAAGTATTCGGATCATCAAAATTCTTTAGTTAAACGTACCTGATCCTTTTGAATTCTTCTTTCTTGAGATTGAGGTATACGATCCAAAGTTTCTTCATCTTCAATCTTCAAGACTTAACACATTCACGAAATACGCCAACTCAAATTCCGTAACAATCTCCCCCTTTGGCGGTTTCGTGACAAAACACAAATCCACAAAGAAAATTCAAAAAGAATATTTTTGTTGCTATCACCATACAACAAAAATTTACAAAAGAGTTCCAGAAATTAAAAACATGAGATAAACTCCTAGAACAGACTCTAGACTTAGACATCTGTAATCTCTGCACACAGAAAACATTCTTGACAAACAAATTCGTTAGATACCTCAAGAATTGGAGCATACAAAACCAAATACAGAGATAGAGTTTAGTCTCATCATGACATTTGAAAAAAAAATCAGATATGTGAAAGAAGCATAGTTAAAAACCAACATATCTTCTAAGCAGTTGAAAACCAAATGTCAAAGTATGTTAGTCCAACATCAACTTGTTAGTCATATTACATGCCCAAATAGTTAGTCGAATAGTTAGTATAGAAGCATGTCACAAATCACAAAAGAAAAACCAAAGTTGAGTTGAGGTTCATACTTACCTTGATATCATCGATATTCACAATCATTCATTGTTCAGAGTTCTTTCTAACTCTCTCACTCTCTCCCCCTTTTTGTCACAAAACAAAGCCAAAACGTAGCATGAGCTACAATATGTAAGGAGAGTAAAGAAAACATAAAGTCCTAATAGTATGCACAAACTGAAAACTAAACTAAAAGAAGAGAGAAAAAAAAAAACGTCCTGAAACCTAAGAACTAAAGTAGACAAGGTGAACAGAAGGTGCGGCTCAGTCTGAAGAATCTGAACTAGTACAGCTCAGCTTGCTCAAAATCCCTTTAAGCAAATTCTTAAAATTTGAGTACTTCTTCTTGATCTTCTTGTGTTCAGAAGAGATCTGCTGAAGCTCTTTCGATATTCTGTCTTGTGTAGCAGAGAGTCGGTGTTGTTCCTGACAAATCGATTCTAAAATCTCTGTCTCAGTTGTCTGTGTCTTTGAGTAAGATGGACGCTGTCTAGATGCAGATGGTGCATCTGGTCCTGCAGTCCATGGTGATTCAGTTTGCAGAATTCCAGAAAGTGAGCGTGCTCTGGTGAGAGGCCCACTATGCTGACTCGTACTTCTTTGAACATTTCTTCTTCTTGTATATTGTCTGGTCGTGGAGGCAGATTTCATAAGTCTCTTTCCTTTGGTGAATTTCCTGTCCTCTTCATCAATTTTTCGCTGAACATCCTTGAAGAATTCGTCCCATTCTTCTGTATCGTAATCTGAGCTGTCTTCATTGGCTTCGTTTGGTTTGTCTCGAGTTGAGACGCCTGGTTCTTCTTTAACAGATGACCTCCCGGGCATCATTGCCACCAGTAACAGAATCAACCAGGAGAATGCCATTGATTCTAGTACTTTGAGTTTAAGAAAGTGTCCTGTGAAACCAACTCAAGAACATATGAAAAATTGTCAATTTTGAAAAATTTGAAAACATTGTACCTAGACAATCATAATCATGTAGAGAAGCCAAGAATCAAATTAGTTTTCCAAAAAGAATTTTAAAAATAGATCAATTCCATGATTTACAAAAATTCCTCTTTTATGCCCTAAAACCGAATTTTTAGAAATCGAAGCCTAAAAACTCGTTAATCAAGTAAAATCCCAGCATAAAAGCAAAACTAATTGACCCAGAGTTCTTATTTCAAAAGAAATTTGATCAAAAACCATTCACAAACGAAAAAGTTCCAATTTTTCAACTCACGTTTGGTGAAAAACCATAAAAACTGAGAAAAACCGAGTTTTGATCATGAAAACTTACTTGAATCCGAAGAACTTTGAGTTTTGAAGCACCAAGAAGCAAGAAATCTAGAGAGAGAAACTCTAGAGGCTTGAAAACCAGAGATTAGGGTAAAGAAATCAAGAATCTGTATGTTTCTATATAAAACCCTATCCGTGATCCGGATCGGCCGAGAATGTGATCCGGATCGGCTACCCGCAGGAAAAATCCTGCGTTCGGGATCCGGATCACTTGTCCCGATCCGGATCGGCTACACCTTTTTCTTGAGAAAAATTTAGAAAAACACAATAAAATCCAGAAAAAGTATGTAAGCACTTTACCATGTCAACTTCAAACAAATGGCATCGTTTCATGCAACAAGAAATAGATTATGCAAAATCTATCAAAAATATCCAAAAATGAAACGAAGATTTACGAAAGTTAAAACACTTAAAGTTGAACAACTTCAATTACATCTATCCTGATCCTATGTGTAATGTCTTTATCAAATCATCAATTTCAGTAAAGAAAATGAAGTACCAAGATCAATAGATGTTTGAAATCCCAGATAAGTTAGATAATATATCTAGACAATCTGTTGAAGGAGTGGCTCTTTGAGCATCTTTTAAAAAAAATCCCACCTTATACCAACCATGAAATACGACTGAGTCAAGTATTTCAATATGAATTTCATCAACAATTTTCAAACAAAAATTTGCTTTTCATTCATGGAGTATCTTTTTTTTTCATTTTCTCCATGTGGTGGTAGTTTTCACACTCCTCATTGGGATGTAACTCTTTCCACATCTTTTGAGCATTTCACATTTCATTGACTCCCCCTCAATTGGCTATCAATTATATAATATATAAGGTATTCAACCAAACCATTGATCTCGAATTCATACTCGACTAAGCAATCAAATATGATAATGACTATACCAAGAGATCATTGAGAGAGAAATTGACTTTGATCACTTAAAAGATGGTTTAATTAACGTAAATGATCATTGCAACATTGAAATATTATGACATCAAAACATAATAAATTTCTAAATGCATAAAAGGATGCAATTAAAGTCAATTATGATTTATGCTCAATTAGTGTGCTATGTACAGAACATAGATAAAGAACAAAACAAAAACAAGAACAAAAACAAAACCTAATCTAAGCAAAGGTTTCAAAAGAGTTTATTTCAAGGAAAGCATGCCAATTGCTTTACGCAAGTGAATAAAACGTTTTTGATCCAAAGGTTTTGTTAAGATGTCGGCTAATTGATCCTCAGTTGAAATATATGACAGTTGAAGAATGTTTGATTCAACTAGCTCTCTAAGAAAATGATATCTAAGTTCAATATGTTTTGTTCTAGAGTGCAACACAGGGTTTTTTGAAATGTTAATAGCACTAGTGTTGTCACATAAAATGGTTACCGAAGATGTTGAAATTCGGAAATCGCTCAACACGCTCTTCATCCAAATCAATTGGGTTGAACAACTTCCTGCAGAAATGTACTCCGCTTCGGCAGTCGAGAGTGCTATGCAGTTCTGCTTTTTACTGTGCCATGCAACAAGGCAGTGGCCGAGATAGAAGCATGCACCACTCGTGCTTTTCCGGTCATCCACCGATCCAGCCCAATCGGCATCTGAGTATCCAACAATATCCAAAGTCGTTCCCATAGGATACCAAATTCCGAAATTGATTGTACCTTTGATATACCGGATGATCCGTTTCACCGCTTTCAGGTGAACCTCCTTCGGTGCTGATTGATATCTCGCACAAATCCCAACACTGAAGGATATATCCGGGCGACTAGCCGTGAGATATAGTAGACTTCCAATCATACTGCGGTACAGTTTCTCGTCTACATTCTCACTTTGTGATTCACTTCCAAGTCCCTTATGGCTAGTTCCCATTGGAGTCGGAAAATCTTTAGAATTTTCAAGATCAAACTTTTTGACCAACTCCAGTGCATACTTGGATTGACACAAGTGAATTCCTTCATCGTTTTGCTTAACTTGTAATCCAAGAAAATAGTTCAACTCGCCCATCATGGACATCTCAAATTCGCTTTCCATGGTCTCCGCGAATTTAGAAGCATCATTATCTCTTGTTGCTCCAAAAACAATGTCATCAACATAGATTTGAGCAACTATGAAATTGTTTTGATAATGCTTCACAAAGAGAGTCCTGTCAGCTCCCCCTCGAGTGTAGCCCTTTTCCAAAAGGTGCTTTGTCAACCTTTCGTACCATGCTCGCGGTGCTTGTTTCAGACCGTAAAGAGCCTTTTTCAGTCGAAAAACATGGTTAGGTAGTTTATGATCCACAAAACCTTTCGGTTGAGCTACATAAACTTCCTCATTTAAAAATCCATTTAAAAAGGCGCTCTTAACGTCCATTTGAAATAATCTGATTTTAAAATGACAAGCGATCGCAAACAATATACGAATGGACTCGAGTCTAGCTACAGGGGCGAAAGTTTCATCAAAGTCTATACCTTCTACTTGAGAATAGCCTTGAGCAACTAACCTTGCTTTGTTCCTGATGATAGTACCTTCTTCGTTTTTCTTGTTCTTGAAGATCCATTTGGTACCTATCACATTGTGTTGCTTCGGAGGCTTCGTCAGTTCCCAGACTTTGTTTCGCTCGAATTGATGGAGCTCTTCCTGCATTGCTTTAATCCAATAATCATCTTGGAGAGCTTCATCAACATTCTTTGGTTCGATTTGTGATACATAGCATGCAAATCCGCAAACCAATTGTCTCCGTGTTCTAACTCCTTCTTGTGGATCTCCAATTATGTTCGACTCAGGGTGATCCTTGGAGATGCGTAACGTTTGAGGTAGAGGAGTAGGCGGAGGTACACGAGATGATTCCTGCACATCAGATAAGCTTGAAGAACCGTTAGATGCATCAACGTTATTATCGAAAGAATTGTTAGAGGAAGATGCATTAGCAGGTGTATCATCATCAAGAGAGATATCGAGGGTAGATTTTTCAGATTCAAAATGAAAAGCTTCATCTACCTTAACATTTATCGATTCTACGATCGTCTTAGATTCTAAGTTAAAAACTCGATATGCTCTGCTGTTTGTAGAATAACCTAAGAAAATCCCTTCGTCACTTCGAGAGTCAAATTTTCCAAGGTTCTCACGATCACGTAAAATAAAACATCGACTCCCAAAGATGCGAAAATATTTGATGTTAGGTTTTCTACAAAACCAAAGTTCATATGGTGTATTCAAGGTCCCCGGGCGCAAATACACGCGATTGATAACATAAACAGCAGTGTTTACCGCTTCAGCCCAAAAGTAAAAAGGTAAGTTCCGGCTGTGAAGCATCACACGTGCCATTTCCTGTACGACCCTGTTTTTGCGCTCGACTACACCATTTTGTTGAGGTGTGTAAGGTGCGGAGAATTCATGTTTAATGCCATTAGAAATGCAAAAATCAATGAATTTGGAATTTATGAATTCACCACCTCTATCACTCCTAACTCGAGTAATCCTATCATTCTTTTCTATCATAATACGATTGCAGATTTCGAGAAAAGAATCAAAGGTATCAGCTTTTTCTTTTAAGAAGGCTACCCAAGTATATCTAGAAAAGTCATCAACCAACAAGAAAATATACCATTTACCTCCCAGAGATGGTTGACGAGTTGGCCCCATTAAGTCCATATGCAAAAGTTCCAAAGGCCGTTTTGTACCTATGTGGTTCAAATTCTTGTGTGCAGTCCTAGACTGTTTTCCCTTTTGGCAACCGCCACACACAAGGTTTTGTTCAAAAGAAAGTTTTGGAACCCCCTTGACCACATCTTTATTTGAAATTCTAGAAAGTTCCTTAAAGTTTATGTGACCTAGCCTTTCATGCCAAAGTGTTTCATTTTTCAAAGATGCTAGGTTACATTTTTCAGAAATCTTAGAAGGAACTACATAACAGTTGTTTTCTGATCTAACCCCCTTTAAAAAGAAAGCATGGTTCATGTCAGTTACAGTGCATTTATCAGATGAAAAATTAACTGAATAACCACTATCACACAGTTGACTTATGCTTATGAGGTTAGTCTTAAGGCCATGAACAAATAATACATTATCTAGAACCGGGCCATCTGGAATAGCTACCGTTCCCTTTCCAACAATTTTGGAAGACCGACCATCTCCGAAAACAACAAGTCCTCCGGAGTTTTTCTCAAATGTTTGAAAACAGTTTTTATCGCCGGTCATATGACGGGAACACCCGCTATCCAGGTACCAAGACGAACTATCATATGCATGCAAAGAAACATTGGTAGCAAGACAGGGAAAGATCTCACCTTTGCGCACCCAAACCTTTTTGAAGTGCGTTGGTAATGGTCGTGAGGTTGATTTCCTAGGTGAGGGCGTCTTGCTTGAAGAATTGCTGCTCCTTGATGATGTTGTCTTGAGAGATGTGCTACCAAGGCTCTTTTCCTTTGAATGAATTGAACTTGTTTTCCGAGGAGTAGCCCTTTTGGTAGTCGTTGCAAGATGTGCTTGAGATGTGCGTTTAGCTTCCGTCTTGCAATTTCTTCTTATGTGCCCTGAAATGCCACAACGAAAACATACCTTGGTTCTTGTCGATTCCGAGGAAGATGTAGTAGGTTCGTTGTCGTTGCTTGTCGTGAACACCGATGTCGGAGGAGGAGATACCGACTGGGGCACAAACACTGTACCACTCGAACTTGGAATGTCTCCAGTTTGAGTGTATCCGAGGCCGAACTTATTTCTTTGACCGAGACCAAGAAGTCTGTCCAACTTACTCCTTCCAGAAGAAAATCTCTTTAAGTCATCCTTTAGTTGGCGTATGGTCTCTGTCATTTCCAATTTTTCTTGTCGAGCCTCGCCGTTGAGCTTCAAGAAGTAATTCGCTTTGTTCACCATATCCATATAATTCTTCTCGAATTGCTCATTGGACTCTTGAAGGGAAACATTTGTCTTAATCAGATTGTCCCTTTCCACTTCAAGATCGGTTGAGATAGAGGTTACTCTTTTTACTTCATCTTCAAGATCCTGTAATCTCTCTTTCAACCCCTTGTTTTGTTTAGCCAATTTCTTTGAATCCCTCAAAAGCTTATGGTAGGCTAAAACAAAATCTTCACCTTCCGAATCATCTGATTCATCGTCCGTTGCAATCTTTTCAACAGTGGAGTTGGACAGTGAGTCAGATGTACTTGCCATTAAGCACATGAAGGGAGAAGATGTAGTGGACGCGTGGAAAGCTGTCGCGTTGTCTTCTTCATCACTTGACGATGACTCATTTGACGTGGAGTTGTCATCCCAAGTAACTACTTGCATCGCTTTCTTCTTAGCCGGATTCTTGTTGGGACATTCCGTTGCTATGTGGCCGTAGCCTCGACATTTGAAACACTGAACTTGTCCCTCAGAACTTTTCTTATCCTTTGAGAAGTTCTCTTGATTTCTTGACTTGTGACTATGAAGGACCCTTGCCTTTCTTCGTCTTTCCGAAGGATTGAGGTTTGCTTGAATTTCCCCTTCGAAAGTTGCGGCGAAACTTCCTTGTCAAGAGAGCGAGCTGCTTCTCAAAGTCCTCCATAGAAATGTTCTCGTCGTCGTCCGAGGAGGATGAATCCGCGTCTTCTTCTTTAGTTGATTTCAATGCGTAACCTGAAGACTTAGAAGAGGATGCCTTTCCAGAAGAATAGTTAGTAGGAAAAGTCATTTCATAAGTTTGTAAAGCACCTACTAATTCTTCTACACGCATTTCGTCCGGGTGTTTAATTGTTTCAATGGCTGCGACCTTCGGGCGAAATCGTTCAGGAAGAGTTCTTAGAATTTTTCTTACAACTTTAAATTCTGGAATCTTCTCTCCCAAGTTAGCACATGAGTTCACGATATCTTGCAATCGTGTGTAATAGTCAGTGAAGGATTCATTCTCTGCCATAGAGATAGAGTCAAACTTGCTCGTGAGCATTTGCAGTTTCTGAATCTTCACTAAGTTAGTTCCCTCATGCGTAACTTGAAGAATATCCCAGATTTCCTTCGCTGTCTCACATGCCGAGACGCGAGAGAACTCAGTTTGTGACAAAGCATTAAATAGAGCATTAATCCCTTTGCCATTGTAAGAAGATAAGTCTATCTCTTCCTTGGTCCATTTCGACCTAGGTTTTAAGGTGCGAACATCATCTAAAATTTCAGTTGGATTAGACCATCCTAATTCAATTGATTGCCACACCCTTTCGTCGATGGAAATTAAGAAAGCTTTCATCCGTACTTTCCAGTACGCATAATTAGTTCCATCAAAGAAAGGGGGTCGATTGATGTTTCCACCTTCAACCATTGTTTACAACCCTATTCCCGCTCTGATACCACTTGTTGGGTTTAGGTTAATAAGGATCTAATAGGGGAAAAAACACCTAGAGGGGGGTGAATAGGTGTAAACAATAAACACTCAAAAAATCATTGTGCGATAAAACCCAATGCGGAAAAATAAAAGAACACACAAGATTTTTACGTGGAAAAACTCCAAACCGGAGTAAAAAACCACGGGACCGATAACACGGCGAAATCCACTAGAATTAACACACGTACAAGGTGATATAGCGTACTCACTGACGACTCAACCTCTTACCATACGCTCCTAGTAGATCTTCTCCGCTCGCTCCACGACGCTTCTCGAATCCACGATCCGCGCCCAACGCTGAATCCACAGCGTCCAACGTCGAGTCCACGACGTCCAACCGAATCCACGGTCTTCACCCAATGGCACGCTTCGAATCCACGAACGCACCTCGCTCCGAATCCACGAGAGCGATAACACCTTGAATCCACAAGGCCACGCGAGTCCACGCGCCGATTTTGGGATAAATCGTTGTTTGTTTGGGTGGTGATGATCCGCCGAATACTTAGATTAAAGATAGATCGGAAATACCATCTAAGTATTCATTGATTTGATTCTACTCAAAATGTGAGTATGGAAAACCTAGAATCAAATCAATCAATATAGATGAAGAACCATTGAATAGATCTAATGATTTCCGTTCTTCTCTATATATGTGGATTTTTCTTTTCGGCTATCTTTTCTTAACCAGCCGATCTATTGCGGATGCCCTAGAAATGAAATGGAAGGGCTATTTATAGGTTAGAAACCCTAGGAAGAATATTCGGATCAAAAACAGCCTTTTCTGGAAAGAAATCCCGACGGCGATCCGGATCAGATCTGGCGATCCGGATTGCAGAAGCATAAAGACGATTTCCAGAAAATTGCCTGTTCGGGATCCGGATCGTAGTCACCGATCCGGATCGTTCATACAGTTTTACCAGAATATCATGTTCGGGATCCGGATTGCAATTCCTGATCCGGATCGAAGAAGCACACAGGTAAAACTAGTGTTCGGGATCCGGATCAGAGAGTGCTGCGATCCGGATTGAACCAGTGTATGAACAAACACCTTTCGGGATCCGGATTGAAAGCCACGATCCGGATCCTGAACATGTCCCATGTCCAGTTTTTGATGAATAAGCAATTAAAACCTCTTCCAGGTGTTTCTACACTATAAGAAGTATTCGGATCATCAAAATTCTTTAGTTAAACGTACCTGATCCTTTTGAATTCTTCTTTCTTGAGATTGAGGTAGACGATCCAAAATTTCTTCATCTTCAATCTTCAAGACTTAACACATTCACGAAATACGCCAACTCAAATTCCGTAACAGCAGGGTCGTGTTCGGTGATGATGAGGAGACTACTTGAGAGCCTCCTTGTGTCAAGAGTTTACGCAGTTGCTGAACTGCGCGCCCCATGTGTTGAGGGAAGAGGCGCATAGGATATGTGTGTCTGGGAGTGGATTGCGCCAGGATACCTTTTAGCTCGTTGGGTCCCTCCATTACGGATTAAGGACGCCTCAATGGAGTAGGCGTCGGGTGTGGAGCGTGGCGTTGCAGTTCCTTTGGATTGGGATCTGCCACCAAAGGTGAGGTCTGATAAGGGCGCTTGGCGATGGGTGATGGAGGACAGATCAGTCGACAGAGGCGTTCCCGATTTCTTTTTCCAGGGTAATGGATTTCTGAGACGCCAGAGGTCGGGCGGACCCCGATGGCAGCATCAGCATCAGTATCGGCAGCAGCGGTGGCATGGATGTTATCTGCGGAGGGCCACTTTTGTCACCCGGTGTGAGCAGAGGCAGAGATCGTAATTCCTTTGTGGTTAGTCTTGATATTTGCGGGCAGACTGAGCGACGACCACCTGCATCGAGAGGTTGAGTCTGTGCCGCCCGGTTGGAGGGCGTCACGGTAGTGGATCTAGCTGTCGCAGGGATGAATTCATTATGGCAACATCAGTTAGTGGTAGGACGGTTACCACGTGCATGGGAGGTTCAGATTTTCGATCACACTTTGCATGTGGAGGAGTATTGTTGGTCCTGCCTCGTGCAGATTGAGTTCTGGATTTCGCCAGCAAACCTGATGGTCTTGACTCCGCTGCGGGATTGTGATGTGGTACGTGGTTGGACTGGCTGGCTCGGTATTTCTTGTCGCGTCGTTGGTTGTGCCGCGAGGACGGTTTTCTTGGGGAGCCAGGCCAGGAGGTGTTTGTGTACCGGGGTTGCTTGAGGGTTCTCTTCGCCTTTATGGTTTTGACTTCGCGAGCGAGGCGGATGTTTCGCCGTGGGTGCGTAGCCTTTTTGGCTAGCATAGTTGAGGGGCCTATGGCGGCCCCGGGACTCGGGGACACCCATTTTGTTTGCGAGTTCCCGGATGTTTTCCTATTGGAGTTGACTAGCATGCCACCAGTTGGGGAATTGAAGACGCAACTCCAGGATTCATTGGATAGGGGATTTGGTCTGACCTAGTGTGTAGCCTTGGGGAGTGCCGGTGCTATTCGTGATGAGGAAGGATGGTTCACTTCGGCTTTGCGTGGATTACCGAGAATTGGATGAAGTGACCATCAGGAACAAGTACCCTTTGCCGAGTTTGGAGGAATTGCGGACCAGCTGCAAGGGTCTTGTGTCTTCTCGAAGATTGATTTGCAATCTGGTAACTACCAATTGAAGGTGAAGGCTGAGGACTTTTCGAAGACAGCTTTCTGGTCACGGTACGGGCATTATGAGTTCACAGTCACGCCTTTTGGATTGACTAATGCCCCTGCTGCAGTTATGGATTTGATAAACTGGATTTTTCGATCGTACGTGGATGCGTGATAGGGATGCGTGATGATACAGGAGAGCTGGGTAATTGCTTATGCATCTCGATGGCTTAAGGATTAGAGATCAATTCCGAGCAATCAGTCGGGGGACTTTATAGTGGATACTTCGGGGGTATGGAGGTATGGGGACCGAGCTTTATGCTGTTGGACTTTGTGGTAGGATCACCGGGGGCCCTGCGAGGAACGGATGCTTTTTATCGATATAGACTACTTGGTCACTCGAGCGACTAGCTCAGCCGTACTTGGATAAGGTGGTGAGGTTACGTGGAGTACCCGCCTCTATTATGTAGCAGATAGAGACCCGAGGATTTCTTTGTGTTTCTGGAAGAGTTTACTGCTATATTAGGGGCTTGGGTCGTTGTTGATTGGATATCTACCCCCCTACTTGTTCGCGGTTCCAGCTTGAGGGATGACCTTGGTTTCGAGAATGAAACTTTTCTTAGTGGGGGAGGATGTAATGACATAGACTTTGGTGTGGCCTTCCCCCTGTGATCCGTGGTGTGGGACACCTATTATTGGTGTGTCGGAGTTGTAACGCATCAAATGGATGTGCTGGATGGACTCAGTGAGGCTTTGGATCAAGCCTGTCCTTCGGCGGTTTTTATCGAATTTTAGAAGTGGTTTCACACAAAATGGACATAAGATTTGGATTCAGCGCGGAAAAATGATGGAAATTGACTACTTTGATGTATTTTTCTGAGTCCGGACGCCGAAAACAGACACCCGAAAGTTTTCTGTGTTTTTGGGTGCACAGGGGGAGCCATGGACCGCCGGGCCGCCACATGGCGGAGCCGGATTGGCCGGCGCATCACGCGCGGTCCATGGAGGCGCGCGGCGGGAGCATGGACCGGGGCGAGGACACGTGGCAGCCCCGGGTTTGTCCGTTCAGCGCGCGCGGTTCACGCGGGGGCGCGCGGGCAGGTCGGGCAGGCCTGACAGGAGCGCGGGCAGGCGCGGTTCAGAGCGGTTGGGTGTGCCAGGTGGCGGTTTTCTATTGGCTGGCTGAGGACATGTGGCAGCAGCGAGTTGGCTGGTGCAGGAGGCGCGGTCCACGGAGTGGCGCGGGCGAGGACACGTGGCGGCTTTCGATTGGCGGGCTCACGAAGGCGGGGTCCACCGAGGCGCACGGGGGGTGCCTCGGGATGCGTGCGTGGCAGGTGAGGCAGGCGGCGTGGCAGGCGAGCGCGTGGGCGCTATTAGGGGCCTGTCAGAGTGGGTCACATGGCGCCCGCTGATTCGTGGACGTCACCCACCCGCGTTGACCGACGCGGGCCACGCAGCAGCGCCCGGGCGCGCTTGCACGCGCTGTCCCGTATTTGGGACACGCGTCAAGCGCAGGTGGATCTAGGCGCTGGTCGGACGGGGTTGCGGGGCGCGATTTGTGCACCCTATTTTTTCGGGCGCACGAATCTTTGGGCCGAATTCGGCCCAAATCCGAAAAAGTGGGTTTTTCGGGCTGGGCCTATAAATAGGCTCCTTTCAGCTTCCTTTTGCTCTTTTTCTGAGCTGTTTCTCTGGAGGACTTCTACAGAGAATTTATTCATCTCGCTCTCCTCCACCCTTTGATGGAGTTCTAGGATTTTTGGAGGTCACTACATTGACGTTTTCGGCATTTCGGCGTGCATCGACGCTTCTTTCCCGGCGGCCTTTTTTGTCGCGTTTCGATGCGCGGACTCCCCTGGGCTACCCCAAAGGAATTTTTAGGCGATTCTTGCATCGGTGTTTCCACGACAGGTAGGGCTATGATTCTTATATTTACAGTTTCTTCCCATTCCAAGGTTTTCTTGTGGTTTTTGGATCTTTTTGTGACTCCATTTTCTGGGATGGAGTTTTGGACAACATGGGAGTAATTGTGGGGTATCTCGGCCTAGAAGCATCGAAATGAGGAGTGCAAGTACTTGATCTTCATCTATGCGTCGCAAGAAATATTGTCGTGATTTTTATGGAATTTCGGAGGTTGTCTCGAAGGTGAAAATCCTACCTTTTCTGGGCGGATTATTACACACTTGTGTTTTGGGAGTTTCACGAGTACCGCGGTGTTTAATTTGTATCTTGGCCTACAGGTGTCAGAATTGGACGTGTGAGTGCTCGTTTAGCATCTAATCGACACGAGGATCGCAACGGTTATTTTTTTGGATTTTTTCGAGATCATCTCTCAGGTAAAATTTAGCCATTTTCGGGACTGATTGTATGGACAGCGGTTTATTGTGCATTTTTGGATTAATTGTACGCCGTTTGGGTTATCGTTGCAGTGTGCCGTGTTTACCTGGAGTGAGGGCGTATTTGGGCTGTGCTTCGCGTGCTTTGTGATCGATGTGGGTGGTTGTTGTTTACCTCTATTTTGACATGCTCACTAGGATTATTAGAGTGATCCTCCTGTGTTAGGATTATTGATTAACAATTGGGTTGAAACTTATGGATGCTTGTTTGGACATATGGATTGCTATGTTAGCACTTAACCTTGCATGTGGATTTGACTATGATATTGGTGCAATGTAATTTACCTTGTTGGTGGGTACCACTTGCGGATTTTGGACATGCATAGGTGGATGGTTCAGGTGATTAGTGGTTTATGTGAGAATCATGATTGTTGTTACTCTTTACATTCCTTTACAAATGAGAAAACTTGCATGCTTGAATGGACATCTAGATAGGCCATCTTTTATTGCTACACTATCATGTTGGGATTTGACATAGGAGAAACCCTCTTTGTTCTGTCACCTTTCTTTCTAAACTCTAGATATGTTGCTCGGGTTCGTGCAGGGGTTTGGGATAATGTAGCCGAGGCCTGGATTGAGGGGTATTGCGGCAACCGCGGATATTGGGCGGTTGACCGGGTGTCAGTTATGGGACATGTGTCACGCCCCGGAGTAAACCAAAACCCGGGCCCGTCCACAGATCCGCCGTTCACACGGAATTTTTCGTATACACAAAGCGCTGGTAACATACTCAGATATAAGAGATATAATAAAAGAGTATATAAACAGAGCCGAACTAAAACTAATACATCTCAGATTGAAGCTAAAAAATAAAAGTAAAATATAACCCTCAATAAGTACAAGTGTCTCTCCCAGCTCACCAAAAAAAAAAAATACAAACAGCTGGCTAAAGCCAGGCCCAAAATAAAGATACAACTGTCTGAGAATAAAAAAGGGTACAACCAAAACACTGCTAAGCTCGTAGACGTGGTAGACGATCTATCTAGTCCGCAATCCTCTTATCACGGTCTGCCGAAGACGGCCCAGCAACTCCCGCAGAGGACTCTGCAAAACAAAGGGAGAAAAAGGAAAAAGGACAATGGGGGTGAGAACTACTATAAAATAGTAGCCTCCTTCTAATGGGTTAAGCCTCAAACTCTGACGTGCCTACTAGGTCTACCAGAGGCAAAAGAAATGGGAAAGAAAGGTGGTAGGCTATAAATAAAGTGCCGATAGATTAAGCTACCACTACTATACCTCTATATGCAGTGCCAAAAAGAGTAACTATATGAATGCATCAGTGAATGTCCCTGCCTGAATAAACCCAATCAATGGACCAGTAAAACTAGTACTGCCTGCTGTGCTGCCATATCGGGTATGCTGGCCTACGCATAGCACCGATGGGAAGAAAGAGTCTCAAGGACTCTAAGCCTGCCTGTCGCACACTCCGGAGTGGCACTCTAGGGGAGCGATCCACATGAGTAAAGTAATAAGTCACAAGTAACATAATATAGCAGGACTGGATCACCACTATG
The DNA here is from genome assembly GCA_029168755.2 of Tillandsia fasciculata. Classification (NCBI taxonomy): domain Eukaryota; kingdom Viridiplantae; phylum Streptophyta; class Magnoliopsida; order Poales; family Bromeliaceae; genus Tillandsia; species Tillandsia fasciculata. Next base: position 11,085,772 of record CM054950.1, read on the forward strand.
CTCAAGTGGGAAAACTCGTCCACTAAAGAAACCCCGATCCCCAATCTGATGCACAAGTAAAGATCCGGTCAACCGCCCTATATCCGCGGTCGCCTCAACACCCCACAAATCCCCAATCTGATGCAACAGCCGGTGTCCGGTCAACTGCCCAAAATCTGCGGTCGCCGCGATGCCTGACTAACAAGTCCAACCTGTCCCAAATTCCAAGATCCTGCCTACACTATCCCAAACCCTCTGCTCTCACCCGAGCTACAAGTACCCTGAGTCTAAAAATAGAAAGGAGAAAAGTAGAAAATATGGTTTCTCCTAAGTCAAATTCCAGCATGATAGTATACCAGAAAAAGGTGGCCTATCTAGATGTCCATAGAAGCATGCAAATGTCCTCATGATGATAAAAGAAATACAGGTATCGATGTTCTTATATTTATTAGAGCATGCTATTTCAGGATAATAATGATCGCATAAGAACACTATGTACTAATATGACATGTGTTAGCCTATACAACATGCATATTAATTACTCACAAGGTACTAATTGGCATTCCCTTTTAGCATGATATTACAATTTCTAATAACCAATTTCACATGAAGACAAGTACTAACATAATATCCTTGAACTCATACAAGCATGCCAATTTTATCCATAGGGTGCAATTAGCCTTTTAACACAAGGATTACTCCAATATGCCTAGTGGGTAGTAAAAAATAAGAGGTTCACAACGATCACCCACCTCGAGCGCTAATCCAAGTCTAAACACACCCTCGCTCGAGAAGTACAATGCTCGCTGCGAGAACTGCAAAAACGCCCAAAACGGTGCCCGATTAAACACACAAATAAATACATAGTCGCTGTCCACAAACCAGTCCAGAAAAAGCTCCATTTTCACCTACGAGATGAACTCCGAAAATTCCAGAAAAACACCACTGTGATCATCGCGACGAGTAGATAGAAATCGAGTACTTACACGTTCCGTTCCGACACCTGTAGGCCGAGTTACAAAATAAACAACGCGGTAAGCACGAAATTCCAAGAAAAAATCCTGTCCAAAAATCTGCCCAGAAAAAGTGAGATTTTTACCTTTGGAAAACCTCAAAAAAATCCAGAAAAATCACGATGATGATCCCTGCGATGTGTAGATGCGAAACGAGTACTTGCACGCCTCAATCCAACGCTCGAGCGTGATGAAATCGCAGAAAAAACTCGGTGCGGTCCAAAACTCCGCCGTAGAAAAAGGGGGTCACAAGATGGCCAAAAACACCCAGGAAAAACTCAAACGAGGGGGAGCTGAAATATGAAAGTCGTAACCCTACCTGTCTTGAAGACAACAGTGTAAGAATTGTCGAAAAATTTGTCGGAGTAGCCCGGGGGAGTCTGCACACTGAAACACAACGGAAAGGGTCACCGTAGAAGGAACGTCGCGACGTGCCGATATGCTGTAGAACTCGATGCAGATGCTTCCTAAAATCCCAGAAACTCTCCAATGAATGCTCCACAAGTAGGTGAAGAAGTTCACTATAGAACTCTCTGTGAAAATCTGGCCAGAAAAGAGAGGAAACAGAGCTATTCGGGCCCTATTTATAAGCCCAGCCAAAGAAATCCCATAATTCCATCTGTGTCCCCGGTTTCGGGTGCTCGGCCCACTTTCGGGCGCCCGAAACCGCTGACGGTCGGCCCACGATGAGCACCCGAAATCCCCTGGGTTTGACACGTGTCCCAAACACGGGACAGCGTGTGCAAGCCCAGCGTATGATGGCCGCGTGTCCCGCAGGCGGTCAGCGGGGGTAGGTGGCGCCAGCGAATAGCGGGGCGCCACGCGTCCCCGTGTGACTGTTCACACGTGCGGGCAGACGGGGTAGACAATCTATCTAGTCCGCAATCCTCTTACCTCGATCTGCCGATGACGGCCCAGCAACTCCCGTAGAGGACTCTGCAAAACAGGGGAGAAAAAGGAAAAAAGGACAATGGGGGGTGAGAACTACTATAAAAACAGTAGCCTCCCCCTAGTGGGTTAAGCCTCAAACTCTGACATGCCCACTAGGTCTACTAGAGGCAAAAGGGGAAAGAGAGGTGGTATGCTAAAAAAAGATATAACTGCTGATGAAATGAAGCTACCCCTACTATGCCTCTAAATGCAAAGCCAGAAAGAGTAACTATACGAATGCATCAATAAATGAGTCTACCAACATAACCCAATCAGATGAACCGGTATAAACCCCGGTACTGCCTGCTCTGTCATCAATCTCACGAACTCAGTATATCCAACTATCCAACTGACCGGCACCCGTCACGGTCTAAAGCCTACTTCGGAGTGGCACTCGAGGGGAGCGACCAACACCAGTAAAGTATCTCAGTAGCAAGTATCATAAGTATCATAAATCAGCACGACTGGATCACGACTCTGATCAAAGTGGAAAAACCCATCCACTAAAGGAAAACTCGATCCCCATCTGATACAATAGTACAAATCCGGTCAATCGCCCAGTATCCGCGGTTGCCGTAATGCCCCACAATCCAAAGACCCATAACCGACCTCCGGTCAACCGCCCAATATTCGCGGTTGCCGCACTATCCTGCCATCCACAATCAAATCCAACCTGTCCCAGACCCAAAGTCTCGACTACACTATCCCAAACCCCTACTCGAACCCGAGCAACCTGAATCTAGAAAGAAAGGAGAAAGAACAAACATGGTTTCTCCTAAGTCAGATTCCACATGATAGTGTAGCAATAAATGATGGCCTATCTAGATGTCCATATAAGCATGCAAATGTCCTCAAGGAAATGAAAGAGAGTAAAGCATATAAGATCCACTAGGGTATAAACAACATGCCAGAATCCCTAATGAACTACACCTGTCCATAATCTATGGTCCGTCAAAAGAATGATCAGAATAATACCCGCACATAGATCTAGCCTCCTACTCCATCGAGTAATCATATCATAAAAGACTATGTGCAGCATGGCATGCTAAAAGATCACTACTATAGTATATCAATCTGCATGATCTAGGCCATTCCTCAAGCTTCCATCTCGATGCTAAATATAGTACAATTAAACATGCATGCTAACAATCACATAGGGTAATCTCCTTAGGTAAGCTTTTACTATTTGTTATCATGGATATCCAAATCCTGCAAGTCCTCAATAATATTTAACATGAATATTAATCCTGTAATTTCCTTATACAATCATCCTTCCTAGCTTACCTCACAATAACATACAATGTACCCTAAACATGCATGCATTCTAACATAAAGAATTAGAGAACCGTCCACCGGTTCTGGAGATTGTTACGGAATTTGAGTTGGCGTATTTCGTGATTGTATTAAGTCTTGAAGATTGAAGATGAAGAAACTTCGGATCGTATACCTCAATCTCAAGAAAGAAGAATTCAAAAGGATCAGGTACGTTTAACTAAATAATTTTGATGATCCGAATACTTCTTATAGTGTAGAAACACCTGGAAGAGGTTTTAACTGCTTATTCATCAAAAACTGGACATGGGACATGTTCAGGATCCGGATCGTGGACTTTCAATCCGGATCCCGAAAGGTGTTCGTTCATACATTGCTGCAATCCGGATCACAGCTTGTACAATCCGGATCCCGAATGGGATGTTTTGTGAAAATGTATGAACGATCCGGATCGTGGATTATGATCCGGATCCCGAACAGGTGATTTTCTGGAAACTGCATTCTGTGCGTCTGCGATCCGGATCGTGGCTTATACAATCCGGATCGCCGTCGGTAAAACTTTCCAGAAAAGTTTGTTTTTGATCCGAATATTCTTCCTAGGGTTTCTAACCTATAAATAAACCCTATGGTCATTTCTCTAGGGTGAATCTAATAGAGCCGTCATTTTCACATATCATTTTATACGGCCTTAGATCCACATATAGAGAAGAAAGGAAATCAATAGAAATGATTCTATGTTTTCTTCATCTATATTGATTAGTTTGATTCTAGGTTTTCATACTCACATCTTGAGTTGAATCAAACTAATGAATACTTAGATGGTATTTCCGATCTACTCTTGATCTAAGTATTCGGCGGATCATCACCACCCAAACAAACAACGATTTACCCCAAAATCGGCGCGTGGACTCGCGTGGCCTTGTGGATTCAAGGTGTTATCGCTTTCGTGGATTCGGAGCGAGGTGCGTTCGTGGATTCGAAGCGTACCATTGGGTGAAGACCGTGGATTCGGTTGGACGTCGTGGACTCGACGTTGGACGCTGTGGATTCAGCGTTGGGCGCGGATCGTGGATTCGAGAAGCGTCGTGGAGCGAGCGGGAAGATCGACTAGGGCGTATGGTAAAAGGTTGAGTCGTCTGTGAGTACGTTATATCACCTTGTACGTGTGTTAATTCTAGTGGATTTCGCCGTGTTATCGGTCCCGTGGTTTTTTGACTCCGGTTGG
>CM054950.1:11090290-11134389 GCA_029168755.2 Tillandsia fasciculata
GACAATTGTTTTGCGGATTCGCCCTTCTACGTATCTTTGATCGAACCAAGAAGGTTGATGAAGCTCTTCAAGATGACTGCTGGTGAAGGCAATGCAAGCAGAGCTCCATCAAGTTGAGCGAAAAACAAGTCCCTGGGAATTAACGAGCCTCCTCCGAAGAACACAATGTGATAGGACCACATGGATTGTCAAGAACAGAAAATGAAGATGGTACTATCATCGGAACAAAGCAGTTTAGTTGCTCAAGGCTACTCTCAAGTAGGAAGGTATAGACTTGACGAAATTTCGCCCCTGTAGCTAGACTCGGAGTCTATTCGTATCTTATTTGCCGATAGCTTGTCATTTTAAAATCAAATTATTTTAAAAGGACGTGAAGAGCGTCTTTTTAAATGGGTTTTTTAAATGAGGAAGTTTATGTGGCTCAACGAAAGGTTTTGTGGACCACAAACTACTAACCATGTTTTTCGTCTGAAAAAGGCTCTTTACGGTCTGGAAACAAGCACCGCGAGCATGGTACGAAAAGGTTGACAACGCACCTTTTGGAAAAGGGCCTATACTCGAGGGGGAGCTGACAGGACTATCTTTGTGAAGGCATTATCAAAATAATTTAATTGTAGCACAAATCTATGTCGGATGACATTGTATTTGGCGCAACAAGAGATAATGATGCTTCTAAATTCGCGGAGACCTGGAAAGCGAATTTTGTGAGATGTCCCATGCGGGCTAAGTTGACTTATTTTTCTTGGATTACAAGTTAAACAAAATGATAAAGGTATTCACTTGTGTCATCCAATTATGCAAGGGAGTTGTTATTTTTTATTTCGTCATTGGGTTTTATTGCGCAATGATTTTTTGAGTGTTTATTTGTTTACACCTATTTTCCCCCCCTCTAGGTATTTTTTTCCCCTATTTAGATCCATATTAGTATAACCCAACAGAGGGGGGGGGGGGTGAATAGGTCGAATATCCACAAAACGCTCAACACTGCTCAGTGCAAATTAAAAGTAAATGAGAAAAATAAAACATCACATTGAGATTACGTGAGAAACTCCAATAGGAGTAAAAACCCACGGAACCAACAACGCAATAACATCCACGAAGGAATAGAAAGATTACAACTGGGATTACCGACCCACGGACTCACACCCCTCCTCCACTTCTTTGGATGCTGCGACATCACCCGACTGCAGGTCCACGCACTAACAGTCCGATCCACCAACGCCACTCGAATCCACGAGCAACACTTTTTCAATTCCATGAAACACCTTCAACACACGAATCCACAATGCCACGTCAAATCCTTGACGCAATCTCAGCCTTAACAGAACGTATGGCTTCGATGTGATTCTTACTTAGAATAACATTAGAGAACAATGGATAAAATTCTAAGTAAAGATTAGATTCAATTCGAGCAAAAAGAATATCGTTAAAAACCGTCGAAGTGACCTAAGATAGCGATGAGATGACGATAAAAACCTAGCCTCTAGGGTTGCTCTCATGTTTCTTGTTGGGTTGTATGAAATATGGATCTAAATAGGGAAAAAACACCTAGAGGGGGGTGTATAGGTGTAAACAATAAACACTCAAAAAATCATTGCGCAATAAAACCCAAGCGGAAAAATAAATGAACACGCAAGATTTTTACGTTGGAAAAACTCCAAACCGGAGTAAAAAATCACGGGATACCGATAACACGGTGAAATCCCTAGAATTACACACGTACAAGGGTGATATAACTACTCACAGACGACTCAACCTTTTACCTAAGGCTCCTAGTAGATCTTCTCCCTCGCTCCACGATGCTTCTCGAATCCACGATCTGCGCCCAACGCTGAATCCACAGCGTTCAACGTCGAGTCCACGACGTCCAACCGAATCCACGGTCTTCACCCAGTAGCACGCTTCGAATCCACGAACGTACCTCGCTCCGAATCCACGAGAGCGATTGCACTTGAAATAACAAGGCCATGCGAGTCCACGCGCCGATTTAGGGTAAATCGTTGTTTTTGGTTGTGATGATCCGCCGAATACTTAGATTATAAATAGATCGAAATACCATCTAAGTATTCATTGATTTGATTCTACTCAAAATCTGAGTTTGGAAAACCTAGAATCAAATCAATCAATATAGATGAAGAAACATAGAATTAATCTATTGATTTCCTTTCTTCCTATATGTTGAATTTTTCTCTTTCGGTTGTATTTTTCTATTATTTTCGGATGCCCTAGAAAATGAATAAAGGGTCTATTTATAGGTTAGAGACCATTGGAGAAGATAGGATCAAAAACTGCCTTTTCTAGAAATTTTACGGACGGCGATCCGGATCGGATTTCGGCGATCCGGATTGCAGTAGCAAGAAAGACGGTTTCCAGAAAAATTAGTTCAGGATCCGGATCGAAGTTCCTGATCCGGATCGTTCATACAGTTTTCACCAAACACCAACGTTCGGGATCCGGATTGCAAAGCCTGATCCGGATCGTTCAAATACAAAGGTAAAACTAGTGTTCGGGATCCGGATCAAAGGATGCTGCGATCCGGATTGAACCATTGTATGAACGAACACCCTTCGGGATCCGGATTGAAAGTCTGATCCGGATCCTGAACATGTCCCATGTCCAGTTTTTGATTTTTATGCAATAAAAAATTCTTCCAAGTGTTTCTACACTACAAGAAGTATTCGGATCACCAAAAATCTTTAGTTAAACATACCTGATCCTTTTGAATTCTTCTTTCTTGAGATTGAGGTATATGATCCAAACTTCTTTCATCTTCAATCTTCAAGACTTAACACTTTCACGAAATACGCCAACTCAAATTCCGTAACAATCTCCCCCTTTGGCGGTTTCGTGACAAAACACAAATCCACTAAAGAAAATTCAAAAAGGATATTTTTGTTGCTATCACCATACAACAAAAATTTACAATGGAGATCCAAAAATTAAAAACATGAGATAAACTCCTAAAACAGACTCTAGACTTAGACATCTGTACTCTCTGCAAAAGAAATCATTCTTGACAAAAAGATCATGAGATACCTCAAGAATATCTAGCATACAAAACCAAGCAGAGATGAAGTTTATACTCACCATGACATTTAGTAATTCAGATATGTAATAAGATCAGAATCAATCATTGACATATCTTCTAAGCAATAAGATTCCAAATGTCATAATTTTGCTTTGTTAGTAATCAAACAACTTGTTAGTAATATACATGTCCAAATAGTTAGTCAAATAGTTAGTAGGGACATGCACAAATCACCAAATAAAACCCAAAAGTTGTAATACTTACCTTCCACCAAAGTCAAAGTTTGAGTTCGTTCAAAGTTCTCACACAAAGTTTTCTTTCTCTACTTCTCCCCCTTTTTTGTCACAAACAAAGCCAATAATTACAAAAGAAAAAAAGAGAGGTTAAAAGGTTTAAGACAAAGCAAGAACTTTGAGAGTTGAGGAAATAAAACAAACCAAGAACGTAAAAAACCTGCAAAAGAAAAGATTAGACAAAAAATTTATGCAGAATCGTCAGAGCTGATACACCCAAGCTTCTGAAACATTTTCTTGATCGTTTGTTCATAGAAGCTTGTTCCTTCTTAACTTCCTCTGACTTCTTTCTTGACTTCTTTAAGATCCTCTTTCATTTCAGCGAACTCAACAGACATGCGTTCTTGCTCGTTCGAGAGTCGCTGTTGTTCCTTAAAAATTGAGCTTACTGAAGCATCATCATCAGAAGTTGATGGAGGTGCTTGCTGTGTAGGTGGAACAGGAGGTTAGAAGTTTGCTTGTGGTCGAGCTCTTTGTCGGTAGGAGGAGATGGAGGATCATCTTGTTTTCGTCGAAAGAGACTTCACAATTGTTGTCTCATTGATTTGCCCAAACTGTACATATATGAGCTCGCACTTGTGTCAACTTTAAACTTTCTAAGGATGCGCATAATTATCATTGGATAGGGTAGTCTCTCTGTGGGTGAGAATGTTCCACATAACGCGCCATCCTTGACCAATGAGATAAGGAATATTCAAGTTGCACCCATCGATGCGGCTGGATTTCCAAGAAGATAAAGGAATAACACATCCTGTCCCATCGAAGAACCTTCGTATTCATGTTGGGAAGAATGTTTGTAGCAGACAATGAAGTTTATATACCGTACTCCGGTCGAAGCTCTTTTGAGAAAACAGAATTTCCGGTCGACAAAGTATCCGGAGACAAATTCCATTACCAACCACTCTCCAGGAGTTGTCGTTGAAGCTTGTTTTTTCAGGTAATGGAGTCCATCACTTCTGGCTTTCATTCCTAGCACTTCTCCAATCAATTGGGGTGTGACTTTGATCTTGATGTTTTTGACCAAAGTGTGAAATTCTCGACGTCCTTGATCTTGATCAACTAGACTTGAACCGTTCTGATAAAACATACGTACTGAGTGAGGACAATACCCAGTAGTCTCAGGAAGTTGCATATGGGAGCAAGACCGGCCTGGTCAAACAAAGTTTCCAAGAATGTAGATCGTTCTTCATCGGTTGGACATTGACATGTCTTTCGCCAATACATTCCCTTTTTCTCAAAATCTTTGATTTTTGCTGAGCTGATGAAATCCTGATGAGGAGGCTGGCTAGCAATTGGTTCTTCAATTGAGATACCCCGAGCACTCCCTCTTTTTCTTGCAACACTCTTTCTTTTTTTTTTTGTTCCGACGGACTTGGATCCATGGAGCTTTTTCCTTTTCTGCAGCAGTAGGTGGCGGCTTTGTCTTCGAAGCTTCAGCCGTTGCCTTCCCTTTTGAGACAACAGGGACAGTGTCCTCGACCTCAAGATTGTCCCAGTCAATAGAGTCCGTCTCCGTATCCGTCTCGAGTCACTATGGGTCTTCTTTGTCTGCCTAGCCCTTTTGGCTTGACAGTATTTTTGGCATGGACCATGGCAGTGAGAAGAATATGATCCAAGTGATCACCATTGCTGCAAGGTGCTTTAAGAAATTGGAAATCCTGTGAAGATAGCAATCAAGAACACGAAATCGTCAATTTTCAAAAATTTGAAAATTGTACCCAAACAATCATAATCATGTAGGAAGCCAAGAATCAAATTAGTTTTGCAAAAAGATTTTAAAAATAGATCAATTGCATGATTTTCAAAAATTCCTATTATGCCCTAAAACAGAATTTTTAGAAATCGAAGCCCAAAAATTCGTTAATCTTGAGAAAACCCAGCATATAATCAAAACTAATCTACTCAGAGTTCTTATTTCAAAAGAAATTTGACCAAAAAAAACCATTCACAAACGAAAAAGATAGAGAAATTTCATCACGTTTTGGTGAAAATATAGAAAACCTGTGAAAAACCGAGATTTTGATCAATAAACTTACTTGGAATCGAAGAATTGAGAACTAGTTAGGAAAGCTCCAAGATGGAAGATTTCTTGAGAGAGAAACTCTGGAGGCTTAAGAACAAAAGAGTGTAGCAAAAGAAATCAAAACCCTCTTGTTCTTATCAAAACCCTACCGGATCCGGATCGGATCGAGATTCGATACGGATCGCCACCCGCAGAAATAAGCCCTGCGTTCGTGATCCGATCAACTTAGTCCGATCCGATCGCTCCAACTTTTTCATCAAAAAATTCAGAAAAATTTTATAAATCAGAAAAGTATGTAAGCCTTAGCATATCAACTTTAAACACCATCATCGTTTCATACAACAAGAACTAGATTATACCAAATCTATCAAAAAGCTTCAAATGAAACGCAAATTAGGGAATTAAAAACTCTTAAGTCCACAACTTCCTCACATCTAACCTAAACCTGATCTTATGCGTAATGCCTGTTGGGTTATAAGTAATGGATCTAAATAGGGGAAAAACACCTAGAGGGGGGTGAATAGGTGTAAACAATAAACACTCAAAAAATCATTGCGCAAATAACCCAATGCGGAAAAATAAAGAACACGCAAGATTTTTACGTGGAAAAACTCCAAACCGGAGTAAAAAACCACGGGACCGATAACACGGCGAAATCCACTAGAATTAACACACGTACAAGGTGATATACCGTACTCACAGACGACTCAACCTTTTTCCATACGCTCCTAGTAGATCTTCCCGCTCGCTCCACGACGCTTCTCGAATCCACGATCCGCGCCCAACGCTGAATCCACAGCGTCCAACGTCGAGTCCACGACGTCCAACCGAATCCACGGTCTTCACCCAATGGCACGCTTCGAATCCACGAACGTACCTCGCTCCGAATCCACGAGAGCGGTTGCACCTTGAATCCACAAGGCCACGCGAGTCCACGCGCCGATTTTGGGGTAAATCGTTGTTTGTTTGGGTGGTGATGATCCGCCGAATACTTAGATCAAAGATAGATCGGAAATACCATCTAAGTATTCATTGATTTGATTCTACTCAAAATGTGAGTATGGAAAACCTAGAATCAAATCAATCAATATAGATGAAGAACCATAGAATAAATCTATTGATTTCCTTTCTTCTCTATATGTGGATTTTTCTTTATAAATGATATTTGAAATGACGGCTCTATTTGGATGCCCTAGAAAATGAATATAGGGTCTATTTATAGGTTAGAAACCATTGGAAGAATATACGGATCAAAAACAAACTTTTCTGGAAAGTTTACCGACGGCGATCCGGATTGGATTTGGATCCGGATTGCGGAAGCACAAAAGACGGTTTCCAGAAAAATCCTGTTCGGGATCCGGATCGTAGTCCACGATCCGGATCGTTCATACAGTTTTACCAAAACATCAATGTTCGGGATCCGGATTGCAATTCATGATCCGGATCGTTCAAGCAAACAGGTAAAACTAGTGTTCGGGATCCGGATCAGGAATGCTGCGATCCGGATTGAACCAGTGTATGAACGAAACACCCTTCGGGATCCGGATTGCAAGCCACGATCCGGATCCTGAACATGTCCCATGTCCAGTTTTTGATGATTAAGCAATTAAAACCTCTTCCAGGTGTTTCTACACTATAAGAAGTATTCGGATCATCAAAATTCTTTAGTTAAACGTACCTGATCCTTTTGAATTCTTCTTTCTTGAGATTGAGGTATACGATCCAAAGTTTCTTCATCTTCAATCTTCAAGACTTAATACATTCACGAAATACGCCAACTCAAATTCCGTAACAATCTCCCCCTTTGGCGGTTTCGTGACAAAACACAAATCCACAAAAGAAAATTCAAAAAGATATTTTTGTTGCTATCACCATACAACAAAAATTTACAAAAGAGTTCCAGAAATTAAATACATGAGATAAACTCCTAAAACAGACTCTAGACTTAGACATCTGTAATCTCTGCACACAGAAAGCATTCTTGACAAACAAAATCGTTAGATACCTCAAGAATTGAAACATTCAAAAACAACTACAGAGATAGAGTTTTTCTCATCATGACATTTGAAAAATTCAGATATGTAAGAGAATCATAGTTAAAACCAACATATCTTCTAAGCAGTCAAAAACCAAATGTCAAAGTATGTTAGTTCAACATCAACTTGTTAGTCATATTACATGCCCAAATAGTTAGTCGAATAGTTAGTATAGAAGCATGTCAAAATCACAAAAAAAAAAAAACAAAGTTGAGTTGAGGTCATACTTACCTTACTTAGTCATTGATATTCACAATCATTGTTCAAAGTTCTTTGCAAACTCTCTCTCTCTCTCTCAACTCTCTCCCCCTTTTTGTCACAAAACAAAGCCAAAACGTAGCAAGAGCTACAATATGTAAGGAGAGAAAAAAAAAAAAAAAAAAAAAAAAAAAAAAAAAAGAAAAAAAAACGTAAGTTCTAATATATGCACAAACTGAGAACTAAAGTAAAGAGAAAAACAACGTCCTGAAAACTAGAACCAAAGTAGACAAAATGAACAGAAGGTGCTGCTCAGTCTGAAGAATCTGAACTAGTACAGCTCAGCTTGCTCAAAATCCCTTTAAGCAAATTCTTAAAATTTGAGTACTTTTTCTTGATCTTCTTGTGTTCAGAAGAAATCTGCTGAAGCTCTTTCGATATTCTCTCTTGTGTAGCAGAGAGTCGTTGTTGTTCCTGACAAATCGATTCCAAAATCTCTGTCTCAGTTGTCCGTGCCTTTGAGTGCGATGGACGCTGTGTAGATGCAGATGGTGCATCTGGTCCTGCAGTCCATGGAGATTCAGTTTGCAGAATTCCAGAAAGTGAGCGTGCTCTGGTGAGAGGCCCACTATGCTGACTCGTACTTCTTTGGACATTTCTTCTTCTTGTATATTGTCTGGTTGTGGAGGCAGATTTCATAAGTCTCTTTCCTTTGGTGAATTTCCTGTCCTCCTCATCAATTTTTCGCTGAACATCTTGAAGAATTCGTCCCATTCTTCCTCATTGTAATCCGAGCTGTCCTCATTAGCTTCGTTCGGTTTGTCTCGAGTTGAGACGTCTGGTTCTTCCTTAACAGATGAACTTCCGGGCACCATTGTGACCAGTAACAGGATTAACCAGGAGAATGCCATTGATCTAGTGCTTTGAGTTTGAGAAAGTGTCCTGTGAAACACCAACTCAAGAACATATGAAAAATCGTCAATTTTGAAAAATTTGAAAACATTGTACCTAGACAATCATAATCATGTAGAGAAGCCAAGAATCAAATTAGTTTTCCAAAAAGAATTTTAAAAATAGATCAATTCCATGATTTTCAAAAATTCCTCTTTTATGCCCTAAACCAGAATTTTTAGAAATCGAAGCCTAAAAACTCGTTTATCTTGAGAAAACCCAGCATAAAAGCAAAACTAATTGACCCAGAGTTCTTATTTCAAAAGAAATTTGATCAAAAACCATTCACAAACGAAAAAGTTCCAATTTTTCAACTCACGTTTGATGAAAAACTGTAAAAACCGAGTTTTGATCAATAAAACTTACTTGAATCCGAAGAACCTTGAGTTTTGAAGCTCCAAGAAGCAAGAGATCTAGAGAGAGAAACTCTAGAGGCTTGAAAACCAGAGATTAGGGTAAAAGAAATGAAAATCTCTATGTTTTTATAAGAACCCTAGCCGTGATCCGGATCGGATCGAGAATGTGATCCGGATCGGCTACCCGCAGGAGAATCCTGCGTTCGGGATCCGGATCACTTGCCCCGATCCGGATCGGCTACAACTTTTTCTTCAGAAAAATTTAGAAAAATCATAAAATCCAGAAAAAGTATGTAAGCACTTTACCATGTCAACTTTAAACAAAAGACATCGTTTCATACAACAAGAAATAGATTATGCAAAATCTATCAAAAATACCCAAAAATGAAACGAAAATTTACGAAAGTTAAAACACTTAAAGTTGAACAACTTCAATTACATCTATCCTGATCTTATGTGTAATGCCTTTATCAAATCATCAATTTTGGTAAAGAAAATGAAATACCAAGATCAATAGATGTTTGAAATCCCAGATAAGTTAGATAATATATCTAGACAATCTGTTGAAGGAGTGGCTCTTTGAGCATCTTTTATTAAAAATCCCACCTTATACCAACCATGAAATACGACTGAGTCAAGTATTTCAATATGAGTTTCATCAACAATTTTCAAAGCAAAAATTTGCTTTTCATTCATGGAGTAGATTTTTTTCTTTCATTTCCTCCATGTGGTGGTAGTTTTCACACTCCTCATTGGGATGTAACTCTTTCCACATCTTTTGAGCATTTTACATTTCATTGACTCCCCCTCAATTGGCTATCAATTATTTAATATATAAGGTATTCAACCAAACCATTGATCTCGAATTCATACTCGACTAAGCAATCAAATATGATAATGACTATACCAAGAGATCATTGAGAGAGAAATTGACTTTGATCACTTAAAAGATGGTTTAATTAACGTAAATGATCATTGCAACATTGAAATATTATGACATCAAAAGCATAATAAATTTCTAAATGCATAAAAGGATGCAATTAAAGTCAATTATGATTTATGCTCAATTAGTGTGCTATGTACAAAACATAGATAAAGAACAAAACAAAACAAGAACAAAAACAAAACCTAACTAAGCAAAGGTTTCAAAAGAGTTTATTTCAAGGAAAGCATGCCAATTGCTTTACGCAAGTGAATAAAACGTTTTTGATCCAAAGGTTTTGTTAAGATGTCGGCTAATTGATCCTCAGTTGAAATATATGACAGTTGAAGAATGTTTGATTCAACTAGCTCTCTAAGAAAATGATATCTAAGTTCAATATGTTTTGTTCTAGAGTGCAACACAGGGTTTTTAGAAATGTTAATAGCACTAGTGTTGTCACATAAAATGGTTACCGAAGATGTTGAAATCCGGAAATCGCTCAACACGCTTTTCATCCAAATCAATTGGGTTGAACAACTTCCTGCAGAAATGTACTCCGCTTCGGCAGTCGAGAGTGCTATGCAGTTCTGCTTTTTACTGTGCCATGCAACAAGGCAGTGGCCAAGATAGAAGCATGCACCACTCGTGCTTTTCCGGTCATCCACCGATCCAGCCCAATCGGCATCTGAGTATCCAACAATATCCAAAGTCGTTCCCATAGGATACCAAATTCCGAAATTGATTGTACCTTTGATATATCGGATGATCCGTTTCACCGCTTTCAGGTGAACCTCCTTCGGTGCTGATTGATATCTCGCACAAATCCCAACACTGAAGGATATATCCGGGCGACTAGCCGTGAGATATAGTAGACTTCCAATCATACTACGATACAGTTTCTCGTCTACATTCTCACTTTGTGATTCACTTCCAAGTCCCTTATGGCTAGTTCCCATTGGAGTCGGAAAATCCTTAGAATTTTCAAGATCAAACTTTTTGACCAACTCCAGTGCATACTTGGATTGACACAAGTGAATTCCTTCATCGTTTTGTTTAACTTGTAATCCAAGAAAATAATTCAACTCGCCCATCATGGACATCTCAAATTCGCTTTCCATGGTCTCCGCGAATTTAGAAGCATCATTATCTCTCGTTGCTCCAAAAACAATGTCATCAACATAGATTTGAGCAACTATGAAATTGTTTTGATAATGCTTCACAAAGAGAGTCCTGTCAGCTCCCCCTCGAGTGTAGCCCTTTTCCAAAAGGTGCTTTGTCAACCTTTCGTACCATGCTCGCGGTGCTTGTTTCAGACCGTAAAGAGCCTTTTTCAGACGAAAAACATGGTTAGGTAGTTTATGATCCACAAAACCTTTCGGTTGAGCTACATAAACTTCCTCATTTAAAAATCCATTTAAAAAGGCGCTCTTAACGTCCATTTGAAATAATCTGATTTTAAAATGACAAGCGATCGCAAACAATATACGAATGGACTCGAGTCTAGCTACAGGGGCGAAAGTTTCATCAAAGTCTATACCTTCTACTTGAGAGTAGCCTTGAGCAACTAACCTTGCTTTGTTCCTGATGATAGTACCTTCTTCGTTTTTCTTGTTCTTGAAGATCCATTTGGTACCTATCACATTGTGTTGCTTCGGAGGCTTCGTCAATTCCCAGACTTTGTTTCGCTCAAATTGATGGAGCTCTTCCTGCATTGCTTTAATCCAGTAATCATCTTGGAGAGCTTCATCAACATTCCTTGGTTCGATTTGAGATACATAGCATGCAAATCCGCAAACCAATTGTCTCCGTGTTCTAACTCCTTCTTGTGGATCTCCAATGATGTTCGATTCAGGGTGATCCTTGGAGATGCGTAACGTTTGAGGTAGAGGAGTAGACGGAGGTACACGAGATGATTCCTGCACATCAGATAAGCTTGAAGAACCGTTAGATGCATCAACATTATTATCGAAAGAATTGTTAGAAGAAGATGCATTAGCAGGTGTATCATCATCAAGAGAGATATCGAGGGTAGATTTTTCAGATTCAAAATGAAAAGCTTCATCTACCTTAACATTTATCGATTCTACGATCGTCTTAGATTCTAAGTTAAAAACTCGATATGCTCTGCTGTTTGTAGAATAACCTAAGAAAATCCCTTCGTCACTTCGAGAGTCAAATTTTCCAAGATTTCGCGATCACGTAAAATAAAACACCGACTCCCAAAGATACGAAAATATTTGATGTTAGGTTTTCTACAAAACCAAAGTTCATATGGTGTATTCAATGTCCCCGGGCGCAAATACACGCGATTAATAACATAAACAGCAGTGTTCACCGCTTCAGCCCAAAAATAAAAAGGTAAGTTCCGGCTGTGAAGCATAACACGTGCCATTTCCTGTACGACCCTGTTTTTGCGCTCGACTACACCATTTTGTTGAGGTGTGTAAGGTGCGGAGAATTCATGTTTAATGCCATTAGAAGTGCAAAAATCAATGAATTTGGAATTTATGAATTCCCCACCTCTATCACTCCTAACTCGAGTAATCCTATCATTCTTTTCTATCATAATACGATTGCAGATTTCGAGAAAAGAATCAAAGGTATCAGCTTTTTCTTTTAAGAAAGCTACCCAAGTATATCTAGAAAATCATCAACCAACAAGAAAATATACCATTTACCTCCCAGAGATGGTTGACGAGTTGGCCCCATTAAGTCCATATGCAAAAGTTCCAAAGGCCGTTTTGTACCTATGTGGTTCAAATTCTTGTGTGCAGTCCTAGACTGTTTTCCCTTTTGGCAACCGCCACACACAAGGTTTTGTTCAAAAGAAAGTTTCGGAACCCCCTTGACCACATCTTTATTCGAAATTCTAGCAAGTTCCTTAAAGTTTATGTGACCTAGCCTTTCATGCCAAAGTGTTTCATTTTTCAAAGATGCTAGGTTACATTTTTCAGAAATCTTAGTAGGAACTACATAACAATTGTTTTCTGATCTAACCCCCTTTAAAAAGAAAGCATGGTTCATGTCAGTTACAGTGCATTTATCAGATGAAAAATTAACTGAATAACCACTATCACAAAGTTGACTTATGCTTATGAGGTTAGTCTTAAGGCCATGAACAAATAACACATTATCTAGAACCGGGCCATCTGGAATAGCTACCGTTCCCTTTCCAACAATTTTGGAAGACCGACCATCTCCGAAAACAACAAGTCCTCCGGAGTTTTTCTCAAATGTTTGAAAACAGTTTTTATCGCCGGTCATATGACGGGAACACCCGCTATCCAGGTACCAAGACGAACTATCATATGCATGCAAAGAAACATTGGTAGCAAGACAAGGAAAGATTTCACCTTTGCGCACCCAAACCTTTTTGGAATGCGTCGGTAATGATCGTGAAGTTGATTTCCTAGGTGAGAGCGTCTTGCTTGAAGAATTGCTGCTCCTTGATGATGTCGTCTTGAGCGGTGACTACCAAGGCTCTTTTCCTTCAAATAGTTTGCAGTTGTTTTTCGAGGAATCGCCTTTTTGGTAGTCATTGCAAGAGGTGCTTGAGGTGTGCGTTTAGCTTCCATCTTGCAATTTCTTCTTATGTGCCCTGAAATGCCACAACGAAAACATACCTTGGTTCTTGTTAATTCCGAGGAAGATGTAGTAGGTTTGTTGTCGTTGCTTGTCGTGAATACCGGTGTCGGAGGAGGAGATACCGACTGAGGCACAAATACTGTACCACTCGAACTTGGAATGTCTCCAGTTTGAGTGTATCCGAGGCCGAACTTATTTCTTTGACCGAGACCAAGCAGTCTGTCCAACTTACTCCTTCCAGAAGAAAATCTCTTTAAGTCATCCTTCAGTTGGCGTATGGTCTCCGTCATTTCCAATTTTTCTTGTCGAGCCTCGCCGTTGAGCTTCAAGAAGTAATTCGCTTTGTTCACCATATCCATATAATTCTTCTCGAGTTGCTCATTGGACTCTTGAAGGGAAACATTAGTTTTAATCAAAATATCCCTTTCCACTTCAAGATCGGTTGAGATAGAGGTTACCCTTTTTACTTCATCTTCAAGATCCTGTAATCTCTCTTTCAACCCCTTGTTTTGCTTAGCCAGTTTCTTTGAATCCCTCAAAAGCTTATGGTAGGCTAAAACAAAATCTTCACCTTCCGAATCATCTGATTCATCGTCCGTTGCAATCTTTTCAACAGTGGAGTTGGACAATGAGTCGGATGTACTTGCCATTAAGCACATGAAGGGTGAAGATGTAGTGGACGCGTGGAAAGCTGTCGCGTTGTCTTCTTCATCACTTGAGGATGACTCATTTGACGTGGAGTTGTCATCCCAAGTAACACTTGCATCGCTTTCTTCTTAGCCGGATTCTTGTTGGGACACTCCGTTGAATGTGGCCGTAGCCTCGACATTTGAAGCACTGAACTTGTCCCTCAGAACTTTTCTTATCCTTTGAGAAGTTCTCTTGCTTCTTGACTTGTAAGTTGAAGAACCCTTGCCTTTCTTCGACTTTCCGAAGGATGGAGTTTTGCTTGAATTTCCCCTTCGAAAGTTGCGGCGAAACTTCCTTGTCAAGAGAGCGAGCTGCTTCTCAAAGTCCTCCATAGAAAGGTTCTCGTCGTCGTCCGAGGAGGATGAATCCGCGTCTTCTTCTTTAGTTGATTTCAATGCATAACCTGAAGACTTAGAAGAGGATGCCTTTCCAGAAGAATAGTTAGTAGGAAAAGTCATTTCATAAGTTTGTAAAGCACCTACTAATTCTTCTACACGCATTTCGTCCGGGTGTTTAATTGTTTCAATGGCTGCGACCTTCGGGCGAAATCGTTCAGGAAGAGTTCTTAGAATTTTTCTTACAACTTTAAATTCTGGAATCTTCTCTCCCAAGTTAGCACATGAGTTTACGATATCTTGCAATCGTGTGTAATAGTCAGTGAAGGATTCATTCTCTGCCATAGAGATAGAGTCAAACTTGCTCGTGAGCATTTGCAGTTTCTGAATCTTCACTAGGTTAGTTCCCTCATGCGTAACTTGAAGAACATCCCAGATTTCCTTCGCAGTCTCACATGCCGAGACGCGAGAGAACTCAGTTTGTGACAAAGCATTAAATAGAGCATTAATCCCTTTGCCATTGTAAGAAGATAAATCTATCTCTTCCTTGGTCCATTTCGACCTAGGTTTTAAGGTGCGAACATCATCTAAAATTTCAGTTGGATTAGACCATCCTAATTCAATTGATTGCCACACCCTTTCGTCGATGGAAATTAAAAAGGCTTTCATCCGCACTTTCCAGTACGCATAATTTGTTCCATCAAAGAAAGGGGGTCGATTGATGTTTCCACCTTCAACCATTGTTTACAACCCTATTCCCGCTCTGATACCACTTGTTGGGTTATAAGTAATGGATCTAAATAGGGGAAAAACACCTAGAGGGGGGTGAATAGGTGTAAACAATAAACACTCAAAAAATCATTGCGCAATAAACCCAATGCGGAAAAATAAAAGAACACGCAAGATTTTTACGTGGAAAAACTCCAAACCGGAGTAAAAAACCACGGGACCGATAACACGGCGAAATCCACTAGAATTAACACACGTACAAGGTGATATACCGTACTCACAGACTGTGATGACCTGGATCTCCGCAGAGCTGTTGCGGTGCTTTGTGGTGGCTACTGGGGCCCTACGCGGTGTGCGGGAGGTATTTGGGGCTTTTACGGAGTGACCAGCAGCTTCTGGAGGCTTACGGGGCATGTCGGCGGTGTTCGGGCGCCAATTTGGACACAAGTGTTGGACTCCGGGCTTCAAGTGGATCACGTGGGTGATCGGGGGACCCCATCGGGTGTTTAGAGGAGTTTGCGCGCTAAACGGATATCGAGATGGGCTCGGCGCGAAATTTGGACCAAGAATACTTTCCGGGGGCTTTCGGCAAATTTTAGAGTGAGAATTTGGCGAAACGGACGTCAAAATCGGACTCAGCGCGCGAAAACGGTCAAAACAGTGTATTCGCGGCATTTTTGGGCTCGGGTTACTGTTCATGCCGGAATAGTAACCCCGGCGATCGCCGGCGGCGGCCGCGGCGGCGGCGGCGGCGGAAGGCGGCGGAGGGCCCTCGGGCAGGCGGCGCGCGGCCGCGGGCAGCCGCTGAGGGCGCGGGCAGGCGCGGCAGGGGCGCGGGCAGGCGGCCGGTCCACCGCGCGGGCGTGCACCAAGGCGGGGACACGTGGCGCCTGGTGGTTGGCTGGCTCACAACACCCGGTGCAGGGAGTCGAGCGGCGGTGCATGGATTTGGGCGGAGCCACGTGTCGGGTTTGGATTGGTGCGGTGCATGGAGGTTCGTGCACCGGGTTCAGCAGACAGAGGCGGGACACGTGGCGCGATGCTATTGGACGGTCAACTGTGCGGGCTGAAGCTACTGTGCGGGCAGGCGCGGCGGTCGGCTGGTCGGACACGCGTCGGGCGACGGCGCGCCCCGTACGGCTGTCCGCTGTGCGGATGCGCGCCGATCCCCTGTGGGGGACGCGTGTCGGCGACTGGTTGGATCCGCCCGGTCGGACGGGGTGCGTCCGACCCGGGCTGGCGGATCCGGGCCGGATTTCGGCCCGAAACCCTTTAAGAAGTGGTTTTCTCCCTTTATTTGATCCTTAGGGTTTTTGAGAGGGGTTTTTCTCTCTTCCTGTTGAGATTTAGCCCGAGCTCCTCTCTGGGACTTTTCTTCCTCTTCGAATTCCCTATCTACTGTAGCATCCCCGAGAGTTTTGGAGGTTCGGATCCCGAGGTTTGCGAATTTTCCGGCGCGGCGCGACGATTGTTCTTCGATTTTCAGATTCGTCGCTTCTCGGTGTTCAAGCTCCCCTGGTTCTCCCCGACATCGTATTTTCACGATTTTTGCGCCATCGGATTCTAGACAGGTAGGGCTTCAATTCATCCTCTAATGGGTTTCTCCTGGTTCTGAGGTTTT
Organism: Tillandsia fasciculata; assembly: GCA_029168755.2. Taxonomy (NCBI): domain Eukaryota; kingdom Viridiplantae; phylum Streptophyta; class Magnoliopsida; order Poales; family Bromeliaceae; genus Tillandsia; species Tillandsia fasciculata. The sequence continues at coordinate 11,107,058 of CM054950.1, forward strand.
GATGATGATTTTGAGGCTTCTTGTTGACCCTTTTTCCGTCGCGGAGTTTTTGGACAGCACCAACTTGTTTTGGCGATAACTTTGCGCTCGAGCATCGAAACGGGGCGATTCAAAAGGGGATTTGCATCTACACATCACGAGGAGTCTACTGGAATTTTCTTGGAATTTCGTGGATTTTCCCTGAGGGTGAGGAATCTCTTTTTACAGATGTTTTTACTGCTGTTTTGGGATGAGAGTATCGTTGAGATAGTCCTCTTGTCGATTTTCGTTCTCAGCACAGAAAAATCGTGGGAAAACGTGCAGGTACTCATTTCGACCGTATCGTCGCGTAGATCGTGATAGTATTTTTCTGGAGATTTATTGGGCACGTTTCGCAGGTAAAAATTATCGAACAGTGAATCTGATTTTAGGGGACTGAATTCTGGATTAAACTTGATTAGTAATTTGTCGGTATTCTTTGGGACCTTTGGCACAGTGTCGCGGAGGTTTTTGGAGATCGAGCGCGGACTTCGCCGTCGGACCTTGGATTTAGCGCTCGAGGTGGGTACCGTTGTTTAACCTCCTACTTATGATGTCCCCATTAGGCCTATTTGAGTGCTTTTATTACCTTGCTAAATGAATCGGTAAAAGTAAATAAGTGGCAGGATAATTGGGAATTGGACGATATTGCTTATACACATTGGGACCTCTTATGTTGATGAGATGAATGGACATGGGATTACTTGGCAAATGGAAATTTAATTAGTGGCATACCTTATCTTGTGGAATGATAATAATAATTAACCCTGTTTATAAATAAAGGACTTTGCATGCTTGATTGGACATTTAGTTAGGCCACCTTTTTCTGCTACACTATCTTGATGGCATTGACTTAGGAGAAACCATGCTTTTCTATTCTTTTGTCTACATTTGGGGGATAGTACGCTCGGGTTCGAGCAGGGGCTGGGATAGTGTAGTCAGACAGTTGTGGGTATTGCGGCAACCGCGGACAGTAGGCGGTTGACCGGATATCGATTATTCTCCCCGATTGTGGATCTTGGACTTTGGGACAGGTAGGCTTGATGGCAGGGTATTGCGGCAACCACGGACCTTGGGCGGTTGGCCGGACAGTGGTTATTGCATCAGATTGGGTATCGGGTCTTTTAGTGGATGGGGTTTCCCACTATTGGTTTGTCTTGCATCGGGTTGAGATCGGGTCTCCTTTTAGTGGATGGGTTTCCCACTTTGATCAGAGTCATGATCCAGTCCTGCTGTTTTGGTACTTGTTACCCAGGTGTTATTATGGTACTTGGTACCCAGACATTATACTCGTGTGGGTCGCGCCCCTCGAGTGCCACTCCGGAGTGTGCGTTTTACAGGCTTCGAGTCCTCGGGACTCTCATCCCCTTTCGGTGTTATGTGGGGCCAGCATATCCGATTGGGCAGGCACAGCAGGCAGTACCAGTGTTTACTGGTGTATCGATTGGGTCTAGGCAGACAGGCATTTACCTTCTGATGCATATATTTAGCTATATTCCTAGCTGGCATTTTAGAGGCATGTAGTGGTAGCTTTACCCATCATCAGCAGTTTTGTTTCAGCTTACCACCTTTGTTCATTCTTCCGCCTCTTATAGTCCTGGTGGGCACATTTGAGTTGAGGTTTACCCACTAGGAGGAGGCTACTGTTTTATAGTAGTTCTCACTCCCCACTGCATTTCTTTTGTTCTTCCCCTTTGTTTTGCAGAGTCGTCTGCGGGAGTTGCGGGACCCTCCTCAGCGGATCGAGGTGAGTGGATCGCGGATTAGATAGCGGTCTACCCAGGCACCAGTTATGTTACTAGATGTACCCCGGATATTCTCAGATACTCTACTTTTCATTTCATTTTGGGTCCGGCTGCGTCCGGCTGGTTGTATTTGATTAGTGAGCTGGGAGAGACATATGTATTATTGAGAGTTATTTCTGCACTTTACTTTTCAGCTTTATCTGAGATGTACTAGTTCTAGTTTAGCTCTGTTTATGCTCTTTTATTATATCTTTTATATCTGAGCAGGTTACCAGCGCTTCGTATACACGGAAAATTCCGTGTATACGGCGGATCTGTAGACGAGCCCGGGTTCTGGTTTACACCCGGGGCGTGACACAGACGACTCAACCTTTTTCATACGCTCCTAGTAGATCTTCCCGCTCGCTCCACGACGCTTCTCGAATCCACGATCCGCGCCCAACGCTGAATCCACAGCGTCCAACGTCGAGTCCACGACGTCCAACCGAATCCACGGTCTTCACCCAATGGCACGCTTCGAATCCACGAACGTACCTCGCTCCGAATCCACGAGAGTGGTTGCACCTTGAATCCACAAGGCCACGCGAGTCCACGCGCCGATTTTGGGGTAAATCATTGTTTTGTTTGGGTGGTGATGATCCGCCGAATACTTAGATCAAAGATAGATCGGAAATGCCATCTAAGTATTCATTGATTTGATTCTACTCAGAATGTGAGTAAGGAAAACCTAGAATCAAATCAATCAATATAGATGAAGAACCATAGAATGAATCTAATGATTTCCTTTCTTCTCTATATGTGGATCTAAGGCCGTATAAAATGATATTTGAAAATGACGGCTCTATTTGGATTAACCCTAGAAAAATGACCATAGGGTTTATTTATAGGTTAGAAACCATTGGAAGAATATACGGATCAAAAACAAACTTTTCTGGAAAGTTTTACCGACGGCGATCCGGATTGGATTTGGCGATCCGGATTGCGGAAGCACAAAAAACGGTTTCCAGAAAAATCAATGTTCGGGATCCGGATCGTAGTCCACGATCCGGATCGTTCATACAGTTTTACCAAAACACAATGTTCGGGATCCGGATTGCAATTCATGATCCGGATCGTTCAAGCAAATAGGTAAAACTTATGTTCGGGATCCGGATCATGGAATGCTGCGATCCGGATTGAACCAGTGTATGAACGAACACCCTTCGGGATCCGGATTGCAAGCCACGATCCGGATCCTGAACATGTCCCATGTTCAGTTTTTGATGATTAAGCAATTAAAACCTCTTCCAGATGTTTCTACACTATAAGAAGTATTCGGATCATCAAAATTCTTTAGTTAAACGTACCTGATCCTTTTGAAATCTTCTTTCTTGAGATTGAGGTATACGATCCAAAGTTTCTTCATCTTCAATCTTCAAGACTTAATACAATCACGAAATGCGCCAACTCAAATTCCGTAACAATGCCTTTATCAAATCATCAATTTTGGTAAAGAAAATAAAATACCAAGATCAATAGATGTTTGAAATCCCAGATAAGTTAGATAATATATCTAGACAATCTGTTGAAGAGAGTGGCTCTTTGAGCATCTTTCATTAAAATTCCACCTTATACCAACCTGGAAATTTGACAAAGTCAAGTATTTCCGTATGCATTTTAGTTAATTCAAAAATTGACGAAACCATGCTTGGTATTCATGTGGTAGCTGCACACAGTACTCGGACGACCGAGGTGGTAGCTCTTTCCTCCATGTGGTGGCAGTTTTCACACTCCTCATTGGGATGTAACTCTTTCCACATCTTTTGAGCATATTACATTTCTTTGACTCCCCCTCAATTGGCTATCAATTATTTAATATATAAGGTATTCAACCAAAAATTGATCTCGCATTCATACTCGACTAAACAGTCAAATAAGATAATGACTATACCAAGAGATCATTGAGAGAGAAATTGACTTCGATCACTTAAAAAGATGACTTAATTAACATAAATGATCATTGCAACATTGAAATATTATGATATCAAAAGCATAATAAATTTCTAAATGCGTGAAAAGATGCAATTAAAGTCAATTATGATCAATGCTCAATTAATGTCCTATGTACAAACATAGATAAAGAACAAAAACACAAAACAAAAACAAAACCTAACCTAAGCAAAAGTTTCAAAAGAGGTTATTTCAAGGAAAGCATGCCAATTGCTTTACGCAAGTGAATAAAACGTTTTTGATCCAAAGGTTTTGTTAAGATATTAGCTAATTGATCCTCAGTTGAAATATATGACAGTTGAAGAATATTTGATTCAACTAGCTCTCTAAGAAAATGATATCTAAGTTCAATATGTTTTGTTCTTGAGTGCAACACAGGGTTTTTGGAAATGTTAATAGCACTAGTGTTGTCACAAAGAATTGTTACCGAAGATGCTGAAATCCGGAAGTCGCTCAACACACTTTTCATCCAAATCAGTTGGGTTGAACAACTACCCGCTGAAATATACTCTGCTTCGGCAGTAGAGAGTGCTATGCAGTTTTGCTTTTTACTGTGCCATGCAACAAGGCAATGGCCAAGATAAAAACATGCACCACTCGTACTCTTCCGATCATCCACTGATCCTGCCCAATCGGCATCTGAGTATCCAACAATGTCCAAACTTGTTCCCATAGGATACCAAATTCCGAGATTTATCGTTCCTTTGATGTATCGGATGATCCGTTTCACCGCTTTCAGGTGAACCTCCTTTGGTGCTGATTGATATCGCGCGCAAATCCCAACACTAAAGTGTTACGGAATTTGAGTTGGCGTATTTCGTGAATGTATTAAGTCTTGAAGATTGAAGATGAAGAAACTTTGGATCGTATACCTCAATCTCAAGAAAGAAGAATTCAAAAGGATCAGGTACGTTTAACTAAAGAATTTTGATGATCCGAATACTTCTTATAGTGTAGAAACACCTGGAAGAGGTTTTATTTGCTTAAACATCAAAAACTGGACATGGGACATGTTCAGGATCCGGATCGTGGCTTGCAATCCGGATCCCGAAGGGTGTTGGTTCATACACTGGTTCAATCCGGATCGCAGCCTCCTCTGATCCGGATCCCGAACATTAGTTTTACCTGCTTGCTTCCTCGATCCGGATCAGGAACTGCAATCCGGATCCCGAACATGATGTTTTGGTAAAACTGTATGAACGATCCGGATCGGGGACTACGATCCGGATCCCGAACAAGCAATTTTCTGGAAACCGTCTTTTGTGCTTCTGCAATCCGGATCGCCAAATCCAATCCGGATCGCCGTCGGTAAAACTTTCCAGAAAAGGCTGTTTTTGATCCGTATATTCTTCCTAGGGTTTCTAACCTATAAATAGGCCCTCTTATTCATTTCTAGGGCATCCGCAATACATCGGCTAGATATACAGAAGAAAATAAAATAGCCGAAAAGAAAAATCCACATATATAGAGAAGAAAGGAAATCAATAGATCTATTCTATGTTTCTTCATCTATATTGATTGATTTGATTCTAGGTTTTCCATACTCACATTTTGAGTAGAATCAAATCAATGAATACTTAGATGGTATTTCCGATCTATCTTTAATCTAAGTATTCGGCGGATCATCACCACCCAAACAAACAACGATTTACCCCAAAATCGGCGCGTGGACTCGCGTGGCCTTGTGGATTCAAGGTGCAACCGCTCTCGTGGATTCGGAGCGAGGTACGTTCGTGGATTCGAAGCGTGCCATTGGGTGAAGACCGTGGATTCGGTTGGACGTCGTGGACTCGACGTTGGACGCTGTGGATTCAGCGTTGGGCGCGGATCGTGGATTCGAGAAGCGTCGTGGAGCGAGCGGGAAGATCTACTAGGAGCGTATGGTAAAAGGTTGAGTCGTCTGTGAGTACGTTATATCACCTTGTACGTGTGTTAATTCTAGTGGATTTCGCCGTGTTATCGGTCCCGTGGTTTTTTACTCCGGTTTGGAGTTTTTCCACGTAAAAATCTTGCGTGTTCTTTTATTTTTCCGCATTGGGTTTATTTGCGCAATGATTTTTTGAGTGTTTATTGTTTACACCTATTCACCCCCCTCTAGGTGTTTTTTCCCCTATTTAGATCCTTATTAACCTAAACCCAACAAGTGGTATCAGAGCGGGAATAGGGTTGTAAACAATGGTTGAAGGTGGAAACATCAATCGACCCCCTTTCTTTGATGGAACAAATTATGCGTACTGGAAAGTGCGGATGAAAGCCTTTTTAATTTCCATCGACGAAAGGGTGTGGCAATCAATTGAATTAGGATGGTCTAATCCAACTGAAATTTTAGATGATGTTCGCACCTTAAAACCTAGGTCGAAATGGACCAAGGAAGAGATAGACTTATCTTCTTACAATGGCAAAGGGATTAATGCTCTATTTAATGCTTTGTCACAAACTGAGTTCTCTCGCGTCTCGGCATGTGAGACTGCGAAAGAAATCTGGGATGTTCTTCAAGTTACGCATGAGGGAACTAACCTAGTGAAGATTCAGAAACTGCAAATGCTCACGAGCAAGTTTGACTCTATCTCTATGGCAGAGAATGAATCCTTCACTGACTATTACACACGATTGCAAGATATCGTAAACTCATGTGCTAACTTGGGAGAGAAGATTCCAGAATTTAAAGTTGTAAGAAAAATTCTAAGAACTCTTCCTGAACGATTTCGCCCGAAGGTCGCAGCCATTGAAACAATTAAACACCCGGACGAAATGCGTGTAGAAGAATTAGTAGGTGCTTTACAAACTTATGAAATGACTTTTCCTACTAACTATTCTTCTGGAAAGGCATCCTCTTCTAAGTCTTCAGGTTACGCATTGAAATCAACTAAAGAAGAAGACGCGGATTCATCCTCCTCGGACGACGACGAGAACCTTTCTATGGAGGACTTTGAGAAGCAGCTCGCTCTCTTGACAAGGAAGTTTCGCCGCAACTTCCGAAGGGGAAATTCAAGCAAAACTCCATCCTTCGGAAAGTCGAAGAAAGGCAAGGGTTCTTCAACTTACAAGTCAAGGAAGCAAGAGAACTTCTCAAAGGATAAGACAAGTTCAGAGGGACAAGTTCAGTGCTTCAAATGTCGAGGCTACGGCCACATTTCAACGGAGTGTCCCAACAAGAATCCGGCTAAGAAGAAAGCGATGCAAGTTGTTACTTGGGATGACAACTCCACGTCAAATGAGTCATCCTCAAGTGATGAAGAAGACAACGCGACAGCTTTCCACGCGTCCACTACATCTTCGCCCTTCATGTGCTTAATGGCAAGTACATCCGATTCACTGTCCAACTCCTCTGTTGAAAAGATTGCAACGGACGATGAATCAGATGATTCTGAAGGTGAAGATTTTGCTCTAGCCTACCATAAGCTTTTGAGGGATTCAAAGAAACTGGCTAAGCAAAACAAGGGGTTGAAAGGGAGATTGCAGGATCTTGAAGAAGAAGTAAAAAGGGTAACCTCTCTCTCAACCGATCTTGAAGTGGAAAGGGATAATCTGATTAAAACAAATGTTTCCCTTCAAGAGTCCAATGAGCAACTCGAGAAGAATTATATGGATATGGTGAACAAAGCGAATTACTTCTTGAAGCTCAACGGCGAGGCTCGACAGGAAAAATTGGAAATGACGGAGACCATACGCCAACTGAAGGATGACTTAAAGAGATTTTCTTCTGGAAGGAGTAAGTTGGACAGACTTCTTGGTCTTGGTCAAAGAAATAAGTTCGGCCTCGGATACACTCAAACTGGAGACATTCCAAGTTCGAGTGGTACAGTATTTGTGCCTCAGTCGGTATCTCCTCCTCCGACACCGGTGTTCACGACAAGCAACGACAACAACCTACTACATCTTCCTCGGAATCGACAAGAATCAAGGTATGTTTTCGTTGTGGCATTTCAGGGCACATAAGAAGAAATTGCAAGACGGAAGCCAAACGCACACCTCAAGCACCTCTTGCAATGACTACCAAAAAGGCTATTCCTCGAAAATCAACTGCAATTCATTCAAAGGAAAAGAGCCTTGGTAGTACACCGCTCAAGACGACATCATCAAGGAGCAGCAATTCTTCAAGCAAGACGCTCTCACCTAGGAAATCAACTTCACGATCATTACCGACGCATTCCAAAAAGGTTTGGGTGCGCAAAGGTGAAATTTTTCCCTGTCTTGCTACCAATGTTTCTTTGCATGCATATGATAGTTCGTCTTGGTACCTGGATAGCGGGTGTTCCCGTCATATGACCGGCGATAAAAACTGTTTTCAAACATTTGAGAAAAACTCCGGAGGACTTGTTGTTTTCGGAGATGGTCGGTCTTCCAAAATTGTTGGAAAGGGAACGGTAGCTATTCCAGATGGCCCGGTTCTAGATAATGTGTTATTTGTTCATGGCCTTAAGACTAACCTCATAAGCATAAGTCAACTGTGTGATAGTGGTTATTCAGTTAATTTTTCATCTGATAAATGCACTGTAACTGACATGAACCATGCTTTCTTTTTAAAGGGGGTTAGATCAGAAAACAATTGTTATGTAGTTCCTACTAAGATTTCTGAAAAATGTAACCTAGCATCTTTGAAAAATGAAACACTTTGGCATGAAAGGCTAGGTCACATAAACTTTAAGGAACTTGCTAGAATTTCGAATAAAGATGTGGTCAAGGGGGTTCCGAAACTTTCTTTTGAACAAAACCTTGTGTGTGGCGGTTGCCAAAAAGGAAAACAGTCTAGGACTGCACACAAGAACTTGAACCACATAGGTACAAAACGGCCTTTGGAACTTTTGCATATGGACTTAATGGGGCCAACTCGTCAACCATCTCTGGGAGGTAAATGGTATATTTTCTTGTTGGTTGATGATTTTCTAGATATACTTGGGTAGCTTTCTTAAAAGAAAAAGCTGATACCTTTGATTCTTTTCTCGAAATCTGCAATCGTATTATGATAGAAAAGAATGATAGGATTACTCGAGTTAGGAGTGATAGAGGTGGGGAATTCATAAATTCCAAATTCATTGATTTTTGCACTTCTAATGGCATTAAACATGAATTCTCTGCACCTTACACACCTCAACAAAATGGTGTAGTCGAGCGCAAAAACAGGGTCGTACAGGAAATGGCACGTGTTATGCTTCACAGCCGGAACTTACCTTTTTATTTTTGGGCTGAAGCGGTGAACACTGCTGTTTATGTTATCAATCGCGTGTATTTGCGCCCGGGGACATTGAATACACCATATGAACTTTGGTTTTGTAGAAAACCTAACATCAAATATTTTCGCATCTTTGGGAGTCGGTGTTTTATTTTACGTGATCGTGAGAATCTTGGAAAATTTGACTCTCGAAGTGACGAAGGGATTTTCTTAGGTTATTCTACAAACAGCAGAGCATATCGAGTTTTTAACTTAGAATCTAAGACGATCGTAGAATCGATAAATGTTAAGGTAGATGAAGCTTTTCACTTTGAATCTGAAAAATCTACCCTCGATATCTCTCTTGATGATGATACACCTGCTAATGCATCTTCTTCTAACAATTCTTTCGATAATAATGTTGATGCATCTAACGGTTCTTCAAGCTTATCTGATGTGCAGGAATCATCTCGTGTACCTCTGCCTACTCCTCTACCTCAAACGTTACGTATCTCCAAGGATCACCCGGAATCGAACATAATTGGAGATCCACAAGAAGGAGTCAGAACACGGAGACAATTGGTTTGCGGATTTGCATGCTATGTATCTCAAATCGAACCAAGGAATGTTGATGAAGCTCTCCAAGATGATTACTGGATTAAAGCAATGCAGGAAGAGCTCCATCAATTTGAGCGAAACAAAGTCTGGGAACTGACAAAGCCTCCGAAGCAACACAATGTGATAGGTACCAAATGGATCTTCAAGAACAAGAAAAATGAAGAAGGTACTATCATCAGGAACAAAGCAAGGTTAGTTGCTCAAGGCTACTCTCAAGTAGAAGGTATAGACTTTGATGAAACTTTCGCCCCTGTAGCTAGACTCGAGTCCATTCGTATATTGTTTGCGATCGCTTGTCATTTTAAAATCAGATTATTTCAAATGGACGTTAAGAGCGCCTTTTTAAATGGATTTTTAAATGAGGAAGTTTATGTAGCTCAACCGAAAGGTTTTGTGGATCATAAACTACCTAACCATGTTTTTCGTCTGAAAAAGGCTCTTTACGGTCTGAAACAAGCACCGCGAGCATGGTACGAAAGGTTGACAAAGCACCTTTTGGAAAAGGGCTACACTCGAGGGGGAGCTGACAGGACTCTCTTTGTGAAGCATTATCAAAACAATTTCATAGTTGCTCAAATCTATGTCGATGACATTGTTTTTGGAGCAACGAGAGATAATGATGCTTCTAAATTCGCGGAGACCATGGAAAGCGAATTTGAGATGTCCATGATGGGCGAATTGAATTATTTTCTTGGATTACAAGTTAAACAAAACGATGAAGGAATTCACTTGTGTCAATCCAAGTATGCACTGGAGTTGGTCAAAAAGTTTGATCTTGAAAATTCTAAAGATTTTCCAACTCCAATGGGAACTAGCCATAAGGGACTTGGAAGTGAATCACAAAGTGAGAATGTAGACGAGAAACTGTACCGCAGTATGATTGGGAGTCTACTATATCTCACGGCTAGTCGCCCGGATATATCCTTCAGTGTTGGGATTTGTGCGAGATATCAATCAGCACCGAAGGAGGTTCACCTGAAAGCGGTGAAACGGATCATCCGGTATATCAAAGGTACAATCAATTTCGGAATTTGGTATCCTATGGGAACGACTTTGGATATTGTTGGATACTCAGATGCCGATTGGGCTGGATCAGTGGATGACCGGAAAAGCACGAGTGGTGCATGCTTCTATCTTGGCCACTGCCTTGTTGCATGGCACAGTAAAAAGCAGAACTGCATAGCACTCTCGACTGCCGAAGCGGAGTACATTTCTGCAGGAAGTTGTTCAACCCAATTGATTTGGATGAAAAGCGTGTTGAGCGATTTCCGGATTTCAACATCTTCGGTAACCATTTTATGTGACAACACTAGTGCTATTAACATTTCTAAAAACCCTGTGTTGCACTCTAGAACAAAACATATTGAACTTAGATATCATTTTCTTAGAGAGCTAGTTGAATCAAACATTCTTCAACTGTCATATATTTCAACTGAGGATCAATTAGCTGATATCTTAACAAAACCTTTGGATCAAAAACGTTTTATTCACTTGCGTAAAGCAATTGGCATGCTTTCCTTGAAATAAACTCCTTTGAAACCTTTGCTTAGGTTAGGTTTTGTTTTTGTTTTTGTTTTGTTCTTTATCTATGTTTTGTACATAGGACATTAATTGAGCATAAATCATAATTGACTTTAATTGCATCCTTTTATGCATTTAGAAATTTATTATGCTTTTGATGTCATAATATTTCAATGTTGCAATGATCATTTACGTTAATTAAACCATCTTTTAAGTGATCAAAGTCAATTTCTCTCTCAATGATCTCTTGGTATAGTCATTATCATATTTGATTGCTTAGTCGAGTATGAATTCGAGATCAATGGTTTGGTTGAATACTTTATATATTAAATAATTGATAGCCAATTGAGGGGGAGTCAATGAAATGTAAAATGCTCAAAAGATGTGGAAAGAGTTACATCCCATGAGGAGTGTGAAAACTACCACCACATGGAGAAAATGAAAAAAAAAATATACTCCATGAATGAAAAGCAAATTTTTGTTTTGAAAATTGTTGATGAAATTCATATTGAAATACTTGACTCAGTCGTATTTCATGGTTGGTATAAGGTGGGATTTTTAGTAAAAGATGCTCAAAGAGCCACTCCTTCAACAGATTGTCTAGATATATTATCTAACTTATCTGGGATTTCAAACATCTATTGATCTTGGTACTTCATTTTCTTTACTAAAATTGATGATTTGATAAAGGCATTACACATAGGATCAGGATAGATGTAATTGAAGTTGTTCAACTTTAAGTGTTTTAACTTTCGTAAATTTTCGTTTCATTTTTGGGTATTGTTGATAGATTTTGCATAATCTATTTCTTGTTGTATGAAACGATGTCTTTTGTTTAAAGTTGACATGGTAAAGTGCTTACATACTTTTTCTGGATTTTATGGAATTTTTCTGAATTTTTCTGGAGAAAAAGTTGAAGCCGATCCGGATCGGGGTAAGTGATCCGGATCCCGAACGCAGGATTCTTCCTGCGGGTAGCCGATCCGGATCACATTCTCGATCCGATCCGGATCACGGCTAGGGTTTTTATAAGAACAAAGAGGATTTGATTTCTTTTACCCTAATCTTTTGTTCTAAAATCTCTAGAGCTTCTCTCTCTAGATTTCTTGCATTTTGGAGCTTCCAAACTCAAAGTTCTTCGGATTCAAGTAAGTTTTATTGATCAAAACTCGGTTTTTCACAGTTTTTATGGTTTTCTTCAAACGTGAGTTGAAATCTTGGAACTTTTTCGTTTGTGAATGGTTTTTGATCAAATTTCTTTTGAAATAAGGACTCTGGGTCAATTAGTTTTGCTTTTATGCTGGGTTTTCTCAAGATAAACGAGTTTTTAGGCTTCGATTTCTAAAAATTCTGGTTTAGGGCATAAAAGAGGAATTTTTGAAAATCATGGAATTGATCTATTTTTAAAATTCTTTTTGGAAAACTAATTTGATTCTTGGCTTCTCTACATGATTATGATTGTCTAGGTACAATTTTTCAAATTTTTCAAAATTGACGATTTTTCATGTGTTCTTGAGTTGGTTTTCACAGGACACTTTCTCAAAACTCAAAGCACTGTCAGCAATGGTGATCACCTGGATCATTTTCCTACTTGCTGCAATGGTCCATGTTAAGGACACTGCCAAACCTAAGAAAGCAAAGAGAACCAAGCGAGCTGAGAATGATTCCGACACGGATTCGGAAACGGACTCGATTGACTGGGATAACCTCGAGATCGAGGAAGATGTCCCTATTGTATCCAAAGGGAAAGCACCTGCAGAAGCCTCAAAGAAGACAAAGGTTCCTCCTACTGCTGCAGAAAAGGGAAAAGCTCCCATGGAACCAAGTCAAATTAGAACACGAACAAAGACTGGCGTAAGAAAACGAGGCAGTACAACGGGAATTTCAATTGAGGAACCAATTGCTAGCCAGCCCCCTCCTCCGGAATTCATTAGCTCCACAAGAATCAAGGATTTTGAAAAGAGGGATTGCATTGGGGAAAGACATGTTAATGTCCAACAGATGAAGAATCGATCTGCAGAGTTTGGAGTTCTGTTTGACCAAGTCGGGCTTGCTCCAATTTGCAACTTTCCTGAATCAACTGGGTACTGTCCACACTCAGTTCGAATGTTTTATCAAAATGCTGCAAGTCTGATAGATCATGAGGACGGACAACGAGAATTTCATACCGTGGTTAAAGGCATCAAGATCAAAGTCACTCCCCAACTGATTGGAGAGGTGCTTAATATGAAAGCAAGATCTGATGGACTCCACTACCTCAAGACTCAAAACTTCAACGCCAACTCGTGGAGAGTTGTAGTTAACGGAATCTGCGTTCCGGAAACTTTGTCTACCGGAAATTCTGTTTTCTCCAAAGAAAGGGAGAAGTCGATGTCATAAGTGACACTGAACTTGAAGAAAACGAGAATGAAATTCACTGGGATATGTTGACTGATGATGATGATGATGAGGTATTGCCTGCTAAATCTAAACAAAAAGGAAAAGCACCCATGGACACTGGGAAAGCTCCTTTGTCTGCTCCATCTATCTCTGTGAAACGGAAACGACTTGCTCGACGTTATGGATTAAGACGAGACACTAATATTGATACACCAATAGCTCCTGACTCTCCGCCACGTGTTGAAGAGGTAGTCGTTAACACTGACCGTCTTCGAGCCTTTGAACGACGTGAATGCATCGGAGAACGTCATGTCAACATTGAAGCCCTTCGCAATCATTCACCAGAATTTGGAACCTTAATTGAACAAGCCTCTCTTCTTCAAGTCTGCCGATTCCCTGAACTTCTAGGATATTGTTTGTATCGTGTGAGAACCTTCTACACAAATGCTAGACATCTCAAGAGGATGAAAATGGGTCTATGCATTTCTATACAAACGTCCTAGGAATGAAGATTAAGATTACACCGCAGTTAATTGGTGAAGTGCTTGGAATGGAATCTAGCACATCGGGGGTTAACTTTTTGAAAGGAAAAAGTTTGACAAGTGCATTGTGGCAAACTGTGGTCGACAGGATCTGTATGGAGGGGACTCAATCAGTTGATGGCAAAAGTGTCAGATCCAAACATCTACGACTGGAGTACCGTTTTTTAAACTTCATAGCGTGCTATAACATCCTGCCCAACATGCAGACCAAGGTTGTGAGATGGGAGCGACTGCTATTCCTATATCTCATAGGACATCCCTCTGAGGCTATTGGATTAAACATGAATATTCCCTATATAATTTGGAATAGAATGTCAAGGTACATTGTGCATCCTCATCCCTCTGAGCGACTTCCGTTCCCTCTAATCATCATGAGGATCTTACAAAAATTTGACATTGATGTAAGCTCAACATCATATCAGCACAGTTGCGGGATGATAGATGAATCAACAATTGTGAAGTCACTTCACAAATTACCTCATGTTATTGGAAAGAAACCTTGTGACGGCACCTCGGCCTCAGCGTCTCGACAAGAACCTGGCACGGATGATGAAGCATCATTGACTTCGATCTTCAAGTTGCAAAAACAACTATCTGTCAAGCAAGAACAAATCTTGAAAGAACAACAAAGGATTGCCAATGAGCTTGAGATAACAACAGCAGCTCACATTACCATCACGAAGAAGATAAATTCAATGGACAAGCAGATGCGAAAAGATACTGTCTAACATGGGTTGCACAATTTCTGACGGCTCAGATTCTGACGACTGACCATTTTTGACTCATTTCTTTTTCTTTTCTTTTTGTGCAGGATTTTACGTTTTAGTCTTTGTTGATACTTTTTAGTTTAGTTCTCAGTTTGTGCATATTGATAGAATTTTTTTTTACTCTCCTTACATATTGTAGCTCTTGCTACGTTTTGGCTTTGTTTTGTGACAAAAAGGGGGAGAGAGTTAGAGAGAACTTTGAACAATGAACAAGAACTTTGAACAATGAACAATGATTGTGAATATCAAGGTAAGTATGACTTCAACTCAACTTTGGTTTTTCTTATGTGATTTGTGACATGCCTCTATACTAACTATTCGACTAACTATTTGGGCATGTAATATGACTAACAAGTTGATGTTGGACTAACATACTTTGACATTTGGTTTTGACTGCTTAGAAGATATGTTGGTTTTAACTATGATTCTCTTACATATCTGAATTTTTCAAATGTCATGATGAGAATAAACTCTATCTCTGTAGTTGGTTTTGAATGTTTCAATTCTTGAGGTATCTAACGATTTTGTTTGTCAAGAATGCCTTCTGTGTGCAGAGATTACAGATGTCTAAGTCTAGAGTCTGTCTAGGAGTTTATCTCATGTTTTTAATTTCTGGATCTCTTTTGTAAATTTTTGTTGTATGGTGATAGCAACAAAAATATCTTTTTGAATTTTCTTTTGTGGATTTGTGTTTTGTCACGAAACCGCCAAAGGGGGAGATTGTTACGGAATTTGAGTTGGCGTATTTCGTGAATGTATTAAGTCTTGAAGATTGAAGATGAAGAAACTTTGGATCGTATACCTCAATCTCAAGAAAGAAGAATTCAAAAGGATCAGGTACGTTTAACTAAAGAATTTTGATGATCCGAATACTTCTTATAGTGTAGAAACACCTGGAAGAGGTTTTATTTGCTTAAACATCAAAAACTGGACATGGGACATGTTCAGGATCCGGATCGTGGCTTGCAATCCGGATCCCGAAGGGTGTTGGTTCATACACTGGTTCAATCCGGATCGCAGCCTCCTCTGATCCGGATCCCGAACATTAGTTTTACCTGCTTGCTTCCTCGATCCGGATCAGAACTGCAATCCGGATCCCGAACATGATGTTTGGTAAAACTGTATGAACGATCCGGATCGGGGACTACGATCCGGATCCCGAACAAGCAATTTTCTGGAAACCGTCTTTTGTGCTTCTGCAATCCGGATCGCCAAATCCAATCCGGATCGCCGTCGGTAATTCTTTCCAGAAAAGGCTGTTTTTGATCCGTATATTCTTCCTAGGGTTTCTAACCTATAAATAGGCCCTCTTATTCATTTCTAGGGCATCCGCAATACATCGGCTAGATCATACATGAAGAAAAGAAAATAGCCGAAAAGAAAAATCCACATATATAGAGAAGAACGGAAATCAATAGATCTATTCTATGGTTCTTCATCTATATTGATTGATTTGATTCTAGGTTTTTCATACTCACATTTTGAGTAGAATCAAATCAATGAATACTTAGATGGTATTTCCGATCTATCTTTAATCTAAGTATTCGGCGGATCATCACCACCCAAACAAACAACGATTTACCCCAAAATCGGCGCGTGGACTCGCGTGGCCTTGTGGATTCAAGGTGTTACCGCTCTCGTGGATTCGGAGCGAGGTGCGTTCGTGGATTCGAAGCGTGCCATTGGGTGAAGACCGTGGATTCGGTTGGACGTCGTGGACTCGACGTTGGACGCTGTGGATTCAGCGTTGGGCGCGGATCGTGGATTCGAGAAGCGTCGTGGAGCGAGCGGGAAGATCTACTAGGAGCGTATGAAAAAGGTTGAGTCGTCTGTGAGTACGGTATATCACCTTGTACGTGTGTTAATTCTAGTGGATTTCACCGTGTTATCGGTCCCGTGGTTTTTTACTCCGGTTTGGAGTTTTTCCACGTAAAAATCTTGCGTGTTCTTTTATTTTTCCGCATTGGGTTTATTTGCGCAATGATTTTTTGAGTGTTTATTGTTTACACCTATTCACCCCCCTCTAGGTGTTTTTTTCCCTATTTAGATCCTTATTAACCTAAACCCAACATAAAGGATATATCCGGGCGACTAGCCGTGAGGTAAAGTAGACTTCCGATCATACTTCGATACAGTTTCTCGTCTACATTCTCACTATGTGATTCACTTCCAAGTCCCTTGTGGCTAGTTCCCATTGGAGTCGGAAAATCCTTAGAATTTTCTAAATCAAACTTTTTAACCAACTCCATTGCATACTTGGATTGACTCAAGTGAATGCCTTCATCGTTTTATTTAACTTGCAATCCAAGAAAATAAGTCAATTCGCCCATCATGGACATCTCAAATTCGCTTTCCATGATTTCAGCGAATTTAGAAGCATCATTATCTCTCGTTGCTCCAAATACAATGTCATCGACATAGATTTGTGCTACAATGAAATTATTTTGATAATGCTTCACAAAGAGAGTCCTATCAGCTCCCCCTCGAGTATAGCCCTTTTCCAAAAGGTGCTTTGTCAACCATTCGTACCATGCTCGCGGTGCTTGTTTCAGACCGTAAAGAGCCTTTTTCAAACGAAAAACATGGTTAGGTTGTTTATGGTCTACAAAACCTTTCGGTTGAGCCACATAAACTTCCTCGTTTAAAAACCCATTTAGAAACGCGCTCTTAACGTCCATTTGAAATAACTTTATTTTAAAATGACAAGCAATAGCAAATAGGATACGAATGGACTCGAGTCTAGCTACAGGGGCGAAAGTTTCATCAAAGTCTATACCTTCTACTTGAGAGTAGCCTTGAGCAACTAAACGTGCTTTGTTCCTGATGATAGTACCATCCTCATTTTTCTTGTTCTTGAAAATCCATTTGGTACCTATCACATTGTGTTGCTTCGGAGGCTTCGTTAATTCCCAGACTTTGTTTCGCTCAAATTGATGGAGCTCTTCCTGCATTGCTTCAATCCAGTAGTCATCTTGAAGAGCTTCATCGACATTCTTTGGTTCGATTAAAGATACGTAGCAAGCGAATCCGCAAACCAATTATCTCCGAGTTCTGACTCCTTCTTGTGGATCTCCAATGATGTTCGATTCAGGATGATCCTTGGAGATGCGTAACGTTTGAGGTAATGGAGTAGTCGGAGGTACTTGAGAGGATTCCTGCACATCAGATAAACTTGAAGAACCGTTAGATGCATCATTATTATCGAAAGAATTGTTATTAGAAGATGCATTAGCAGGTGTATCATCATCAAGAGAGATATCGAGGGTAGATTTTTCAGATGCAAAGTGAAAAGCTTCATCTACTTTAACATTTATCGATTCTACGATCGTCTTAGATTCTAAGTTAAAAACTCGATATGCTCTATTGTTTGTAGAATAACCCAAGAAAATCCCTTCGTCACTTCGAGAGTCAAATTTTTCAAGATTTTCGCGGTCACGTAAAATAGAACATCGACTCCCAAAGATACGAAAATATTTGATATTTGGTTTTCTACAAAACCATAGTTCATATGGTGTATTTAAAGTTCCGGGGCGCAAATACACTCGATTATTACATAGACAGCAGTGTTCACCGCTTCAGCCCAAAATATAACGGTAGGTTCCGGCTATGAAGCATAACACGTGCCATCTCCTGTACAACACTGTTTTTGCGCTCGACTACACCATTCTGTTGAGGTGTATAGGGTGCCGAGAATTCATGTTTAATGCCGTTTGAAGTGCAAAAATCAATGAATTTAGAATTTATGAATTCTCCGCCTCTATCACTTCTAACACGAGTAATCTTTTCATTCTTTTCAATCATAATACGATGGCAAATCTCGTGAAAAGAATCAAAAGTATCAGCTTTCTCTTTTAAAAATGCTACCCAAGAATATCTAGAGAAATCATCAACCAATAAGAAAATATACCATTTACCTCCCAAAGATGGTTGACGAGTTGGCCCCATTAAGTCCATGTGCAAAAGTTTCAAAGGCCGTTTTGTACCAATGTGGTTCAAGTTCTTGTGTGCGGTCCTTGACTGTTTTCCCTTTTGGCAACCGCCACACACAATGTTTTGTTCAAATGAAAGTTTAGGAACCCCCTTAACCACATCTTTGTTTGAAATTCTAGCAAGTTCCTTAAAGTTTATGTGACCTAGCCTTTCGTGCCAAAGAGTTTCATTTTTCAAAGAAGCTAGATTACACTTTTCAGAAATTTTATGAGGAACTACGTAGCAATTGTTTTCTGATCTAACCCCTTTTTAAAAGAATACATGGTCCTTATCAGTTACAACACATTCAACAGATGAAAAGTTAACTGAAAAACTATTATCACAAAGTTGACTGATACTTATGAGGTTAGTCTTAAGGCCTTCTACATATAACACATTACTTAGAACCGGGCCATCCGGAATAGCGATAGTTCCTTTTCCAACAATCTTGGAAGACCGACCGTCTCCGAAAACAACAAGTCCTCCGGAGATTTTCTCAAAGGTTTGAAAACAGTTTTTGTCACCGGTCATATGACGGGAACACCCGCTATCCAGATACCAAGACGAATTATCATATGCATGCAAAGAGACATTAGTAACAAGATAAGGAAAAATTTCACCTTTGCGCACCCAAACCTTTTTGGAATGCGTCGGTAATGGTCGTGAAATTACTCGCCTAGGTGAAAGCGTCTTGTTAGTTCGATTGCTGCTCCTTGATGAAGTCGTCTTGTGCGGTGAACTACCAAGGCTCTTTTCCTTTGAATGATTTGCATCCGACTTCTGAGGAATCACCTTTTTGGTAGTTGTTGCAAGAAATGTTTGAGTTGAGCGTTTGACTCCTGTCTTGCAATTTCTCCTTATGTGCCCTGAAAAGCCACTACGAAAACATACCTTAGATCTTGACGATCCCAAAGAGGATGAAGTAGGCTTGTTGTCGTTGTTTGTCGTGAATTTCGGTGTCGGAGGAGGAGATACCGACTGAGGCACAAAAACTGTACCACTCGAACTTGGACTGTTTCCAGTTTGAGTGTACCCGAGTCCGAACCGATTTGTTTGACAAAGACCAAGAATCCTATCCAACTTACTCCTTCCTGAAGAAAATCGCTTTAAATCGTCCTTTAGTTGGAGAATGGTCTTTGTCATTTCCAGGTTGTCCTGTCGAGCCTCGTTGTAGAGCTTTGAGAAATAGTTCGCTTTATCCACCAATTTCTCATGTTCTTTCTCAAAAAGCTCATTTTCCTCTTGAAGGGAAACATTTGCTTTGGCTAAGTTATCCCTTTCCACTTCAAGAGCGTTTGAGAGAGAAGATGCCCTTTTCGCTTCTTCTTCGAGATCCTGCAATCTCCCTCTCAAACTCCGGTTTTGCTTTGCCAGTTTCTTTGAATCCCTCAAAAGCTTATGGTAGGCAAGAGCAAAATCTTCACCTTCAGAATTACTCGATTCGTCGTCTGTAATGTTCTTTTCAGCATGGGAGGAGTTGGACAACGAGTCGGAAGTACTTGCCATTAAGCACATGAAGGGTGAAGAAGTGGACGCGTGGAATGCCGTCGCGTTGTCTTCTTCATCACTTGAGGATGACTCATTTGACGTTGAGTTGTCATCCCAGGTGACGACTTGCATCGCCTTCTTCTTTGCCGGATTCTTATTGGGACACTCCGTTGCAATGTGGCCGTAGCCTCGACATTTGAAGCACTGTACTTGTCCCTCCGAACTTTTCTTATCCTTTGAGAAGTTCTCTTGCTTTCTTGACTTGTAACTTGAAGAACCCTTGCCTTTCTTCGACTTTCCGAAGGATGGAGTTTTGCTTGGATTACCCCTTCGAAAGTTGCGGCGAAACTTCCTTGTCAAGAGAGCGAGCTGCTTCTCAAAGTCCTCCATAGATAGGTTCTCGTCATCGTCTGAGGAGGCTGAATCCGCGTCTTCTTCCTTTGTTGTTTTCAATGCATAACCTGAAGACTTAGAAGAGGATGCCTTTCCCGAAGAATAGTTAGTAGGAAATGTCATTTCATAAGTTTGTAATGAACCAACTAATTCTTCAACACGCATTTCGTCCGGGTGTTTAATTGTTTCAATGGCTGCGACCTTTGGGCGAAATCGTTCAGGAAGAGTTCTCAAAATCTTTCTTACAACCTTAAATTCTGGAATCTTCTCTCCCAAGTTAGCACATGAGTTTATGATGTCTTGCAATCGTGTGTAATAGTCAGTGAAAGATTCATTTTCTGCCATAGAAATAGAGTCAAACTTGCTCGTAAGCATTTGCAGTTTCTGAATCTTCACAAGGTTATTTCCCTCATGCGTAACTTGAAGAACATCCCAGATTTCTTTCGCAGTCTCACATGCCGAGACGCGAGAGAACTCTGTTTGTGACAAGGCATTAAATAAAGAATTAATTCCTTTGCCATTGTAAGAATATGAATCAATCTCTTCCTTGGTCCATTTCGACCTAGGTTTGATGGTGCGAACATCAGAAATAATTTCAGTTGGATTAGACCATCCTAATTCAATTGATTGCCACACCCGTTCGTCGATGGAAATTAAAAAGGCTTTCATTCGTACTTTTCAGTACGCATAATTCGTTCCATCGAAGAATGGGGGTCTATTGATGTTTCCACCTTCAACCATTGTTTACAACCCTATTCCCTCTCTGATACTACTTGTTGGGTTGTATGAAATATGGATCTAAATAGGGAAAAAAACACCTAGAGGGGGGTGAATAGGTGTAAACAATAAACACTCAAAAAATCATTGCGCAATAATACCCAATGCGGAAAAATAAATGAACACGCAAGATTTTTACGTGGAAAAATTCCAAACCGGAGTAAAAAACCACGGGACCGATAACACGGTGAAATCCACTAGAATTAACACACGTACAAGGTGATATAACGTACTCACAGACGACTCAACCTTTTACCATACGCTCCTAGTAGATCTTCTCCGCTCGCTCCACGATGCTTCACAAATCCACGATCTGCGCCCAACGCTGAATCCACCAGCGTTCAACGTCGAGTCCACGATGTCCGACCGAATCCACGGTCTTCACCCAGTAGCATGCTTCGAATCCACGAACGTACCTCGCTCCAATCCACGAGAGCGGTTGCACCTTGAATCCACAGCCCACGCGAGTCCACGCGCCGATTTAGGGTAATCGTTGTTTTTGGGTGGTGATGATCCCGCCGAATACTTAGATTAGAAATAGATCGGAAATACCATCTAAGTATTCATTGATTTGATTCTACTCAAATCTGAGTTTGGAAAACCTAGAATCAAATCAATCAAATAGATGAAGAAACATAGAATTAATTCTATTGATTTTCTTTCTTCTCTATATGTGGATTTTTCTCTTTCGGTTGTATTTTTCTATTATTTTCGGATTGCCCTAGAAAATGAAAAAGGGTCTATTTATAGGTTAGAGACCATTGGAAGAAGATAAGGATCAAAAACTTGCCTTTTCTAGAAATTTTACGAGTGACGGCGATCCGGATCGGATTTCGGCGATCCGGATTGCAGTAGCAAGAAAGACGGTTTCCAGAAAAAACAATAGTTCGGGATCCGGATCGAAGTTCCTGATCCGGATCGTTCATACAGTTTTCACCAAACACCAACGTTCGGGATCCGGATTGCAAAGCCTGATCCGGATCGTTCAAATACAAAGGTAAAACTAGTGTTCGGGATCCGGATCAAAGGATGCTGCGATCCGTATTGAACCAGTGTATGAACGAACACCCTTCGGGATCCGGATTGGAAAGTCTGATCCGGATCCTGAACATGTCCCATGTCCAGTTTTTGGATTTTTATGCAATAAAAAATTCTTCCAAGTGCTTCTACACTACAAGAAGTATTCGGATCACCAAAAATCTTTAGTTAAACATACCTGATCCTTTTGAATTTCTTCTTTCTTGAGATTGAGGTATATGATCCAAACTTCTTTCATCTTCAATCTCCAAGACTTAACACTTTCACGAAATACGGCCAACTCAAATTCCGTAACATTTCTGAGTTGGTCGGTACCTCTTGAGAAACCCTAAGTATCTATTTATAACCTTTGAAATATAATCAAAGTCGGTTTAGCGGTTCAAATCAAAACTGAACATTGCGTACCGTACTAAAAGTCAAGTTCCGGTACTCAATAATGCAACAAACAAAATTTTCTATTGCGTACCGATACTCAAAGTCAGGTACCGATACTCCAGGCAATTTTCAGAAATTCGTTGTGATGGGTTTTGAGGAACTCAAAGTGTGGTTCCGGTACTCAATGTAAAATAATGAATTTTTCAAAGATAAGTTTAACAAAACAAACCAGTACCGGAATTCAAACTTAAAATAAATTATGATTTAAAATCTTGTTCCAAAACCTCTTCTAAACCTGGTTTTGATTTGTTCATGATTCCCAAGATTGTAAATAAACTTAAATCACCATGAATACGTTAATCATATACCTGAGTGTCAACTTGAGCTCTTTGCTGAATCTTCACAGAGTCTTCGATTGTTGATTTAACAATTTGATCACTTCAAGACTCCAACTCAAATAACGAAATATGGCCAACATAAAATCCATAACACGTATCATATTGAGAAGTGTAGCCACATGATCTGGTAGCTCGAGCACTTCTCTTCGGTTTAGTCGAAGCCGTCGTCAGAGAATTCTTCCGTTTGTCATCCTCGAAGTGCCATTCTCTCTACATAGGACACATTTAGTAACAACAGCCGAAATCCTACGACTGGGCTCGTCAAGACACCGGACCAAACAAGACCCTTATAGGCAAAAATTCTTGAAGACATCCCTTTCATTCCAATCATTACGTTGTTGGTTGCCAACGAAATCATTCGAATATGAAAGTTTCGGTTCCCTCGATCAATTCCCAACGTTCGGCTTGCGGAATACTATTAAACCAACTCTTTGTCTTCGCTTGAGATCGCGTACAACTCCACGCTCAACCAACATAATTAAGGCTTCATATGGCTCACAGCTCCCTACCATCTACGGTTCAAATAGTCCAACACGAGCGGCGCCTAGGAGGTCCACCTAGGTCGCTGATTCACTACAAAGTCTGTCACGACTCGGAACCGGCGTCGATTTGATATCGGTCCTAGACTTGCCCAGCACGCAGGCCAAATTTCCCGCCGAATTGGGAAAGCCTCCCTGCCACCCGACACGGAACGGTCAATCTCTATTCCGCTTGAATACAAGAAACGAAAGGATATGCAATATCAAATCTATAAGGAATAAAACATAAACTCACTTTTATTACATCTAACTGTTCGGTTGCAAAAAGGGAACAAACATTGAGCCCTTGGCTCAACCTGACAACAATTGAACACACACACACCTGTTGGGTTATAAGTAATTGGATCTAAATAGGGGAAAAACCCTAGAGGGGGCTGAATAGGTTTAAACAATAAACACTCAAAAAATCATTGCGCAAATAAACCCAATGCGGAAAAATATAATAGAACACGCATCGTCATAAGATTTTTACGTGAAAACTCCAAACCGGAGTAAAAAAACCACGGGACCGATAACACGGCGAAATCCACTAGAATTAACACACGTACAAGGTGATATAACGTACTCACAGACGACTCAACCTTTTTCATACGCTCCTAGTAGATCTTCCCGCTCGCGTCGCACGACGCTTCTCGAATCCACGATCCGCAGCCCAACGCTGAATCCACAGCGTCCAACGTTGAGTCTCACACGACGGATGCGACCGAATCCACGGTCTTCACCAATATCACGCTTCGAATCCCGTACGCGTACCTCGCTCCGAATCCACGAGAGCTGTTGCACCTTTAATGCCACAGGGCTTCACCCACCGAGGCCACGAGCGAGTCCACGCGCCGATTTTGGGTAAATCGTTGTTTGTTTGGGTGGTGATGATCCGCCGAATACTTAATCAAAGATAGATCGGAAATACCATCTAAGTATTCATTGATTTGATTCTACTCAAAATGTGAGTATGGAAAACCTAGAATCAAATCAATCAATATAGATGAAGAAACATAGAATAAATCTATTGATTTCCTTTCTTCTCTATATATGTGGATTTTTTTTTTTCGGCTATTTTCTTCTGTAATAGCCGATTCTGCTGCGGATGCCCTAGAAAATAAATACAGGGCCTATTTATAGGTTAGAAAACCCATTGGAAGAAGATAGAAACATAAAACTGCCGTTTTTTGGAGATATTTACCGACGGCAGATCCGGATTGTGGAATTGACGATCCAGATTGCAGAAAGCAAGAAAGACGGTTTTCAGAAAATTCCTGTTCGGGATCCGGATCACAAAGTCCGATCCGGATCGTTCATACAGTTTTACCAGAACATCAATGTTCGAGATCCGGATTACAAGTCCTGATTCGGATCGAGGAAGCACACAGGTAAAACTAGTGTTCGGGTCCGGATCAAGAGTATGTGTGATCCGGAATTGAACCAGTGTATGAACCAACACCTTTCTTTCGGATCCGTATTGCCGAGTCCGATCCGGATCCTGAACAGTCCCATGTTCAGTTTTTGATGTTTAGCAATTAAAAATTCTTCCAGGTGTTTCTCTACCTATAAGAAGTATTCGGATCATCAAAAAATCTTTAGTTAAACGTACCTGATCCTTTTGAATTCTTCTTTCTTGAGATTGAGGTATACGATCGCAAAGTTTCTTCATCTTCAATCTTCAAGACTTAATATATTCACGAAATACGCCAACTCAAATTTCGTAACGATCTCCCCCTTGTGCGGTTTCGTGACAAACACACAATCCACAAAAGAAAATTCAAAGGATATATTTTGTTGCTATCACCATACAACAAAAATGTACAAAAGAGATCCGATAATTAAAAACATGAGATAACTCCTAAGGTACAGAGACTCTAGACTTAGACATCTGTTATCTCTGCACACAAAAATCATTCTTGACAAAGAAATCGTTAGTATACCTCAAGAATTGAATCATAGCAAAACCGCCAAATACAGAGGATAGGAGTTATTCTCAGTCATGCATTTTGAAAAATTCAGATATGTAAGAGAATCATAGTTAAAACCAACATATCTCTAAGCATGTCAAAAACAAATGTTCAAACTATGTTAGTCCAAACATCAACTGGTAGGTAATATTACATGGCCCAATATAGTTAGTCGAGGATAGTTGTATAGAGGCATACAAATCACAAGAGAAAACCAAAGTTGAGTTGAAGTCATACTTACCTTGATATTCACAATTCACATCATTTGTCAACTGTGTCATCATTCATTGTTTCATTGTTCAGAGTTCTTCTCTCTCTCCCCCCTTTTGTCACAAACAAAGCCAAACGTAGCAAAGCTACAAGTGTAAGGAGAGTTAAAAAAAAAAAAATCAATATGCACAACCTGAGACTAAACTACAGTTAGAACAAAACTAAGTCCTAAAAAAAACTGCAAGGTCTGCAAGAGAGTAAAGCCATAGAAAAAGTGAACAACGGTCCCTGCTCAGTCTGATGAATCTGAACTGGTACAGCTCAGCTTGTTCAAAATTCCCTTGAACAGTTTCGAAATGTTTGAATACTTTTTCTTGAGCTTTTTGTGCTGAGAGAAAGTTGCTGAGTTCTGTCGACATTCTTTCTGTGCAGCAAAAAGTTTTCGCTGTTCCTGACGAAGCTGTTCCAATTCATCTGTGTCCTGTAGTCCCTTTTTGCGAGTGTGATGGGTGCTGTGTGGATGCAGATGGTGCATCATTCCCGTAACCCATGGAGATTCAGTTTGAAGAATCCAGAAAGTGAGCGTGCTTCGTGAGAGGCCCACTAATGCGGACTCGGCACTCCCTTTGACCATTTTTTCCTTCTCGTGTACTGTCTGTTTGGTTGGGCTGATTTTATTATTCTTTTTCCTTGTAACTGCCTGTCTCTCCTCATCAATTTTTCGTTGAACATCTTTGAAGAATTCGTCCCATTCTTCTTCATCATGTCTGAGCTCTCTTCCTCTGCGTCCTTCGTCTTGATTTGCTTTGAATCATTCCTTTCCTTTTAACATATATATCGTGGGTACATCATAGTGACTAACAATAAAAGAACCAAGAGAGAGCCCATATTGATCCTAAGTGTTTTGAGTTTAAGAGTGTCCTGTGCGAGCCAACTCAAGAACACATGAAAAATAGTTAATTAAGAAAATTTTGAACAGTGTACCGGTAGACGAGATCATAATCATTAGAGAAGCCAAGAATCACATTAGTTTTCTAAAAAGAGTTAAAAATAGATCAATGCATGACTTTCAAAAATCCTCTTTTATGCCCTAAAATCGAATTTTTTAGAAGCTCGAAGCTAAAAACTCGTTATCAGTAAAAATCCAGCATAAACGCAAAACATATTGACCCAGAGTTCTTATTTCAAAAGAAAGTTTCGATCAAAAACCAATGCACAAACGAAAAAGATCCAAGATTTCAACTCACGTTTGAATGAAAAACCATAAAAACTGTGAAAAATCGAGATTTTGATCAATAAAAACTTACTTGAATCGAAGACTTTGATTTGGAAGCTCCAAAAAAATGCCGAAATCTCTAGAAGAGAAGCTCTAGAACTTTTTTAGAACAAAGGTTAGGGTAAAAGAATCAATCCGTCTTTGTTCTTATAAAACCTAGCCGTGATCCGGATCGGATCGAGATGTGAT
>CM054950.1:11134489-11231792 GCA_029168755.2 Tillandsia fasciculata
GAGGGCCCCCGGGGGTTTTTGAGTCAATTAAAGCGGAAAAAGACGTGTCTTTTTTTTTTTTCTTTTAATAAGGTAACATAGACCTTCAACCCCGGTGCGTGCCAGACCGCCACATACACAAATTCACTCTGTCCACGGACAGAGTCTCCTTTGTATATGCACGGCGTCTCATTTACACATATCATTCAATCACAAATATCATACATCAATCACCAACCAACAACCATACAGTAGACATACATCACCAAACAAATCATTTTAAAACTAAAATGTCATTTAAGCGGCGTCAAGTTTGGAAAGGATAAAACCCAGAGTTGTAAAACCCGTGCCCACACGGCACTTCGTTTTGAGAAAACATTTTCGCAATCCTTTATTTTATCATGAAAACATGCCGCGAATGAAAACGCACTAAAAGTATCAAAACATAAAACTACACCTCATCCACAGAGCTAATACATGTCCACAATAAGTAATCCACAAGCAACTAAAATAGCATAAGGAGGAAATGAGTCATAAATACGATAACCAAGAGTCCGACTACGATCCTCACGACGCAGTCCCACCGCCATCCCGGCTAACGCACCTAGGAATACCTGTCACGGAGTGGGTAAAGTCAGTGACAAACAAAGTAGATGTGTAACAATATCAAGGGGGGGAAATCATACGAACACACCGAATACACCGTAACCTTTCGTTAGACACCTGCACATTAATTTAATTTAACCTGGGCACCAATCCCCAGATCACCTGTCGGGGAGACGGAAATCTCCCCTCGTGCACAAACACCTACTTTGATGCTCTTACCCCTTTCGCGGTGCTGGTGCAACACCTCAGCTGGCGCGAAGAGGTCCCCGCTTGCACCGTTACCTTTGCGGGGCACACGGGTCATAAAGACCACTCTTCCGGAAAAGTACACCCATGCGGAGGCCAATCCGCCTGTGTACGTGCAGCATCCGAAACCGGATTGCCAAGATTGGCGTGTAGTGGGCACCGCGACCGCAGCCGCACAATTATTAGATAAACAACATTAATCGAAAGGTTAAACTATCCATCTACTTTGTTAGGTAAATTAACGAGTACTTTTAATGACGATAGATGCACTTACAGCACCGGTTGCACTCATCGCAACCGTACCCACCTTGTTGGAGAGCAAACGGAACACCTATATCCTTCGCGCTCCCCCGCTGCGCACCTGGACCTAAGAAAAGTCCGCACGGATAATAATAGTCACAAACGTGTACTAACATCCCAAAACAAAAGACCCAATTTACCCTTTTTGACGGAAAAGTCCAACACCGTCCGGTTCGCCGAAACCGGAACCCAAAAACCGCTAACGGAATCTAACAAAACCCAATCTCTCAGTTAGTCGCCAACTCGGGCGTCAACGGTCCAGCCGAGAAGCCCCGACGACGAAAACGATGAGAGAAAGACCCGACGGCGCGCCCCCGACAATTTTGTCGAGGCGCGGAGTGTCGGCGAAATCGGCACCCAACATTATAATTTAGTGACCAAGACGGTCCCATGTGGCCATGCCATGAAAGCCACGGAAATAACGATCCCAACGGCGAAAACCGCGCTCAAAACGGTGGAAAAACGGACCCAAACGGAGCCAAACGGACTTTGGGCTGTCGGGTGGTGCACGGCTGAGGCGTGGACCGGGTCTACCGCTCGGTGGAGGCGGCAGCATGCGCCGGGTGCACGCAGGAAGCGTGCACCGCGCTTCTCGGGCCGGGCCGGTGCACGATCCGAGCGTGCACCGGGCTCACGGCCGCAGAGGCCTGCGGCGCGAACCGGGTGCACGCTGCGGCGTGCACCGCCCCTAGGCGGGCCGGGCCGGCGCACGGATTTCGTGCGCCGGGTCTGCGGCTTCTGCGCCGCGGGGCGTGCACCGGGTGCACGCCCCGGCCCGTGGACCGCGGGCCGAGAATGAATAGTAAACCCTATTCTTTTTCCCGTTTTCGCTCCCGTTCGCGATTTCTTCTCCGTTTTCGCCCCCGTGGGATCCCGGCGACGACCCCGCGAACATGATAACGACGGCGGCGGCCTCCCGTCTAACAACGGCGGCGGCGGCCTCCCGTTAACCCTCTATGTTCCGACGAAGTCGCCCCAAAAATTCCCGAAAAATTCCCGAAAAATTCCCGGTAAATCTAATAACCAAACCAACGACCGACGAACAACCAAAACGTCGATCGGAGGTCCGATAACAAGAAATCGGATAAAGAAACCATCAATTAGATCCGATAAAAATCATCGGCCACACCCGATCATGAACGAACAAAACGTTGATCGAAAACCCGAAAAAGAAACCGCGATCGATGTACCAATTTAAAGCGACCTTTCAAGAACACGGAAAACCCCCGATTAATTTAACAACCGGAACGATGATCACTAACCTTAGATTTATCGGAATAAAAGATCCGATCTTGTTTCTCGCGGTGCCGGAAATCCGGATCCGCTCCCCGTAGACGATGGCGTCTCGTTCTCCGATCTCCGGCACGTGAATCGGGGCGATCGGGTTCCTCCGCTTCCCCCTTCTTTTCCTCTTTTCTCCTCCGGTTAGGGGTTCCGCCCCTTTTCTTTTTCTCTCCTCACCGGTTGGGATTTTCGGTACGCACGAAAGAGGCGGTATTTCTCAATTAGGGTTTCGTTGGTAACGGGGGAATAAATAATCTGTTATTTATTTATCCCCTTTTTATCTAATTTCAAATATACGCACCGTCAAAATCCATCCGGATATTTTGACTTCAATTAATTAATTCCCCAATTAATTAATCCTCACCGTCGATCCCTAATATTTGGTTATTTGATTTTTTTATCTTACGTGCGTAGGTGAACCCGAATTTCCCCGTTTCTATCTCTCACATAAATATCCGACTGACGGGACATTTAATCACCTTTAAATCTGACCACCGGTTATTTAATTACTTGAAATCCTGACCACCGATTATTTAACCACCTTTATTAAATAATCATGGGAAATCAATTCCCAATTGGATTCAAATTACCGGATATTTAAATCTTAATTTTAAATCCTGGTCACCGATTATTTAATCACCTTTATTAAATAATCCCGGGGAAAACAAATCCCCGATTTAAATATCCGGATTTTATCTCTTATCCAACCCACGAGATAAAATCCCACCAATTTAAATCCCTTAATTAAATATCCGAATTCTATCCCTTATCCTATCCACGAGATAAATCCCACCAATTTAAATCCCTTAATTAATTCGTACGTAGGAGGATTTAAATTTCCGTTACCGGATAATTAATTAATAAATTAATTAATTATCCCTCCGAGATAACCCACCTTATCTCTAACGGGTGCAAGATATTTTGCACGGTTTCCGATGCGTGACTAATTACCGCATCGCTAAAGATCCCGTTCCGGGAGATCCCGATATCGGATTTCGAATCCGATCGCACCGTCGGTCATCGTTTTTCGCGCTCTATCGCAGAAAAATACACCCACCTTGTCCCGGCCGACTTAAGAAAATTAAATAAATTTTATTCCGCTTAAGGCCTAAGCGATTAATGTGAGTTCGAAAATACCCCAAAGGGTCGGGTCACTACAGTTTAGTTCTCAGTTTGTGCATATTGATAGAATTTTTTTTTACTCTCCTTACATATTGTAGCTCTTGCTACGTTTTGGCTTTGTTCTGTGACAAAAAGGGGGAGAGAGTTAGAGAGAACTTTGAACAATGAACAAGAACTTTGAACAATGAACAATGATTGTGAATATCAAGGTAAGTATGACTTCAACTCAACTTTGGTTTTTCTTATGTGATTTGTGTCATGCCTCTATACTAACTATTCGACTAACTATTTGGGCATGTAATATGACTAACAAGTTGATGTTGAACTAACATACTTTGACATTTGGTTTTTGACTGCTTAGAAGATATGTTGGTTTTAACTATGATTCTCTTACATATCTGAATTTTTCAAATGTCATGATGAGAATAAACTCTATCTCTGTAGTTGGTTTTGAATGTTTCAATTCTTGAGGTAACTAACGATTTTGTTTGTCAAGAATGCCTTCTGTGTGCAGAGATTACAGATGTCTAAGTCTAGAGTCTGTTCTAGGAGTTTATCTCATGTTTTTAATTTCTGGATCTCTTTTGTAAATTTTTGTTGTATGGTGATAGCAACAAAAATATCTTTTTGAATTTTCTTTTGTGGATTTGTGTTTTGTCACGAAACCGCCAAAGGGGGAGATTGTTACGGAATTTGAGTTGGCGTATTTCGTGAATGTATTAAGTCTTGAAGATTGAAGATGAAGAAACTTTGGATCGTATACCTCAATCTCAAGAAAGAAGAATTCAAAAGGATCAGGTACGTTTAACTAAAGAATTTTGATGATCCGAATACTTCTTATAGTGTAGAAACACCTGGAAGAGGTTTTAATTGCTTAAACATCAAAAACTGGACATGGGACATGTTCAGGATCCGGATCGTGGCTTGCAATCCGGATCCCGAAGGGTGTTGGTTCATACACTGGTTCAATCCGGATCGCAGCCTCCTCTGATCCGGATCCCGAACACTAGTTTTACCTGCTTGCTTCCTCGATCCGGATCAGGAACTGCAATCCGGATCCCGAACATGATGTTTTGGTAAAACTGTATGAACGATCCGGATCGGGGACTACGATCCGGATCCCGAACAAGCAATTTTCTGGAAACCGTCTTTTGTGCTTCTGCAATCCGGATCGCCAAATCCAATCCGGATCGCCGTCGGTAATTCTTTCCAGAAAAGGCTGTTTTTGATCCGTATATTCTTCCTAGGGTTTCTAACCTATAAATAGGCCCTCTTATTCATTTCTAGGGCATCCGCAATACATCGGCTAGATACATACAGAAGAAAAGATAGCCGAAAAGAAAAAATCCACATATATAGAGAAGAACGGAAATCAATAGATCTATTCTATGGTTCTTCATCTATATTGATTGATTTGATTCTAGGTTTTCCATACTCACATTTTGAGTAGAATCAAATCAATGAATACTTAGATGGTATTTCCGATCTATCTTTAATCTAAGTATTCGGCGGATCATCACCACCCAAACAAACAACGATTTACCCCAAAATCGGCGCGTGGACTCGCGTGGCCTTGTGGATTCAAGGTGTTACCGCTCTCGTGGATTCGGAGCGAGGTGCGTTCGTGGATTCGAAGCGTGCCATTGGGTGAAGACCGTGGATTCGGTTGGACGTCGTGGACTCGACGTTGGACGCTGTGGATTCAGCGTTGGGCGCGGATCGTGGATTCGAGAAGCGTCGTGGAGCGAGCGGGAAGATCTACTAGGAGCGTATGAAAAAGGTTGAGTCGTCTGTGAGTACGTTATATCACCTTGTACGTGTGTTAATTCTAGTGGATTTCGCCGTGTTATCGGTCCCGTGGTTTTTTACTCCGGTTTGGAGTTTTTCCACGTAAAAATCTTGCGTGTTCTTTTATTTTTCCGCATTGGGTTTATTTGCGCAATGATTTTTTGAGTGTTTATTGTTTACACCTATTCACCCCCCTCTAGGTGTTTTTTTCCCTATTTAGATCCTTATTAACCTAAACCCAACATAAAGGATATATCCGGGCGACTAGCCGTGAGGTAAAGTAGACTTCCAATCATACTTCGATACAGTTTCTCGTCTACATTCTCACTATGTGATTCACTTCCAAGTCCCTTGTGGCTAGTTCCCATTGGAGTCGGAAAATCCTTAGAATTTTCTAAATCAAACTTTTTGACCAACTCCATTGCATACTTGGATTGACACAAGTGAATGCCTTCATCGTTTTGTTTAACTTGTAATCCAAGAAAATAAGTCAATTCGCCCATCATGGACATCTCAAATTCGCTTTCCATGGTCTCCGCGAATTTAGAAGCATCATTATCTCTTGTTGCTCCAAATACAATGTCATCGACATAGATTTGTGCTACAATGAAATTATTTTGATAATGCTTCACAAAGAGAGTCCTGTCAGCTCCCCCTCGAGTATAGCCCTTTTCCAAAAGGTGCTTTGTCAACCTTTCGTACCATGCTCGCGGTGCTTGTTTCAGACCGTAAAGAGCCTTTTTCAAACGAAAAACATGGTTAGGTTGTTTATGGTCTACAAAACCTTTCGGTTGAGCCACATAAACTTCCTCATTTAAAAACCCATTTACAAACGCGCTCTTAACGTCCATTTGAAATAACTTTATTTTAAAATGACAAGCTATCGCAAATAGGATACGAATGGACTCGAGTCTAGCTACAGGGGCGAAAGTTTCATCAAAGTCTATACCTTCTACTTGAGAGTAGCCTTGAGCAACTAAACGTGCTTTGTTCCTGATGATAGTACCATCCTCATTTTTCTTGTTCTTGAAAATCCATTTGGTACCTATCACATTGTGTTGCTTCGGAGGCTTCGTTAATTCCCAGACTTTGTTTCGCTCAAATTGATGGAGCTCTTCCTGCATTGCTTCAATCCAGTAGTCATCTTGAAGAGCTTCATCGACATTCTTTGGTTCGATTAAAGATACGTAGCAAGCGAATCCGCAAACCAATTGTCTCCGAGTTCTGACTCCTTCTTGTGGATCTCCAATGATGTTCGATTCAGGATGATCCTTGGAGATGCGTAACGTTTGAGGTAATGGAGTAGTCGGAGGTACTTGAGATGATTCCTGCACATCAGATAAACTTGAAGAACCGTTAGATGCATCATTATTATCGAAAGAATTGTTATTAGAAGATGCATTAGCAGGTGTATCATCATCAAGAGAGATATCGAGGGTAGATTTTTCAGATGCAAAGTGAAAAGCTTCATCTACTTTAACATTTATCGATTCTACGATCGTCTTAGATTCTAAGTTAAAAACTCGATATGCTCTACTGTTTGTAGAATAACCCAAGAAAATCCCTTCGTCACTTCGAGAGTCAAATTTTCCAAGATTTTCGCGGTCACGTAAAATAAAACACCGACTCCCAAAGATACGAAAATATTTGATATTCGGTTTTCTACAAAACCATAGTTCATATGGTGTATTTAAAGTTCCCGGGCGCAAATACACTCGATTAATTACATAGACAGCAGTGTTCACCGCTTCAGCCCAAAAATATAACGGTAGGTTCCGGCTATGAAGCATAACACGTGCCATCTCCTGTACAACCCTGTTTTTGCGCTCGACTACACCATTCTGTTGAGGTGTATAGGGTGCCGAGAATTCATGTTTAATGCCGTTTGAAGTGCAAAAATCAATGAATTTAGAATTTATGAATTCTCCACCTCTATCACTTCTAACACGAGTAATCTTTTCATTCTTTTCAATCATAATACGATGGCAAATCTCGTGAAAAGAATCAAAAGTATCAGCTTTCTCTTTTAAAAATGCTACCCAAGAATATCTAGAGAAATCATCAACCAATAAGAAAATATACCATTTACCTCCCAAAGATGGTTGACGAGTTGGCCCCATTAAATCCATGTGCAAAAGTTCCAAAGGCCGTTTTGTACCAATGTGGTTCAAGTTCTTGTGTGCAGTCCTTGACTGTTTTCCCTTTTGGCAACCGCCACACACAATGTTTTGTTCAAATGAAAGTTTAGGAACCCCCTTGACCACATCTTTGTTTGAAATTCTAGCAAGTTCCTTAAAGTTTATGTGACCTAGCCTTTCGTGCCAAAGAGTTTCATTTTTCAAAGAAGCTAGGTTACACTTTTCAGAAATTTTATGAGGAACTACATAGCAATTGTTTTCTGATCTAACCCCTTTTAAAAAGAAAACATGGTCCTTATCAGTTACAACACATTCAACAGATGAAAAGTTAACTGAAAAACCATTGTCACAAAGTTGACTAATACTTATGAGGTTAGTCTTAAGGCCTTCTACAAATAACACATTATTTAGAACCGGGCCATCCGGAATAGCGATAGTTCCTTTTCCAACAATCTTGGAAGACCGACCGTCTCCGAAAACAACAAGTCCTCCGGAGATTTTCTCAAAGGTTTGAAAACAGTTTTTGTCACCGGTCATGTGACGGGAACACCCGCTATCCAGATACCAAGACGAATTATCATATGCATGCAAGGAGACATTAGTAACAAGACAAGGAAAAATTTCACCTTTGCGCACCCAAACCTTTTTGGAATGCGTCGGTAATGGTCGTGAAGTTACTCGCCTAGGTGAAAGCGTCTTGTTAGTTCGATTGCTGCTCCTTGATGAAGTCGTCTTGTGCGGTGAACTACCAAGGCTCTTTTCCTTTGAATGATTTGCACTTGATTTCTGAGGAATCACCTTTTTGGTAGTCATTGCAAGAGGTGCTTGAGATGAGCGTTTGACTCCTGTCTTGCAATATCTCCTTATGTGCCCTGAAAAGCCACAACGAAAACATACCTTAGATCTTGACGATCCCAAAGAGGATGAAGTAGGCTTGTTGTCGTTGTTTGTCGTGAATTCCGGTGTCGGAGGAGGAGATACCGACTGAGGCACAAAAACTGTCCCACTCGAACTTGGACTGTTTCCAGTTTGAGTGTACCCGAGGCCGAACCGATTTGTTTGACCAAGACCAAGAAGCCTATCCAACTTACTCCTTCCTGAAGAAAATCGCTTTAAATCGTCCTTTAGTTGGAGAATGGTCTTTGTCATTTCCAGGTTGTCCTGTCGAGCCTCGTTGTAGAGCTTTGAGAAATAATTCGCTTTATCCACCAATTTCTCATGTTCTTTCTCAAAAAGCTCATTTTCCTCTTGAAGGGAAACATTTGCTTTGGCTAAGTTATCCCTTTCCACTTCAAGAGCGTTTGAGAGAGAAGATGCCCTTTTTGCTTCTTCTTCGAGATCCTGCAATCTCCCTCTCAAACTCCGGTTTTGCTTTGCCAGTTTCTTTGAATCCCTCAAAAGCTTATGGTAGGCAAGAGCAAAATCTTCACCTTCAGAATTACTCGATTCGTCGTCCGTAGCGTTCTTTTCAACATGGGAGGAGTTGGACAACGAGTCGGAAGTACTTGCCATTAAGCACATGAAGGGTGAAGAAGTGGACGCGTGGAATGCCGTCGCGTTGTCTTCTTCATCACTTGAGGATGACTCATTTGACGTTGAGTTGTCATCCCAAGTGACGACTTGCATCGCCTTCTTCTTTGCCGGATTCTTGTTGGGACACTCCGTTGCAATGTGGCCGTAGCCTCGACATTTGAAGCACTGTACTTGTCCCTCTGAACTTTTCTTATCCTTTGAGAAGTTCTCTTGCTTTCTTGACTTGTAACTTGAAGAACCCTTGCCTTTCTTCGACTTTCCGAAGGATGGAGTTTTGCTTGGATTACCCCTTCGAAAGTTGCGGCGAAACTTCCTTGTCAAGAGAGCGAGCTGCTTCTCAAAGTCCTCCATAGATAGGTTCTCGTCATCGTCTGAGGAGGATGAATCCGCGTCTTCTTCCTTTGTTGTTTTCAATGCATAACCTGAAGACTTAGAAGAGGATGCCTTTCCCGAAGAATAGTTAGTAGGAAATGTCATTTCATAAGTTTGTAATGAACCAACTAATTCTTCTACACGCATTTCGTCCGGGTGTTTAATTGTTTCAATGGCTGCGACCTTTGGGCGAAATCGTTCAGGAAGAGTTCTTAAAATCTTTCTTACAACTTTAAATTCTGGAATCTTCTCTCCCAAGTTAGCACATGAGTTTACGATGTCTTGCAATCGTGTGTAATAGTCAGTGAAAGATTCATTTTCTGCCATAGAAATAGAGTCAAACTTGCTCGTAAGCATTTGCAGTTTCTGAATCTTCACAAGGTTAGTTCCCTCATGCGTAACTTGAAGAACATCCCAGATTTCTTTCGCAGTCTCACATGCCGAGACGCGAGAGAACTCTGTTTGTGACAAGGCATTAAATAAAGCATTAATTCCTTTGCCATTGTAAGAAGATGAATCAATCTCTTCCTTGGTCCATTTCGACCTAGGTTTGATGGTGCGAACATCAGAAATAATTTCAGTTGGATTAGACCATCCTAATTCAATTGATTGCCACACCCGTTCGTCGATGGAAATTAAAAAGGCTTTCATCCGTACTTTCCAGTACGCATAATTTGTTCCATCGAAGAATGGGGGTCTATTGATGTTTCCACCTTCAACCATTGTTTACAACCCTATTCCCGCTCTGATACCACTTGTTGGGTTGTATGAAATATGGATCTAAATAGGGAAAAAAACACCTAGAGGGGGGTGAATAGGTGTAAACAATAAACACTCAAAAAATCATTGCGCAATAAAACCCAATGCGGAAAAATAAATGAACACGCAAGATTTTTACGTGGAAAAACTCCAAACCGGAGTAAAAAACCACGGGACCGATAACACGGTGAAATCCACTAGAATTAACACACGTACAAGGTGATATAACGTACTCACAGACGACTCAACCTTTTACCATACGCTCCTAGTAGATCTTCTCCGCTCGCTCCACGACGCTTCTCGAATCCACGATCTGCGCCCAACGCTGAATCCACAGCGTTCAACGTCGAGTCCACGACGTCCGACCGAATCCACGGTCTTCACCCAGTAGCACGCTTCGAATCCACGAACGTACCTCGCTCCGAATCCACGAGAGCGGTTGCACCTTGAATCCACAAGGCCACGCGAGTCCACGCGCCGATTTAGGGTAAATCGTTGTTTTTGGGTGGTGATGATCCGCCGAATACTTAGATTAGAAATAGATCGGAAATACCATCTAAGTATTCATTGATTTGATTCTACTCAAAATCTGAGTTTGGAAAACCTAGAATCAAATCAATCAATATAGATGAAGAAACATAGAATTAATTCTATTGATTTCCTTTCTTCTCTATATGTGGATTTTTCTCTTTCGGTTGTATTTTTCTATTATTTTCGGATGCCCTAGAAAATGAATAAAGGGTCTATTTATAGGTTAGAGACCATTGGAAGAAGATAAGGATCAAAAACTTGCCTTTTCTGGAAATTTTACGGACGGCGATCCGGATCGGATTTCGGCGATCCGGATTGCAGTAGCAAGAAAGACGGTTTCCAGAAAAACAATAGTTCGGGATCCGGATCGAAGTTCCTGATCCGGATCGTTCATACAGTTTCACCAAACACCAACGTTCGGGATCCGGATTGCAAAGCCTGATCCGGATCGTTCAAATACAAAGGTAAAACTAGTGTTCGGGATCCGGATCAAAGGATGCTGCGATCCGGATTGAACCAGTGTATGAACGAACACCCTTCGGGATCCGGATTGGAAAGTCTGATCCGGATCCTGAACATGTCCCATGTCCAGTTTTTGATTTTTATGCAATAAAAAATTCTTCCAAGTGTTTCTACACTACAAGAAGTATTCGGATCACCAAAAATCTTTAGTTAAACATACCTGATCCTTTTGAATTCTTCTTTCTTGAGATTGAGGTATATGATCCAAACTTCTTTCATCTTCAATCTTCAAGACTTAACACTTTCACGAAATACGCCAACTCAAATTCCGTAACATTTCTGAGTTGGTCGGTACCTCTTGAGAAACCCTAAGTATCTATTTATAACCTTTGAAATATAATCAAAGTCGGTTTAGCGTTCAAATCAAAACTGAACATTGCGTACCGGTACTAAAAGTCAAGTTCCGGTACTCAATAATGCAACAAACAAAATTTTCTATTGCGTACCGATACTCAAAGTCAGGTACCGATACTCCAGGCAATTTTCAGAAATTCTTGTGATGGGTTTTGAGGAACTCAAAGTGTGGTTCCGGTACTCAATGTAAAATAATGAATTTTTCAAAGATAAGTTTAACAAAACAAACCAGTACCGGAATTCAAACTTAAAATAAATTATGAGTTAAAAATCTTGTTCCCAAAACCTCTTCTAAACCTGGTTTTGATTTGTTCATGATTCCCAAGATTGTAAATAAACTTAAATCACCATGAATACGT
This sequence comes from Tillandsia fasciculata, assembly GCA_029168755.2. Lineage (NCBI taxonomy): Eukaryota > Viridiplantae > Streptophyta > Magnoliopsida > Poales > Bromeliaceae > Tillandsia > Tillandsia fasciculata. Next base: position 11,146,383 of record CM054950.1, read on the forward strand.
TAATCATACCTGAGTGTCAACTTGAGCTCTTTGCTGAATCTTCACAGAGTCTTCGATTGTTGATTTAACAATTTGATCACTTCAAGACTCCAACTCAAATAACGAAATATGCCAACATAAAATCCATAACACGGATCATATTGAGAAGTGTAGCCACATGATCTGGTAGCTCGAGCACTTCTTTCGGTTTAGTCGAAGCCGTCAGAGAATTCTTCCGTTGTCATCCTCGAAGTGCCATTCTCTCTACATAGGACAACATTAGTAACAACAGCCGAAATCCTACGACTGGGCTCCAAGACAGCCGGACCAAACAAGACCCGATTAGGCAAAAATTCTTGAGAGACATCCCTTTCATTCCAATCATTACGTTGTTGGTGCCAACGAAATCATTCGAATATGAAAGTTCGGTTCCCTCGATCAATTCCCAACGTTCGGCTTGGGAATACTATTAAACCAACTCTTTGTCTTCGCTTGAGATCGCGTACAACTCACGCTCCCAACATATTAAGGCCTTCATATGGCTCACAGCTCCCTACCATCTACGGTTCAAATAGTCCAACACGAGCCGCCTAGGAGTCCACCTAGGCTCTGATATCACTACAAAGTCTGTCACGACTCGGAACCGTCGATTTGATCGGTCCTAGACGTGCCCAAATTTCCCGCCGAATGGGAAAGCCTCCCTCCACCCGAACGGAATGGTCAATCTCTATTCCGCTTGAATACAAGAAACGAAAGGATATGCAATATCAAACTATAAGGAATAAAACATAAAAATCAACTTTATTACATCTAACTGTTCGGTTGCAAAAAGGGAACAAACAATTGAGCCCTTGGCTCAACCTGACAACAATTGAACACCACACACCTGTTGGGTTATAAGTAATTGGATCTAAATAGGGGAAAAAACACCTAGAGGGGGGTGAATAGGTGTAAACAATAAACACTCAAAAAATCATTGCGCAAATAAACCCAATGCGGAAAAATAAAAGAACACGCAAGATTTTTACGTGGAAAAACTCCAAACCGGAGTAAAAAAACCACGGGACCGATAACACGGCGAAATCCACTAGAATTAACACACGTACAAGGTGATATAACGTACTCACAGACGACTCAACCTTTTTCATACGCTCCTAGTAGATCTTCCCGCTCGCTCCACGACGCTTCTCGAATCCACGATCCGCGCCCAACGCTGAATCCACAGCGTCCAACGTCGAGTCCACGACGTCCGACCGAATCCACGGTCTTCACCCAATAGCACGCTTCGAATCCACGAACGTACCTCGCTCCGAATCCACGAGAGCGGTTGCACCTTGAATCCACAAGGCCACGCGAGTCCACGCGCCGATTTTGGGGTAAATCGTTGTTTGTTTTGGGTGGTGATGATCCGCCGAATACTTAGATCAAAGATAGATCGGAAATACCATCTAAGTATTCATTGATTTGATTCTACTCAAAATGTGAGTATGGAAAACCTAGAATCAAATCAATCAATATAGATGAAGAAACATAGAATAAATCTATTGATTTCCTTTCTTCTCTATATATGTGGATTTTTCTTTTCGGCTATTTTCTTCTGTAATAGCCGATTCTGCGGATGCCCTAGAAATGAATACAGGGCCTATTTATAGGTTAGAAACCATTGGAAGAAGATAGGAAACAAAAACTGCCTTTTCTGGAGATATTTACCGACGGCGATCCGGATTGGAATTGACGATCCGGATTGCAGAAGCAAGAAAGACGATTTCCAGAAAATGCCTGTTCGGGATCCGGATCACAAAGTCCGATCCGGATCGTTCATACAGTTTTACCAGAACATCAATGTTCGGGATCCGGATTGCAAGTCCTGATCCGGATCGAGGAAGCACACAGGTAAAACTAGTGTTCGGGATCCGGATCAGAGGATGCTGCGATCCGGATTGAACCAGTGTATGAACCAACACCCTTCGGGATCCGGATTGCCGAGTCCGATCCGGATCCTGAACATGTCCCATGTTCAGTTTTTGATGTTTAAGCAATTAAAAATTCTTCCAGGTGTTTCTACACTATAAGAAGTATTCGGATCATCAAAAATCTTTAGTTAAACGTACCTGATCCTTTTGAATTCTTCTTTCTTGAGATTGAGGTATACGATCCAAAGTTTCTTCATCTTCAATCTTCAAGACTTAATACATTCACGAAATACGCCAACTCAAATTCCGTAACAATCTCCCCCTTTGGCGGTTTCGTGACAAAACACAAATCCACAAAAGAAAATTCAAAAAGATATTTTTGTTGCTATCACCATACAACAAAAATTTACAAAAGAGATCCAGAAATTAAAAACATGAGATAAACTCCTAAGACAGACTCTAGACTTAGACATCTGTAATCTCTGCACACAGAAATCATTCTTGACAAAAGAAATCGTTAGATACCTCAAGAATTGAATCATACAAAACCAAATACAGAGATAGAGTTTATTCTCATCATGACATTTGAAAAATTCAGATATGTAAGAGAATCATAGTTAAAACCAACATATCTTCTAAGCATTCAAAAACCAAATGTCAAACTATGTTAGTCCAACATCAACTTGTTAGTAATATTACATGCCCAAATAGTTAGTCGAATAGTTAGTATAGAGGCATACAAATCACAAGAGAAAAACCAAAGTTGAGTTGAAGTCATACTTACCTTGATATTCACAAATTCACATCATTGTCAACTGTTCATCATTCATTGTTTCATTGTTCAGAGTTCTCTCTAACTCTCTCCCCCTTTTTGTCACAAAACAAAGCCAAAACGTAGCAAGAGCTACAATATGTAAGGAGAGTTAAAAAAAAAAACCTATCAATATGCACAACCTGAGAACTAAACTACAAGTTAGAACAAAAACTAAGTACTAAAAAAAACTGCAAGGTCTGCAAGAGAGTAAAGCCATAGAAAAAGTGAACAGACGGTCCTGCTCAGTCTGATGAATCTGAACTGGTACAGCTCAGCTTGTTCAAAATTCCCTTGAACAGTTTCGAAATGTTTGAATACTTTTTCTTGAGCTTTTTGTGCTGAGAAGAAAGTTGCTGAAGTTCTGTCGACATTCTTTCTTGTGCAGCAAAAAGTTTTCGCTGTTCCTGACGAAGCTGTTCCAATTCATCTGTGTCTGTAGTCCCTTTCTTCGAGTGTGATGGGTGCTGTGTGGATGCAGATGGTGCATTCATTCCCGTAACCCATGGAGATTCAGTTTGAAGAATTCCAGAAAGTGAGCGTGCTCTGGTGAGAGGCCCACTATGCTGACTCGCACTCCTTTGGACATTTTTCCTTCTCGTGTACTGTCTGGTTGTTGAGGCTGATTTCATTAGTCTTTTTCCTTTGGTAAATTGCCTGTCCTCCTCATCAATTTTTCGTTGAACATCTTTGAAGAATTCGTCCCATTCTTCTTCATCATAGTCTGAGCTCTCTTCCTCTGCGTCCTTCGTCTTGATTTGCGTTGAATCATCCTGTTCCGTTTTAACAGATATACTCGTGTGTACCATAGTGACTAACAATAGAAAGAACCAAGAGAGAGCCATTGATCTGAGTGTTTTGAGTTTAAGAGGTGTCCTGTGCAGAGCCAACTCAAGAACACATGAAAAATCGTTAATTTAGAAAAATTTGAAACATTGTACCTAGACGATCATAATCATGTAGAGAAGCCAAGAATCAAATTAGTTTTCTAAAAAGAATTTTAAAAATAGATCAATTCCATGATTTTCAAAAATTCCTCTTTTATGCCCTAAAATCGAATTTTTAGAAATCGAAGCCTAAAAACTCGTTAATCAGGTAAAAACCCAGCATAAACGCAAAACTAATTGACCCAGAGTTCTTATTTCAAAAGAAATTTGATCAAAAACCATTCACAAACGAAAAAGATCCAAGATTTCAACTCACGTTTGATGAAAAACCATAAAAACTGTGAAAAACCGAGATTTTGATCAATAAAACTTACTTGAATCCGAAGAACTTTGAGTTTGGAAGCTCCAAAATGCAAGAAATCTAGAGAGAGAAGCTCTAGAGATTTTAGAACAAAAGATTAGGGTAAAAGAAATCAAATCCTCTTTGTTCTTATAAAAACCCTAGCCGTGATCCGGATCGGATCGAGAATGTGATCCGGATCGGCTACCCGCAGGAAGAATCCTGCGTTCGGGATCCGGATCACTTACCCCGATCCGGATCGGCTTCAACTTTTTCTCCAGAAAAATTCAGAAAAATTCCATAAAATCCAGAAAAAGTATGTAAGCACTTTACCATGTCAACTTTAAACAAAAGACATCGTTTCATACAACAAGAAATAGATTATGCAAAATCTATCAAAAATACCCAAAAATGAAACGAAAATTTACGAAAGTTAAAACACTTAAAGTTGAACAACTTCAATTACATCTATCCTGATCTTATGTGTAATGCCTTTATCAAATCATCAATTTTAGTAAAGAAAATGAAATACCAAGATCAATAGATGTTTGAAATCCCAGATAAGTTAGATAATATATCTAGACAATCTGTTGAAGGAGTGGCTCTTTGAGCATCTTTTACTAAAAATCCCACCTTATACCAACCATGAAATACGACTGAGTCAAGTATTTCAATATGAATTTCATCAACAATTTTCAAAACAAAAATTTGCTTTTCATTCATGGAGTATCTTTTTCTTTCTTTCATTTTCTCCATGTGGTGGTAGTTTTCACACTCCTCATGGGATGTAACTCTTTCCACATCTTTTGAGCATTTTACATTTCATTGACTCCCCCTCAATTGGCTATCAATTATTTAATATATAAAGTATTCAACCAAACCATTGATCTCGAATTCATACTCGACTAAGCAATCAAATATGATAATGACTATACCAAGAGATCATTGAGAGAGAAATTGACTTTGATCACTTAAAAGATGGTTTAATTAACGTAAATGATCATTGCAACATTGAAATATTATGACATCAAAAGCATAATAAATTTCTAAATGCATAAAAGGATGCAATTAAAGTCAATTATGATTTATGCTCAATTAATGTCCTATGTACAAAACATAGATAAAGAACAAAACAAAAACAAAAACAAAACCTAACCTAAGCAAAGGTTTCAAAAAGGTTATTTCAAGGAAAGCATGCCAATTGCTTTACGCAAGTGAATAAAACGTTTTTGATCCAAAGGTTTTGTTAAGATATCAGCTAATTGATCCTCAGTTGAAATATATGACAGTTGAAGAATGTTTGATTCAACTAGCTCTCTAAGAAAATGATATCTAAGTTCAATATGTTTTGTTCTAGAGTGCAACACAGGGTTTTTAGAAATGTTAATAGCACTAGTGTTGTCACATAAAATGGTTACCGAAGATGTTGAAATCCGGAAATCGCTCAACACGCTTTTCATCCAAATCAATTGGGTTGAACAACTTCCTGCAGAAATGTACTCCGCTTCGGCAGTCGAGAGTGCTATGCAATTCTGCTTTTTACTGTGCCATGCAACAAGGCAATGGCCAAGATAGAAGCATGCACCACTCGTGCTTTTCCGGTCATCCACTGATCCAGCCCAATCGGCATCTGAGTATCCAACAATATCCAAAGTCGTTCCCATAGGATACCAAATTCCGAAATTGATTGTACCTTTGATATATCGGATGATCCGCTTCACCGCTTTCAGGTGAACCTCCTTCGGTGCTGATTGATATCTCGCACAAATCCCAACACTGAAGGATATATCCGGGCGACTAGCCGTGAGATATAGTAGACTTCCAATCATACTGCGATACAGTTTCTCGTCTACATTCTCACTATGTGATTCACTTCCAAGTCCCTTATGGCTAGTTCCCATTGGAGTCGGAAAATCCTTAGAATTTTCAAGATCAAACTTTTTGACCAACTCCAGTGCATACTTGGATTGACACAAGTGAATTCCTTCATCGTTTTGTTTAACTTGTAATCCAAGAAAATAAGTCAATTCGCCCATCATGGACATCTCAAATTCGCTTTCCATGGTCTCCGCGAATTTGGAAGCATCATTATCTCTTGTTGCGCCAAAAACAATGTCATCGACATAGATTTGAGCAACTATGAAATTGTTTTGATAATGCTTCACAAAGAGAGTCCTGTCAGCTCCCCCTCGAGTGTAGCCCTTTTCCAAAAGGTGCTTTGTCAACCTTTCGTACCATGCTCGCGGTGCTTGTTTCAGACCGTAAAGAGCCTTTTTCAGACGAAAAACATGGTTAGGTAGTTTATGATCCACAAAACCTTTCGGTTGAGCCACATAAACTTCCTCATTTAAAAACCCATTTAAAAAGGCGCTCTTAACGTCCATTTGAAATAATTTGATTTTAAAATGACAAGCAATCGCAAACAATATACGAATGGACTCGAGTCTAGCTACAGGGGCGAAAGTTTCATCAAAGTCTATACCTTCTACTTGAGAGTAGCCTTGAGCAACTAACCTTGCTTTGTTCCTGATGATAGTACCTTCTTCATTTTTCTTGTTCTTGAAGATCCATTTGGTACCTATCACATTGTGTTGCTTCGGAGGCTTCGTTAATTCCCAGACTTTGTTTCGCTCGAATTGATGGAGCTCTTCCTGCATTGCTTTAATCCAGTAGTCATCTTGGAGAGCTTCATCAACATTCCTTGGTTCGATTTGAGATACATAGCATGCAAATCCGCAAACCAATTGTCTCCGTGTTCTAACTCCTTCTTGTGGATCTCCAATGATGTTCGATTCAGGGTGATCCTTGGAGATGCGTAACGTTTGAGGTAGAGGAGTAGACGGAGGTACACGAGATGATTCCTGCACATCAGATAAGCTTGAAGAACCGTTAGATGCATCATTATTATCGAAAGAATTGTTAGAAGAAGATGCATTAGCAGGTGTATCATCATCAAGAGAGATATCGAGGGTAGATTTTTCAGATTCAAAGTGAAAAGCTTCATCTACCTTAACATTTATCGATTCTACGATCGTCTTAGATTCTAAGTTAAAAACTCGATATGCTCTGCTGTTTGTAGAATAACCTAAGAAAATCCCTTCGTCACTTCGAGAGTCAAATTTTCCAAGATTCTCACGATCACGTAAAATAAAACACCGACTCCCAAAGATACGAAAATATTTGATGTTAGGTTTTCTACAAAACCAAAGTTCATATGGTGTATTCAATGTCCCCGGGCGCAAATACACGCGATTAATAACATAAACAGCAGTGTTCACCGCTTCAGCCCAAAAATAAAAAGGTAAGTTCCGGCTGTGAAGCATAACACGTGCCATTTCCTGTACGACCCTGTTTTTGCGCTCGACTACACCATTTTGTTGAGGTGTGTAAGGTGCAGAGAATTCATGTTTAATGCCATTAGAAGTGCAAAAATCAATGAATTTGGAATTTATGAATTCCCCACCTCTATCACTCCTAACTCGAGTAATCCTATCATTCTTTTCAGTCATAATACGATTGCAGATTTCGAGAAAAGAATCAAAGGTATCAGCTTTTTCTTTTAAGAATGCTACCCAAGTATATCTAGAAAATCATCAACCAATAAGAAAATATACCATTTACCTCCCAGAGATGGTTGACGAGTTGGCCCCATTAAGTCCATATGCAAAAGTTCCAAAGGCCGTTTTGTACCTATGTGGTTCAAGTTCTTGTGTGCAGTCCTAGACTGTTTTCCTTTTTGGCAACCGCCACACACAAGGTTTTGTTCAAAAGAAAGTTTCGGAACCCCCTTGACCACATCTTTGTTCGAAATTCTAGCAAGTTCCTTAAAGTTTATGTGACCTAGCCTTTCATGCCAAAGTGTTTCATTTTTCAAAGATGCTAGGTTACATTTTTCAGAAATCTTATGAGGAACTACATAACAATTGTTTTCTGATCTAACCCCCTTTAAAAAGAAAGCATGGTTCATGTCAGTTACAGTGCATTTATCAGATGAAAAATTAACTGAATAACCACTATCACAAAGTTGACTTATGCTTATGAGGTTAGTCTTAAGGCCATGAACAAATAACACATTATTTAGAACCGGGCCATCTGGAATAGCTACCGTTCCCTTTCCAACAATTTTGGAAGACCGACCATCTCCGAAAACAACAAGTCCTCCGGAGTTTTTCTCAAATGTTTGAAAACAGTTTTTATCACCGGTCATATGACGGGAACACCCGCTATCCAGATACCAAGACGAACTATCATATGCATGCAAGGAAACATTGGTAGCAAGACAGGGAAAATTTCACCTTTGCGCACCCAAACCTTTTTGGAGTGCGTCGGTAATGATCGTGAAGTTGATCTCCTAGGTGAGAGCGTCTTGCTTGAAGAATTGGTGCTCCTTGATGATGTCGTCTTGAGCGGTGTACTACCAAGGCTCTTTTCCTTCAATTGAGTTGCAGTTGATTTTCGAGGAATAGCCTTTTTGGTAGTCATTGCAAGAGGTGCTTGAGGTGTGCGTTTGGCTTCCGTCTTGCAATTTCTCCTTATGTGCCCTGAAATGCCACAACGAAAACATACCTTAGGTCTTGACGATCCCGAGGAGGATGTAGTAGGCTTGTTGTCGTTGCTTGTCGTGAATTCCGGTGTCGGAGGAGGAGATACCGACTGAGGCACAAATACTGTCCCACTCGAACTTGGAATGTCTCCAGTTTGAGTGTATCCGAGGCCGAACTTATTTCTTTGACCAAGACCAAGAAGTCTGTCCAACTTACTCCTTCCAGAAGAAAATCTCTTTAAGTCATCCTTCAGTTGGCGTATGGTCTCCGTCATTTCCAATTTTTCCTGTCGAGCCTCGCCGTTGAGCTTCAAGAAGTAATTCGCTTTGTTCACCATATCCATATAATTCTTCTCGAGTTGCTCATTGGACTCTTGAAGGGAAACATTTGTTTTAATCAAATTATCCCTTTCCACTTCAAGATCGGTTGAGAGAGAGGTTACCCTTTTTACTTCTTCTTCGAGATCCTGCAATCTCCCTTTCAACCCCTTGTTTTGCTTAGCCAGTTTCTTTGAATCCCTCAAAAGCTTATGGTAGGCTAGAGCAAAATCTTCACCTTCCGAATCATCTGATTCATCGTCCGTTGCAATCTTTTCAACAGTGGAGTTGGACAGTGAATCGGATGTACTTGCCATTAAGCACATGAAGGGTGAAGATGTGGTGGACGCGTGGAAAGCTGTCGCGTTGTCTTCTTCATCACTTGAGGATGACTCATTTGACGTGGAGTTGTCATCCCAAGTAACGACTTGCATCGCTTTCTTCTTAGCCGGATTCTTGTTGGGACACTCCGTTGAAATGTGGCCGTAGCCTCGACATTTGAAGCACTGAACTTGTCCCTCTGAACTTTTCTTATCCTTTGAGAAGTTCTCTTGCTTTCTTGACTTGTGGCTTGAAAACCCTTGCCTTTCTTCGACTTTCCGAAGGATGGAGTTTTGCTTGGATTACCCCTTCGAAAGTTGCGGCGAAACTTCCTTGTCAAGAGAGCGAGCTGCTTCTCAAAGTCCTCCATAGAAAGGTTCTCGTCGTCGTCCGAGGAGGATGAATCCGCGTCTTCTTCTTTAGTTGATTTCAATGCGTAACCTGAAGACTTAGAAGAGGATGCCTTTCCAGAAGAATAGTTAGTAGGAAATGTCATTTCATAAGTTTGTAAAGCACCTACTAATTCTTCTACACGCATTTCGTCCGGGTGTTTAATTGTTTCAATGGCTGCGACCTTCGGGCGAAATCGTTCAGGAAGAGTTCTTAGAATTTTTCTTACAACTTTAAATTCTGGAATCTTCTCTCCCAAGTTAGCACATGAGTTTACGATATCTTGCAATCGTGTGTAATAGTCAGTGAAAGATTCATTCTCTGCCATAGAGATAGAGTCAAACTTGCTCGTGAGCATTTGCAGTTTCTGAATCTTCACTAGGTTAGTTCCCTCATGCGTAACTTGAAGAACATCCCAGATTTCTTTCGCAGTCTCACATGCCGAGACGCGAGAGAACTCAGTTTGTGACAAAGCATTAAATAGAGCATTAATTCCTTTGCCATTGTAAGAAGAAGAATCTATCTCTTCCTTGGTCCATTTCGACCTAGGTTTTAAGGTGCGAACATCATCTAAAATTTCAGTTGGATTAGACCATCCTAATTCAATTGATTGCCACACCCTTTCGTCGATGGAAATTAAAAAGGCTTTCATCCGCACTTTCCAGTACGCATAATTTGTTCCATCAAAGAAAGGGGGTCGATTGATGTTTCCACCTTCAACCATTGTTTACAACCCTATTCCCGCTCTGATACCACTTGTTGGGTTATAAGTAATTGGATCTAAATAGGGGAAAAAACACCTAGAGGGGGGTGAATAGGTGTAAACAATAAACACTCAAAAAATCATTGCGCAAATAAACCCAATGCGGAAAAATAAAAGAACACGCAAGATTTTTACGTGGAAAAACTCCAAACCGGAGTAAAAAACCACGGGACCGATAACACGGCGAAATCCACTAGAATTAACACACGTACAAGGTGATATAACGTACTCACAGACGACTCAACCTTTTTCATACGCTCCTAGTAGATCTTCCCGCTCGCTCCACGACGCTTCTCGAATCCACGATCCGCGCCCAACGCTGAATCCACAGCGTCCAACGTCGAGTCCACGACGTCCGACCGAATCCACGGTCTTCACCCAATGGCACGCTTCGAATCCACGAACGTACCTCGCTCCGAATCCACGAGAGCGGTTGCACCTTGAATCCACAAGGCCACGCGAGTCCACGCGCCGATTTTGGGGTAAATCGTTGTTTGTTTGGGTGGTGATGATCCGCCGAATACTTAGATTAAAGATAGATCGGAAATACCATCTAAGTATTCATTGATTTGATTCTACTCAAAATGTGAGTATGGAAAACCTAGAATCAAATCAATCAATATAGATGAAGAAACATAGAATAAATCTATTGATTTCCTTTCTTCTCTATATATGTGGATTTTTCTTTTCGGCTATTTTCTTCTGTAATAGCCGATTCTGCGGATGCCCTAGAAAATGAATACAGGGCCTATTTATAGGTTAGAAACCATTGGAAGAAGATAGGATCAAAAACTGCCTTTTCTGGAAATTTTACCGACGGCGATCCGGATTGGAATTGACGATCCGGATTGCAGAAGCAAGAAAGACGATTTCCAGAAAATGCCTGTTCGGGATCCGGATCACAAAGTCCGATCCGGATCGTTCATACAGTTTTACCAGAACATCAATGTTCGGGATCTGGATTACAAGTCCTGATCCGGATCGAGGAAGCACACAGGTAAAACTAGTGTTCGGGATCCGGATCAGAGGATGCTGTGATCCGGATTGAACCAGTGTATGAACCAACACCTTTCGGGATCCGGATTGCCGAGTCCGATCCGGATCCTGAACATGTCCCATGTTCAGTTTTTGATGTTTAAGCAATTAAAAATTCTTCCAGGTGTTTCTACACTATAAGAAGTATTCGGATCATCAAAAATCTTTAGTTAAACGTACCTGATCGTTTTGAATTCTTCTTTCTTGAGATTGAGGTATACGATCCAAAGTTTCTTCATCTTCAATCTTCAAGACTTAATATATTCACGAAATACGCCAACTCAAATTCCGTAACAACACCGTGGACGGCCATCTAAACTCCTAGCTTTGCTCCTTGACCACGACCTAGCAGCGATCGTGTGCCTCACCAACCGAACCAGCACCTGAAAAGAGTTAACCATAGAGAGTGAGAACTAATTAAAGTTTTCAGTAGGTTCAACCACTGAGAAAGAATATTCTACACTTATTTGGTCTACAGGAGGCATCTACAAAAGTCAACCACAAAGAGACAACAGATAAGAAAGTAATATGTTTGGATAAAAAAAAAAGGAGGAAAAGAAATACAAAGAAAGAAGAAGAAGAAGAAAAAAAAAGAAAAAAAGAAAGAAAAAAGGCCAAAAAAAAAAAAAAGAAAAGAAATTTAAAAAAAAAAAAGAAGAAGAGAATGAGATATTAAAAAAAAAAAAAAAAAAGGAAAAGGAAAAGAAAGAAGAAAAAGGGGAAGAAATAAAATAAAAAAAGGAAAGAAAGAAAAGGAGGGAAACAACACCTCCCTCTCTTACGTACCAAGAGGGAGGTAGGATCCTTCTTTCCCAAAAAAGAAAAAGAAAAAAAAAAAAAAAAGAAAAACAAAGGAGGAAAAAAAGGGAAAAAAAAGAAGAAGGAAATGCAAAAAAAAAAAAAAAAGGCCAAAAAAATTTAATCAAATGCCTTTTAAGTAAGAAGAATAATTAAGTTTTTTTTTTTAGATTTTTTTTTAAAATTAGTTTTTTTTTTAAATACTTATAAATTGATGGGTAAACTCAAAGTGAAGAAGGCTAGAGGAAAAAAAAAGAGAGAGAGAGAGAGAGAGAGAGAGATAGAGAGAAGAAAAATTTTGAGAGAGCAAAAAAAAAAAAAAAAAAAAAAAAAAAGGATCTCCAAAAGCAAAAAAAAAAAAAAAAAAAAAAAATGTAAAGAGAAAAAAAAAAGAAGAATTTTATTTATTTATTTATTTATTTTACTTTCTCTCTCTCTCTCTCTCTCTCCCAGCCACGCGTATAGAGGGGGCTTCCCCCATCTCTTTTCCTGGCACACCGACAAGCAAGCAGAGGAAGGGCTGCACACACTCATCCTCTCTGATTGGTTTTTTTTTTAAAAAAAAAGGGCGACAGGTTCCGGGCTTTTTGACGACGACGACGATCGGTAATAGCAACGACGAAATTAACAAAGGCAACTCGACTTTCACTGTCATGCCCCGAGTGTAAACCAGAACCCAGGCTCGTCAACAGATCCACCGTGCACACGAAATTTTTAATGTACACGAAGCGTCGGTAATCTGCTCAGATATAAGATGTGTAATAAAAGAGCATAAAGTATAGAGCTGAACTAAAAAGAACTGCATAATATCTCAGACTGAAAATAAAATAAAGCTGTAATAAATACAATAATCTCCCAACTCACCAAAATAGTACAACCAGCTGGCTAAAGCCAGACCCAAAATAAAAGAAAAATACAATAGTCTGAGTGGAGGGTACAACATCTGTCTATCAGCAACTCTCAGTCTCACAGGAGATCTATCTACTCAGCGATCCCCTTACTTCGATCAGCTGCCGATGGCCCAGTAGCTCCCGAAGAAGACTCTGCAAAACAAAGGAAAGAAAAAAAAGAAAACAACAATGGGGTTGAGAACCACTAGTAAACCAGTAGCCTCCTCCCGTAGGTAAAGCCTCAAACTCCGACGTACCCACTAGGTCTACCAGAGGCGGAAGGAAAAGAAAAGTGGTAAGCTATAATGACTGCTGATACAAGGAAACTACCACAAGTATGCCTCTAAATGCAGTACCGACTAAAATGACCATATGCATGCATCAGTAAATAGTATCTGTCCAAATGAACCCAATCTAGTCACCAGTGAAAACCGGTACTGCCTGCTCTGCTGTCTCAAGTATCTGCTCACAGATCGACACTCACTGACCGGAACTCCGGGTCCGGTACTCACTGGCCGCTGTGTCAGTCGCTAACAGATCGACACTCACTGACCGAAACTCGGGGCCCGGTACTCCCTGGCCGCTGCGTCAATCGCCTACTCGGGAGTGGCACTCGAGGGGAGCGACCCACACGAGTAAAGTAGTCATGCCTCACAAGTAGAGTAACCATGTCACAAGTATCACTATATAGCAGGACTGGCTCACGACTATGATCAAAGTGGGAAAAACTCATCCACTAATGAAACCCCGATTCCCAATCTGATGCAAAGATAAACATCTGGTCAACCGCCCAAGGACCGCGGTCGCCGCAATACCCCACAAGTTCACAACCTGATAAAATAAACAATATCTGGTCAACCGCCTACTGTCCGCGGTTGCCGCAATCCCCCATAAATCCATAATTAAGTACCACCTGTCCCAACTCCAAGGTCCCGACTACACTATCCCAAACCCCTGCTCGAACCTGAGCAACATGACTCAAAAATTTAAATGAAAAGGAGAAAAGAAATAATCATGGTTTCTCCTAAGTCAAGTCCCAATAAGATAGTGTAGCAATAAATAGTGGCATATCTAGATGTCCATACAAGCATGCAAATGTCCTCATTAAAGAAAAAAAAGTGTATCCAAAGTAGCTCCACATGTGTATCAAATAGTAGCTCCACGTAGATATAACCATCATGCCAAAATCACTAACCAACTACACATGTCTATAATCCATGATCCATAATAAATCATCAAAGTAGCACCCGCACATAAATCTATCCTCCTGTTTCATCTAATCATCCATTTTCATGAAAGGCTAAGTGCCAACATGGCATGCTAACATATCACCATCATGTGGGTTATGAATAATATGGATCTGAATAGGAAAAAAACCACCTAGAGGGGGGGGTGAATAGGTGAAAATAATAAACACACCAAATCGTTGCGTAAAAATAACCCAATGCGGAAAATAAATAAAGTACGCAAGATTTACGTGGAAAACTCAATCACAGGAGTAAAAAATCACGGGACCGATAACACGGCGAAATCCACTAAGATTAAACACGTACAAGGTGATTTACAGTAACCCTACAACTCAACATTTTTCATACACTCCTAGTTGATCTTCTCCGCTCGCTCCGAACGCTCCTCGAATCCACGATTTGCGTCCCAACGCCGAATCCACGATGTTCAACGTCGAATCCACGACGTCCAACCGAATCCACGGTCTTCACCAATGCGGCTGTCATGCCCCGGGGGTTTAAACAAGTGGAAGACAACTACCGAAAAGATCTTAATTTTGTATATATATATATATTTTTTGAAAGTCCTTTCCCCCGGTGCGAGCCCAGACCCGCCGCATATACCGATTCACCCCGCAAACGGGCGCAGTCTCCTCTGTATATGCACGGCGTCACGATAACAACAGTCATTTTTACCACAGCAGTCTACAAGCATAGGCACACGAGATTATCTTGCATCAGGAGTTTAACGAGGCCGATTGATCTTTTGAAAGGATAATCCATAGGGTTTTAAAAACGGTGCTCACACGACACCTATGTTTTTCAAAACCGTTTTCGAAATCCATAAATCCATAGAGTTTTAAAAACGGTGCCCACCCGACACCTATGTTTTTCAAAACCGCTTTCGAAATCCATAAATCCACAGAGTTTTAAAAACGGTGCCCACCCGACACCTATGTTTTCGAAATTATTTTCGCAGTGCTTTTTCGGTAGTTTGAAAACGGCCAACTAACAGATAATAAAGTAAACATTCGTCCACAGAAGTATGAAATCATCCCAACATCCACATCAACCCACAAGTGTATCAAACTCACATAGCCACTAACAGATAATGAAAATGAGCATAAAGAGTGAAAACAGTCTGTAGCCTCGAAGGGCCAACAGTCCTCTTGTCGCGGCCTCACCGTCACCCTAGCTCTCACCCCTAATTGAACCTGTCACAAAGTGGGAAGTCAGTGACACATGGTATAAAGTATAAAATGCAGGAAAAGCTGTAAATAAAGCAAACCGCAAGAAAACAAGAGCATCCGCCCTCCTCATCGTGCAATAAACGGTAATCACCCCTGTATAACCCAAACCGAGCACCTGCCTCGGCAAACCACACCGAGCACCTACCTCGGCAAACCACACCGAGCACCTGCCTCGGCAAACCACACCGCTCTCACCTTGGCGCCTCTAACCCCCCACCTACGGGGGCCCCCACTACGTCACCTTGTGGGGCACACGGGTCAACGTACCACTTTTCCGGAAAAGCACACCCTCGCGGTGGCCAAACCGCTGGTGTACGTGCAGCAACCTCGAGCATCGTAACCAAGTGCAAGATATAACAGAAGGGCACGGCGACACTTGGTCGCCATGATATCGATGGTATTATATAATAAGCATTAACAGGGGTTAATAGTATTAAATCACGCCAATACTTTACTCCTACACATTTCCCGTAATTCTAGAATCCAAAACATCGGAAAAGTACCCACCTTTGCGTGCGACGACCCGGTACTCGGCTTATCCGCGTCTCTGTGTGCCTCCCGAACCTAAAAAGTCCCCCGAAGAAAACATCAGTGACACTAAAACGGACTACCTCGAAATAAATGAAAGACGCACCGAGCCAGTCGCGAAAAGCGGCTCCAGGGCCCGGCGGCGGAGCAACTCCGCGCTGTGTGCGGTCGGTGCTGATTGCAGCAGCCCCGCGAGGCACCAGCCCTAGCGGGCGCGCCGCCTGCGGGCGGCCCCGCGCGGCACCAGCCCGCGCGTGCGCCCCACCTGCGGGCGGCCCCGCGCGGTACCAGCCCGCGCGGGGGCACTGCCCGCAGTCGACCGGCCCACGCGGGCGCCCCGCCTGCGGGCGGCCCCGCGTGGCACCAGCCCGCGCGGGTGCCCTGACCGCAGGCACGGGCGGCCCCGTGTGGCACCAGCCCGCGCGGGCGCCCCGCTTGCCGACGGCCCCGCGCGGCACCAGCCCGCACGGGTGCCCCTTCGCGGCCGGTACATTGCGGCGGCGGCGGCGAGGGCGGCGGCACACGCAAAGGAAACTTGCCCCCAACCCCGATGCGACAATGGCAAGAAAACCCTATAATGAAAAACCAGAAAAACTCGAACCGCTCACCATGATTTCACTGGAGGAGGAGGAAGAAGGAGGATCGCCCGCTCCTCGCTCGATCAATCCTGCAGAAAGGAAGCAATTTCTCCTTCCCTCTCCCCGTCTCTCAGTCTCGGGTTCTCTACGCCGCTTCTTGAAAAGAGGGAAAAGATGGTTTGGGGTTTTCCCCGTACGCACCCCGATCGGACTTAAACACTAAAAGAAAAATTAAGAAAATTAATTACCGGTTAAATCCTTAGCCATTCAAAATTTGAACGAGGGGTCCAGATTACCTCGGAAAGCGTGTCGATTGCCAGCACGAATTCTGATGCGCCCAAACTGATAGAGAACTTCAAAAATCTTTTATGAAAGATTCCGGACTCGGAATTCGAAACCGATCGCGCCACCGTTCACCGTTTTGCGAGCTCTAGCACCTAAAAATACTCGCAAACCCCGACGATTAGCCCAAAAATTCTCGAACTTTCAACCCCCCTACCAACTGAAATAATTAAATTAGAACCAAAACGGAAAGCGGGAAGGTCGAGGTATTACATCACTCACCTCTTAAAAGAAGTTTCGTCCTCGAAACTTAACCTTGGTTCGCAACGAATAAATCTGGGTAGCACTCCCTCATCTTTGACTCTAGTTCCCGTGTCGCTTCACGTTCTTCTTGGTTGCTCCATAGCACCTTCACATAGGGGATCGTCCGGTTGCGCAACTTTTTGTCCTCCCATTCTAAGATTCACACCGGTGTTTCATCGAAGCTTAGGTCCTCTCTAAGCTCGATAGCAGTGACATCGAGTACATGCGACCGGTCAGGGAGGTATTTTCAGAGCATTGAGACATGGAACACATTGTGTACTCGGTCAAGGTTTGGTGGTAGGGCTAGTCGGTAGGCCACCGGGCCGACGCTCTCCATCTGAAGTAATCGATGTCGGCACCCCGTGCAACCTCACGATCTCGTTGATGTAGACCTGCGTCAGCCGGTCTCGAGTCCACGTCGTATGAATGGGTAGGAAATGAGCTGACTTCGTTAACCGATCCACTATGACCCAGATTGCGTTGTGCCCCTGTTGCGAATGCGGAAACCCAGTGACAAAATCCATGGTGATTCGCTCCCATTTCCACTCTGGTACTGGTAAAGGTTGCAACTTCCCTGCCGGGCGCTGGTGTTCGGCTTTTATCTGTTAACAAATCAAACAGTGCGCTACAAACTGTGTTACATCCCCTTTTAGTTTAGGCCACCAGAAGGTCTGCTTGAGGTCCTTGTACATTTTTGTGCCCCCAGGATGCGCCGCATAGGGAGCACAGTGCGCTTCTAACAAAATCTCCCCCTTCAATTCTGGCGAATCGGGCACGCAAATCCGCCCTCGGAAACGTAGTGTGCTGTCTACCCCGACCAAAAAGTCGCCCTCCTGGTCCGAGGAAATCCTGTCCCGGACAAGCTGTAACTGCGTATCGGTCCTTTGGCCTTCCCGGATCTTCTCGAACAATGTAGGCTTGACTACTAAGGACAATAGTCGCGCGACCGTTCCTGCCGGTACCACCTCCAATCTCAACCGCGAGAACTCCGCGATCAAGCTATCCTGCTGAGTAATCGCGCCCGCTGATGTCCCCTCAATTTGCCCCTTCCTACTCAAAGCATCAGCTACTACATTTGCTTTTCCGAGGTGGTACTGAATGGACAAATCGTAGTCCTTTAGCAACTCTAACCACCGTCTTTGCCGCAAATTCAGTTCCTTCTGAGTGAACAAATATTTAAGGCTTTGGTGGTCCGAGAACACATTACAATGAACACCAAAGAGGTAATGCCTCCAGAGCTTTAGAACGAAGACGACTGCGGCCAGCTCCAGATCGTGTGTCGGGTAATTCCGCTCATATTCTTTCAATTGTCTTGAGGCATAGGCTATTACTTTCCCCTGTTGCATCAGCACACCCCCAAGACCAATCCGTAATGCGTCAGAGTAAACCTCATAATCCTCTCCAGGTGTCGGTAGCGCAAGTACAGGCTCCCGAGTTAGCATGTTTTTAAGTTCTTCAAAGCTCTCCTGGCATTGGGCCGTCCAATTAAATCTTTCTCCTCTCCGGGTTAAGCGGTTTAGAGGGGCAGCAATCTTTGAGAAGCCCTCCACGAAGTGTCTGTAGTATCCTGCCAGGCCTAGGAAGCTGCGGACCTCCGTTACTATAGTCGGCCGGGGCTAGTTGGTCACCGACTCTACCTTCTTGGGATCCACTGTAATTCCCGCTGCTGAAATTGACTGATTTTTCGCATTAACCAAACCATATTCAGGGTCCGGACTAGATCTGCCTGATCCGGATCTAGAATATATAAAATGTCCAATTTTTTATTTTTATGCAATGAAAATTATTCCAAGTGTATCTAAACTATAAGAATGTATTCAAATCACTAAAAAATATTTAATTTAACGTACCTGATCATTTTGAATCCATTCTTCTTGAGATTGATGTATGCGATCTTCAAGTCTTTAACTTCAATCTTCAAGACTCAAAACACTTCACGAAATACGCCAATACAAAAATCCTTAACAAAGGAGAATTCCCAATAGTCCCTGGCATAGGTCCTCCTCAGCATACCAAGGGAAATAGGGGAACCCTAGGTAGTTAGTTGGCCCAAGACCAAAGAACCCAGCCACGGCCGATGCCATGGCAAAGAGAGGGAATTCTCGAGAAGCATCCGAGGGAGAAAGATCACTGGCGGACGCACCGATGGAACATTGGCCCACGCCCAAAGGATTGGCTTGGAGCCAAGGGTCGATCACAGCGGAGGGGCGAAAGCGCCGAAAGTGGAGGCCAGGGGCTAACGCCCGAAGCGGTGGTGCTATGGCCAGGTGGCCAGAGCTAGAACCTCGACAGAAATAGTCCGTGAGGCGACGACTTTTCGCGCCAAGACCCCACACCATGGAAGCAAAAAGAAATAAAATTGCTTTATCCTAGAAAAATTCGGCACACCTAGAGCTGAATAAAGAGGTCAACGAGGGCCGGTTTAATTTTGCTGTCCACGAAAGTACTGATGAGATAAAAACTAATCCCTCTTTCCCATAGGTGAACATGGTAGGGACAGAGGAAAATGAGTCGGGATTAAAATCTGAGTCCCCTAAAAAAGGGACATCGGCGAACAACACCCCTCGGCTCTGCACACAATGTAAAGCCGGAATGACAATCGAAGAATGGGGTGAATTCTTCCTCAGTAACCCGAGGAAGTCAAGAAATGGCTCGCCCTCCCTAATCCGGGCAAAGACGAAATTCACCAGGACCCAGTACCGGATCAATGTCTAGCCAAGGGGTCGAACAAGCAGCCTGCAACGAAGGAGAACGAGAAGGATGAACAAGGCGGGGCAGTACAACGAGCCTTGTGTGAGTCGTACGGCCCGAGAAGATCGGGACTGTAGACAAACGATTACAAAGGGCCTAGAACACCACTACAACATCAGCGTTCTTACTACAGCCCCCAGGGAAGCAGCAGTCAGGGGGCCCCCCGAAGAGTGTTCGGCCGAAGTAAGACACATGTATGAGCCACATCCCGCCCATATCCAAACAGGCCCTGTGAGAGGCTTGGCCTGGCAGCTGTGTGAGGACCTGAATCCCCACGATAGGTTTACTGATGGATCAATAGCTTCTGGAGGCTTATGTTGGGTGATGGAGTTGTTTTTGCGCAAATTGGACACAAGTAGTGGACTTAGTGTGAGAAAACGGACCACGAGTGTATTTGGTTGCCCCACAGAATTTTAGGAGTGGAATTGGGCAAAACGGACATCGGATTTGGACTCAGCGCGCGAAAATGATGGAAATCGACTACTTGCTTGTATTTTTCTGAGTCCGGACAGCCGAAAATGGACACCCGGAAGTTTTTTGGTGTTTTTAGGTGCACGGTGGACCGGTGGACCAGCGGTGTACCACGTGGCGACTTCTGATTGGCGCCGTACGCCACGTGGCAGTGCAGGAGTGTCGGCACATTGGGCCCGTGTGGTGACCTGGATCTCCGCAGAGCTGTTGCGGTGCATTGGGGTGGCTACTGGAGGCTTACGCGGGGTGCTGGAGGTGTTCGGGGCACGATTGGACACAAGTGATGGACTCCGGGCTTAAAATGGATCACGCGGGCGATCGGGGGACCCCATCGGATGTTTAGAGGTGTTCCCGCGCAAAACGGATATTGAGATTGGGCTCTGCGCGAAATTTGGACCAAGAATACCTTTCCGGGGGCATTCGGCAATTTTTAGAGTGGGAATTTGGCGAAACGGACGTCAAATTCGGATTCAGCGCGCGAAAACGGTCAAAACGGACTATTTGTGGCTTTTTTCTGAGCTTCGGTTACTGTTCACCGCCGGAACAGTAATTCCGGCGATCGCCGGCGGCTGCCGGCGGCGGCGGGCGGCGGCGGAAGGCGGCGGAGGGCGGCGGGCAGGCGGCGCGCGGCCGCGGGCAGGCGCTGAGGGCGCGGGCAGGCGCGGCGAGCGCGCGGGCAGGCGCGCGGTCCACCCAGCCGTCGTGCACCAGGCGGAGGACACGTGGCATCACCTCGTTGGCTGGTTCACCGCTCCCGGTCTACGGAGCAGGATAGTTGGCTTTGGTTCACGGTGCACCGGGTTGGACACGTGGCAGGTTACCATTGGTTCGGTGCATGGGGGTTCGTGCACCGGGTGCAGCGGTCAGAGGCAGGACACGTGGCGCTTCCCTATTGGCCGGTCAACTGTGCGGGCAGGATGGGCAGCTGGCGCGGGCAGGCGCGCAGGCGCGGCGGTACTGTTGGTCGGGGACGCGTGTCGACTCCCGGAGGCAGCCACGCGGCAGTGCAGGAGTGGAGGGTTTGGCTGTAGCCTGTTTGGCGGACGCGTGGCAGCATCCGAGGCGGGTCGGACGGATCGCAGGATCCCGTCCGACGGGGCTTTGTGGGCCGGGCCGCACTGTGCGCGCCCGAAAGTTCGGGCCGGGCCGCACTGTGCGCGCCCGGAAATTTCCGGGCGCCCGAAAGTGGGGACCCGGATGGAATTCTTCAATTGTTTTGATGGAGTGGCCTATTTAAGCAGCCCGAACCCCATTCAGCTCACTTTTTCCACCATTTCCGAGCCTCATCTCACCAAGGTGTCCTCAGCAAAGTTGCTCCCCTTCAAGTTCTCCATCTCCTGGTGAAGTCTTGGGATTTGTGGTGGCACGCACTTCGAGATTTGGATTTTTCGGCGCGGCGCGACGTTGCATTCATGGATTCTTCTTCGGCGCAGCGACAGTGTTTTAGCTCTCCCGAGCTAACCAGGCAGTATTTTTCAGCGATTCTTGCGTCATCGTCTTCGTAACAGGTAGGGCTACATTTCGTATTTCTACTGATTTTCCCCCATTCAGAGGTTTTCATGGGTTTTTCGGGTCATCTTGTGACCTCATTTTCTGGGGTGGAGTTTTGGACAGCACAGTATTGTTTTGGGGATATCTCCGCAACCGGACATCGGATTGAGGCGATTCAAGAGGGGATTTGCATCTACACATCGCAAGGAGTCTCTCTGAATTTTTGTGGACTTTTGTGGAATTTCCCTGAAGGTGAGAACCCCTTTTTACAGAACCTTGTAGCACAGTTTTTGGGTGAAAATATTGTTCGGGGTGGTCCTCTTGTCGATTTTGGTTCTCGGCATAGAAAAATCGTGGGAAAACGTGCAGGTACTCGTTTCGACCGGTTCGTCGCGTAGATCGCAGTGGTATTTTTTTGGGAATTTCTTGGGCACGTTTCGCAGGTGAAAATGGCTGAACTATTAATCTGATTTTTGAGGACAGATTTCAGATTAATTTGGATGGTAATTGTTTATGTGTTCCTTGGGACTTATGGCGCAGTGTCGCGGAGACTTTTGGGGATCGAGCGCGGACTTCGCTGTCAGGACTTGGATTTAGCGCTCGAGGTGGGTACCGTTGTTTAACCTCCTACTTGTGATGTCCCCACTAGGCCTATTTGAGTTGCTACTATATCGCATTGTTAAAAGAACCGGTAAAATAAATATGGCATACTAATTTGGGAATTGGACTAATAACTAGAGTTTGTGACTTCAAAAGGACTAAGTGTTGATTAATGGTTAATTCTGGTAATTAATATGTGGCTTAAAACCATGGGAAGAGCTTTGTTAAAATGGATACTTTGCATATACGTGATGGGACCTTTATGCTTATACATAAACTATTTTGGGGCAACTTAGTAAAATGGAAGTTTATTTAAACGGCATATCTCTACTTTGTGAGAACTAGAATACTTGAATCATGTTTAATAATGATAAAGGACTTTGCATGCTTGTATGGACATTTAGTTAGGCCACCTTTTTCTGCTACACTATCATGATGGCATTGACTTAGGAGAAACCATGCTTTTCTCTTCTTTTATCTACCTTTGGGGGATAGTGCGCTCGGGTTCGAGCAGGGGCTGGGATAGTGTAGTCAGACAGTTGTGGGTTTTGGGACAGGCAGGCTGTGAGGGCAGGGCATTGCGGCAACCGCGGACAGTAGGCGGTTGACCGGATAGTGACTGTTGCTTATGCACCAGATTGGGTATCAGGTCTCTAGTGGATGGAGTTTTCCACTATTTGTCTATCTTGCATCATCTTTGAGATCGGGTCTCCTTTTAGTGGACGGGTTTTCCCACCTTGATCAGAGTCATGATCCAATTCTGCTGACTTGATACCTATTACTGAGGCACTATGCTCGTGTGGGTCGCTCCCCTCGAGTGCCACTCCGGAGTGTGTATTTTGTGACCGTGCCGGTCAGGAGCCGGTCTGTTGCCTTGGGGCGGGACCGGGCCGGTCAGGAGCCGGTCTGTCGCCCTCGGGATGGGACCGTGCCGGTCAGGAGCCGGTCCGCATCCCATAGCTGAGTTGGGACTTAGTAGGCATAGTGGGCAGTACCGGTGTTCGCCGGTGACTAGGTTGGGCTACCCAGGCAGGCATTCTTATTCTGATGCATACAGTTGGCCATACTCTTAGCTGAGCACCTTAGAGGCATATAGTGGTAGCTTCTTACATCATCAGCAGTTTTATTTACAGCTTACCACCTTTGTTCATCTTTCCGCCTCTTATAGTCCTGGTGGGCACATTTGAGTTGAGGTTTACCCACTAGGAGGAGGCTACTGTTCTATAGTAGTTCTCACTCCCCACTGCTTTTCCTTTTCTCTTCCCCCTTTGTTTTGCAGAGTCGTCTGCGGGAGTTGCGGGACCCTCCCCTGTGGACCGAGGTATGAGGATCGCGGATTAGATAGCGGTCTACCCAGGCACCAGTTCAGTTAGTAGATGTACCCCGATACTCTCAGATACTCTACTTTTCATTTCTTTTGGGTCCGGCTGCGACCGGCTGGTTGTATTTGATCAGTGAGCTGGGAGAGATATTTGTATTATTGAGAGTTTACTTTATGCACTTTACTTTTCTGCTTTATCTGAGATGTGTTAGCTCTAGTTTAGCTCTGTTTATGCTCTTTTATTTATCATCTATATTTGAGCAGGTTACCAGCGCTTCGTATACACGGAAAATTCCGTGTATACGGCGGATCTGTAGACGAGCCCGGGTTCCGGTTTACACCCGGGGCGTGACAGCCCGGCCCATGGGAGCAGGTGCGGGCAGCGCGCGGGCACGGGCAGGCGCGCGGGTGAGCGCGGTGCACGGGGGCGGCGTGGCACGTGGAGGCTTCTCGTTGGTTCACATTGGACGCATGGCAGCAGGGCAGTGGCTGGCGTAGCAGGCGCGGTCCACGAAGCAGGCGGGGAGGCGCCTCGAGCTGCGTGTCGGTCAGGGTGGTAGGCGGCGGGCGCAGGCGCGCGTGGGCGCGGCGACCGAGCCGCTGACCGCGGGTTCCCGCACGTGGGCGCGCCACGCGCTAGCCTCCGCACGGGCCACGCGGCGCTTGGCGGTTGGCGGTCTTGGCTGTTGCCTGTTCGGTAGTGACGTGGCGCATCCTGGTGGATTCGGGCGCAGTCGGTCGGGATCAATCCGACCCGATTTTCGGTGCCCGAATGTTTCGGGCGCCCGAAATCGGGAACACCCCGGTCATTTCTTGAATTGTTTTCCCCAGCCTATAAATAGGCCTTCCTCCCCTCCGTTTCTCTGTTTTTTGGATTTTTCCGAGGCTTCTCTCTACGCGATTTCTTCTGTGGAGTTCCTTCCCTCCCTCTTCCCCACTCTTTGATGGATTCCCGAGATTTTTGGAGGCCTCGGTATCGGCGTTTTCTGCGACGCGGCGTGCTTTGACGCTCCTTCGTTTTTGGGCTTCTACCGTCGGTTTTCAGTCCGAGAGACCCCTTGGACTACCCCGATGGACTTTTGAGCCTATTTTCATGGCAGCGCGTTCATAAGAGGTACGCCTTCGATTTTCGTGTTGATCACTTTGCCTTATTTTGGGTTTTTGGCACGGTTCCCGAGGCTTTTCTGTGACCCTTTGTACTGCTGCGAGGTACGGGACAGCGGTGGAGTATTGTTGGATTTTCTCAGTCTATGAGCATCGGAATGAGGCGTTTAAGGACTCAATTGATATCTACGCTTCGAGAAAGACGCACCCGTATTTTTATCGGAATTTTTGGAGGACTCTTCGAAGGTGATATTTATGCTTCTTGCGGACTGGTTTCCTGCAGATTTTTGTTTGTGGATATTTCGGCACACCGCGTTGTCTTATTTTTTATCTTGCCCTTCAGGTGTCGGAACGGGGTGTATAAATACTCGATTTGGATCTACTCATCGCGAGGATCGCAACCGTGATTTTTCTGGGATTTTCGGAGGATTGTACACAGGTCAAAATCCCCTCTCTTCTCTGCTGGTTTGTAAAACAACATATGCTGTTTGGGTGTTTTGGGGTATTTGATTGTTGTGTGTGGTTGCGGTGTTGGTTGAGACAGAGGCTTGTGCGACTGAGTACCGAGGGTGCAGTTTCGACGGATTTTAATAGTGAGTGACTACGCACTTCACCGACTTCAGCTTTGCCTGCGGAAAGCGATTCAGGTGGGTTGCTTCGTCTCCAGAATCGGTGGACGGTTCTCTAAATCTATATGTTAGAATGCATGCATGTTTAGGGTACAATTTATTGTTACGGAATTTGAGTTGGCGTATTTCGTGAAAGTATTGAGTCTTGAAGATTGAAGATGGAAAAACTTTGGATCATATACCTCAATCTCAAGAAAGAAGAATTCAAAAGGATCAGGTATGTTTAATTAAAGTTTCTTGGTGATCCGAATACTTCTTGTAGTGTAGAAAACACCTGGAAGAAAGTTTTATTGCATAATCATCAAAAACTGGACATGGGACATGTTCAGGATCCGGATCGTGCTCGGCAGTCCGGATCCCGAAGGGTGTTTGTTCATACACTGTTTCAATCCGGATCGCAGCATTTCATGATCCGGATCCCGAACACTGGTTTTACCTTTTCACTTGCATGATCCGGATCAGGATTTGCAATCCGGATCCCGAACGTGTTGTTTGGTGAAACTGTATGAACGATCCGGATCGGGGACTACGATCCGGATCCCAAACTTGCATTTTTCTGGAAATCGTCTTTCTTGCTTCTGCGATCCGGATCGTGCAATTCCAATCCGGATCGTGTTACGGAATTTGAGTTGGCGTATTTCGTGATTGTTTAAGTCTTGAGGATTGAAGATGAAGAAACTGTGGATCATATACCTCAATCTCAAGAAAGAAGAATTCAAAAGGATCAGGTACGTTTAACTAAATAATTTTGATGATCCGAATACTTCTTATAGTGTAGAAACACTTGGAAGAGGTTTTAATTGCATATTCATCAAAAACTGAACATGGGACATGTTCAGGATCCGGATCGTGGACTTTCAATCCGGATCCCGAAAGGTGTTCGTTCATACATTGCTGCAATCCGGATCACAGCTTGGGCAGTCCAGATCCCGAATGGAGTGTTTTGTGAAAATGTATGAACGATCCGGATCGTGGATTATGATCCGGATCCCGAACAGGCGATTTTCTGGAAATTGCATTCTGTGCGTCTGCGATCCGGATCGTGGCTTATGCAATCCGGATCGCCGTCGGTAAAACTTTCCAGAAAAGTTTGTTTTTGATCCGAATATTCTTCCTAGGGTTTCTAACCTATAAATAGCCCTTCTATTTCATTTCTAGGGCATCGGAAATAGAGCCGTCATTTTCAAATATCATTTTATACGGCCTTAGATCCACATATAGAGAAGAACGGAAATCATTAGATCTATTCTATGGTTCTTCATCTATATTGATTAGTTTGATTCTAGGTTTTCATACTCACATCTTGAGTTGAATCAAACTAATGAATACTTAGATGGTATTTCCGATCTACTCTTGATCTAAGTATTCGGCGGATCATCACCACCCAAACAAACAACGATTTACCCCAAAATCGGCGCGTGGACTCGCGTGGCCTTGTGGATTCAAGGTGTTATCGCTTTCGTGGATTCGGAGCGAGGTGCGTTCGTGGATTCGAAGCGTACCATTGGGTGAAGACCGTGGATTCGGTCGGACGTCGTGGACTCGACGTTGGACGCTGTGGATTCAGCGTTGGGCGCGGATCGTGGATTCGAGAAGCGTCGTGGAGCGAGCGGGAAGATCGACTAGGGGCGTATGGTAAAAGGTTGAGTCGTCTGTGAGTACGTTATATCACCTTGTACGTGTGTTAACTCTAGTGGATTTCGCCGTGTTATCGGTCCCGTGGTTTTTTACTCCGGTTTGGAGTTTTCCACGTAAAAATCTTGTGTGTTCTTTTATTTTTCCGCATTGGGTTTTATCGCACAATGATTTTTTGAGTGTTTATTGTTTACACCTATTCACCCCCCTCTAGGTGTTTTTTCCCCTATTAGATCCTTATTAACCTAAACCCAACAAGTGGTATCAGAGCGGGAATAGGGTTGTAAACAATGGTTGAAGGTGGAAACATCAATCGACCCCCTTTCTTTGATGGAACTAATTATGCGTACTGGAAAGTACGGATGAAAGCTTTCTTAATTTCCATCGACGAAAGGGTGTGGCAATCAATTGAATTAGGATGGTCTAATCCAACTGAAATTTTAGATGATGTTCGCACCTTAAAACCTAGGTCGAAATGGACCAAGGAAGAGATAGACTTATCTTCTTACAATGGCAAAGGGATTAATGCTCTATTTAATGCTTTGTCACAAACTGAGTTCTCTCGCGTCTCGGCATGTGAGACTGCGAAAGAAATCTGGGATGTTCTTCAAGTTACGCATGAGGGAACTAACTTAGTGAAGATTCAGAAACTGCAAATGCTCACGAGCAAGTTTGACTCTATCTCTATGGCAGAGAATGAATCCTTCACTGACTATTACACACGATTGCAAGACATCGTGAACTCATGTGCTAACTTGGGAGAGAAGATTCCAGAATTTAAAGTTGTAAGAAAAATTCTAAGAACTCTTCCTGAACGATTTCGCCCGAAGGTTGCAGCCATTGAAACAATTAAACACCCGGACGAAATGCGTGTAGAAGAATTAGTAGGTGCTTTACAAACTTATGAAATGACTTTTCCTACTAACTATTCTTCTGGAAAGGCATCCTCTTCTAAGTCTTCAGGTTACGCATTGAAATCAACTAAAGAAGAAGACGCGGATTCATCCTCCTCGGACGACGACGAGAACATTTCTATGGAGGACTTTGAGAAGCAGCTCGCTCTCTTGACAAGGAAGTTTCGCCGCAACTTTCGAAGGGGAAATTCAAGCAAAACTCCATCCTTCGGAAAGTCGAAGAAAGGCAAGGGTCCTTCAAGTTACAAGTCAAGAAGCCAAGAGAACTTCTCAAAGGATAAGAAAAGTTCTGAGGGACAAGTTCAGTGTTTCAAATGTCGAGGCTACGGCCACATAGCAACGGAATGTCCCAACAAGAATCCGGCAAAGAAGAAGGCGATGCAAGTAGTTACTTGGGATGACAACTCCACGTCAAATGAGTCATCGTCAAGTGATGAAGAAGACAACGCGACAGCTTTCCACGCGTCCACTACATCTTCTCCCTTCATGTGCTTAATGGCAAGTACATCCGACTCATTGTCCAACTCCACTGTGGAAAAGATTGCAACGGACGATGAGTCAGATGATTCGGAAGGTGAAGATTTTGTTTTAGCCTACCATAAGCTTTTGAGGGATTCAAAGAAACTGGCTAAGCAAAACAAGGGGTTGAAAGAGAGATTACTGGATCTTGAAGATGAAGTAAAAAGAGTAACCTCTATCTCAACCGATCTTGAAGTGGAAAGGGACAATCTGATTAAGACAAATGTTTCCCTTCAAGAGTCCAATGAGCATTTCGAGAAGAGTTATGTAGACATGGTGAACAAAGCGAATTACTTCTTGAAGCTCAACGGCGAGGCCCGACAGGAAAAATTGGAAATGACGGAGACCATACGCCAACTAAAGGATGACTTACAGAGATTTTCTTCTGGAAGGAGTAAGTTGGACAGACTTCTTGGTCTCGGTCAAAGAAACAAGTTCGGCCTCGGATACACTCAAACTGGAGACATTCCAAGTTCGAGTGGTACGGTATTTGTGCCTCGTCGGTATCTCCTCCTCCGACACCGGTGTTCACGCCAAGCAACGACAACGAACCTACTACATCTTCTTCGGAATCGACAAGATCCAAGGTATGTTTTCGTTGTGGCATTTCAGGGCACATCAGAAGAAACTGCAAGACTGGAGCCAAACGCACACCTCAAGAACATCTTGCAACAACTACCAAAAGGGCTATTCCTCGGAAACAACTCCAATCAAATTGACGGAAAAGAGCCTTGGTAGTACACCGCTCAAGACGACATCATCAAGGAGCAGCAATTCTTCAAGCAAGACGCTCTCACCTAGGAAATCAACTTCACGACCATTACCGACGCACTCCAAAAAGGTTTGGGTGCGCAAAGGTGAGATCTTTCCCTGTCTTGCTACCAATGTTTCCTTGCATGCATATGATAGTTCGTCTTGGTACCTGGATAGCGGGTGTTCCCGTCATATGACCGGCGATAAAAACTGTTTTCAAACATTTGAGAAAAACTCCGGAGGACTTGTTGTTTTCGGAGATGGTCGGTCTTCCAAAATTGTTGGAAAGGGAACGGTAGCTATTCCAGATGGCCCGGTTCTAGATAATGTATTATTTGTTCATGGCCTAAAGACTAACCTCATAAGCATAAGTCAACTGTGTGATAATGGTTATTCAGTTAATTTTTCATCTGATAAATGCACTGTAACTGACTTGAACCATGCTTTCTTTTTAAAGGGGGTTAGATCAGAAAACAATTGTTATGTAGTTCCTTCTAAGATTTCTGAAAAATGTAACCTAGCATCTTTGAAAAATGAAACACTTTGGCATGAAAGGCTAGGTCACATAAACTTTAAGGAACTTGCTAGAATTTCAAATAAAGATGTGGTCAAAGGGGTTCCGAAACTTTCTTTTGAACAAAACCTTGTGTGTGGCGGTTGCCAAAAGGGAAAACAGTCTAGGACTGCACACAAGAATTTGAACCACATAGGTACAAAACGGCCTTTGGAACTTTTGCATATGGACTTAATGGGGCCAACTCGTCAACCATCTCTGGGAGGTAAATGGTATATTTTCTTGTTGGTTGATGATTTTTCTAGATATACTTGGGTAGCCTTTTTAAAAGAAAAAGCTGATACTTTTGATTCTTTTCTCGAAATCTGCAATCGTATTATGATTGAAAAGAATGAAAGGATTACTCGAGTTAGGAGTGATAGAGGTGGGGAATTCATAAATTCCAAATTCATTGATTTTTGCTCTTCTAACGGCATTAAACATGAATTCTCTGCACCTTACACACCTCAACAAAATGGTGTAGTCGAGCGCAAGAACAGGGTCGTACAGGAGATGGCACGTGTTATGCTTCACAGCCGGAACTTACCTTTTTATTTTTGGGCTGAAGCGGTGAACACGGCTGTCTATGTTATCAATCGAGTGTACTTGCGCCCGGGGACTTTTAATACACCATATGAACTATGGTTTAGTAGAAAACCTAATATCAAATATTTTCGCATTTTCGGGAGTCGGTGTTTCATTTTGCGTGATCGCGAAAATCTTGGAAAATTTGACTCTCGAAGTGACGAAGGGATTTTCTTAGGTTATTCTACAAACAGTAGAGCATATCGAGTTTTTGACTTGGAATCTAAGACGATTGTAGAATCGATAAATGTTAAGGTAGATGAAGCTTTTCATTTTGAATCTGAAAAATCTACCCTCGATATCTCTCTTGATGATGATACACCTGCTAATGCATCTTCTTCTAACAATTCTTTCGATAATAATGTTGATGCATCTAACGGTTCTTCAAGCTTATGTGATGTGCAGGAATCATCTCGTGTACCTCCGCCTACTCCTCTACCTCAAACGTTACGCATCTCCAAGGATCACCCTGAATCGAACATAATTGGAGATCCACAAGAAGGAGTTAGAACACGGAGACAATTGGTTTGCGGATTTGCATGCTATGTATCACAAATCGAACCAAGGAATATTGATGAAGCTCTCCAAGATGATTATTGGATTAAAGCAATGCAGGAAGAGCTCCATCAATTCGAGCGAAACAAAGTCTGGGAACTGACGAAGCCTCCGAAGCAACACAATGTGATAGGTACCAAATGGATCTTCAAGAACAAGAAAAACGAAGAAGGTACTATCATCCGGAACAAAGCAAGGTTAGTTGCTCAAGGCTATTCTCAAGTAGAAGGTATAGACTTTGATGAAACCTTCGCCCCTGTAGCTAGACTCGAGTCCATTCGTATATTGTTTGCGATCGCTTGTCATTTCAAAATCAGATTATTTCAAATGGACGTTAAGAGCGCCTTTTTAAATGGATTTTTAAATGAGGAAGTTTATGTAGCTCAACCGAAAGGTTTTGTGGATCATAAACTACCTAACCATGTTTTTCGACTGAAAAAGGCTCTTTACGGTCTGAAACAAGCACCGCGAGCATGGTACGAAAGGTTGACAAAGCACCTTTTGGAAAAGGGCTACACTCGAGGGGGAGCTGACAGGACTCTCTTTGTGAAGCATTATCAAAACAATTTCATAGTTGCTCAAATCTATGTTGATGACATTGTTTTTGGAGCAACGAGAAATACTGATGCTTCTAAATTCGCGGAGACCATGGAAAGCGAATTTGAGATGTCCATGATGGGCGAATTGAATTATTTTCTTGGATTACAAGTTAAGCAGAACGATGAAGGAATTCACTTGTGTCAATCCAAGTATGCACTGGAGTTGGTCAAAAAGTTTGATCTTGAAAATTCGAAAGATTTTCCAACTCCAATGGGAACTAGCCATAAGGGACTTGGAAGTGAATCACAAAGTGAGAATGTAGACGAGAAACTGTACCGCAGTATGATTGGAAGTCTACTATATCTCACGGCTAGTCGCCCGGATATATCCTTCAGTGTTGGGATTTGTGCGAGATATCAATCAGCACCGAAGGAGGTTCACCTGAAAGCGGTGAAACGGATCATCCGGTATATCAAAGGTACAATCAATTTCGGAATTTGGTATCCTATGGGAACGACTTTGGATATTGTTGGATACTCAGATGCCGATTGGGCTGGATCGGTGGATGACCGGAAAAGCACGAGTGGTGCATGCTTCTATCTCGGCCACTGCCTTGTTGCATGGCACAGTAAGAAACAGAACTGCATAGCACTCTCGACTGCCGAAGCGGAGTACATTTCTGCAGGAAGTTGCTCAACCCAATTGATTTGGATGAAGAGCGTGTTGAGCGATTT
Organism: Tillandsia fasciculata; assembly: GCA_029168755.2. Classification (NCBI taxonomy): domain Eukaryota; kingdom Viridiplantae; phylum Streptophyta; class Magnoliopsida; order Poales; family Bromeliaceae; genus Tillandsia; species Tillandsia fasciculata. The sequence goes on from CM054950.1 coordinate 11,178,693, forward strand.
CCGAATTTCAACATCTTCGGTAACCATTTTATGTGACAACACTAGTGCCATTAACATTTCTAAAAACCCTGTGTTGCACTCTAGAACAAAACATATTGAACTTAGATATCATTTTCTTAGAGAGCTAGTTGAATCAAACATTCTTCAACTGTCATATATTTCAACTGAAGATCAATTAGCCGACATCTTAACAAAACCGTTGGATCAAAAACGTTTCATTCACTTGCGAAAAGCAATTGGCATGCTTTCCTTGAAATAAACTCTTTTGAAACCTTTGCTTAGATTAGGTTTTGTTTTTGTTCTTGTTTTTGTTTTGTTCTTTATCTATGTTCTGTACATAGCACACTAATTGAGCATATATCATAATTGACTTTAATTGCATCCTTTTATGCATTTAGAAATTTATTATGTTTTTGATGTCATAATGTTTCAATGTTGCAATGATCATTTACGTTAATTAAACCATCTTTCTGTGATCAAAGTCAATTTCTCTCTCAATGATCTCTTGGTATAGTCATTATCATATTTGATTGCTTAGTCGAGTATGAATTCGAGATCAATGGTTTGGTTGAATACTTTATATATTAAATAATTGATAGCCAATTGAGGGGGAGTCAATGAAATGTGAAATGCTCAAAAGATGTGGAAAGAGTTACATCCCAATGAGGAGTGTGAAAACTACCACCACATGGAGAAAATGAAAGAAAAAGATACTCCATGAATGAAAAGCAAACTTTTGTTTGAAAAATTGTTGATAAAACTCATATTGAAATACTTGACTCAGTCGTATTTCATGGTTGGTATAAGGTGGGATTTTTGATTTAAGATGCTCAAAGAGCCACTCCTTCAACAGATTGTCTAGATATATTATTTAACTTATCTGGGATTTCAAACATCTATTGATCTTGGTACTTCATTTTCTTTACTGAAATTGATGATTTGATAAAGACATTACACATAGGATCAAGATAGATGTAATTGAAGTTGTTCAACTTTAAGTGTTTTAACTTTCGTAAATCTTCGTTTCATTTTTGGATATTATTGATAGATTTTTCATAATCTATTTCTTGTTGTGTGAAACGATGTCATTTGTTTAAAGTTGACATGATAATGTGCTTACATACTTTTTCTGGATTTTATGTATTTTTCTTAATTTTTCTGAAGAAAAAGGTGTAGCCGATCCGGATCGTGGCAAGTGATCCGGATCCCGAACGCAGGATTTTTCCCGCGTGTGGCCGATCCGGATCACATTCTCGGCCGATCCGGATCACGGCTAGGGTTCTATATAGAAACTTTCAGATTCGAGATTTCTTTACCCTAATTTCTGGTTTTCAAGCTTCTAGAGTTTCTCTCTCTAGATTTCTTGCTTCCTGGTGCTTCAAAACTCAAAGTTCTTCGGATTCAAGTAAGTTTTCATGATCAAAACTCGGTTTTTCACAGTTTTTCTGTTTTTCATCAAACGTGAGTTGAAAAGTTGGATTTTTTTCGTTTGTGAATGGTTTTTGATCAAATTTCTTTTGAAATAAGAACTCTGGATCAATTAGTTTTACTTTTATGCTGGGATTTCACTTGATTAACGTGTTTTTAGGCTTCGATTTCTAAAAATTCGGTTTTAGGGCATAAAAGAGGAATTTTTGTAAATCATGGATTTGATCTATTTTTAAAATTCTTTTTGGAAAACTAATTTGATTCTTGGCTTCTCTATATGATTATGATTGTCTAGGTACAATTTTTCAAATTTTTCAAAATTGACGATTTTTCATATGTTCTTGAGTTGGTCTTCACAGGACACTTTCTTAAACTCAAAGCACTAGAATCAATGGCATTCTCTTGGTTGATTCTGCTACTAGTCACGATGGTACTCACTCGACCAACCAACAAATTGAAGCGCGCCAAGAAAGTTCAACGAAAAGGAGAAGTGGAAGTTATAAGTGACACTGAACTTGAAAAGAACCCTGATGAAGTACACTGGGATATGCTGACTGATGATGATGATGATGAGGTATTGCCTTCAAAATCTAACCGAAAAGGGAAAGCACCAATGAATACTGGGAATGTTCCTATGTCTACTCCAATTATCTCTTTCAAACGGAAACGACTTGCTAGACGTTATGGATTAAGACGAGACACTAACATTGATGCACCAATAGCCCCTGACTCTCCGCCACGTGTTGAAGAGGTAGTCGTTAATTCTGACCGTCTTCGAGCTTTTGAACGACGTGAATGCATCGGAGAACGTCATGTCAACATTGAAGCCCTTCGCAATCATTCACCAGAATTTGGAAGATTGATAGAACAAGCTTCTCTTCTTCAAGTCTGCCGTTTTCCTGAACTTCTCGGATATTGTTTGTATCGTGTGAGAACTTTCTACACGAATGCGAGACATCTTCAGGAGATTGAAAATGGGTCTATGTATTTTTATACAAATGTCCTAGGAATGAAGCTTAAGATCACACCGCAGTTAATTGGTGACGTTCTTGGAATGGAATCGAGCACATCGGGGATTAACTTTTTGAAAGGAAAAAGTTTGACAAAAGAATTGTGGCAAACTGTGATCGACAAGATTTGTCTGGAAGGAACCAAATCAGCTGATGGTAAGGGTGTAAGGTCAAAGTATCTACGACTGGAGTACCGATTTCTAAACTTCATCACGTGCTACAACATTTTGCCTAACATGCAAACCAAGGTTGTGAGGTGGGAGCGACTCCTATTCCTGTATCTCATAGGGAATCCCTCTGAGGCTATTGGATTAAACATGAATATTCCCTATATAATTTGGAATAGAATGTCAAGGTACATTGTGCATCCTCATCCCCTTGAGCGACTTCCGTTTCCTCTAATCATCATGAGGATCTTGCAAAAATTCGGTATTGATGTAAGCTCAACATCATATCAGCACAGTTGTGGTATGATAGATGAATCAACAATTGTGAAGTCACTCCACAAGTTACCTCATGTAAATGGAAAGAAACCTTCGGACGGCACCTCGGCCTCACCGACTCAACAAGAAACTGAAAATGATGATGAAGCATCATTAACTTCGATCTTCAAATTGCAGAAGCGGCTATCCATCAAACAGGAACAAATTTTGAAAGAACAACAAAGGATTGCCAATGAACTTGAACTAACGACAGCAGCTCACATTACCATCACAAAGAAGATAAATTCAATGGACAAGCGGGTGCAAAAGATACTATCTAACATGGGTTGCACTCCTTCTGACGATTCAGATTCTGACGACTGACCGTTTTTGACTCTTTTCTTCTTTCTGTGCAGGATATTAGTCTTTTTGATTTGTTTAGTTTAGTTCTCAGTTTGTGCATACTTTAGAACTTTTTTTTTTGTTACTCTCCTTACATATTGTAGCTCTTGCTACGTTTTGGCTTGTTTTTGTGACAAAAAGGGGGAGAGAGTTAGCGAAAAACAATGAACAATGAATGAACAATAAGTGTGATATCAAGGTAAGTATGAATCTCAACTCAACTTTGGTTTTCTTTTGTGGATTGTGACATGCTTCTATACTAACTATTCGACTAACTATTTGGGCATGTAATATGACTAACAAGTTGATGTTGGACTAACATACTTTGACATTTGGTTTTCAACTGCTTAGAAGATATGTTGGTTTTAACTACGTTTCTTTCACATATCTGATTCTTTTAAATGTCATGGTGAGATCAAACTCTATCTCTGCACTTGGTTTTTTTCTATGTTCCAATTCTTGAGGTATCTAACGAATTTGTTTGTCAAGAATGTTTTCTGTGTGCAGAGGTTACAGATGTCTAAGTCTAGAGTCTGTCTTAGGAGTTTATCTCATGTTTTTAATTTCTGGAACTCTTTTGTAAATTTTTGTTGTATGGTGATAGCAACAAAAATATCTTTTTGAATTTTCTTTGTGGATCTGTGTTTTGTCACGAAACCGCCAAAGGGGGAGATTGTTACGGAATTTGAGTTGGCGTATTTCGTGATTGTTTAAGTCTTGAAGATTGAAGATGAAGAAACTGTGGATCATATACCTCAATCTCAAGAAAGAAGAATTCAAAAGGATCAGGTACGTTTAACTAAATAATTTTGATGATCCGAATACTTCTTATAGTGTAGAAACACCTGGAAGAGGTTTTAATTGCATATTCATCAAAAACTGGACATGGGACATGTTCAGGATCCGGATCGTGGACTTTCAATCCGGATCCCGAAAGGTGTTCGTTCATACATTGCTGCAATCCGGATCACAGCTTGGGCAGTCCGGATCCCGAATGGGGTGTTTTGTGAAAATGTATGAACGATCCGGATCGTGGATTATGATCCGGATCCCGAACAGGCGATTTTCTGGAAACTGCATTCTGTGCGTCTGCGATCCGGATCGTGGCTTATGCAATCCGGATCGCCGTCGGTAAAACTTTCCAGAAAAGTTTGTTTTTGATCCGAATATTCTTCCTAGGGTTTCTAACCTATAAATAGCCCTTCTATTTCATTTCTAGGGCATCGGAAATAGAGCCGTCATTTTCAAATATCATTTTATACGGCCTTAGATCCACATATAGAGAAGAACGGAAATCATTAGATCTATTTAATGGTTCTTCATCTATATTGATTAGTTTGATTCTAGGTTTTCATACTCACATCTTGAGTTGAATCAAACTAATGAATACTTAGATGGTATTTCCGATCTACTCTTGATCTAAGTATTCGGCGGATCATCACCACCCAAACAAACAACGATTTACCCCAAAATCGGCGCGTGGACTCGCGTGGCCTTGTGGATTCAAGGTGTTATCGCTTTCGTGGATTCGGAGCGAGGTGCGTTCGTGGATTCGAAGCGTACCATTGGGTGAAGACCGTGGATTCGGTTCGGACGTCGTGGACTCGACGTTGGACGCTGTGGATTCAGCGTTGGGCGCGGATCGTGGATTCGAGAAGCGTCAGGAGCGGCGAACTAGGGGCGTATGGTAAAAGGTTGAGTCGTCTGGAGAGTACTATATCAACTGTAGTGGGATTTCGCCGATCGTTATCGGATCCCGTTTTTTTTTTTAATCCGGTTCCAGTTCAATCCGGATCCCGTGTTTTATTTCTTCCGATTGGGTTTATCGCCCAATGATTTTTGACTGTTATCCGGACACCTATCCATCCCCCTCTGGTGTTTTTTTTCTTAGATCCGGATTAACCAATCCGGATCGCCGTCGTAAAATTTCCAGAAAAGGCAGTTTTTGATCCTTATCTTCTTCCAATGGTTTCTAACCTATAAATAGGCCCTGTATTCATTTCTAGGGCATCCACATGATCGGCACAAATAGAAAAAGATAGCCGAAAAGAAAAATCCACATATAGAGAAGAAAGGAAATCAATAGATTTATTCTATGTTTCTTCATCTATATTGATTGATTTGATTCTAGGTTTTCCATACTCACATTTTGAGTAGAATCAAATCAATGAATACTTAGATGGTATTTCCGATCTATTTCTAATCTAAGTATTCGGCGGATCATCACCACCCAAAACAAACAACGATTTACCCCAAATCGGCGCGTGGACTCGCGTGGCCTTGTGGATTCAAGGTGCAACTACGTTCGTGGATTCGAAGCGTGTATTGGGTGAAGACCGTGGATTCGGTCGGACGTCGTGGACTCGACGTTGGACGCTGTGGATTCAGCGTTGGGCGCGGATCGTGGATTCGAGAAGCGTCGTGGAGCGAGCGGAGAAGATCTACTAGGAGCGTATGGTAAAAGGTTGAGTCGTCTGTGAGTACGTTATATCACCTTGTACGTGTGTTAATTCTAGTGGATTTCGCCGTGTTATCGGTCCCGTGGTTTTTTACTCCGGTTTGGAGTTTTTCCACGTAAAAATCTTGCGTGTTCTTTTATTTTTCCGCATTGGGTTTTATTGCGCAATGATTTTTTGAGTGTTTATTGTTTACACCTATTCACCCCCCTCTAGGTGTTTTTTCCCCTATTTAGATCCATATTACCTATAACCCAACAAGTGGTATCAGAGCGGGAATAGGGTTGTAAACAATGGTTGAAGGTGGAAACATCAATCGACCCCCTTTCTTTGATGGAACAAATTATGCGTACTGGAAAGTACGGATGAAAGCCTTTTTAATTTCCATCGACGAAAGGGTGTGGCAATCAATTGAATTAGGATGGTCTAATCCAACTGAAATTTTAGATGATGTTCGCACCTTAAAACCTAGGTCGAAATGGACCAAGGAAGAGATAGATTATCTTCTTACAATGGCAAAGGAATTAATGCTCTATTTAATGCTTTGTCACAAACTGAGTTCTCTCGCGTCTCGGCATGTGAGACTGCGAAAGAAATCTGGGATGTTCTTCAAGTTACGCATGAGGGAACTAACCTTGTGAAGATTCAGAAACTGCAAATGCTTACGAGCAAGTTTGACTCTATCTCTATGGCAGAGAATGAATCTTTCACTGACTATTACACACGATTGCAAGACATCGTAAACTCATGTGCTAACTTGGGAGAGAAGATTCCAGAATTTAAAGTTGTAAGAAAAATTCTAAGAACTCTTCCTGAACGATTTCGCCCGAAGGTCGCAGCCATTGAAACAATTAAACACCCGGACGAAATGCGTGTAGAAGAATTAGTAGGTGCTTTACAAACTTATGAAATGACATTTCCTACTAACTATTCTTCTGGAAAGGCATCCTCTTCTAAGTCTTCAGGTTACGCATTGAAATCAACTAAAGAAGAAGACGCGGATTCATCCTCCTCGGACGACGACGAGAACCTTTCTATGGAGGACTTTGAGAAGCAGCTCGCTCTCTTGACAAGGAAGTTTCGCCGCAACTTTCGAAGGGGAAATTCAAGCAAAACTCCATCCTTCGGAAAGTCGAAGAAAGGCAAGGGTTCTTCAAGTTACAAGTCAAGAAAGCAAGAGAACTTCTCAAAGGATAAGAAAAGTTCAGAGGGACAAGTTCAGTGCTTCAAATGTCGAGGCTACGGCCACATTGCAACGGAGTGTCCCAACAAGAATCCGGCAAAGAAGAAGGCGATGCAAGTCGTCACTTGGGATGACAACTCCACGTCAAATGAGTCATCCTCAAGTGATGAAGAAGACAACGCGACAGCTTTCCACGCGTCCACCTCTTCACCCTTCATGTGCTTAATGGCAAGTACATCCGACTCACTGTCCAACTCCACTGTTGAAAAGATTGCAACGGACGATGAATCAGATGATTCGGAAGGTGAAGATTTTGCTCTAGCCTACCACAGACTTTTGAGGGATTCAAAGAAACTGGCTAAGCAAAACAAGGGGTTGAAAGGGAGATTGCAGGATCTCGAAGAAGAAGTAAAAAGGGTAACCTCTCTCTCAACCGATCTTGAAGTGGAAAGGGATAATCTGATTAAAACAAATGTTTCCCTTCAAGAGTCCAATGAGCAACTCGAGAAGAATTATATGGATATGGTGAACAAAGCGAATTACTTCTTGAAGCTCAACGGCGAGGCTCGACAGGAAAAATTGGAAATGACGGAGACCATACGCCAACTGAAGGATGACTTAAAGAGATTTTCTTCTGGAAGGAGTAAGTTGGACAGACTTCTTGGTCTTGGTCAAAGAAATAAGTTCGGCCTCGGATACACTCAAACTGGAGACATTCCAAGTTCGAGTGGGACAGTATTTGTGCCTCAGTCGGTATCTCCTCCTCCGACACCGGAATTCACGACAAGCAACGACAACAAGCCTACTACATCCTCCTCGGGATCGTCAAGATCTAAGGTATGTTTTCGTTGTGGCATTTCAGGGCACATAAGGAGAAATTGCAAGACGGAAGCCAAACGCACACCTCAAGCACCTCTTGCAATGACTACCAAAAGGCTATTCCTCGAAAATCAACTGCAATTCAATTGAAGGAAAAGAGCCTTGGTAGTCACCGCTCAAGACGACATCATCAAGGAGCAGCAATTCTTCAAGCAAGACGCTCTCACCTAGGAGATCAACTTCACGATCATTACCGACGCACTCCAAAAAGGTTTGGGTGCGCAAAGGTGAAATTTTCCCTTGTCTTGCTACCAATGTTTCCTTGCATGCATATGATAGTTCGTCTTGGTATCTGGATAGCGGGTGTTCCCGTCATATGACCGGTGACAAAAACTGTTTTCAAACATTTGAGAAAAACTCCGGAGGACTTGTTGTTTTCGGAGATGGTCGGTCTTCCAAAATTGTTGGAAAGGGAACGGTAGCTATTCCAGATGGCCCGGTTCTAAATAATGTGTTATTTGTTCATGGCCTTAAGACTAACCTCATAAGCATAAGTCAACTTTGTGATAGTGGTTATTCAGTTAATTTTTCATCTGATAAATGCACTGTAACTGACAGAACCATGCTTTCTTTTTAAAGGGGTTAGATCAGAAAACAATTGTTATGTAGTTCCTCTAAGATTTCTGAAAAATGTAACCTAGCATCTTTGAAAAATGAAACACTTTGGCATGAAAGGCTAGGTCACATAAACTTTAAGGAACTTGCTAGAATTTCGAACAAAGATGTGGTCAAGGGGGTTCCGAAACTTTCTTTTGAACAAAACCTTGTGTGTGGCGGTTGCCAAAAGGGAAAACAGTCTAGGACTGCACACAAGAACTTGAACCACATAGGTACAAAACGGCCTTTGGAACTTTTGCATATGGACTTAATGGGGCCAACTCGTCAACCATCTCTGGGAGGTAAATGGTATATTTTCTTATTGGTTGATGATTTTTCTAGATATACTTGGGTAGCATTTTTAAAAGAAAAAGCTGATACCTTTGATTCTTTTCTCGAAATCTGCAATCGTATTATGATTGAAAAGAATGAAAGGATTACTCGAGTTAGGAGTGATAGAGGTGGGGAATTCATAAATTCCAAATTCATTGATTTTTGCACTTCTAACGGCATTAAACATGAATTCTCTGCACCTTACACACCTCAACAAAATGGTGTAGTCGAGCGCAAAAACAGGGTCGTACAGGAAATGGCACGTGTTATGCTTCACAGCCGGAACTTACCTTTTTATTTTTGGGCTGAAGCGGTGAACACTGCTGTTTATGTTATTAATCGCGTGTATTTGCGCCCGGGGACATTGAATACACCATATGAACTTTGGTTTTGTAGAAAACCTAACATCAAATATTTTCGTATCTTTGGGAGTCGGTGTTTTATTTTACGTGATCGCGAAAATCTTGGAAAATTTGACTCTCGAAGTGACGAAGGGATTTTCTTAGGTTATTCTACAAACAGCAGAGCATATCGAGTTTTTAACTTAGAATCTAAGACGATCGTAGAATCGATAAATGTTAAGGTAGATGAAGCTTTTCACTTTGAATCTGAAAAATCTACCCTCGATATCTCTCTTGATGATGATACACCTGCTAATGCATCTTCTTCTAACAATTCTTTCGATAATAATGTTGATGCATCTAACGGTTCTTCAAGTTCATCTGATGTGCAGGAATCATCTCGTGTACCTCCGTCTACTCCTCTACCTCAAACGTTACGCATCTCCAAGGATCACCCTGAATCGAACATCATTGGAGATCCACAAGAAGGAGTTAGAACACGGAGACAATTGGTTTGCGGATTTGCATGCTATGTATCTCAAATCGAACCAAAGAATGTTGATGAAGCTCTCCAAGATGACTACTGGATTAAAGCAATGCAGGAAGAGCTCCATCAATTCGAGCGAAACAAAGTCTGGGAATTAACGAAGCCTCCGAAGCAACACAATGTGATAGGTACCAAATGGATCTTCAAGAACAAGAAAAATGAAGAAGGTACTATCATCAGGAACAAAGCAAGGTTAGTTGCTCAAGGCTACTCTCAAGTAGAAGGTATAGACTTTGATGAAACTTTCGCCCCTGTAGCTAGACTCGAGTCCATTCGTATCTTGTTTGCGATTGCTTGTCATTTTAAAATCAAATTATTTCAAATGGACGTTAAGAGCGCCTTTTTAAATGGGTTTTTAAATGAGGAAGTTTATGTGGCTCAACCGAAAGGTTTTGTGGATCATAAACTACCTAACCATGTTTTTCGTCTGAAAAAGGCTCTTTACGGTCTGAAACAAGCACCGCGAGCATGGTACGAAAGGTTGACAAAGCACCTTTTGGAAAAGGGCTACACTCGAGGGGGAGCTGACAGGACTCTCTTTGTGAAGCATTATCAAAACAATTTCATAGTTGCTCAAATCTATGTCGATGACATTGTTTTTGGCGCAACAAGAGATAATGATGCTTCTAAATTCGCGGAGACCATGGAAAGCGAATTTGAGATGTCCATGATGGGCGAATTGACTTATTTTCTTGGATTACAAGTTAAACAAAACGATGAAGGAATTCACTTGTGTCAATCCAAGTATGCACTGGAGTTGGTCAAAAAGTTTGATCTAGAAAATTCTAAGGATTTTCCGACTCCAATGGGAACTAGCCATAAGGGACTTGGAAGTGAATCACATAGTGAGAATGTAGACGAGAAACTGTATCGCAGTATGATTGGAAGTCTACTATATCTCACGGCTAGTCGCCCGGATATATCCTTCAGTGTTGGGATTTGTGCGAGATATCAATCAGCACCGAAGGAGGTTCACCTGAAAGCGGTGAAACGGATCATCCGATATATCAAAGGTACAATCAATTTCGGAATTTGGTATCCTATGGGAACAACTTTGGATATTGTTGGATACTCAGATGCCGATTGGGCTGGATCAGTGGATGACCGGAAAAGCACGAGTGGTGCATGCTTCTATCTTGGCCATTGCCTTGTTGCATGGCACAGTAAAAAGCAGAATTGCATAGCACTCTCGACTGCCGAAGCGGAGTACATTTCTGCAGGAAGTTGTTCAACCCAATTGATTTGGATGAAAAGCGTGTTGAGCGATTTCCGGATTTCAGCATCTTCGGTAACCATTTTATGTGACAACACTAGTGCTATTAACATTTCAAAAAACCCTGTGTTGCACTCTAGAACAAAACATATTGAACTTAGATATCATTTTCTTAGAGAGCTAGTTGAATCAAATATTCTTCAACTGTCATATATTTCAACTGAGGATCAATTAGCTGATATCTTAACAAAACCTTTGGATCAAAAACGTTTTATTCACTTGCGTAAAGCAATTGGCATGCTTTCCTTGAAATAAACTCTTTTTGAAACCTTTGCTTAGGTTAGGTTTTGTTTTTGTTTTTGTTTTGTTCTTTATCTATGTTTTGTACATAGGACATTAATTGAGCATAAATCATAATTGACTTTAATTGCATCCTTTTATGCATTTAGAAATTTATTATGCTTTTGATATCATAATATTTCAATGTTGCAATGATCATTTACGTTAATTAAACCATCTTTTAAGTGATCAAAGTCAATTTCTCTCTCAATGATCTCTTGGTATAGTCATTATCATATTTGATTGCTTAGTCGAGTATGAATGCGAGATCAATTTTTGGTTGAATACCTTATATATTAAATAATTGATAGCCAATTGAGGGGGAGTCAAAGAAATGTAAAATGCTCAAAAGATGTGGAAAGAGTTACATCCCAATGAGGAGTGTGAAAACTACCACCACATGGAGAAAATGAAAGAAAGAAAAAGATACTCCATGAATGCAAAGCAAATTTTTGTTTTAAAAATGTTGATGAAATGCATATTGAAATACTTGACTCAGTCGTATTTCATGGTTGGTATAAGGTGGGATTTTTGATAAAAGATGCTCAAAGAGCCACTCCTTCAACAGATTGTCTAGATATATTATCTAACTTATCTGGGATTTCAAACATCTATTGATCTTGGTATTTCATTTTCTTTACCAAAATTGATGATTTGATAAAGGCATTACACATAAGATCAGGATAGATGTAATTGAAGTTGTTCAACTTTAAGTGTTTTAATTTTCGTAAATTTTCGTTTCATTTTTGAGTATTTTTGATAGATTTTGCATAATCTATTTCTTGTTGTATGAAACGATGATTTTTGTTTAAAGTTGATATGGTAAAGTGCTTACATACTTTTTCTGGATTTTATGGAATTTTTCTAAAATTTTCTGGAGAAAAAGTTGAAGCCGATCCGGATCGGGTAAGTGATCCGGATCCCGAACGCAGGATTCTTCCTGCGGGTAGCCGATCCGGATCACATTCTCGATCCGATCCGGATCACGGCTAGGGTTTTTATAAGAACAAAGAGGATTTGATTTCTTTTACCCTAATCTTTTGTTCTCAAGTCTCTAGAGCTTCTCTCTCTAGATTTCTTGCATCTTGGAGCTTCCAAACTCAAAGTTCTTCAATTCAAGTAAGTTTTATTGATCAAATCTCGGTTTTTCACAGTTTTTATATTTTTTCATCAAACGTGAGTTGAAATCATGGATCTTTTTCGTTTGTGAATGGTTTTTGATCAAATTTCTTTTGAAATAAGAACTCTGGGTCGATTAGTTTTGCTTTTATGCTGGGTTTTTACCTGATTAACGAGTTTTTAGGCTTCGATTTCTAAAAATTCGGTTTTAGGGCATAAAAGAGGAATTTTTGTAAATCATGGATTGATCTATTTTTAAAATTCTTTTTGCAAAACTAATTTGATTCTTAGCTTCTCTACATGATTATGATTGTCTAGGTACAATTTTTCAAATTTTTCAAAATTGACGATTTTTCATGTGTTCTTGAGTTGGTTTTCACAGGACACCTTTTAAACTCAAAGCACTTTCAGCAATGGTGATCACCTGGATCATTTTCCTACTTGCTGCAATGGTCCATGTTAAGGACACTGCCAAACCTAAGAAAGCAAAGAGAACCAAGCGAGCTGAGAATGATTCCGACACGGATTCGGAAACGGACTCGATTGACTGGGATAACCTAGAGATTGAGGAAGATGTCCCTATTGTATCCAAGGGGAAAGCACCTGCAGAAGCCTCAAAGACAAAGGTTCCTCCTACTGCTGCAGAAAAGGAAAAGCTCCCATGGAACCAAGTCAAATCAGAACAAGAACAAAGACTGGTGCAAGAAAAAGAGGCAGTGCAAAGGGAATTTCAATTGAGGAACCAATTGCTAGCCAGCCTCCTCCTCAGGAATTCATTAGCTCCACGAGAATCAAGGATTTTGAGAAAAGAGAATGCATTGGTGAGAGACATGTCAATGTCAAACCAATGATGGAACGCTCTGCAGCCTTTGGGACTTTGTTTAATCAAGTTGGTCTCGGTCCAATTTGCAACTTTCCTGAATCAACTGGGTATTGTCCACATTCAGTTCGAATGTTTTATCAAAATGCTGCAAGTCTAACTGATCATGTTGACGGACGTCGAGAATTTCATACTTTGGTTAAAGGTATCAAAATCAAAGTCACTCCCCAACTGATTGGAGAGGTGCTCAGTATGAAAGCTAGATCTGATGGACTTCATTATCTGAAGACTCAAGTCTTCACAGAAAACTCTTGGAGAGTTGTAGTCAATGGAATTTGCATTCCGGATACTTTGTCTACCGGAAATTCGGTATTTTCTAAAGAGCTTCGAAAAGAGTATAAGTATATCAACTTCATTGTCTGCTACAACATTCTTCCCAATATGAATACAAAGGTTCTTCGATGGGATAGGATGTTATTTCTTTATCTTCTTGGGAACCCAACAGCTGCAATGGGAGCAAACTTGAACATTCCTTATCTCATTTGGGCTAGGATGACGCGGTATGTTGAACACTCTCACCCCACAGAGAGACTACCATACCCAATGATAATTATGCGCATCCTTAAGAAGTTTAATGTGGATACAAGCGCGAGCTCTTACATGTACAGTTTGGGGACGATCAATGAAACAACGATAGTAAAGTCTCTATCGACAAAACAAGATGATCCTCCATCTCCTCCAATCCGACGAGCTCGACAACCAGCAACTACTTCTACAGCTCCTGTTCCACCAGCACAACAAGCGCCTCCATCAACCTCTGAAGATGATGCTTCAGTTAATTCAATATTTAAAGAACAACAGCGACTTTCCAATGAACAAGAACGCATGTCGGCTGAGTTCACTGAAATGAGAGGTGAACTTCATGTTGTGAAAAAGGAGCTGGAAACCCTCAATGCATCTCAAATTACTTTGGCTAAATCCGTTTCTTCAATGAAAAAACTGATGAAGAAAATGTTTGCCAAAATGGGATGCACCACCTCTGATGACTCCGACTCTCAGGAATAAATTTTCTGCTCTAACCTTCTTTTGCTCTGGTTTTTCATTTTTGTTTATCTTTTTAACTTCCTTTTTGTTTTGTAATTATTGGCTTGTTTGTGACAAAAAGGGGGAGAGAGTTAGAGAGAACTTTGAACAATGATTGTACAATGAAAGATGTGAACATTGTCAATATCAAGGTAAGTATGACTTCAACTCAACTTTGGTTTTTCTTTGTTGATTGGTTGCATGTCCCTACTAACTATTTGACTAACTATTTGGGCATGTAATATGACTAACAAGTTGATGTTGGACTAACAGTTTGTGACATTTGGTTCTTGAATGCCTAGAAGATATGTTGGTTTTTAACTATGATTCTCTTACATATCTGAATTCTTCAAATGTCATGATGAGAATAAACTCTATCTCTGTACTTGGTTTTGTATGTTTCAATTCTTGAGGTATCTAACGCTTTTGTTTGTCAAGAATGCTTTCTTTGTGCAGAGAGTACAGATGTCTAAGTCTAGAGTCTGTTTTAGGAGTTTATCTCATGTTTTTAATTTTTGGATCTCCATTGTAAATTTTTGTTGTATGGTGATAGCAACAAAAATATCTTTTTGAATTTTCTTTTGTGGATTTGTGTTTTGTCACGAAACCGCCAAAGGGGGAGATTGTTACGGAATTTGAGTTGGCGTATTTCGTGAAAGTATTAAGTCTTGAAGATTGAAGATGAAAAACTTTGGATCATATACCTCAATCTCAAGAAAGAAGAATTCAAAAGGATCAGGTATGTTTAACTAAAGTTTTTGGTGATCCGAATACTTCTTGTAGTGTAGAAACACCTGGAAGAAAGTTTTATTGCATAAACATCAAAAACTGGACATGGGACATGTTCAGGATCCGGATCGTGCTCGGCAATCCGGATCCCGAAGGGTGTTTGTTCATACACTGTTTCAATCCGGATCGCAGCATTTCATGATCCGGATCCCGAACACTGGTTTTACCTTTTCACTTGCATGATCCGGATCAGGATTTGCAATCCGGATCCCGAACGTGATGTTTGGTGAAACTGTATGAACGATCCGGATCGGGGACTACGATCCGGATCCCGAACTTGCATTTTTCTGGAAATCGTCTTTCTTGCTTCTGCGATCCGGATCGTGCAATTCCAATCCGGATCGCCGTCGTAAAATCTCCAGAAAAGGCAGTTTTTGATCCCTATCTTCTTCCAATGGTTTCTAACCTATAAATAGGCCCTGTATTCATTTTCTAGGGCATCCACATTGATCGGCACAAATAGAAAAAGATAGCCGAAAAGAAAAAATCCACATATAGAGAAGAAAGGAAATCAATAGATTTATTCTATGTTTCTTCATCTATATTGATTGATTTGATTCTAGGTTTTCCATACTCACATTTTGAGTAGAATCAAATCAATGAATACTTAGATGGTATTTCCGATCTATTTCTAATCTAAGTATTCGGCGGATCATCACCACCCAAAACAAACAACGATTTACCCTAAATCGGCGCGTGGACTCGCGTGGCCTTGTGGATTCAAGGTGCAACTACGTTCGTGGATTCGAAGCGTAGTATTGGGTGAAGACCGTGGATTCGGTCGGACGTCGTGGACTCGACGTTGGACGCTGTGGACTCAGCGTTGGGCGTGGATCGTGGATTCGAGAAGCGTCATGGAGCGAGCGGAGAAGATCTACTAGGAGCGTATGGTAAGAGGTTGAGTCGTCTGTGAGTACGTTATATCACCTTGTACGTGTTTCAATTCTAGTGGATTTCGCCGTGTTATCGGTCCCGTGGTTTTTTACTCCGGTTTGGAGTTTTTCCACGTAAAAATCTTGCGTGTTCATTTATTTTTCCGCATTGGGTTTTATAGCGCAACGATTTTTGAGTGTTTATTGTTTACACCTATTCACCCCCCTCTAGGTGTTTTTTTCTCCTATTTAGATCCAATTACTTATAACCCAACATTTATGTGATTGAGGGGTAAGCTTAGTAATGGTAATTGTATAAGGAATTGCATGATTTATTTGTGTTATGTCATATGACAATTGCAATAGTGGATATCCTTGTGGATGGTTAATGTAAGCTTACCCAAGGGAATGTTACCCTCTGTGATTGATAGCATGCATGATTAATATACAACCAATATGAGTGAGATGTAAGAATGGGAATTGGCCTATATCATGTGGATTGATACTTACTTGACCATTGTACATGTTTTAGAGGATTTGAGATCTAGCATATTGTAGATGGCTATGTTCATTTTATACTAGATGAGATAGAGATCATGCTCGATTACCCATTGGCATATTGGTGCGGGATTGATTTATTATAGTAGCGATTTATTAGCATGCCTTGTTAGCACATAGCCTTTCGTAAGGATTGAATATTCGAGGGGACAGGATGATATTTCTATATGCGGGTACTACTCTGATGAGTTATTATGGATCATGGATTATGGATAGATGTACTTCATTAGCAAATTTGGCACGCTGTTTATACCTATGTAGAGCTACTATTTGTCATACTCTTACATCTATCTTTCCTGAGGACATATGCATGTTTGTATGGACATCTAGATAGGCCATCTTTTAGTGCTACACTATCATGTTGGAACTTGACTTAGGAGAAACCATTTTTGCTTCTCTTCTCCTTTTTAGTCAGCCTTGTGGTTAATGTTGCTTGGGTTTGAGCGGGGGTTTGGGATAGTGTAGCCGGGATCATGGAGTCAGGGACGTACAGGTTGTGCATGATTGTGGGTTGTGGGTGTTGCGGCAACCGCGGATATTGGGTGGTTGACCGGATGTTGGTTATGGTACCAGATTATGGATGTAGGGTATTACGGCGACCGCGGACATTGGGCGGTTGACCGGAGGTTAGTTGTGCATTAGATTGGGGATCGGGTTTCTTTAGTGGATGGATTTTTTCACTTCGATCAGAGTCATGATCCAGTCCTGCTATATCGTGATACTTGTTACAGTGATACTTGTTACAGTGATACTTTACTCGTGTGGGTCGCTCCCCTCGAGTGCCACTCCGGAGTGTGCGATCGTGCCAGTCAGGAGCTGGTCTGTTACTTATTTAGGATGCAACCGTGCCGGCCAAGAGCCGGTCTGTATCCCGCAGATGAGTTCTTGAGTTCGACAGCAGAGCAGGCAGTGCCGGTTTCTGTACCGGTCCATCTGATTGGGTTTATTTCAGGCAGGTACTTTTATTGTTGCACTCGTGCCTGGGGGCCGAGTGGAGTCTAATAGCTGTGATTAGACCAGTACTAGTGTTGTTGGGAATCGTTGGGTTGATGGTGGTCCCGGGGGCATTGTGAGTACTTCAACCGTTGTGCAAGATGCTGAGGATCTTGAGTCTTTCCATTCTGAAAGAGAGCGTGGATTTCGACTATAGCCTGCATGTGCCACTATTCGTTAGCGAGTTAAATCCGATTGAACACCCTACGTTGATACACTAGAGAGGCGCAGGCTTGACTGGACCAGATGTGGCAGTCAGCTTGATTGGGTCGATTGTGCACCTCGTGTGCGAGTGGTTGCATTTCTTTCATCGATTTTTCCCATTGAGCATTTAGATAGAGGCATGGTAGCTGTTGATCGAGTATCTCCAGTTTTTCTTTTCAGTCTTTACTGCATCGTTATCTTATGCCTCTAGTAGACTTAGTGGGCAGACCGTCGGGCCTGGTGGCGGTACCCACTGAGAACTCCCTTTTGGTGTAGTTCTCACCCCCGTTGGAGGTTTTCCGCCTCCTTTTTCTTTCCTCTCCTTTGTTTTGCACAGTCTTAGCAGGTGTTGCTGATTCTGCGGTTGTTGTTCGAGGTGAGGGAGTCGCGAGCTAGATCCCTACCTATCTTTGGAGAGTTGCTGTACCCCCACATTGGAGATTTGTAGTACAGTCAGTAGATTATTTTATTTACACTTTTGAGAGATTATTGTACTGTGAGGATCTGACCTATACTGAGAGCCTGTACATTGATGTATTATTTTGGTTTACCTCCCTTTTGAGTTCTGGGTTATTGTATTTGAGGATATTGTATGATTATCACTTATGGGAGATGAATATTGTACCATTATTTTTAGTTGTACAGATGGTTGGTTTTGAGTTTTATAGCAGTTTTATTTTGTAGCTCTAATATCTGTTTAGCTGTAGTCCATTTTCTTGCAGGTTGGACGCTTCGCCTATCCGGGGTTTTGTATAGACGGCGGATCTGTTGGCGAGCCCGGGTCGCTGTTTCGACCCCGGGGCGTGACACAAGTCGTACGCGGAAATGGAGAATATTTTTCGCCGATCTTAGCTTTTTTTTTTTCCCCCAAAAATACTCCGAAACGTCAAATTTAAGTTGTTATCTTTTTACATTATTGGGCCATCCAAACGGGTCAACTAATAAAAAAATAAGACTTTTTACAAAATAGAGTAAAATGACGTAAAACTCTGTTTTGAAGGTTTTCCAAACGGGTCCTAAGTTGTACTGTTTGAAACTTAAATTGTATCATTTAAAAGTTACAATTTAGTCTAAAGTAGTTTTAAATGGTGCAACTTAAATCTCAAATAATGCAACTTAAGTTTCAAACAGTGTAATTTTTATTTTATGTGATGCATCTTAGTCTCAAATAGTTATAAATTATGCAATTTTGCCTTAAAAAGTGTAACTTGTTCTCAAACAGTGCAAGTTTATCTCCAACTGTTCAATTTCGTCTTCTTTTTCTTTATTCTTTGCTTTAACTTTTTCTATAATGGTCACAACATATGGTGGCCTTCCCAGAAAAAGAGAAATAATATAATTTTTTTTTTACTTTTATTTACTTTTCTTTTTTTTCGTCCTTTGCATTCTTTTTTACTACTGTACCTCATTCCTCACCTACTGTCGTAGTCTTCGTCCTCTCATTGACGCGCTCTTCTTCCTTGTCACCCTCAAAGTCTGTGGCACCTTTATCGTCGTCGCCACCCACAATCATGTTTCCTGTTGTAGCCTCACCTCTCCGATCTATGCAATATCCGAGCCAATGTCAACAAAGGTGTATGTGAGTTAAGAGAGAGGAGCACGACGTCAACATCGGGACGGTAGAGAAGAAGGAGAAAGGAAGAGGGAGAAGAAAATGATGAAGAAATTGCGAGGAGAAGAGAGACAAACCAAGTAGGAAAAAATAAACAAGAGAAACAGAGAGAGAGAGAGAGAGAGAGAGAGAGAGAGAGGATTAAGAATATTTTGGTCATTTTTCTAAAAATTCGACTAAATCTACAAAATTAAAAAAAAAAAAAAAAGTGGTTCGTTTTTGCAAAAAACTTAAACGGGTAGATTTTTTATGCAAAACGACCTTTTTCAAAACACTAAAACATAATAAATTTTTTTTTAAATAAAAAAATAAATTTTTTTCCTTTGCGGTGAGGATATAAAATAATAAAATAAAGAATAGATTGTAACGATCAGGCCCACTAGCAACCACAAACCCAAAATGCCTAAGCCCAGTTATTATTCATTGTCTCTTATATACCTAATCAAATCTCATTTCCATCCGATGCAGAACACTATAAGACTATCTCTTATATACCCAATCACAATCTCATTTTTGTCCGATGTGGGACTATCTCTTATATACCCAATCACAATCATCTCATTTCCATCCAATGCGGGACTATCTCTAATATACCCAATCACAATCTATCTCTTATATACCCAATTACAATCTCATTTTCATCCGATGTGGGACTATCTCTTATATACCCAATCACAATCATCTCATTTCTTCATCCGATGTGGGACTATCTCTTATATACCCAATCACAATCATCTCATTTCCATCCAATGCGGGACTATCTCTAATATATCATTTCCATCCAATGCGGGACTATCTCTAATATACCCAATCAAAATCTCATTTCCATCTGATATGGGGCTCCTCTCCAATCACACGCACAACCCAAGATCACTAGACGATATAAAATTTGTCTAGTTAGCCCTATCATTTAAATCCAAGCTCAGCTGAGACCCGCACACACTTCCAGCTAATGATTGGCTCTAATACCAAATGTTACAACCCGGCACACTAGCAATAATAACTCGTTGGGCCTAAACCACCAGCCTAAAATGTTTAAACCTAGTTATTATTACTACTGTCCAAATGTCTCTTATATACCTAATCACAATCCCATTTACATCCGATGTGGGACTATTGAAATGTCACAGATAGATGGTCTAAACAAAAAATAATAATAATACATGTACAGAACTTATCTAAACTATTGATCATTTTGATTTGACAATGCAATCTTTCAAATTTTTAATTTTACTTTATAATCTTTCAATTTGTTTAATTTGAGTCAATCAATAACACTTTGACATCAAAATTTAAATGTGTCATTTATCCTTATATATTTAATTAGTATATTTTATGCAATTCTTTCAACTATCAGTGTATTAAAGTAAATAATTAGCTTAAATTTTAAGGTTAAAGTATTATTGACTAATTCAAATCAAACAAATTGAAAAATTAGATAGTCAAATTAAAATGTTGAAAGATTGGATAAACAAATTGATCCATGGTTCAAGTTCTATTGCCTTTCATGATTCTTCAAAACACTGCTACAAAATAAATTAAATTTTTTTTAACTAAAAACTATTTTTTTTTTCCATAGCAGTGCCGATATAAAAATAATAAAATTAAGTGTAGATTGCTGGATCAATTGTCTAAACAAAAAAAAAAAACAATAATAACGCATAGAACTTATTTAAATTATTGATCATTTTGATTTATCTATCCAACCTGTTAAATTCTTTATTTTTTTTTATTAATTTTTTAATTTATTTGATTAATTTGAATCAGTCACTAATATTTTAACTTTAAAATTTATGCTAATTATTTTAATGTATTTATAGTTATAAGAATTACATGGAATATGCTAATTAAATCTATAAAAATAAACGACGCATTCAAAATCTGAAGTTAAAATATTGTTGATCAATTTTAATCAAATAAATTAAAAAATTACATAATAAAATAAAAAAAAATTTAAACGTTCTCTAACAAAATGAAAATGGTCAATAGTTCAAGCAAGTTTTATATAGGCAATTTTACCAAAAAAAAAAAAAAAAAAAAAAAAAAAAAAAAAAAAGAAAAGATGATTCTCCAATTAGATTGCGGCACGTGCTCCCCCCTTATCCTACTCAGCTTAATCTCAATGTCGGCAAACTTTTTAACGTGTTTTGCTGAAACTATGTTTTTGGTATCATTCTTGCAAATCTCTGATAGAAGATATGCTTTGGGGATGGCTCAAAAGTTATCTTATCCACCACAGCTAGTATTGTACTCTCTCTCTCTCATAAAACAAAGCAGTAGCTAGTGTACTATAGCAAGGGAACATGAGATCAATAATCATATATACTAGCGAAGTTATAGTCCCAATGATGGTAAAAGCAGTTTTACAATGATATCTCATGGGACTGCTACATAAAGATCTCCTTCATAAGATTTTGAATCAAAAAAAAAAAAAAAAAAAAAAAAAGCAATAAAATGAACTACTGGGAATGTATGAACAATTGATCTAATTAGGAATATAAAGATTTCCCATAAGAGTCAAACCAATAAACAACAAATTAACTGAAAATCTGAGAATATATATATATATATATATATATATATATATATATATATATATATATATATATATATATATATAGAGCGTAGGATTATTATTTTTTTATAAGTATAGATCTTTTTGTATTCATAAATTTTTCGTCTTTGGATGAAGGATTAGGATGCCCCTAGAATTTAATGGGTTGTTGGTGAAATAGTATAAATTATAGGGAACCACTATAATTCTAACCGCGCATTCCTTCATTTAATGACTGAAAATTTATAAGTACGAAGAGACCTATGCTCATAAAAGTATAATAGTTGGACTATATATATATATATATATATATATATATATATATATATATATATATATATAATTTCCATAGGACAGCCCAAGATCTATCTGCAGGAATTAAAAAAAAGAAAAAATGAAGTCAAATTAATAAATAAAACATAAATTTTGGAGAGACTAGGAAAGCTTCTCTTAGCAAGGGTCTTGCCTCTTTGTCCCTGCTAAAGCATTTGTAAATTTGATGTTTTCATAAATTAGGCCGCGCGTTCTAAGAAGAGCAAATAACTCTTCTTCAAAAGTCTCTTACTACTATATTAGAGGTCAAACCACTTGAAATGTTTTTTTTTTCTTCAAAAATAGCAGAAAGAAATTAATAAAAGGATAACCTTATAACCTTTCCTTGGCGCTCATAGGCTCATTTTAACTCGCACGTCGGAGTTTATCTAGCTAGTTAGCAAATTTCTTGAGTGGTGATCAACTGCGGAAGCATGAGAGAATATTGGTTGATGACATTGCATGAATTCCAAAATAAGTCGACTAATACTTCAGACATTTCATCTTTGTTCTTGTTGTTTAATTTAGGTTAAATTAATGCTTACAAAGAGCTAGTAGTGCGTAACAAGATTTGTCATTGTATGTGCCAAGAGATATAAAGAAACAAAAAAAGAAATGAAAATTGTGAATGACATATATATATATATATATATATATATATATATATATATGGTCCCTCCAACAGGACATAACTTGATTGATTAATGCTCCAATAAATAAAAGAGAGAGTGAGATTAGGTTTCCCCTTTCCACGCACTATCAACATATACAGCATGCTCATTATATATAGCTAAATCTCACATAAATTAATTAAAATGAATGCGAACAAAAGTACTGTTTAGCAAGATATTGGGTATTGTTCCTTTCCAGATGGCTCGAGAAAAATGATTCTAATTTCTGTATATAATAATAGCATGTGGATCCATAAAATCATGTTCTGAGTTGTAGATAGAAATAACAAAATTGAGTAGCCAAATTAGAAAAAGCATATTTAATCCTTCTCGAAAAGAAAGAAAGAGAGAAATTAAAAACCATCAATCGCATGTCAAAACTTACATATCGATTTAGCACTCGAAGAAACCTGAAAGTTTGTTAAAGACAAACATGTGTTATCACCACAAGCCAAACATGAGGAGCAGAAAGTAGGATGTAGCCAAGGACGGACTTGCCGTAATTTTTAAATTTTATTAGAATTTCTGAAGGGAAACTCTAGTATATTGAAGCGTCGGCAAGTCATCCTTGGCTGCACCATACCTTTTGAGCCTAATGCCAAGCTACAGGTGAGAAAAGCACAAACTGAAGCCCCAAATCGCTTCTCCAAAAAACCTAAAAGTATAGAAGAAGAAGAAGAAGAAGAAAAGTAAGAGAATCAATGAGTGATAATAGAGAGAGTGGATGGAGATAGGAGGAGGTTGAAGGTTCTTATATAGTGTTAATTGTGACATAAAGTGGATAATGAGTAAATTAACTGTAGAAATTGAATTTTAATACATTATATCATATTGAGATATTGATGAGGACAGATCCTATAAGGATCTAGATCTTATTTTGGCCAAACATTATAAAGAGCAAGTGATAAGGCCTCTTCAACCTTTAATTACAGCCCTTTATACATATGCCCAATTTACATGTGTTAAGTTTTGAGATTTCCGTAATGCAGTTAAGCTTAAAAAGAAACTCTGTGTGAAGGTTATTTTGTTTTAAGAGAGTATTTATTTTCACATGCTTAACCGAGCAGTAATTACAATAATTGCTTTGTGATAGAGAAACAATATGCACTTCATTTGAAACACTTCATTTGAAAGAATAAGAATGCTTAGTTAATTAGAGTTAATCCAAGTATATACTACTAGTTGTAATAAGAGAGCTTTTTTCTTTTTTCTTTTTTTTCTTTTTGTGGTGTCCTTTTATCTTCATCAAGGGCCAACAAGGAAGAATGGCACATATATAAAGGTGGACATAGGAATACCAACAAAGATATACCACAATGTCTTGATTCTCTTTTATGTGGGAGCAATTTGATTTTAAGCCCCTTAGCCTCAGAAAAAGCCTATTCCAGAATCAATGGATATATGGTGAGAGAGTAGCTATTTTCAGTTGAAATGCCATGATATGGAGGTAAAATTTTCATATCATTCAAATACTTAGAGAGAACGGGAGGGAGTGAATATTAAGAGTACTTTACAATATAAAATAATTATTTATCTCTTAAAAATTTAAGCTACTAGAGAATACAATATTTATATATTTTATATTTTATATTCAACGTTTCGCGTAAAAGCTAATTAAATAACAATAAAAGTCTGGACTTAGACTTGGACTTAGACTTGGATTTAAATAACAAAAAAAATATTTTATATTAAATAGGAAAAAATTAAACACCAACAAAAGTCTAGCAAGACTCGAACGCATGACCTCATACTCTAATATCATATAAAAGAATATAAAATAATAATTTTTTAAAAAAATTACTAAATAATAATTTTTATATATTTTATATTCAACAATCATTGCATCTCATTTTTGTTAAGGCTAATTCTTATGTGTTGCAACCTAAACTGTACTTGAGATGAAAGAGGCACTCATTTTTGTTAAGGCTAATTCTTATGTGTTGCAACCTAAACTGTGCTTGAGATGACGAGAAAGATAGAAAATTTTCTTCTAAAACAAAGAAGGCTTTTTTTTCTCCAAAAACTGTCTTTACAAAATCCTAATTAGCCTTTATATAGACACACAACAAATCCTAATTAGCCTTTATATAGAGACACACAACTAAGCACATAATACAAAATTAACCAAAGTCTAGTTCTAACTGGCCATAAATATTAACAAAACTCCTGCTTTAACTTGAAATAATAAAAGAAACAAAATAACATTGTCAAATTTAATTAAAAAAGATCTAAAACTGCAAATTCGAAGGGCAAGACGATTGAATTTGGATACACTACAATAAAATTAGGCTATAACGACACTTTTAAGTATTTCTAAAATCTAAAAAAAGTGTCGCTGACAAAAATACCGACACTTATTGTAAATGTTGCTATATGTGCCGTCACTAGGGTGTATAGCGACACATTTTTGTAATGTGTTCTAAAAATGTATCCATATAACCTAATTTTGGATATAGGTGGAATATAGATAGGACACTTATACAAAAGTGTCACAAACATGTGTCCCTATAACCTAATTTTGTTGTAGTGATACCACAGACAGCAACAGTGGTTCAACACGAATGTCTTGAAAAGTTATTTTCGAATTGGAGTTGTATGCTAAAAACGGACACCTGAGAGCAAAGTTATAATTATTTTATCGTACTCAAATCGGAGCTACATAAGTCGGCTTCAATTGGCTTTATTTCAACCAGATTTCTCCGTCCTACTTTTTCTTGTATCCTAAGGTTAGAGCGTCGGTATCGCTATGTGACGATTTGACCCGCTAATAATAATAAACTCGTTGGGCCCACACCATAACCCAAAATGTCTAAATCCAGTTATTATTATTAGTGTGTGTGATTTCATATATCCAATCAAAACCTATTTCACATTCAAGGTGGAATTATTAGGGTGTTACAGACTTCCTATTTAGATCATAACATTCTCGTCAAATCGAAACCAAATTACAGGTGTAGCACTCTATACCGCATAGCACTTATCTCTCACCCTTCCGGTTGATATTTGTCTCTAATACCATGTGTGATGATCCGATCCGTTAGCAATAATAACTCGTTGGGCTTAAATCACAGCCCAAAATGCTTGTGCCCGGCTATTATTACTTACGCGTAAGCAAGGCATTAAGACTTTTTTTAAAATGTTTTCTCTAAGTTGTATCTTTTACCAAGAATATCTACCATTTGATTCCTTTTCCCTTCATTTGATCTCTTAGCCTGCCCAAAGAGCAGAAAGATTGGAACCCTTTTAATTGCCACACATGTCATTTTCTCTTCAATATTCACAAATTTGAATCTTGATAGCAATTGATGCAGATGCATACAGCCGCTTTCGAGGCCCTTCTTTTGAGTCCCCAATCTCATTCATTATTTAGAGAGAGAGTGAGAGAGAAAAAGAGGACACAAAAACTTACACTTGAGTGGGTCTCACAATGAGTGTGCCCAGGAGCAGATGCTCCAAAAACAATCTACCTTTTATGGATTTGATTTGGAAAAGAGGAGAAAGAACACCATGTGAGAGAGGAAAAAATAGAAGGGGACATGTGCAAGTTGATGAGGACATGTGCAAGTTGATGAGCAAGTAGATCAGTAGATGGAAGGTAAGAGAGAGGAATAATAATAATAGTTGTAGGGCCATACTTGCAATTTGCAACAAAACAGTGTCCTTTTCTGTAAAAGTGGGTGAATAGTTTTTGTGATAAAGCTTGTGATTCCATGCATCTATTCTTGGAGAAGAGCATTCATGTGGAATTGCTGGTGGGGGCTTCTCATCCTTGTACTAGCAAAATTTTAAAAGTGTGCATTAGCCAACTGTAAAAATAAAATTCCACATAGCTTTAAAACATTACATTGATGCAGTTTTAAGGGGGTTTATATGTAAGATTTCATGACGGTGGTAATTTGGGTTGGTGATTTGTCTTCGTGTAATTAGGTAGTCCTCGCAGTAATGTTTGTTTTAAGATTATATGTACACGGACATTAAATGGTCGATAAGTTAACTTATTATATAATCGTATCATATATGTTACATCACGTTTGAAGTACACACATTTGTATCATGTTAGTTTGGATTTCATGTAATTTTTTTTTTTTATATTTGATAACATTTAGTCTTGTTCTCATCCCATCTTCAAAATTATCATTCCTATAGTAATTAAAAAATTTAGTACTATATATATAGCAAATTAATATCCGTGCTTTTCAAAACATTTAGTGGTATACGTATGTTATAGAGCTTAATTAGGTGCTTTAAGGAGCACCAAAGCCTTTGTAGTTTCTCTCAAATTAATCTGATAATAAGATAATCTAACCGACAACTTATTATATTGAATTGGATCATATTTGAATTTTTTTTAAATCAAATTTTATAATGCAATGATAAAAGCTAGATATGAGTTAGTGTTAGTTGTGACTCAAAATCAGAATCGCTTCGATATTATGATTCAGGTTCGCCGACGGCTTCGCGGTGCGACTTCGAAATTTTGTGGATGTCTGTGGTGGAAGCGAAGGGCTCGGGCCGCTAGGAAAAAACTCTAATTTTTTTTTCTTTTGTTTGCCCTAGAGAGATCGAGCGATTGTATAGAATAGAACTCTTGTATTCCCTCTTTTCTACATAGTGAAACCTCTCCTCTTTCGCCCGTGGTTTTTTCCCTGCAAAGGGTTTTCCACGTAAATCTGTGTGTTAATTCTCTGTCGTGCAATTTTGGTTTTACTTTTCTGTCGTGATCGCCAATTGATTTTGTTTAGTTTGTGCGCTCGTTGCTAACAGTTACGAATTGTACAATAGTACTGGCATGGGAGAAATTGTCACCTACACACCAATGTCACAGTTGTTGTCCATCCGACCTCTCAACCATTCTATCTTTTCCTCCGATCAATTTTTTTTTTAAAAAAGAAATACTTTGGACACAGACTTTTTGATATGTCCGGTATATATTCTTTGAAGCATTTGAAACGTAAAAAAAAAAAAACTAAGTCATTCTTGTTGTTAGTATTTAGATTGAAGGGTTGACATTCAATTTTTATTCTTGAGAATTTAAATTTCTCAGAAATTACCTATCTCCACGATGGAAGACATTAACTTTGATTCCAAAGTAATTAAAAAAAAAATTCACTAATAATTATTAGAATTCAAATATAAATGGTTAGAATTTGATTAGAATTGTAGTTAAATTCTAGTTAAATTAAGATTAATATTTAAATCTGTTGGAGATAAATTTGTTAAGATTTAAATATTAATAGAAATCTATTTAGACTATAATTTAGATAGCGTTTGATGTTTTAAGATCACAATAAGAGTTTCACGTCAATCGGATATCCGAATAGTGAGAAAAATATATGTTAACGATTTTGAGTCGGTAGAACTTTCGGTGACCCAACAATAGTCCAAACTAAAAATTTAAGATTAATTACGATAAATTAAGTTAAATTGTGTGTGTCTGTCAAATTTGAGCTCAAACAGACGTTCAGAATAGCTCCGCAGGCAAGTATCAGATCAGAACTGCACTAAATAATAAATTGTCACTATTATGGAGCCTATATGTATAAAAAAGCTTTTTTTTCTTCTTCTCCTTTCTTCCTCTCCACTCGTACACACACACACAACCACACACTCACAAAGAGAGATTTCCCTTTCCTTCTCACCTTTCTTTCTCTCTTTAGATTTCTTGCTCCAACGCGCACAGAATCGCGGAGCAACTTGCGGGGAGCCTATGACGAGCGAGAGGAAGCTTTTGAACCAAGAAAAGCTCAAAATCGTCACTCTTTGAGGTGAGTTTTGTAAAAAATAAATTAGGTTTTATTATAATTTCTTTAGATTCATGTTCTACATAATCTTAGACGAATCCTTATCGAAGAAATCGGAGAAAATCGTGGAGAAATCGCGATGAAATTAAAGAAATATGAACCTAGGGTTTTGAACATAAAATATTAGATTTTTGGGGTTTTGATCTAAATTGATCATGCAAATTCCTAGTTAGATGTTGGTGAAACACGCCTACCAACTTTAATTTGTAAACCAGCGGAGTTTCGACGACCGAATTGCAAAAATAGCCGAAATAGGTGTTTTGGCATTTGTTAGCGTCGTAATGTGCCAAAACGATATCGGAAGTTAAATTAGTTTAATTTCCTATCGTTTAGCATCGAAATAAGATAGTTGGTGCGATCCGGAACAGTCGAGTTTTCGGCTATGTCGGATTTCTCTTTATCGATCATATGGGCATTTATTTAAAGATGTGAATTAGTGTTTTTGGATTCGGGGTCGTAAACTAAATTAATCCTTTAACTCTCTAACTTGAAGGTTAGAAGGATTCTCTTAGCGGCTTTGGGGTGGAGACGGCGCGATCTCTGTGGCTTGGTGCATACGGGCTCGAAAGGAGCAAGTAAGCCACGGGAGTCCAATTGCAAGTGTTTATAATCAATTGGCGGTGGACCAAAGTGGGTGGTGCTTTCTGAATTGGACGAATGTCCTCGTATGACTATGTTCATGTTTTAGCCATTAGATATATATATATAGTTGTATATATATTTATACGTCTATGTAGTCACTAATTGATGCATGAGGGTTGGTGTTGTGTGTGTGACCACATTCCTGATATGCTTTCAAGTCTGGATTGGGTGACATGAGTCTAGATACAACGGTGGAAGGCATGAGAATTGGGTCATTCAGAGATAAGAACCCTAGTGTATACGAAAGGCCAGTGTGGAACTTAATAAAACAAGTATTAAAAACTAGGTGACAACATAGGGTTGAACAGAACCTAGTGATGACAACATAGATCGAGTGACATCTATTATATGTAGAGTGATAGCTACATTAGTATTGTATAGCACCCTAGATTGGGTGGGATATGAGGGATGATTGATTCCCTAGAGTAGTGTCGTTGTTATAGGATGAGTCCTATAGATTGGCTGCATTAGCATTGTATAGAGCCATAGATGAGATTTGACTCTAGGGTTGATAGTATCCCAGAGTTAGCATCGTCGTGATTTGGTACATCCTCAGGATTAGAGTACGAGATCATGCTCACATAGTCTGTACAACTTGTGGAGGTCACTCCTCCACAAGCATCATACTCCGGAGTGTCATTGCGTGGGTTGAGAGCGTATCTCCCCATGGGTTGAGGGCGTATCAACCCGCAGACGGCCAGGCTGGGTCGAGGGCATATCTCCCGTCCTGATTTAGTTGTGAGTCGGGTCCGGCAATTGCCGAGTAGGATGATTAGGTCGATGAACCATTGAGTCGTTCATATAGATTTGAGTTTGATGCATTGTACCAAGGCATAGAGTAGCATCTTCTTTATATTGCATAGTATAGTAGTTTACTGTTTTCCCTTATTATCTACTTATGCCTTACTTAGTCTAGCGGGAGAGGCGCTCAAATCGGGGTTGAACCCGCTGAAAAATTTTTTAGTTCTCACTCCATATTGTTGCAGAGCCCTCACTGTGCGCAGCGACGCAGGATCGTGGCATAGGCATCGTGCCCTAGATAGTGGCCTCGGATATATGTCACCCTAGATAGAAAGATAGTTGCTTTTCATTTCGAGCGAACTTGTAGAGGTTTTATTTTGGGAGATGAAAATGTAAATATTTAAAGTTGTGGAATGTATGTAAAGATGAAATATGAATGTTCGAATGTTGTAATAGTTAGATTTACATTTCTCGCTTTTCGATACACTCTCTGAGATGTTATATGAATGCTTTCTAGTTCATTGGCATACACTGGCTTCGTGTACTCCTTGCACTGTACACGGGAGACCCTGTCCGTTCGGCGGTCTGTGCGCGTGCCCAAACTGACCAAATAGGCGGGCTCGAGGCGTGACAAATGAGTTGGTATCAGAGCGTAGAAGTGGTCTAGGCAGACCTAGGAGACCCTAGGATGGTGAACCATAAGGATCTAGGCTCGTGAGTGACGAGAACTTTTATGTGGCGAAAGAATTGATTGGGTCAATATGTGTCTCTAATGGTGTTTGGAGAGGGATCGAAGGCGTAGGGCTACTCTATCTAAACGATCATGTTGGTTGCAGACAACATAATGTTGAAAGTAGAGTAGGGGTGCCCTTCTATGACTTTCGCCTGATTGGGTTTGTGAGGACCCGAATCCCCACTTTAGGGTTTACTGTTGGTTTGGAGGCTTCAGGGAGTGCGTGTGTGCGTGTCGGGCCCCAGGTTTGGGTTTCTGGTAAATTTGGAGCTTGTTTTCTTTTCTGGAAGTCCATTTTGGTGTGTGTGAGGTGTTTGCGCGCTTATTGGAGCCAAGAATGTGACCCGGAACGGAAATTGGATCAAGTCTACTCTTCCGGGAATTTTTGGGAAATTTTCGAAGAGGAATTTGGCCGAACGGACCTCGGATTTGGATTGAGTGCGCGAAAACGAGCGAAATGGACTATTTACTTGAATTTTTCGGAGCCCGGACGTGAAAACACGGAAATCGAGGCTCGGGTTACTGTTCCGGCGGCCGGAGAGGCGCCGGCGGCGGCGGAGCGCGGCGGCGGGCGGCGGCACAGGCGCGCGGTCCACCGCGGGAGCCGTGCACCGGGCGCGGGCCACGTGGCGCGCTCCGGTTGGCCGGCGCAGCGGGCGCGGTCCACGGGCCTTGGCGAGGTGCACGGTGGACCGAGGGTAGGCCACGTGGCACCCCGTGGTTGGTGCGGTGTTGTGCACGCGGTCCACGGATCTTCGACTCTGGTGCACGGTGAACCGAGGGACACGTGGCGTTGTGTGGTTGGCGGGTTCTGGTGCACTCGGTCCACTCGGCAGTGGCGGCTGAGGCGGTTGCCTCGGGGCGCGTGCCCGACCCGGATCCGGCGGCGGCGCGGCCGCGCACGTCGTGCGACGTGCGCGTTGACCGGGGCGGCGTGGGGGCGCCACGTGGCGCCCCGTGGTTGGTCGGGCGCACCGGTGCACGTCCTCTGGTCGCGACATATGGCGTCGCGGGGTTCGTCGTGGTGCGTGCGCCGGGTGCGGGGAGAAGGACTGGGACACGTGGCGGCTTGAGGAGGTTTCGGGCGCGCACAGTAACGGGCCGGCCCGTTACTGTAGCAGCCCGGAAGTTCCGGGCGCCCGAAAGTTTGGGCCAAAAGTCCAATAGGCAGATTTTTCGGGCTGGGCCTATAAATAGCCGCCTTGTGATGGAGTTTTGCCCCCTTTCCCGAGCTTCTCAGCCTAAGGTCCCTTAAAGAAAGTTGTAGATCTTCGAGTCGCGCATCTCCTGGTGAAATCTCGGATTTTCTGGAAGCTCCGGCGACGACGTTTCCGGCATCATAGCGCAGTGCGACGAGTTTCAGTTGGAGGCCCGTTATCGCCGCATTTCGGTCTAAAATTTCCACAGAGCTACCCCGACAGTCTTTTTCACCGATTTTTGCGGCGTTGGATTCACGAGAGGTATATCTTCGACTTTCGTGTTGAGTGTTTTGTCTAGATATGGGTTTTTGGCACGGTTTTTGAGGCATTACTGAGCCACTGTTTTGCTGTGAGATTCCTGGACAGCACCCACTTTGCAAATTTTTATCTCATCATCCGGACATCCGATTTCAACGATTCAAGAGCCTATCGACATCTACACTTCGCGAGGATCGCCGTGGTATTTTTATCGAAATTTTTGGAGGAAGATTTTCAGGTGAAAATTTCGTGATAAAATGGACTGTTCATGCAGGAATTTGGAACTTGGAATTGTTATGGAATTTATGTGTAGAATTGGTTTGTGATTGTATCCAGGACGTTGTTTGCACTACTACAGTGTTGTCAGCTTGGAGGATTGTGTGCTTTGACTGTTTCTGGACTCTCTTATCTGTACGACCCTGGACAGTTGCGCACTTTCAGGTGGGTGGCCCTGTCCTCAAGACTTATGGAATGTTCATTAAATCTGCTTTAGTAGAACCATGCATGATAGTGTTACTCATGGGTAGTATGTTAGAATGTGATAGCTGATAATTCCAGTACTATCTGATGATCCTGTAAATTAATGTTATCTTGGAACTTGATCTAGCACCCCGGTTATTTATATTATGTCCAGCCAGACTTTAGAAAACTGCAACCTGGGTTAGGTTTCATCATTGTTTTAGATTTTTCCACATTACTTGTTACCTCTGCCCTTCTGAGCGTAGTGCTTTACTCACCCGACCAACGGGCTGAGAGGTCGGGTTTCTTAGCGTGGGGTACGTTTTACACTCGTGCTTGGGAGCAGAGTGGAGTCTGGTAGAGGTAGTTGACCGTTTATCATATAGCGGGAGCCGTTTGGGGAAAATGGCGGTCCCGAGGTGTTTTTTTTGGCGCCACTGGGTTAGTGGCAGTTGTTTACCAGTGTCAGAGGGACCTAGGACCTAGACTTTTAGACACACATGATTTCGAAAAATTAATGTTTTTCTTCCAAATTTCGAGGGGTCGCCGGAGCTTATTCTTGTCTGATTGGGTGATGGCAACAGCCCTTCGGGGTTTGGAAAAATTCCTTTATTCTAACCGATTTTCTTAAAGAAAGTAAAATATACTAAATTTGGTTTTTCCTAAGATTAAAATAGTTTTAATAACAACTGTCATCTTTTTATTGCAATTTCTTCTCCGAGATAGATTAGGTGATCTGGGTTCTAGGGACCGTTCCTATCATCGGGACGAAAGCCACGGAGGCCGAGCCTAGGACCTGTTCTTGTTTGATAGGGTTGTAGGTGTTGGTCTTTCGGGACTTTCGGGCTCTGGTTGGTGTTCTCTGCTTGTTGTTCAGAGCGTCGGTTCTCCCGAGTTTGGTGTTCTGTTGTGGGAGCCGTCAGGTAGACGGTAGTCCCGACTGTGAGTATTTCTACCCCTTTGAGTGGGAGATGTGACATCGGCAGTGTAGTTCTTAGCTGGTGAGTGAGTCAGTGATTGGATCATAGCCTGCAGGAGCCATACTTGAGATCGACAGAGATACGCGGATACCTTGCTCGGTGGGGTCGCTACCCACGAGTGCCACTCCGGAGTTGGGCCTGTTACTTGCTATCGCGACTTGTCGACACCGTCCCTCTGGCTGAGCCAGTTTTGGCCGTCACGGACACCCTACGGTAGACCCGTCCTGTTGAGGATGTGCGGCAGTAGGGGAGGCGCAGGTTTGACTAGACCCCTTGTGGTAGTCAGTATAGATTGGGTGACTATACTCGAGAGTCAGTAGTTGCATCATGATTTCTGTCCCGCTTTTTGAGCATCTAGATAGGGGCATAGTAGTAGTAGAATTTATCTTTCAGCTTTTCCTTCCCGCACTGTTTTTGTTTATTCATGCCTCTAGTAGACTTAGTGGGCAGACCGTTGGGCTTGTTGACGGCACCCACTGAGAACTACTGTGGGAGGTAGTTCTCACACCCGTCGTGGTGTCTTTTTCCCAGGGACTCCAGCTCCAGTTCCTGCGGTACCATTTGCTGATCCTGCTCCTACAGACCGAGGTAAGGGAGTCGCGAGATAGATCCCTTTCCCCTTTCAGCTTCAGCGAGAGATAGAGGTATCCCGATGTTCTTTTTGGTTGTGTCTGTGTTTGAGAGATCTTGTAGTGAGGGATCGAGTTGTACTCTTTTATTTTTATTGAGAGACTCCTGTATTCAGGTGAGGATATTATGTATGTTTTATGTGAGAGATTGTTCTACTTCTTGTTTATAGTTAGTTTTCTTTACCGCTCTGATATCTGTTAGTATAGTTGATCTATTTTTGCAGGTTAGACGCTACGTCTCTACGGGGCTTCCTGTAGGGGCGACGGATCTATTGGCGAGCCCGGGGTACAGTTCTGACCCAGGGGCGTGACAGGGTTCGTTGTATGAACGTGAGTCATGGTTAGTTCGACAATCGAAGAAACTAACTAGTGTTGTCGTGTTTCAAGAAGTGATAATGCTGCATCGGTGACCTCTAAAGGGGTTTGTACGGAATAGCTAGCGTGTGATCGAGTAGTCCGAGGCGAGCTAGAACCGAGAGTGTCGTTAGTTGTTGGTCGTGCTCCACGGAGCAATGCGGCAACAAATCGAAGAAGTGTGATGGCAGTTTAGGCTGCTCGGTGTCAAGACGAGGAAGTTTGGGTCTCTAAAGGATATTGGAGCTATTGGTGGCTATGACTCGAGTGAGTCTAGCACTATTTGCGCCTCTAAGTGTAGGGTCGTGTGTCGTTGATTAAGCCGATGTTACGACGTGCCACGTCCAGCCAAGGTTGCAGTGGCGACACTTCCGTTTGGGTTGGTTGTTCCAGCCCTTTGTCGTGTGGAGGCGAAGCGAGAGCAAGCATTTGCAGCTCTCATGATGTTAAGAGACTTCTGCCCGTCGATTTTCGACGAAAAGTCAATGTGTTTGGGGAGTCGATGAATCGATTCGATAGAGGCTCTCTTCATAGGTTTTTATACCTTGGAGAGAGATGAGCTTCGGGGATTGGCATCCTCTACCAACTTCCCAACTGTTGAGAGAAAAGGCTTAAGGAAAAGCCCTGAGAGCTGAGGCGTGGAGATCACCCGGTATGGAGGTACAAGTGGGGAGTTCTCTCACTTTATTGACAGTATTTCATGTGTGGTGCGAGATGACAAGTATAAGGCCGACTGCTTCGAGCGGGGACTTCGGTTAGAGATCGTCATGGTTGTGCATGCCTATGCGCTGCAAACCTTCTTCGAAGTCCTAGATCGATTCTTGTGAGTTGAGTTTGGAGATGTTCACGTGCGGTAGAGCACAAGATTCGCGAGTTGGACGATAGGGCGGTGCGATTGCCACATGGTAAGTCGAGTTCTAAGCGACACTTAAGGCATTCGCAATCATAATCTGAGGGTCCGGAGGTGTTCACTACTTGGCCTCAGCGGGAGGTGCTGGTAGTGGTGGCCTCATTGTGTATGAAGGCCTTATCGGCCCCAACGGCGTGACTAGCGGGAAGAAAATGTTTTCGGTGTAGGCAACTAGTGCACGGGAGTTGTGAATATCCCCTGAGTGAGCTAGGCCCCGCCAATCTCAGTAGTATTTTTTTTTCTCTAGAATGGTTTGCAGGTATGCTACTTGTGGCCTACAAAGTGCGCGAAGGTCGCGACATGCCGATGGTTAGCAGCAAGCATCGAGTAACCACGGGTCGGTGACTGTGGAAGAGCCTCTTGTGGCTAGTAGTGCCACAATAAGTATGATTTAAACTTATGCAATCACACATGCAAGGTATGTGTGATGACCCGGATCTCCGCAGAGCTTTTGCAGTGTGATCAGCGACTTCTGGAGCGTTATTCGATGAGATGGAGGTGCTTGTGCGCAAATCGGACCTCAGGATTGGACCCAGCGTGAAATTTGGATTAGGATTATTCGACAAATTTTAGAAATGGAATTTGGCAAAACGGACATCGAATTTGGACTCAACGTGCGAAAACGATGAAAATGGACTATTTATTTATATTTTTCGGAGCTCGAATGCCAAAACACGGATTTCGAGGCTTGGTGTACTCTTTCGGTGGCCGGGGGCAGCGCCGGCGGCCACGGGCAGGCGGCGAAGCGTGGCGATGCCGCCGCGGGTAGGCGCGGGTTGGCGGGTCCACAGGGCTTGGGCGTGCACCGGGTGCAGCCAACGCGGAGGCTGCCACGTGGCGAGCTCCCATTGGCTCGGCGGCGGCGCGGGAGTCCAGGCGCCAATCGCGCCGGGCGCGGCACATGGTGGACCACACTAGGAGGCGTGGCGCGCTCCCATTGGCGGGCGCAGGGACCCGACAGTCCCGGCAGTCCCGGCGTGGACCGCG
This sequence comes from Tillandsia fasciculata, assembly GCA_029168755.2. Taxonomy (NCBI): domain Eukaryota; kingdom Viridiplantae; phylum Streptophyta; class Magnoliopsida; order Poales; family Bromeliaceae; genus Tillandsia; species Tillandsia fasciculata. The sequence continues at coordinate 11,215,123 of CM054950.1, forward strand.
GCCCGTGCACCCCGCCATGAACCCCGCTGCCATGCGTCATGCCGTGATTCGTGGGGGCGCGGAGAAGGCCATGTGGCGCGCCCAGGGGATTCCGAGCGCGCACAGTAGCGGGCCGGGGCCGGATTCGGGTGCCCGAATTCGGCGCTCGAATCCGGATCCTCTTGTGTGTGGACTTTGGGCTATAAATAGCCTCTTTTGCTGTTCTTTGGGCCTTTTTCCCGAGCTCCTCTTGGGTTGAGGCCTTAAGGAAGGTTGTTCCTCACCTTATCCTCTACTTCTTGATGGATTCACAGAATTTTTGGAGGCCGTGACATCGGTATTTTCTGCGACGCGGTGCACTTCGACTCTCCTTCGTTTGTGGCTTCTACCATCGCATTTCAGTGCGCGAGGACCCATGAGCTACTCCGATGGAATTTTGAGCCAATTTTTGTGGCAGCGCGTTCACGAGAGGTACGCCTTCGATTTTTGTGTTGATCACTTTGGTCTGTTTCGAGTTTTTGGTGGTGTTCCTGAGATACCTTTTGACCCCTTGTACTGTTGTGATGTTTGGGACAATGGTGGAGTATTGTTGGAATTTCTCGGCCTACGAACATCGGAACGGGACGTTTGAGGACTTGATCGACATCTACGCTTCGAGAGGAACACGATCGTATTTTTATCGGATTTTTTGGAGGATTTTTTAAAGGTGATATTTAAGCTTCTTCGTGACTGATTTTCGCAGATTTGCGAGTTGTGGATTGATTGGCTTACCGTGATGTTCTATTTGTATCTTGGCCTACAGGTGTCGGAATGAGGAGTATAAATACTCGTTTTGCATGTGAGGATCTGAATCCCTGCGATAGGATTACTGTTGGATCAGCAGCTTCTGGAGGCTTATGTTGAGAATTGGAGGTGTTTATGCGCAAATTGGACACAAGTGATGGACTAAGTGTGAAAATTGGATTAGGAGTGTATTTGGATGCCCAACCGAATTTTAGAAGTGGAATTGGGTAAAACGGATATCGGATTTGGACTCAGCGCGCGAAAATGATGAAAATCGACTACTTGGTTGTATTTTTCTAAGTTCGGACGCCCAAAAACGGACACCCGAAAGTTTTCTAGTATTTTGGGTGCACGGTGGACCGGTGGACCGAGGAGCGTGCCACGTGGCGGCTTCCGATTGGCGCCGTACGCCACACGGCGGAGCTAGAGTGGCGGCGCAGTGGGCCCGGCACACGGGAGCAGGCGCGGGGAGGGCGTGGGCAGGCGCGCGGTGCAGCAGGGGCGGCGTGCCACGTGGCAGCGTCCCGTTGGCCCGCTTTGGACACGTGGCAGCGGTTGATTCGCTGGTGTTGTGGGCGCGGTCCACAGGCTGGCGCAGCTGGTCTCGGAAGCGTGCGCGGCAGAGGGAGCAGGCGGCGCTGGCAGCGGGCATGTGGGCGCGGCAGGTGCGCGTTGACCGGGCTGCGCGCCACGCGTCAGCGTGGGGCACCGGCCACGCGGCGCAACGCGGGAGACTGGACTCGCTGTCCGCTGTTTTGCGCTGATGTGGCACAATCTCAGCGTTTCGGGCGCGGTCGGACGAGCTTCATCCGACCCGATTTTCGGCGCCCGAATGATTCGGGAGCCTGAAACCGGGGACACCCCGGGGATTATTTGATTTGTTTTCCCAGCCTATAAATAGGCCGAGAACAACTGCATGTAGCTCTTTTCCTGCTCAGTTTCTCACAGTGCAACCCTCAGCAAGATTCTTCCTCTTCCAGAGCTGCTTCCACCTGAGGATTCTTGGGATTTTTAGTGGCACGCACTTCGAGGTTTTTGATTTTACGGCGCAGTGCGACGATTTCTCTTTGGTGATTTCCTCCGTCGCATTTCGGTGCACAAGCTCCCCCGGCCTACTCTGACCATCTTTTCCGGCGATTCTTGCGCCACTGGCTTCACGACAGGTAGGGCTACGACTTTTGTGATTTGAGCTTGTCGTCTTTTCGAGTTTTTCTTGGAGTTTCCTGAGCCTTTTTATGACCTATTTTCCACTGCGGAGTTTTGGACAGCACATCGGTTTTTCGGCTATATCTTCACGATCGGGCATCGGATTTGGATGCACAAGAACTCGTTTTGCATCTCCGCATCGCAGGGAACGTCCTCGTATTTTCTCTGGATTTTTATGAGTTTTTTCCTAAGGTGAAAATCCCTATTTTTCAGGGCGGAGTTCTTCAGATTCTATACTTGTGATTTTTTGAGGTAGTCACCTTGTCGATTTTGTATCTTGACCTACAAAACTCGGTTTGGGGCGTGCAGGTACTCGTTTCGATCGGCCCGTCGCGATGGTCGCGGCGGTAATTTCTCTGGAATTTTCCGAGCCCATCTCGCAGGTGAAAACAGCACAGTTTTGGGACTGTTTTTGGTGGACAGCATGTTGTTGGGATTAAGTGTTTATTTGAGCTTATTTTTGGGGGTATTTGTTTTGTACAGTTATCGCGGCGGGCTATCCTTTAGGCGAGAGCACATTTGGGACTTGGATTTAGCGTTTGAGGTGGGTTGCTTCATCTCTGTTGGGTTTAGGTTAATAAGGATCTAATAGGGGAAAAAACACCTAGAGGGGGGTGAATAGGTGTAAACAATAAACACTCAAAAAATCATTGTGCGATAAAACCCAATGCGGAAAAATAAAAGAACACACAAGATTTTTACGTGGAAAACTCCAAACCGGAGTAAAAAACCACGGGACCGATAACACGGCGAAATCCACTAGAGTTAACACACGTACAAGGTGATATAACGTACTCACAGACGACTCAACCTTTTACCATACGCCCCTAGTCGATCTTCCCGCTCGCTCCACGACGCTTCTCGAATCCACGATCCGCGCCCAACGCTGAATCCACAGCGTCCAACGTCGAGTCCACGACGTCCAACCGAATCCACGGTCTTCACCCAATGGTACGCTTCGAATCCACGAACGCACCTCGCTCCGAATCCACGAAAGCGATAACACCTTGAATCCACAAGGCCACGCGAGTCCACGCGCCGATTTTGGGGTAAATCGTTGTTTGTTTGGGTGGTGATGATCCGCCGAATACTTAGATCAAGAGTAGATCGGAAATACCATCTAAGTATTCATTAGTTTGATTCAACTCAAGATGTGAGTATGAAAACCTAGAATCAAACTAATCAATATAGATGAAGAAACATAGAATAGATCTATTGATTTCCTTTCTTCTCTATATGTGGATCTAAGGCCGTATAAAATGATATTTGAAAATGACGGCTCTATTTGATTCCCCTAGAGAAATGACCATAGGGTCTATTTATAGGTTAGAAACCCTAGGAAGAATATTCGGATCAAAAACAAACTTTTCTGGAAAGTTTTACCGACGGCGATCCGGATTGTATAAGCCACGATCCGGATCGCAGACGCACAGAATGCAGTTTCCAGAAAATCACCTGTTCGGGATCCGGATCATAATCCACGATCCGGATCGTTCATACATTTTCACAAAACATCCCATTCGGGATCCGGATTGTACAAGCTGTGATCCGGATTGCAGCAATGTATGAACGAACACCTTTCGGGATCCGGATTGAAAGTCCACGATCCGGATCCTGAACATGTCCCATGTCCAGTTTTTGATGAATAAGCAATTAAAACCTCTTCCAGGTGTTTCTACACTATAAGAAGTATTCGGATCATCAAAATTATTTAGTTAAACGTACCTGATCCTTTTGAATTCTTCTTTCTTGAGATTGAGGTATACGATCCAAAGTTTCTTCATCTTCAATCTTCAAGACTTAATACATTCACGAAATACGCCAACTCAAATTCCGTAACAATCTCCCCCTTTGGCGGTTTCGTGACAAAACACAGATCCACAAAGAAAATTCAAAAAGATATTTTTGTTGCTATCACCATACAACAAAAATTTACAAAAGAGTTCCAGAAATTAAAAACATGAGATAAACTCCTAAGACAGACTCTAGACTTAGACATCTGTAACCTCTGCACACAGAAAACATTCTTGACAAACAAAATCGTTAGATACCTCAAGAATTGGAACATAGAAAAACCAAGTGCAGAGATAGAGTTTGATCTCACCATGACATTTAAAAGAATCAGATATGTGAAAGAAACATAGTTAAAACCAACATATCTTCTAAGCAGTTGAAAAACCAAATGTCAAAGTATGTTAGTCCAACACCAACTTGTTAGTCATATTACATGCCCAAATAGTTAGTCGAATAGTTAGTATAGAAGCATGTCACAAATCACAAAAGAAAACCAAAGTTGAGTTGAGATTCATACTTTTGAGATTCATACTTACCTTGATATCATCGATATTCACAATCACTGTTCAAAGTTCATTCATCATTGTTCATTGTTTTCGCTAACTCTCTCCCCCTTTTTGTCACAAAACAAAGCCAAATAATTACAACAAAAGGAGAGTTAACAACATAAACACACATCATAAACCTGCAAAACAGAACAAAAAGCAAAGTCAGAGGAAAATGATTATAACATAGATTTACTCCTGAGAGTCGGAGTCATCCGAGGTCGTGCAACCCATTTTCGCAAACAACTTCTTCACAAGTTTCTTTACTGAAGAGACTGACTTGGTCAAAGTGACTTGAGAAGCTGTGATAATTTCCATCTCATTTTTCATAACATGAAGATCGCCTTTCATTTCAGAAAATTCAGCGGACATACGTTCCTGTTCATTTGAAAGCCGCTGTTGTTCTTTGAAGATGGATGTCACCGAGGCATCATCGTCAGAAGTAGATGCAGGTGCCTTCTGTTTCGGAGGAACGGGGGCAGTGGAAGAAGTTGCATGCGTTCGAACTCGTTGGCCAATTGGAGGAGAAGGGGGATCATCCTGCTTTGTTGTCAAAGACTTGACAATGGTTGTCTCATTTATTGTCCCCAAACTATACAAATACGAACTCGCGCTCGTATCCACCTTAAATCTCCTAAGGATGCGCATTATAATCATTGGATATGGTAGTCGCTCAGAGGGATGTGAGTGTTCGACATACCGCGTCATCCTATTCCAAATGAGGTAAGGGATGTTCAGGTTTGCTCCCATTGTTGCAGTTGGGTTTCCAAGAAGATAAAGAAATAGCAACCTATCCCATCGGACGATTTTCGTGTTCATGTTGGGAAGAATGTTGTAGCAAATAATGAAGTTTAAGTACTTGTACTCCTTCTTGAGTTCCCTGGAGTAAACTGAATTTCCGGCAGACGTAGTATCCGGAGAGCAGGTTCCATTGACTACTATTCTCCAAGATTTGGCTGTGAAGACCTGAGTCTTCAAATAATGAACTCCGTCTGAGATGGCTGTCATACCGAGCACCTCTCCAATCAGTTGGGGAGTGACTTTGATCTTGATACCTTTTACAAAGGTATGAAATTCTCGGCGTCCATCAGCTTCATCAATAAGACCTGCTGCATTCTGATAGAAGATCCGAACTGAGTGTGGACAGTACCCAGTTTTCTCAGGAAAGTTGCAGATCGGACCAAGACCAACTTGATCAAACAGAGCTCCAAACTCTGCAGATCTATTCTTCATCTGTTGTACATTGACATGTCGTTCTCCTATGCATTCCCTCTTTTCAAAATCTTTGATTCGTGTGGAGCTGACGAATCCCTGAAATGGTGGCAGGTTGTCCATAGGTTCATTGATTGAAATACCTTGGGCACCACTTCTTTTCCTTGCCGAGGTTTTCACTCTTTTTCCGGTAGGCTCCATTGGCGCCTTTCCTTTCTCAGCTGCAGTAGGAGGAGGTTTAGATTTGGGAGCTTCAGCAGGAGCCTTCCCCTTTGCAGAAGTTGGGACAGCTCCTTCAACTTCAATTGTGTCCCAGTCAATCGATTCAGTTTCCGATTCAGTATCGGAGTCAGCTTTTGCTCTTTTTGTCCTCTTGCTTCTCTTCGGCTTTGCAGAGTCCTTCACATGAACCATGGCAGTGAGCAGGAAAATGATCCAGGTGATCACCATTTTGTCAGTGCTTTGAGTTTTAGAAAATGTCCTGTGAAAACCAACTCAAGAACATATGAAAAATGTCAATTTTGAAAAATTTGAAAACATTGTACCTAGACAATCATAATCATATAGAGAAGCCAAGAATCAAATTAGTTTTCCAAAAAGAATTTTAAAAATAGATCAAATCCATGATTTACAAAAATTCCTCTTTTATGCCCTAAAACCGAATTTTTAGAAATCGAAGCCTAAAAATCGTTAATCAAGTGAAATCCCAGCATAAAAGTAAAACTAATTGACCCAGAGTTCTTATTTCAAAAGAAATTTGATCAAAAACCATTCACAAACGAAAAAATTCCAACTTTTCAACTCACGTTTGATGAAAAAACAGAAAAACTGTGAAAAACCGAGTTTTGATCATGAAAACTTACTTGAATCCGAAGAACTTTGAGTTTTGAAGCACCAGGAAGCAAGAAATCTAGAGAGAGAAACTCTAGAAGCTTGAAAACCAGAAATTAGGGTAAAGAAATCTCGAATCTGAAAGTTTCTATATAGAACCCTAGCCGTGATCCGGATCGGCCGAGAATGTGATCCGGATCGGCCACCCGCAGGAAAAATCCTGCGTTCGGGATCCGGATCACTTGCCACGATCCGGATCGGCTACACCTTTTTCTTCAGAAAAATTAAGAAAAATACAATAAAATCCAGAAAAAGTATGTAAGCACTTTACCATGTCAACTTTAAACAAATGACATCGTTTCATACAACAAGAAATAGATTATGAAAAATCTATCAAAAATATCCAAAAATGAAACGAAAATTTACGAAAGTTAAAACACTTAAAGTTGAACAACTTCAATTACATCTATCCTGATCCTATGTGTAATGTCTTTATCAAATCATCAATTTCAGTAAAGAAAATGAAGTACCAAGATCAATAGATGTTTGAAATCCCAGATAAGTTAGATAATATATCTAGACAATCTGTTGAAGGAGTGGCTCTTTGAGCATCTTTAATCAAAAATCCCACCTTATACCAACCATGAAATACGACTGAGTCAAGTATTTCAATATGATTTCATCAACAATTTTTCAAACAAAAGTTTGCTTTTCATTCATGGAGTATCTTTTTCTTTCATTTTCTCCATGTGGTGGTAGTTTTCACACTCCTCATTGGGATGTAACTCTTTCCACATCTTTTGAGCATTTCACATTTCATTGACTCCCCCTCAATTGGCTATCAATTATTTAATATATAAAGTATTCAACCAAACCATTGATCTCGAATTCATACTCGACTAAGCAATCAAATATGATAATGACTATACCAAGAGATCATTGAGAGAGAAATTGACTTTGATCACTTAAAAGATGGTTTAATTAACGTAAATGATCATTGCAACATTGAAATATTATGACATCAAAAACATAATAAATTTCTAAATGCATAAAAGGATGCAATTAAAGTCAATTATGATTTATGCTCAATTAGTGTGCTATGTACAGAACATAGATAAAGAACAAAACAAAAACAAGAACAAAAACAAAACCTAATCTAAGCAAAGGTTTCAAAAGAGTTTATTTCAAGGAAAGCATGCCAATTGCTTTACGCAAGTGAATAAAACGTTTTTGATCCAAAGGTTTTGTTAAGATGTCGGCTAATTGATCCTCAGTTGAAATATATGACAGTTGAAGAATGTTTGATTCAACTAGCTCTCTAAGAAAATGATATCTAAGTTCAATATGTTTTGTTCTAGAGTGCAACACAGGGTTTTTAGAAATGTTAATAGCACTAGTGTTGTCACATAAAATGGTTACCGAAGATGTTGAAATTCGGAAATCGCTCAACACGCTCTTCATCCAAATCAATTGGGTTGAACAACTTCCTGCAGAAATGTACTCCGCTTCGGCAGTCGAGAGTGCTATGCAGTTCTGCTTTTTACTGTGCCATGCAACAAGGCAGTGGCCAAGATAGAAGCATGCACCACTCGTGCTTTTCCGGTCATCCACCGATCCAGCCCAATCGGCATCTGAGTATCCAACAATATCCAAAGTCGTTCCCATAGGATACCAAATTCCGAAATTGATTGTACCTTTGATATACCGGATGATCCGTTTCACCGCTTTCAGGTGAACCTCCTTCGGTGCTGATTGATATCTCGCACAAATCCCAACACTGAAGGATATATCCGGGCGACTAGCCGTGAGATATAGTAGACTTCCAATCATACTGCGGTACAGTTTCTCGTCTACATTCTCACTTTGTGATTCACTTCCAAGTCCCTTATGGCTAGTTCCCATTGGAGTTGGAAAATCTTTAGAATTTTCAAGATCAAACTTTTTGACCAACTCCAGTGCATACTTGGATTGACACAAGTGAATTCCTTCATCGTTTTGTTTAACTTGTAATCCAAGAAAATAATTCAATTCGCCCATCATGGACATCTCAAATTCGCTTTCCATGGTCTCCGCGAATTTAGAAGCATCATTATCTCTCGTTGCTCCAAAAACAATGTCATCGACATAGATTTGAGCAACTATGAAATTGTTTTGATAATGCTTCACAAAGAGAGTCCTGTCAGCTCCCCCTCGAGTGTAGCCCTTTTCCAAAAGGTGCTTTGTCAACCTTTCGTACCATGCTCGCGGTGCTTGTTTCAGACCGTAAAGAGCCTTTTTCAGACGAAAAACATGGTTAGGTAGTTTATGATCCACAAAACCTTTCGGTTGAGCTACATAAACTTCCTCATTTAAAAATCCATTTAAAAAGGCGCTCTTAACGTCCATTTGAAATAATCTGATTTTAAAATGACAAGCGATCGCAAACAATATACGAATGGACTCGAGTCTAGCTACAGGGGCGAAGGTTTCATCAAAGTCTATACCTTCTACTTGAGAATAGCCTTGAGCAACTAACCTTGCTTTGTTCCTGATGATAGTACCTTCTTCGTTTTTCTTGTTCTTGAAGATCCATTTGGTACCTATCACATTGTGTTGCTTCGGAGGCTTCGTCAGTTCCCAGACTTTGTTTCGCTCGAATTGATGGAGCTCTTCCTGCATTGCTTTAATCCAATAATCATCTTGGAGAGCTTCATCAACATTCCTTGGTTCGATTTGAGATACATAGCATGCAAATCCGCAAACCAATTGTCTCCGTGTTCTAACTCCTTCTTGTGGATCTCCAATTATGTTCGATTCAGGGTGATCCTTGGAGATGCGTAACGTTTGAGGTAGAGGAGTAGGCGGAGGTACACGAGATGATTCCTGCACATCAGATAAGCTTGAAGAACCGTTAGATGCATCAACATTATTATCGAAAGAATTGTTAGAAGAAGATGCATTAGCAGGTGTATCATCATCAAGAGAGATATCGAGGGTAGATTTTTCAGATTCAAAATGAAAAGCTTCATCTACCTTAACATTTATCGATTCTACGATCGTCTTAGATTCTAAGTTAAAAACTCGATATGCTCTGCTGTTTGTAGAATAACCTAAGAAAATCCCTTCGTCACTTCGAGAGTCAAATTTTCCAAGATTTTCGCGATCACGTAAAATAAAACACCGACTCCCAAAGATGCGAAAATATTTGATGTTAGGTTTTCTACAAAACCATAGTTCATATGGTGTATTCAAAGTCCCCGGGCGCAAATACACTCGATTGATAACATAGACAGCAGTGTTCACCGCTTCAGCCCAAAAATATAAAGGTAAGTTCCGGCTATGAAGCATAACACGTGCCATCTCCTGTACGACCCTGTTTTTGCGCTCGACTACACCATTTTGTTGAGGTGTGTAAGGTGCAGAGAATTCATGTTTAATGCCGTTAGAAGTGCAAAAATCAATGAATTTGGAATTTATGAATTCCCCACCTCTATCACTCCTAACTCGAGTAATCCTTTCATTCTTTTCAATCATAATACGATTGCAGATTTCGAGAAAAGAATCAAAAGTATCAGCTTTTTCTTTTAGAAAGGCTACCCAAGTATATCTAGAAAAATCATCAACCAACAAAAAAATATACCATTTACCTCCCAGAGATGGTTGACGAGTTGGCCCCATTAAGTCCATATGCAAAAGTTCCAAAGGCCGTTTTGTACCTATGTGGTTCAAATTCTTGTGTGCAGTCCTAGACTGTTTTCCCTTTTGGCAACCGCCACACACAAGGTTTTGTTCAAAAGAAAGTTTCGGAACCCCCTTGACCACATCTTTATTTGAAATTCTAGCAAGTTCCTTAAAGTTTATGTGACCTAGCCTTTCATGCCAAAGAGTTTCATTTTTTTAAAGATGCTAGATTACATTTTTCAGAAATCTTAGAAGGAACTACATAACAGTTATTTTCTGATCTAACCCCCTTTGCGCACCCAAACCTTTTTGGAGTACGTCGGTAATGGTCGTGAAGTTGATTTCCTAGGTGAGAGCGTCTTGCATGAAGAATTGCTGCTCCTTGATGCTGTCGTCTTGAGAGGTGTACTACCAAGGCTCTTTTCCGTCAATTTGATTGGAGTTGTTTCCCGAGGAATAGCCCTTTTGGTAGTTGTTGCAAGATGTTCTTGAGGTGTGCGTTTGGCTCCAGTCTTGCAATTTCTTCTTATGTGCCCTGAAATGCCACAACGAAAACATACCTTGGATCTTGTCGATTCCGAAGAAGATGTAGTAGGTTCGTTGTCGTTGCTTGTCGTGAACACCGGTGTCGGAGGAGGAGATACCGACTGAGGCACAAATACTGTACCACTCGAACTTGGAATGTCTCCAGTTTGAGTGTATCCGAGGCCGAACTTGTTTCTTTGACCGAGACCAAGAAGTCTGTCCAACTTACTCCTTCCAGAAGAAAATCTCTGTAAGTCATCCTTTAGTTGGCGTATGGTCTCCGTCATTTCCAATTTTTCCTGTCGAGCCTCGCCGTTGAGCTTCAAGAAGTAATTCGCTTTGTTCACCATATCTACATAACTCTTCTCGAAATGCTCATTGGACTCTTGAAGGGAAACATTTGTCTTAATCAGATTGTCCCTTTCCACTTCAAGATCGGTTGAGAGAGAGGTTACTCTTTTTACTTCATCTTCAAGATCCTGTAATCTCTCTTTCAACCCCTTGTTTTGTTTAGCCAGTTTCTTTGAATCCCTCAAAAGCTTATGGTAGGCTAAAACAAAATCTTCACCTTCCGAATTATCTGATTCATCGTCCGTTGCAATCTTTTCCACAGTGGAGTTGGACAATGACTCGGATGTACTTGCCATTAAGCACATGAAGGGAGAAGATGTAGTGGACGCGTGGAAAGCTGTCGCGTTGTCTTCTTCATCACTTGACGATGACTCATTTGACGTGGAGTTGTCATCCCAAGTAACGACTTGCATCGCCTTCTTCTTTGCCGGATTCTTGTTGGGACATTCCGTTGCTATGTGGCCGTAGCCTCGACATTTGAAACACTGAACTTGTCCCTCAGAACTTTTCTTATCCTTTGAGAAGTTCTCCTGGCTTCTTGACTTGTAACTTGAAGGACCCTTGCCTTTCTTCGACTTTCCGAAGGATTGAGTTTTGCTTGAATTTCCCCTTCGAAAGTTGCGGCGAAACTTCCTTGTCAAGAGAGCGAGCTGCTTCTCAAAGTCCTCCATAGAAATGTTCTCGTCGTCGTCCGAGGAGGATGAATCCGCGTCTTCTTCTTTAGTTGATTTCAATGCGTAACCTGAAGACTTAGAAGAGGATGCCTTTCCAGAAGAATAGTTAGTAGGAAAAGTCATTTCATAAGTTTGTAAAGCACCTACTAATTCTTCTACACGCATTTCGTCCGGGTGTTTAATTGTTTCAATGGCTGCAACCTTCGGGCGAAATCGTTCAGGAAGAGTTCTTAGAATTTTTCTTACAACTTTAAATTCTGGAATCTTCTCTCCCAAGTTAGCACATGAGTTCACGATGTCTTGCAATCGTGTGTAATAGTCAGTGAAGGATTCATTCTCTGCCATAGAGATAGAGTCAAACTTGCTCGTGAGCATTTGCAGTTTCTGAATCTTCACTAAGTTAGTTCCCTCATGCGTAACTTGAAGAACATCCCAGATTTCTTTCGCAGTCTCACATGCCGAGACGCGAGAGAACTCAGTTTGTGACAAAGCATTAAATAGAGCATTAATCCCTTTGCCATTGTAAGAAGATAAGTCTATCTCTTCCTTGGTCCATTTCGACCTAGGTTTTAAGGTGCGAACATCATCTAAAATTTCAGTTGGATTAGACCATCCTAATTCAATTGATTGCCACACCCTTTCGTCGATGGAAATTAAGAAAGCTTTCATCCGTACTTTCCAGTACGCATAATTTGTTCCATCAAAGAAAGGGGGTCGATTGATGTTTCCACCTTCAACCATTGTTTACAACCCTATTCCCGCTCTGATACCACTTGTTGGGTTTAGGTTAATAAGGATCTAAATAGGGGAAAAAACACCTAGAGGGGGGTGAATAGGTGTAAACAATAAACACTCAAAAAATCATTGTGCGATAAAACCCAATGCGGAAAAATAAAAGAACACACAAGATTTTTACGTGGAAAAACTCCAAACCGGAGTAAAAAACCACGGGACCGATAACACGGCGAAATCCACTAGAATTAACACACGTACAAGGTGATATAACGTACTCACAGACGACTCAACCTTTTACCATACGCTCCTAGTAGATCTTCCCGCTCGCTCCACGACGCTTCTCGAATCCACGATCCGCGCCCAACGCTGAATCCACAGCGTCCAACGTCGAGTCCACGACGTCCAACCGAATCCACGGTCTTCACCCAATGGTACGCTTCGAATCCACGAACGCACCTCGCTCCGAATCCACGAGAGCGGTAACACCTTGAATCCACAAGGCCACGCGAGTCCACGCGCCGATTTTGGGGTAAATCGTTGTTTGTTTGGGTGGTGATGATCCGCCGAATACTTAGATCAAGAGTAGATCGGAAATACCATCTAAGTATTCATTAGTTTGATTCAACTCAAGATGTGAGTATGAAAACCTAGAATCAAACTAATCAATATAGATGAAGAAACATAGAATAAATCTATTGATTTCCTTTCTTCTCTATATGTGGATCTAAGGCCGTATAAAATGATATGTGAAAATGACGGCTCTATTGGATTCACCCTAGAGAAATGACCATAGGGTCTATTTATAGGTTAGAAACCCTAGGAAGAATATTCGGATCAAAAACAAACTTTTCTGGAAAGTTTTACCGACGGCGATCCGGATTGGATAAGCCACGATCCGGATCGCAGACGCACAGAATGCAGTTTCCAGAAAATCACCTGTTCGGGATCCGGATCATAATCCACGATCCGGATCGTTCATACATTTTCACAAAACATCCCATTCGGGATCCGGATTGTACAAGCTGTGATCCGGATTGCAGCAATGTATGAACGAACACCTTTCGGGATCCGGATTGAAAGTCCACGATCCGGATCCTGAACATGTCCCATGTCCAGTTTTTGATGAATAAGCAATTAAAACCTCTTCCAGGTGTTTCTACACTATAAGAAGTATTCGGATCATCAAAATTATTTAGTTAAACGTACCTGATCCTTTTGAATTCTTCTTTCTTGAGATTGAGGTATACGATCCAAAGTTTCTTCATCTTCAATCTTCAAGACTTAATACATTCACGAAATACGCCAACTCAAATTCCGTAACAATCTCCAGAACCGGTGGACGGTTCTCTAATTCTTTATGTTAGAATGCATGCATGTTTAGGGTACATTGTATGTTATTGTGAGGTAAGCTAGGAAGGATGATTGTATAAGGAAATTACAGGATTAATATTCATGTTAAATATTATTGAGGACTTGCAGGATTTGGATATCCATGATAACAAATAGTAAAAGCTTACCTAAGGAGATTACCCTATGTGATTGTTAGCATGCATGTTTAATTGTACTATATTTAGCATCGAGATGGAAGCTTGAGGAATGGCCTAGATCATGCAGATTGATATACTATAGTAGTGATCTTTTAGCATGCCATGCTGCACATAGTCTTTTATGATATGATTACTCGATGGAGTAGGAGGCTAGATCTATGTGCGGGTATTATTCTGATCATTCTTTTGACGGACCATAGATTATGGACAGGTGTAGTTCATTAGGGATTCTGGCATGTTGTTTATACCCTAGTGGATCTATTATATGCTTTACTCTCTTTCATTTCCTTGAGGACATTTGCATGCTTATATGGACATCTAGATAGGCCATCATTTATTGCTACACTATCATGTTGGAATCTGACTTAGGAGAAACCATGTTTGTTCTTTCTCCTTTCTTTCTAGATTCAGGTTGCTCGGGTTCGAGTAGGGGTTTGGGATAGTGTAGTCGAGACTTTGGGTCTGGGACAGGTTGGATTTGATTGTGGATGGCAGGATAGTGCGGCAACCGCGAATATTGGGCGGTTGACCGGAGGTCGGTTATGGGTCTTTGGATTGTGGGGCATTACGGCAACCGCGGATACTGGGCGATTGACCGGATTTGTACTATTGTATCAGATTGGGGATCGAGTTTTCCTTTAGTGGATGGGTTTTTCCACTTTGATCAGAGTCGTGATCCAGTCGTGCTGATTTATGATACTTATGATACTTGCTACTGAGATACTTTACTGGTGTTGGTCGCTCCCCTCGAGTGCCACTCCGAAGTAGGCTTTAGACCGTGACGGGTGCCGGTCAGTTGGATAGTTGGATATACTGAGTTCGTGAGATTGATGACAGAGCAGGCAGTACCGGGGTTTATACCGGTTCATCTGATTGGGTTATGTTGGTAGACTCATTTATTGATGCATTCGTATAGTTACTCTTTCTGGCTTTGCATTTAGAGGCATAGTAGGGGTAGCTTCATTTCATCAGCAGTTATATCTTTTTTTAGCATACCACCTCTCTTTCCCCTTTTGCCTCTAGTAGACCTAGTGGGCATGTCAGAGTTTGAGGCTTAACCCACTAGGGGGAGGCTACTGTTTTTATAGTAGTTCTCACCCCCCATTGTCCTTTTTCCTTTTTCTCCCCTGTTTTGCAGAGTCCTCTACGGGAGTTGCTGGGCCGTCATCGGCAGATCGAGGTAAGAGGATTGCGGACTAGATAGATTGTCTACCCCGTCTGCCCGCACGTGTGAACAGTCACACGGGGGACGCGTGGCGCCCCGCTATTCGCTGGCGCCACCTACCCCCGCTGACCGCCTGCGGGACACGCGGCCATCATACGCTGGGCTTGCACACGCTGTCCCGTGTTTGGGACACGTGTCAAACCCAGGGGATTTCGGGTGCTCATCGTGGGCCGACCGTCAGCGGTTTCGGGCGCCCGAAAGTGGGCCGAGCACCCGAAACCGGGGACACAGATGGAATTATGGGATTTCTTTGGCTGGGCTTATAAATAGGGCCCGAATAGCTCTGTTTCCTCTCTTTTCTGGCCAGATTTTCACAGAGAGTTCTATAGTGAACTTCTTCACCTACTTGTGGAGCATTCATTGGAGAGTTTCTGGGATTTTAGGAAGCATCTGCATCGAGTTCTACAGCATATCGGCACGTCGCGACGTTCCTTCTACGGTGACCCTTTCCGTTGTGTTTCAGTGTGCAGACTCCCCCGGGCTACTCCGACAATATTTTTCGACAATTCTTACACTGTTGTCTTCAAGACAGGTAGGGTTACGACTTTCATATTTCAGCTCCCCCTCGTTTTGAGTTTTTCCTGGGTGTTTTTGGCCATCTTGTGACCCCCTTTTTCTACGGCGGAGTTTTGGACCGCACCGAGTTTTTTCTGCGATTTCATCACGCTCGAGCGTTGGATTGAGGCGTGCAAGTACTCGTTTCGCATCTACACATCGCAGGGATCATCATCGTGATTTTTCTGGATTTTTTTGAGGTTTTTCCAAAGGTAAAAATCTCACTTTTTCTGGGCAGATTTTTGGACAGGATTTTTTCTTGGGAATTTCGTGCTTACCGCGTTGTTTATTTTGTAACTCGGCCTACAGGTGTCGGAACGGAACGTGTAAGTACTCGATTTCTATCTACTCGTCGCGATGATCACAGTGGTGTTTTTCTGGAATTTTCGGAGTTCATCTCGTAGGTGAAAATGGAGCTTTTTCTGGACTGGTTTGTGGACAGCGACTATGTATTTATTTGTGTGTTTAATCGGGCACCGTTTTGGGCGTTTTTGCAGTTCTCGCAGCGAGCATTGTACTTCTCGAGCGAGGGTGTGTTTAGACTTGGATTTAGCGCTCGAGGTGGGTGATCGTTGTGAACCTCTTATTTTTTACTACCCACTAGGCATATTGGAGTAATCCTTGTGTTAAAAGGCTAATTGCACCCTATGGATAAAATTGGCATGCTTGTATGAGTTCAAGGATATTATGTTAGTACTTGTCTTCATGTGAAATTGGTTATTAGAAATTGTAATATCATGCTAAAAGGGAATGCCAATTAGTACCTTGTGAGTAATTAATATGCATGTTGTATAGGCTAACACATGTCATATTAGTACATAGTGTTCTTATGCGATCATTATTATCCTGAAATAGCATGCTCTAATAAATATAAGAACATCGATACCTGTATTTCTTTTATCATCATGAGGACATTTGCATGCTTCTATGGACATCTAGATAGGCCACCTTTTTCTGGTATACTATCATGCTGGAATTTGACTTAGGAGAAACCATATTTTCTACTTTTCTCCTTTCTATTTTTAGACTCAGGGTACTTGTAGCTCGG
>CM054950.1:11231892-11308496 GCA_029168755.2 Tillandsia fasciculata
ATGAAAAGGTTGAGTCGTCTGTGTCACGCCCGGGTGTAAACAGAACCCGGGCTCGTCTACAGATCCGCCGTATACACGGAATTTTCCGTGTATACGAAGCGCTGGTAACCTGCTCAGATATAAAAAGATATAATAAAAGAGCATAAACAGAGCTAAACTAGAACTAGTACATCTCAGATAAAGCTGAAAAGTAAAGTGCAGAAATAACTCTCAATAATACATATCTCTCCCAGCTCACTAATCAAATACAACCAGCCGGACGCAGCCGGACCCAAAATGAAATGAAAAGTAGAGTATCTGAGAATATCCGGGGTACATCTAGTAACATAACTGGTGCCTGGGTAGACCGCTATCTAATCCGCGATCCACTCACCTCGATCCGCTGAGGAGGGTCCCGCAACTCCCGCAGACGACTCTGCAAAACAAAGGGGAAGAACAAAAGAAATGCAGTGGGGAGTGAGAACTACTATAAAACAGTAGCCTCCTCCTAGTGGGTAAACCTCAACTCAAATGTGCCCACCAGGACTATAAGAGGCGGAAGAATGAACAAGGTGGTAAGCTGAAACAAAACTGCTGATGATGGGTAAAGCTACCACTACATGCCTCTAAAATGCCAGCTAAGAATATAGCTAAATATATGCATCAGAAGGTAAATGCCTGCCTGCCTAGACCCAATCGATACACCAGTAAACACTGGTACTGCCTGCTGTGCCTGCCCAATCGGATATGCTGGCCCCACATAACACCGATAGGGGATGAGAGTCCCGAGGACTCGAAGCCTGTAAAACGCACACTCCGGAGTGGCACTCGAGGGGCGCGACCCACACGAGTATAATGTCTGGGTACCAAGTACCATAATAACACCTGGGTAACAAGTACCAAAACAGCAGGACTGGATCATGACTCTGATCAAAGTGGGAAAACCCATCCACTAAAAGGAGACCCGATCTCAACCCGATGCAAGACAAACCAATAGTGGGAAACCCCATCCACTAAAAGACCCGATACCCAATCTGATGCAATAACCACTGTCCGGCAACCGCCCAAGGTCCGTGGTTGCCGCAATACCCTGCCATCAAGCCTACCTGTCCCAAAGTCCAAGATCCACAATCGGGGAGAATAATCGATATCCGGTCAACCGCCTACTGTCCGCGGTTGCCGCAATACCCACAACTGTCTGACTACACTATCCCAGCCCCTGCTCGAACCCGAGCGTACTATCCCCCAAATGTAGACAAAAGAATAGAAAAGCATGGTTTCTCCTAAGTCAATGCCATCAAGATAGTGTAGCAGAAAAAGGTGGCCTAACTAAATGTCCAATCAAGCATGCAAAGTCCTTTATTTATAAACAGGTTTAATTATTATTATCATTCCACAAGATAAGGTATGCCACTAATTAAATTTCCATTTGCCAAGTAATCCCATGTCCATTCATCTCATCAACATAAGAGGTCCCAATGTGTATAAGCAATATCGTCCAATTCCCAATTATCCTGCCACTTATTTACTTTTACCGATTCATTTAGCAAGGTAATAAAAGCACTCAAATAGGCCTAATGGGGACATCATAAGTAGGAGGTTAAACAACGGTACCCACCTCGAGCGCTAAATCCAAGGTCCGACGGCGAAGTCCGCGCTCGATCTCCAAAAACCTCCGCGACACTGTGCCAAAGGGTCCCAAAGAATACCGACAAATTACTAATCAAGTTTAATCCAGAATTCAGTCCCCTAAAATCAGATTCACTGTTCGATAATTTTTACCTGCGAAACGTGCCCAATAAATCTCCAGAAAAATACTATCACGATCTACGCGACGATACGGTCGAAATGAGTACCTGCACGTTTTCCCACGATTTTTCTGTGCTGAGAACGAAAATCGACAAGAGGACTATCTCAACGATACTCTCATCCCAAAACAGCAGTAAAAACATCTGTAAAAAGAGATTCCTCACCCTCAGGGAAAATCCACGAAATTCCAAGAAAATTCCAGTAGACTCCTCGTGATGTGTAGATGCAAATCCCCTTTTGAATCGCCCCGTTTCGATGCTCGAGCGCAAAGTTATCGCCAAAACAAGTTGGTGCTGTCCAAAAACTCCGCGACGGAAAAAGGGTCAACAAGAAGCCTCAAAATCATCATCAAAACCTCAGAACCAGGAGAAACCCATTAGAGGATGAATTGAAGCCCTACCTGTCTAGAATCCGATGGCGCAAAAATCGTGAAAATACGATGTCGGGGAGAACCAGGGGAGCTTGAACACCGAGAAGCGACGAATCTGAAAATCGAAGAACAATCGTCGCGCCGCGCCGGAAAATTCGCAAACCTCGGGATCCGAACCTCCAAAACTCTCGGGGATGCTACAGTAGATAGGGAATTCGAAGAGAAGAAAAGTCCCAGAGAGGAGCTCGGGCTAAATCTCAACAGGAAGAGAGAAAAACCCCTCTCAAAAACCCTAAGGATCAAATAAAGGGAGAAAACCACTTCTTAAAGGGTTTCGGGCCGAAATCCGGCCCGGATCCGCCAGCCCGGGTCGGACGCACCCCGTCCGACCGGGCGGATCCAACCAGTCGCCGACACGCGTCCCCCACAGGGGATCGGCGCGCATCCGCACAGCGGACAGCCGTACGGGGCGCGCCGTCGCCCGACGCGTGTCCGACCAGCCACCGCCGCGCCTGCCCGCACAGTAGCTTCAGCCCGCACAGTTGACCGTCCAATAGCATCGCGCCACGTGTCCCGCCTCTGTCTGCTGAACCCGGTGCACGAACCTCCATGCACCGCACCAATCCAAACCCGACACGTGGCTCCGCCCAAATCCATGCACCGCCGCTCGACTCCCTGCACCGGGTGTTGTGAGCCAGCCAACCACCAGGCGCCACGTGTGTCCCGCCTTGGTGCACGCCCGCGCGGTGGACCGGCCGCCTGCCCGCGCCCCTGCCGCGCCTGCCCGCGCCCTCAGCGGCTGCCCGCGGCCGCGCGCCGCCTGCCCGAGGGCCCTCCGCCGCCTTCCGCCGCCGCCGCCGCCGCCGGCCGCCGCGGCGATCGCCGGAGTTACTATTCCGGCATGAACAGTAACCCGAGCCCAAAAATGCCGCGAATACACTGTTTTGACCGTTTTCGCGCGCTGAGTCCGATTTTGACGTCCGTTTCGCCAAATTCTCACTCTAAAATTTGCCGAAAGCCCCCGGAAAGTATTCTTGGTCCAAATTTCGCGCCGAGCCCAATCTCGATATCCGTTTAGCGCGCAAACTCCTCTAAACACCCGATGGGGTCCCCCGATCACCCACGTGATCCACTTGAAGCCCGGAGTCCAACACTTGTGTCCAAATTGGCGCCCCTAACACCGCCGACATGCCCCGTAAGCCTCCAGAAGCTGCTGGTCACTCCGTAAAAGCCCCAAATACCTCCCGCACACCGCGTAGGGCCCCAGTAGCCACCACAAAGCAGCCGCAAGAGCTCTGCGGAGAAAAGGTTGAGTCGTCTGTGAGTACGTTATATCACCTTGTACGTGTGTTAATTCTAGTGGATTTCGCCGTGTTATCGGTCCCGTGGTTTTTTACTCCGGTTTGGAGTTTTTCCACGTAAAAATCTTGCGTGTTCTTTTATTTT
Source organism: Tillandsia fasciculata (assembly GCA_029168755.2). Taxonomy (NCBI): domain Eukaryota; kingdom Viridiplantae; phylum Streptophyta; class Magnoliopsida; order Poales; family Bromeliaceae; genus Tillandsia; species Tillandsia fasciculata. The sequence goes on from CM054950.1 coordinate 11,235,497, forward strand.
TCCGCATTGGGTTTATTGCGCAATGATTTTTTGAGTGTTTATTGTTTACACCTATTCACCCCCCTCTAGGTGTTTTTTCCCCTATTTAGATCCATTACCTATAACCCAACAAGTGGTATCAGAGCGGGAATAGGGTTGTAAACAATGGTTGAAGGTGGAAACATCAATCGACCCCCTTTCTTTGATGGAACAAATTATGCGTACTGGAAAGTACGGATGAAAGCCTTTTTAATTTCCATCGACGAAAGGGTGTGGCAATCAATTGAATTAGGATGGTCTAATCCAACTGAAATTTTAGATGATGTTCGCACCTTAAAACCTAGGTCGAAATGGACCAAGGAAGAGATAGATTTATCTTCTTACAATGGCAAAGGGATTAATGCTCTATTTAATGCTTTGTCACAAACTGAGTTCTCTCGCGTCTCGGCATGTGAGACTGCGAAAGAAATCTGGGATGTTCTTCAAGTTACGCATGAGGGAACTAACCTAGTGAAGATTCAGAAACTGCAAATGCTTACGAGCAAGTTTGACTCTATCTCTATGGCAGAGAATGAATCCTTCACTGACTATTACACACGATTGCAAGACATCGTAAACTCATGTGCTAACTTGGGAGAGAAGATTCCAGAATTTAAAGTTGTAAGAAAAATTCTAAGAACTCTTCCTGAACGATTTCGCCCGAAGGTCGCAGCCATTGAAACAATTAAACACCCGGACGAAATGCGTGTAGAAGAATTAGTAGGTGCTTTACAAACTTATGAAATGACTTTTCCTACTAACTATTCTTCTGGAAAGGCATCCTCTTCTAAGTCTTCAGGTTACGCATTGAAATCAACTAAAGAAGAAGACGCGGATTCATCCTCCTCGGACGACGACGAGAACCTTTCTATGGAGGACTTTGAGAAGCAGCTCGCTCTCTTGACAAGGAAGTTTCGCCGCAACTTTCGAAGGGGAAATTCAAGCAAAACTCCATCCTTCGGAAAGTCGAAGAAAGGCAAGGGTTCTTCAAGTTACAAGTCAAGAAAGCAAGAGAACTTCTCAAAGGATAAGAAAAGTTCTGAGGGACAAGTTCAGTGCTTCAAATGTCGAGGCTACGGCCACATTGCAACGGAGTGTCCCAACAAGAATCCGGCAAAGAAGAAAGCGATGCAAGTCGTTACTTGGGATGACAACTCCACGTCAAATGAGTCATCCTCAAGTGATGAAGAAGACAACGCGACAGCTTTCCACGCGTCCACTACATCTTCACCCTTCATGTGCTTAATGGCAAGTACATCCGACTCACTGTCCAACTCCACTGTTGAAAAGATTGCAACGGACGATGAATCAGATGATTCGGAAGGTGAAGATTTTGCTTTAGCCTACCATAAGCTTTTGAGGGATTCAAAGAAACTGGCTAAGCAAAACAAGGGGTTGAAAGAGAGATTGCAGGATCTTGAAGAAGAAGTAAAAAGGGTAACCTCTATCTCAACCGATCTTGAAGTGGAAAGGGATAATCTGATTAAACAAATGTTTCCCTTCAAGAGTCCAATGAGCAACTCGAGAAGAATTATATGGATATGGTGAACAAAGCGAATTACTTCTTGAAGCTCAACGGCGAGGCTCGACAGGAAAAATTGGAAATGACGGAGACCATACGCCAACTGAAGGATGACTTAAAGAGATTTTCTTCTGGAAGGAGTAAGTTGGACAGACTTCTTGGTCTTGGTCAAAGAAATAAGTTCGGCCTCGGATACACTCAAACTGGAGACATTCCAAGTTCGAGTGGTACAGTATTTGTGCCTCAGTCGGTATCTCCTCCTCCGACACCGGAATTCACGACAAGCAACGACAACAAACCTACTACATCCTCCTCGGAATCGACAAGAACCAAGGTATGTTTTCGTTGTGGCATTTCAGGGCACATAAGAAGAAATTGCAAGACGGAAGCCAAACGCACACCTCAAGCACCTCTTGCAATGACTACCAAAAGGCTATTCCTCGAAAAACAACTGCAAACTCATTTGAAGGAAAAGAGCCTTGGTAGTCACCGCTCAAGACGACATCATCAAGGAGCAGCAATTCTTCAAGCAAGACGCTCTCACCTAGGAAATCAACTTCACGATCATTACCGACGCATTCCAAAAAGGTTTGGGTGCGCAAAGGTGAAATCTTTCCTTGTCTTGCTACCAATGTTTCTTTGCATGCATATGATAGTTCGTCTTGGTACCTGGATAGCGGGTGTTCCCGTCATATGACCGGCGATAAAAACTGTTTTCAAACATTTGAGAAAAACTCCGGAGGACTTGTTGTTTTCGGAGATGGTCGGTCTTCCAAAATTGTTGGAAAGGGAACGGTAGCTATTCCAGATGGCCCGGTTCTAGATAATGTGTTATTTGTTCATGGCCTTAAGACTAACCTCATAAGCATAAGTCAACTTTGTGATAGTGGTTATTCAGTTAATTTTTCATCTGATAAATGCACTGTAACTGACATGAACCATGCTTTCTTTTTAAAGGGGGTTAGATCAGAAAACAATTGTTATGTAGTTCCTACTAAGATTTCTGAAAAATGTAACCTAGCATCTTTGAAAAATGAAACACTTTGGCATGAAAGGCTAGGTCACATAAACTTTAAGGAACTTGCTAGAATTTCGAATAAAGATGTGGTCAAGGGGGTTCCGAAACTTTCTTTTGAACAAAACCTTGTGTGTGGCGGTTGCCAAAAGGGAAAACAGTCTAGGACTGCACACAAGAACTTGAACCACATAGGTACAAAACGGCCTTTGGAACTTTTGCATATGGACTTAATGGGGCCAACTCGTCAACCATCTCTGGGAGGTAAATGGTATATTTTCTTGTTGGTTGATGATTTTCTAGATATACTTGGGTAGCTTTCTTAAAAGAAAAAGCTGATACCTTTGATTCTTTTCTCGAAATCTGCAATCGTATTATGATAGAAAAGAATGATAGGATTACTCGAGTTAGGAGTGATAGAGGTGGGGAATTCATAAATTCCAAATTCATTGATTTTTGCACTTCTAATGGCATTAAACATGAATTCTCCGCACCTTACACACCTCAACAAAATGGTGTAGTCGAGCGCAAAAACAGGGTCGTACAGGAAATGGCACGTGTTATGCTTCACAGCCGGAACTTACCTTTTTATTTTTGGGCTGAAGCGGTGAACACTGCTGTTTATGTTATTAATCGCGTGTATTTGCGCCCGGGGACATTGAATACACCATATGAACTTTGGTTTTGTAGAAAACCTAACATCAAATATTTTCGTATCTTTGGGAGTCGGTGTTTTATTTTACGTGATCGCGAAATCTTGGAAAATTTGACTCTCGAAGTGACGAAGGGATTTTCTTAGGTTATTCTACAAACAGCAGAGCATATCGAGTTTTTAACTTAGAATCTAAGACGATCGTAGAATCGATAAATGTTAAGGTAGATGAAGCTTTTCATTTTGAATCTGAAAAATCTACCCTCGATATCTCTCTTGATGATGATACACCTGCTAATGCATCTTCTTCTAACAATTCTTTCGATAATAATGTTGATGCATCTAACGGTTCTTCAAGCTTATCTGATGTGCAGGAATCATCTCGTGTACCTCCGCCTACTCCTCTACCTCAAACGTTACGCATCTCCAAGGATCACCCTGAATCGAACATCATTGGAGATCCACAAGAAGGAGTTAGAACACGGAGACAATTGGTTTGCGGATTTGCATGCTATGTATCTCAAATCGAACCAAGGAATGTTGATGAAGCTCTCCAAGATGATTACTGGATTAAAGCAATGCAGGAAGAGCTCCATCAATTCGAGCGAAACAAAGTCTGGGAATTGACGAAGCCTCCGAAGCAACACAATGTGATAGGTACCAAATGGATCTTCAAGAACAAGAAAAACGAAGAAGGTACTATCATCAGGAACAAAGCAAGGTTAGTTGCTCAAGGCTACTCTCAAGTAGAAGGTATAGACTTTGATGAAACTTTCGCCCCTGTAGCTAGACTCGAGTCCATTCGTATATTGTTTGCGATCGCTTGTCATTTTAAAATCAGATTATTTCAAATGGACGTTAAGAGCGCCTTTTTAAATGGATTTTTAAATGAGGAAGTTTATGTAGCTCAACCGAAAGGTTTTGTGGATCATAAACTACCTAACCATGTTTTTCGTCTGAAAAAGGCTCTTTACGGTCTGAAACAAGCACCGCGAGCATGGTACGAAAGGTTGACAAAGCACCTTTTGGAAAAGGGCTACACTCGAGGGGGAGCTGACAGGACTCTCTTTGTGAAGCATTATCAAAACAATTTCATAGTTGCTCAAATCTATGTCGATGACATTGTTTTTGGAGCAACAAGAGATAATGATGCTTCTAAATTCGCGGAGACCATGGAAAGCGAATTTGAGATGTCCATGATGGGCGAATTGAATTATTTTCTTGGATTACAAGTTAAACAAAACGATGAAGGAATTCACTTGTGTCAATCCAAGTATGCACTGGAGTTGGTCAAAAAGTTTGATCTTGAAAATTCTAAGGATTTTCCGACTCCAATGGGAACTAGCCATAAGGGACTTGGAAGTGAATCACAAAGTGAGAATGTAGACGAGAAACTGTATCGCAGTATGATTGGAAGTCTACTATATCTCACGGCTAGTCGCCCGGATATATCCTTCAGTGTTGGGATTTGTGCGAGATATCAATCAGCACCGAAGGAGGTTCACCTGAAAGCGGTGAAACGGATCATCCGATATATCAAAGGTACAATCAATTTCGGAATTTGGTATCCTATGGGAACGACTTTGGATATTGTTGGATACTCAGATGCCGATTGGGCTGGATCGGTGGATGACCGGAAAAGCACGAGTGGTGCATGCTTCTATCTTGGCCACTGCCTTGTTGCATGGCACAGTAAAAAGCAGAACTGCATAGCACTCTCGACTGCCGAAGCGGAGTACATTTCTGCAGGAAGTTGTTCAACCCAATTGATTTGGATGAAAAGCGTGTTGAGCGATTTCCGGATTTCAACATCTTCGGTAACCATTTTATGTGACAACACTAGTGCTATTAACATTTCTAAAAACCCTGTGTTGCACTCTAGAACAAAACATATTGAACTTAGATATCATTTTCTTAGAGAGCTAGTTGAATCAAACATTCTTCAACTGTCATATATTTCAACTGAGGATCAATTAGCCGACATCTTAACAAAACCTTTGGATCAAAAACGTTTTATTCACTTGCGTAAAGCAATTGGCATGCTTTCCTTGAAATAAACTCTTTTGAAACCTTTGCTTAGATTAGGTTTTGTTTTTGTTCTTGTTTTGTTTTGTTCTTTATCTATGTTCTGTACATAGCACACTAATTGAGCATAAATCATAATTGACTTTAATTGCATCCTTTTATGCATTTAGAAATTTATTATGCTTTTGATGTCATAATATTTCAATGTTGCAATGATCATTTACGTTAATTAAACCATCTTTTAAGTGATCAAAGTCAATTTCTCTCTCAATGATCTCTTGGTATAGTCATTATCATATTTGATTGCTTAGTCGAGTATGAATTCGAGATCAATGGTTTGGTTGAATACCTTATATATTAAATAATTGATAGCCAATTGAGGGGGAGTCAATGAAATGTAAAATGCTCAAAAGATGTGGAAAGAGTTACATCCCAATGAGGAGTGTGAAAACTACCACCACATGGAGGAAATGAAAGAAAAAAGATACTCCATGAATGAAAGCAAATTTTTGTTTGAAAATTGTTGATGAAACTCATATTGAAATACTTGACTCAGTCGTATTTCATGGTTGGTATAAGGTGGGATTTTTAATAAAAGATGCTCAAAGAGCCACTCCTTCAACAGATTGTCTAGATATATTATCTAACTTATCTGGGATTTCAAACATCTATTGATCTTGGTATTTCATTTTCTTTACCAAAATTGATGATTTGATAAAGGCATTACACATAAGATCAGGATAGATGTAATTGAAGTTGTTCAACTTTAAGTGTTTTAACTTTCGTAAATTTTCGTTTCATTTTTGGATATTTTTGATAGATTTTGCATAATCTATTTCTTGTTGTATGAAACGATGTCTTTTGTTTAAAGTTGACATGGTAAAGTGCTTACATACTTTTTCTGGATTTTATTGAATTTTTCTAAATTTTTCTGAAGAAAAAGTTGTAGCCGATCCGGATCGGGGCAAGTGATCCGGATCCCGAACGCAGGATTTCTCCTGCGGGTGCCGATCCGGATCACATTCTCGATCCGATCCGGATCACGGCTAGGGTTCTTATAAAAACATAGAGATTTTCATTTCTTTTACCCTAATCTCTGGTTTTCAAGCCTCTAGAGTTTCTCTCTCTAGATTTCTTGCTTCTTGGAGCTTCAAAACTCAAGGTTCTTCGGATTCAAGTAAGTTTTATTGATCAAAACTCGGTTTTTACAGTTTTTCATCAAACGTGAGTTGAAAAATTGGAACTTTTTCGTTTGTGAATGGTTTTTGATCAAATTTCTTTTGAAATAAGAACTCTGGGTCAATTAGTTTTGCTTTTATGCTGGGTTTTCTCAAGATAAACGAGTTTTTAGGCTTCGATTTCTAAAAATTCTGGTTTAGGGCATAAAAGAGGAATTTTTGAAAATCATGGAATTGATCTATTTTTAAAATTCTTTTTGGAAAACTAATTTGATTCTTGGCTTCTCTACATGATTATGATTGTCTAGGTACAATGTTTTCAAATTTTTCAAAATTGACGATTTTTCATATGTTCTTGAGTTGGTGTTTCACAGGACACTTTCTCAAACTCAAAGCACTAGATCAATGGCATTCTCCTGGTTAATCCTGTTACTGGTCACAATGATGCCCGGAAGTTCATCTGTTAAGGAAGAACCAGACGTCTCAACTCGAGACAAACCGAACGAAGCTAATGAGGACAGCTCGGATTACAATGAGGAAGAATGGGACGAATTCTTCAAGGATGTTCAGCGAAAAATTGATGAGGAGGACAGGAATTCACCAAAGGAAAGAGACTTATGAAATCTGCCTCCACAACCAGACAATATACAAGAAGAAGAAATGTCCAAAGAAGTACGAGTCAGCATAGTGGGCCTCTCACCAGAGCACGCTCACTTTCTGGAATTCTGCAAACTGAATCTCCATGGACTGCAGGACCAGATGCACCATCTGCATCTACACAGCGTCCATCGCACTCAAAGACACGGACAACTGAGACAGAGATTTTGGAATCGATTTGTCAGGAACAACAACGACTCTCTGCTACACAAGAGAGAATATCGAAAGAGCTTCAGCAGATTTCTTCTGAACACAAGAAGATCAAGAAAAAGTACTCAAATTTTAAGAATTTGCTTAAAGGGATTTTGAGCAAGCTGAGCTGTACTAGTTCAGATTCTTCAGACTGAGCAGCACCTTCTGTTCATTTTGTCTACTTTGGTTCTTAGTTTTCAGGACGTTGTTTTTCTCTTTACTTTTAGTTCTCAGTTTGTGCATATTATTAGAACTTTAGTTTTTTTTTTTTTTTTTTTTTTTTTTTTTGTTTTTTTTTTCTCTCCTTACATATTGTAGCTCTTGCTACGTTTTGGCTTTGTTTTGTGACAAAAAGGGGGAGAGAGTTTGAGAGAGAGAGAGTTAGAGTTTGCAAAGAACTTTGAACAATGATTGTGAATATCAATGACTAAGTAAGGTAAGTATGACCTCAACTCAACTTTGTTTTTTTTTTTTCCTTGTGATTAGTGACATGCTTCTATACTAACTATTCGACTAACTATTTGGGCATGTAATATGACTAACAAGTTGATGTTGGACTAACATACTTTGACATTTGGTTTTTGACTGCTTAGAAGATATGTTGGTTTTAACTATGATTCTCTTACATATCTGAATTTTTCAAATGTCATGATGAGAGAAACTCTATCTCTGTAGTTGTTTTGAATGTTTCAATTCTTGAGGTATCTAACGATTTTGTTTGTCAAGAATGCTTTCTGTGTGCAGAGATTACAGATGTCTAAGTCTAGAGTCTGTTTTAGGAGTTTATCTCATGTATTTAATTTCTGGAACTCTTTTGTAAATTTTTGTTGTATGGTGATAGCAACAAAAATATCTTTTTGAATTTTCTTTTGTGGATTTGTGTTTTGTCACGAAACCGCCAAAGGGGGAGATTGTTACGGAATTTGAGTTGGCGTATTTCGTGAATGTATTAAGTCTTGAAGATTGAAGATGAAGAAACTTTGGATCGTATACCTCAATCTCAAGAAAGAAGAATTCAAAAGGATCAGGTACGTTTAACTAAAGAATTTTGATGATCCGAATACTTCTTATAGTGTAGAAACACCTGGAAGAGGTTTTAATTGCTTAATCATCAAAAACTGGACATGGGACATGTTCAGGATCCGGATCGTGGCTTGCAATCCGGATCCCGAAGGGTGTTCGTTCATACACTGGTTCAATCCGGATCGCAGCATTCCATGATCCGGATCCCGAACATAGTTTTACCTATTTGCTTGAACGATCCGGATCATGAATTGCAATCCGGATCCCGAACATTGTGTTTGGTAAAACTGTATGAACGATCCGGATCGTGGACTACGATCCGGATCCCGAACATTGATTTTTCTGGAAACCGTCTTTTGTGCTTCTGCAATCCGGATCGCCAAATCCAATCCGGATCGCCGTCGGTAAAACTTTCCAGAAAAGTTTGTTTTTGATCCGTATATTCTTCCAATGGTTTCTAACCTATAAATAAACCCTATGGTCATTTTTCTAGGGCATCCAAATAGAGCCGTCATTTTCAAATATCATTTTATACGGCCTTAGATCCACATATAGAGAAGAAAGGAAATCATTAGATTCATTCTATGGTTCTTCATCTATATTGATTGATTTGATTCTAGGTTTTCCATACTCACATTTTGAGTAGAATCAAATCAATGAATACTTAGATGGTATTTCCGATCTATCTTTGATCTAAGTATTCGGCGGATCATCACCACCCAAACAAACAACGATTTACCCCAAAATCGGCGCGTGGACTCGCGTGGCCTTGTGGATTCAAGGTGCAACCGCTCTCGTGGATTCGGAGCGAGGTACGTTCGTGGATTCGAAGCGTGCCATTGGGTGAAGACCGTGGATTCGGTTGGACGTCGTGGACTCGACGTTGGACGCTGTGGATTCAGCGTTGGGCGCGGATCGTGGATTCGAGAAGCGTCGTGGAGCGAGCGGGAAGATCTACTAGGAGCGTATGAAAAAGGTTGAGTCGTCTGTGAGTACGGTATATCACCTTGTACGTGTGTTAATTCTAGTGGATTTCGCCGTGTTATCGGTCCCGTGGTTTTTTACTCCGGTTTGGAGTTTTTCCACGTAAAAATCTTGCGTGTTCTTTTATTTTTCCGCATTGGGTTTATTTGCGCAATGATTTTTTGAGTGTTTATTGTTTACACCTATTCACCCCCCTCTAGGTGTTTTTCCCCTATTTAGATCCATTACTTATAACCCAACAGGCATTACGCATAAGATCAGGTTAGATGTGATTGAAGTTGTTCAACTTTAAGAGTTTTAATTTCCATAAATTTTCGTTTCATTTTTGAGTATTTTTGATAGATTTGGTATAATCTATTTCTTGTTGTATGAAACGATGATGTTTGTTTAAAGTTGATATGCTAAAGTGCTTACATACTTTTTCTGGATTTTATAAAATTTTTCTGAATTTTTCTGATGAAAAAGTTGGAGCCGATCCGGATCGGACTAAGTTGATCCGGATCCCGAACGCAGGCTTATTTCTGCGGGTGGCCGATCCGTATCGAAATCTCGATCCGATCCGGATCACGGCTAGGGTTTTGATAAGAACAAGAGGGTTTTGATTTCTTTTGCTACACTCTTTTGTTCTTAAGCCTCCAGAGTTTCTCTCTCAAGAAATCTTCCATCTTGGAGCTTTCCTAACTCAAGTTCTTCGATTCCAAGTAAGTTTTATTGATCAAAATCTCGGTTTTTCACAGGTTTTCTATATTTTCACCAAAACGTGATGAAATTTCTCTATCTTTTTCGTTTGTGAATGGTTTTTGGTCAAATTTCTTTTGAAATAAGAACTCTGAGTAGATTAGTTTTGATTATATGCTGGGTTTTCTCAAGATTAACGAATTTTTGGGCTTCGATTTCTAAAAATTCTGTTTTAGGGCATATAATAGGAATTTTTGAAAATCATGCAATTGATCTATTTTTAAAATTCTTTTTGCAAAACTAATTTGATTCTTGGCTTCTCTACATGATTATGATTGTTTGGGTACAATTTTTCAAATTTTTGAAAATTGACGATTTTTCGTGTTCTTGAGTTGCTATTCACAGGATTTCCAATTTCTTAAAGCACCTTGCAGCAATGGTGATCACTTGGATCATATTTCTTCTCACTGCCATGGTCCATGCCAAAAATACTGTCAAGCCAAAAAGGGCTAGGCAGACAAAGAAGACCCATAGTGACTCCGAGACGGATACGGAGACGGACTCTATTGACTGGGACAATCTTGAGGTCGAGGACACTGTCCCTGTTGTCTCCAAAGGGAAGGCAACGGCTGAAGCTTCGAAGACAAAGCCGCCACCTACTGCTGCAGAAAAAGGAAAAGCTCCTATGGATCCAAGTCCAGTCGGAACAAAAAGAAAGAGTGTTGCAAGAAAAAGAGGGAGTGCTCGGGGTATCTCAATTGAAGAACCAATTGCTAGCCAGCCTCCTCCTCAGGATTTCATCAGCTCCGCAAAAATCAAAGATTTTGAGAAAAGGGAATGTATTGGCGAAAGACATGTCAATGTCCAACCGATGAAGGAACGATCTACATTCTTTGGAACTTTGTTTGACCAGGCCGGTCTTGCTCCCATATGCAACTTCCCTGAGACTACTGGGTATTGTCCTCACTCAGTACGTATGTTTTATCAGAACGGTTCAAGTCTAGTTGATCAAGATCAAGGACGTCGAGAATTTCACACTTTGGTCAAAAACATCAAGATCAAAGTCACACCCCAATTGATTGGAGAAGTGCTAGGAATGAAAGCCAGAAGTGATGGACTCCATTACCTGAAAACTCAAAGCTTCAACGACAACTCCTGGAGAGTGGTTGTAAATGGAATTTGTCTTCCGGATACTTTGTCGACCGGAAATTCTGTTTTCTCAAAAGAGCTTCGACCGGAGTATCGGTATATAAACTTCATTGTCTGCTACAACATTCTTCCCAACATGAATACGAAGGTTCTTCGATGGGACAGGATGTTATTCCTTTATCTTCTTGGAAATCCAGCCGCATCGATGGGTGCAAACTTGAATATTCCTTATCTCATTTGGTCAAGGATGGCGCGTTATGTGGAACATTCTCACCCCACAGAGAGACTACCCTATCCAATGATAATTATGCGCATCCTTAGAAAGTTTAAAGTTGACACAAGTGCGAGCTCATATATGTACAGTTTGGGCACAATCAATGAGACAACAATTGTGAAGTCTCTTTCGACGAAACAAGATGATCCTCCATCTCCTCCTACCCGACAAAGAGCTCGACCACAAGCAACAACTTCTACACCTCCTGTTCCACCTACACAGCAAGCACCTCCATCAACTTCTGATGATGATGCTTTAGTAAGCTCAATTTTTAAGGAACAACAGCGACTCTCGAACGAGCAAGAACGCATGTCTGTTGAGTTCGCTGAAATGAAAGAGGATCTTAAAGAAGTCAAGAAAGAAGTCAGAGAAGTTAAGAAGGAACAAGCTTCTATGAACAAACGGATCAAGAAAATGTTTCAGAAGCTTGGGTGTATCAGCTCTGACGATTCTGCATAAAATTTTTTGTCTAATCTTTTCTTTTGCAGGTTTTTACGTTCTTGGTTTGTTTTATTTCCTTCAACTCTCAAGTTTCTTGCTTTGTCTTAAACCTTTTAACTCTCTTTTTCTTTTGTAATTATTGGCTTTGTTTGTGACAAAAAGGGGGAGAGAGTAGAGAAAACTTTGTGTGAGAACTTTGAACGAACTCAAACTTTGACTTTGGTGGAAGGTAAGTATTACAACTTTTGGTTTTTATTTGGTGATTTGTTGCATGTCCCTACTAACTATTTGACTAACTATTTGGACATGTATTATTACTAACAAGTTGTTTGATTACTAACAAAGCAAAATTATGACATTTGGAATCTTATTGCTTAGAAGATATGTCAATGATTGATTCTGATCTTATTACATATCTGAATTACTAAATGTCATGGTGAGTATAAACTTCATCTCTGCTTGGTTTTGTATGCTAGATATTCTTGAGGTATCTCATGATCTTTTTGTCAAGAATGATTTCTTTTGCAGAGAGTACAGATGTCTAAGTCTAGAGTCTGTTTTAGGAGTTTATCTCATGTTTTTAATTTTTGGATCTCCATTGTAAATTTTTGTTGTATGGTGATAGCAACAAAAATATCCTTTTTGAATTTTCTTTTGTGGATTTGTGTTTTGTCACGAAACCGCCAAAGGGGGAGATTGTTACGGAATTTGAGTTGGCGTATTTCGTGAAAGTGTTAAGTCTTGAAGATTGAAGATGAAAGAAGTTTGGATCATATACCTCAATCTCAAGAAAGAAGAATTCAAAAGGATCAGGTATGTTTAACTAAAGATTTTTGGTGATCCGAATACTTCTTGTAGTGTAGAAACATTTGGAAGAATTTTTTATTGCATAAAAATCAAAAACTGGACATGGGACATGTTCAGGATCCGGATCAGACTTTCCAATCCGGATCCCGAAGGGTGTTCGTTCATACACTGGTTCAATCCGGATCGCAGCATCCTTTGATCCGGATCCCGAACACTAGTTTTACCTTTGTATTTGAACGATCCGGATCAGGCTTTGCAATCCGGATCCCGAACGTTGGTGTTTGGTGAAACTGTATGAACGATCCGGATCAGGAACTTCGATCCGGATCCCGAACTATTATTTTTCTGGAAACCGTCTTTCTTGCTACTGCAATCCGGATCGCCGAAATCCGATCCGGATCGCCGTCCGTAAAATTTCCAGAAAAGGCAAGTTTTTGATCCTTATCTTCTTCCAATGGTCTCTAACCTATAAATAGACCCTTTATTCATTTTCTAGGGCATCCGAAAATAATAGAAAAATACAACCGAAAGAGAAAAATCCACATATAGAGAAGAAAGAAAATCAATAGAATTAATTCTATGTTTCTTCATCTATATTGATTGATTTGATTCTAGGTTTTCCAAACTCAGATTTTGAGTAGAATCAAATCAATGAATACTTAGATGGTATTTCCGATCTATTTCTAATCTAAGTATTCGGCGGATCATCACCACCCAAAAACAACGATTTACCCTAAATCGGCGCGTGGACTCGCGTGGCCTTGTGGATTCAAGGTGCAACCGCTCTCGTGGATTCGGAGCGAGGTACGTTCGTGGATTCGAAGCGTGCTACTGGGTGAAGACCGTGGATTCGGTCGGACGTCGTGGACTCGACGTTGAACGCTGTGGATTCAGCGTTGGGCGCAGATCGTGGATTCGAGAAGCATCGTGGAGCGAGCGGAGAAGATCTACTAGGAGCTTATGGTAAAAGGTTGAGTCGTCTGTGAGTACGTTATATCACCTTGTACGTGTGTTAATTCTAGTGGATTTCACCGTGTTATCGGTCCCGTGATTTTTTACTCCGGTTTGGAGTTTTTCCACGTAAAAATCTTGCGTGTTCATTTATTTTTCCGCATTGGGTTTTATTGCGCAATGATTTTTTGAGTGTTTATTGTTTACACCTATACACCCCCCTCTAGGTGTTTTTTCCCCTATTTAGATCCATATTTCATACAACCCAACAAGAAACACCTGAGAGCAACCCTAGAGGCTAGGTTTTTATCGTTCATCTTTCTAGCCTCTCTTAGGTCAATTCGACGGTTTTTCACGATATGCTTTTTGTCGAATTGATCTAATCTTTACTTAGATATTTTATCCATTGTTCTCTAATGTTATTCTAAGTAAAGAATCACCATCGAAGCCTATACTTCTGTTAAGGCTGAGATTGCGTCAAGGATTTGACGTGGCATTGTGGATTCGATGTGTTGAAGGTGTTTCATGGATTCGAAACGTGTTGCTCGTGGATTCGAGTGGCGTTGGTGGATTCGGACGTGTGCGTGGACCTGCAGTCGGTGAGCGCAAGATCCAAAGAAGTTGAAGGAGGGGTGGGAGTCCGTGGAGTCGGTAATCACCTTGTAATCTTTCTATTCTTAGTGGATTGTTATTGCGTGTTGGTCCCGTGGGTTTTTTACTCCTCATTGGAGTTTTCTCACGTAAATCTCAATGTGATGTTTTTATTTTTCTCATTTATTTTAATTTGCACTGAGATTTGAGTTTTGGATATTATACCTATTCACCCCCCCCCCCCCCTCTGTTGGGTTATACTAATATGGATCTAAATAGGGGAAAAAATACCTAGAGGGGGGAAAATAGGTGTAAACAATAAACACTCAAAAAATCATTGGCAGTAAAATCCTTAGAATTTTCAAATCAAACTTTTTGACCAACTCCATTGCATACTTGGATTGACACAAGTGAATACCTTTATCATTTTGTTTAACTTGTAATCCAAGAAAATAAGTCAATTCGCCCATCATGGACATCTCAAATTCGCTTTCCATGGTCTCCGCGAATTTAGAAGCATCATTATCTCTTGTTGCGCCAAATACAATGTCATCGACATAGATTTGTGCTACAATGAAATTGTTTTGATAATGCTTCACAAAGATAGTCCTGTCAGCTCCCCCTCGAGTATAGCCCTTTTCCAAAAGGTGCTTTGTCAACCTTTCGTACCATGCTCGCGGTGCTTGTTTCAGACCGTAAAGAGCCTTTTTCAGACGAAAAACATGGTTAGGTAGTTTATGGTCCACAAAACCTTTCGGTTGAGCCACATAAACTTCCTCATTTAAAAACCCATTTAAAAAGCGCTCTTAACGTCCATTTGAAATAATTTGATTTTAAAATGACAAGCTATCGCAAATAAGATACGAATGGACTCGAGTCTAGCTACAGGGGCGAAAGTTTCATCAAAGTCTATACCTTCTACTTGAGAGTAGCCTTGAGCAACTAACCTTGCTTTGTTCCTGATGATAGTACCATCTTCATTTTTCTTGTTCTTGAAAATCCATTTGGTACCTATCACATTGTGTTGCTTCGGAGGCTTCGTTAATTCCCAGACTTTGTTTCGCTCAAATTGATGGAGCTCTTCCTGCATTGCTTCAATCCAGTAGTCATCTTGAAGAGCTTCATCAACATTCTTTGGTTCGATTTGAGATACATAGCATGCGAATCCGCAAACCAATTGTCTCCGAGTTCTAACTCCTTCTTGTGGATCTCCAATGATGTTCGATTCAGGATGATCCTTGGAGATGCGTAACGTTTGAGGTAAGGAGTAGTCGGAGGTACACGAGATGATTCCTGCACATCAGATAAACTTGAAGAACCGTTAGATGCATCATTATTATCGAAAGAATTGTTAGAGAAGATGCATTAGCAGGTGTATCATCATCAAGAGAGATATCGAGGGTAGATTTTTCAGATTCAAAGTGAAAAGCTTCATCTACCTTAACATTTATCGATTCTACGATCGTCTTAGATTCTAAGTTAAAAACTCGATATGCTCTGCTGTTTGTAGAATAACCTAAGAAAATCCCTTCGTCACTTCGAGAGTCAAATTTTCCAAGATTCTCGCGATCACGTAAAATAAAACACCGACTCCCAAAGATACGAAAATATTTGATGTTAGGTTTTCTACAAAACCATAGTTCATATGGTGTATTCAAAGTCCCCGGGCGCAAATACACTCGATTAATAACATAGACAGCAGTGTTCACCGCTTCAGCCCAAAAATATAACGGTAGGTTCCGGCTATGAAGCATAACACGTGCCATCTCCTGTACGACCCTGTTTTTGCGCTCGACTACACCATTCTGTTGAGGTGTATAAGGTGCTGAGAATTCATGTTTAATGCCATTTGAAGTGCAAAAATCAATGAATTTGGAATTTATGAATTCTCCACCTCTATCACTTCTAACTCGAGTAATCTTTTCATTCTTTTCAATCATAATACGATGGCAGATTTCGTGAAAAGAATCAAAAGTATCAGCTTTCTCTTTTAAAAATGCTACCCAAGAATATCTAGAGAAATCATCAATAAAAAAATATACCATTTACCTCCCAAGGATGGTTGACGAGTTGGCCCCATTAAGTCCATGTGCAAAAGTTCCAAAGGCCGTTTTGTACCTATGTGGTTCAAGTTCTTGTGTGCAGTCCTAGACTGTTTTCCCTTTTGGCAACCGCCACACACAATGTTTTGTTCAAAAGAAAGTTTAGGAACCCCCTTGACCACATCTTTGTTTGAAATTCTAGCAAGTTCCTTAAAGTTTATGTGACCTAGCCTTTCATGCCAAAGTGTTTCATTTTTCAAAGATGCTAGGTTACATTTTTCAGAAATTTTATGAGGAACTACATAACAATTGTTTTCTGATCTAACCCCTTTTAAAAAGAAAACATGGTTCTTGTCAGTTACAGTACATTCATCAGATGAAAAATTAACTGAATAACCATTATCACAAAGTTGACTTATGCTTATGAGGTTAGTCTTAAGGCCATGAACAAATAACACATTATTTAGAACCGGGCCATCTGGAATAGCTATAGTTCCTTTTCCAACAATTTTGGAAGACCGACCATCTCCGAAAACAACAAGTCCTCCGGAGATTTTCTCAAAGGTTTGAAAACAGTTTTTGTCACCGGTCATGTGACGGGAACACCCGCTATCCAGATACCAAGACGAACTATCATATGCATGCAAGGAGATATTAGTAACAAGACAAGGGAAAATTTCACCTTTGCGCACCCAAACCTTTTTGGAATGCGTCGGTAATGGTCGTGAAGTTGATTCTCCTAGGTGAAAGCGTCTTGTTTGAAGAATTGCTGCTCCTTGATGATGTCGTCTTGAGCGGTGAACTACCAAGGCTCTTTTCCTTTGAAGATTTGCATTGATTTCTGAGGAATCACCTTTTTGGTAGTCATTGCAAGAGGTGCTTGAGGTGTGCGTTTGGCTCCCGTCTTGCAATTTCTCCTTATGTGCCCTGAAATGCCACAACGAAAACATACCTTAGTTCTTGACGATCCCGAGGAGGATGAAGTAGGCTTGTTGTCGTTGCTTGTCGTGAATTCCGGTGTCGGAGGAGGAGATACCGACTGAGGCACAAAAACTGTCCCACTCGAACTTGGAATGTCTCCAGTTTGAGTGTATCCGAGGCCGAACTTATTTGTTTGACCAAGACCAAGAAGTCTGTCCAACTTACTCCTTCCAGAAGAAAATCTCTTTAAGTCATCTTTAGTTGGAGTATGGTCTTTGTCATTTCCATTTTTCCTGTCGAGCCTCGCCGTAGAGCTTCAAGAAGTAATTCGCTTTATCCACCATTTCTCATGTTCTTCTCGAAAAGCTCATTGGACTCTTGAAGGGAAACATTTGTTTTGATCAGATTATCCCTTTCCACTTCAAGAGCGTTTGAGAGAGAAGTTGCCCTTTTTGCTTCTTCTTCGAGATCCTGCAATCTCCCTCTCAACTCCTTGTTTTGCTTTGCCAGTTTCTTTGAATCCCTCAAAAGCTTATGGTAGGCAAGAGCAAAATCTTCACCTTCAGAATTGCTCGATTCATCGTCCGTTGCAATCTTTTCAACAGGGAGGAGTTGGACAAGGAATCGGATGTACTTGCCATTAAGCACATGAAGGGTGAAGATGTAGTGGACGCGTGGAATGCTGTCGCGTTGTCTTCTTCATCACTTGAGGATGACTCATTTGACGTGGAGTTGTCATCCCAAGTAACGACTTGCATCGCTTTCTTCTTTGCCGGATTCTTGTTGGGACACTCCGTTGCAATGTGGCCGTAGCCTCGACATTTGAAGCACTGAACTTGTCCCTCTGAACTTTTCTTATCCTTTGAGAAGTTCTCTTGCTTTCTTGACTTGTAACTTGAAGAACCCTTGCCTTTCTTCGACTTTCCGAAGGATGGAGTTTTGCTTGAATTACCCCTTCGAAAGTTGCGGCGAAACTTCCTTGTCAAGAGAGCGAGCTGCTTCTCAAAGTCCTCCATAGATAGGTTCTCGTCGTCGTCCGAGGAGGATGAATCCGCGTCTTCTTCTTTAGTTGATTTCAATGCATAACCTGAAGACTTAGAAGAGGATGCCTTTCCAGAAGAATAGTTAGTAGGAAATGTCATTTCATAAGTTTGTAAAGCACCAACTAATTCTTCTACACGCATTTCGTCCGGGTGTTTAATTGTTTCAATGGCTGCGACCTTCGGGCGAAATCGTTCAGGAAGAGTTCTTAAAATCTTTCTTACAACTTTAAATTCTGGAATCTTCTCTCCCAAGTTAGCACATGAGTTTACGATGTCTTGCAATCGTGTGTAATAGTCAGTGAAAGATTCATTTTCTGCCATAGAAATAGAGTCAAACTTGCTCGTAAGCATTTGCAGTTTCTGAATCTTCACAAGGTTAGTTCCCTCATGCGTAACTTGAAGAACATCCCAGATTTCTTTCGCAGTCTCACATGCCGAGACGCGAGAGAACTCTGTTTGTGACAAAGCATTAAATAGAGCATTAATTCCTTTGCCATTGTAAGAAGATGAATCTATCTCTTCCTTGGTCCATTTCGACCTAGGTTTTAAGGTGCGAACATCAGAAATAATTTCAGTTGGATTAGACCATCCTAATTCAATTGATTGCCACACCCTTTCGTCGATGGAAATTAAAAAGGCTTTCATCCGTACTTTCCAGTACGCATAATTTGTTCCATCAAAGAAAGGGGGTCGATTGATGTTTCCACCTTCAACCATTGTTTACAACCCTATTCCCGCTCTGATACCACTTGTTGGGTTATACTAATATGGATCTAAATAGGGGAAAAAACACCTAGAGGGGGGTGAATAGGTGTAAACAATAAACACTCAAAAAATCATTGCGCAATAAAACCCAATGCGGAAATAAAAATAACACGCAAGATTTTTACGTGGAAAAACTCCAAACCGGAGTAAAAAACCACGGGACCGATAACACGGCGAAATCCACTAGAATTAACACACGTACAAGGTGATATAACGTACTCACAGACGACTCAACCTTTTACCATACGCTCCTAGTAGATCTTCTCCGCTCGCTCCACGACGCTTCTCGAATCCACGATCTGCGCCCAACGCTGAATCCACAGCGTCCAACGTCGAGTCCACGACGTCCGACCGAATCCACGGTCTTCACCCAGTAGCACGCTTCGAATCCACGAACGTACCTCGCTCCGAATCCACGAGAGCGGTTGCACCTTGAATCCACAAGGCCACGCGAGTCCACGCGCCGATTTGGGGTAAATCGTTGTTTTTGGGTGGTGATGATCCGCCGAATACTTAGATTAGAAATAGATCGGAAATACCATCTAAGTATTCATTGATTTGATTCTACTCAAAATCTGAGTTTGGAAAACCTAGAATCAAATCAATCAATATAGATGAAGAAACATAGAATAAATTCTATTGATTTCCTTTCTTCTCTATATGTGGATCTTTTTTCTTTCGGCTATATTTTTCTATTAAGTCCCGTTCCTTTTTTTTCGATTAGCCCTAAAAATGAATAAAGGGTCTATTTATAGGTTAGAAACCATTGGAAGAGGATAAGGATCAAAAACAGCCTTTTCTGGAAATTTTACGGACGGCGATCCGGATTGGAATTGGGCGATCCGGATTGCAGTAGCAAGAAAGACGGTTTCCAGAAAAACACTTGTTCGGGATCCGGATCGAAGTCCCCGATCCGGATCGTTCATACAGTTTCACCAAACATCAACGTTCGGGATCCGGATTGCAAATCCTGATCCGGATCGTGCAAGTAAAAAGGTAAAACTAGTGTTCGGGATCCGGATCATGAGATGCTGCGATCCGGATTGAACCATTGTATGAACGAACACCCTTCGGGATCCGAATTTCAAGGCCCGATCCGGATCCTGAACATGTCCCATGTCCAGTTTTTGATTTTTATGCAATTAAACATTCTTCCAGGTGTTTCTACACTACAAGAAGTATTCGGATCACCAAAATTAATTAGTTAAACATACCTGATCCTTTTGAATTCTTCTTTCTTGAGATTGAGGTATATGATCCAAAGTTCTTTCATCTTCAATCTTCAAGACTTAACACTTTTCACGAAATACGCCAACTCAGATTCCGTAACACCCTCCCCCCCTCTAAGTATTTGATAGATCCTATTTAGATCCTTGGGGATCCGTAACCTACAATCCGTGCTCCTAAGCCATTTTCGTTGATAAAATTTTCGAATCAACGATCTGCGCCGTTAGATTTGATCTAATATATTTGAAGTATCTAGAAAATAAATTTTATGTTTTTTTTTTCATTTACTTAGTTATCAAAAACACTAAAAATAGACGGCCTAAAATAAAAATCTCACAAAAAGTTGTGGTGTAGCACTAAAATTTTTTGATCAGAAATAATGATCTTATTATAAACAGTATAAAAAAATTTCTATCAAAATTTTATCTAATTTAAATACTTATATACCGTTAAACATGTAAAAGGCACACATCAACCATTAAAAATTATTAATTTTGAACACTTTCGATTACATGGTAAATTATATCAAAAAATTATAAAATTTATTTTCTAGATAATTCAAATATGTTATATTAAGTCTAACGGAGTCGATCATCGATTCAAAAGTTTCATCATCGAAAATGACTCAGGTAGCACGGAGGTCTCCGTGCTCCTAATAACACACTAGTCCTTATATATATATATATATATATATATATATATATATATATATATATATATATATATATATAGAGAGAGAGAGAGAGAGAGAGAGAGAGAGAGAGAGAGAGAGAGTCCGGCTACTATATTATCGATAACACCAAGCATGGCGCTACCAAGTTTTCCACCGTTAGATCTACCCCTTTGATCATTTCTATTCATTAGATCATACTATTTCCCAACAACCCACTAAATTCTAAGGGTGCTCTATCATCCTAATCACACATCTCTTAATCCAAGGGCTAAAACCTAATAGCACCAATGACTTGCTTTTGATAGCATAGTAGTCTAGTTCTCTCTCTCTCTCTCTCTCTCTCTCTCTCTCTCTCTCTCTCTCTCTCTATATATATATATATATATATAATATATATATATAATATATATATATATATATAGTCCGGCTATAGTGCTTGTATGTTTTTTACCATTAGATCTATTCCATTGACTAATTTCACCACTTAAATCATGTTATTTCACCAACCGCCCACTAAACCTAAGGGGCCTACTATCATCCTAACCCAAATCTTTTCATCTAATGGTTAAAACCTATAATCACCAATAACTTGGTATTTTTAAAAATACAGGAGCTCAATTCATATATATATATATATATATATATATATATATATATAGTCCGGCTAGAATACTATCGATAGCACCAAACAATTGGTGATATCAAGTTTTCTGCCGTTGGATGAAAAGATATGTGGTTGGGATTATAGTGGTCCCCTAAGATTTTTACTATTCAACCAACCACCTAGTAAACACTAGGGGACCACTATCATTTTAACCACATATTTTTTAATCCAAAGGCTAAAAACTTGATAGCACCAATTACTTGGTGCTATCGATAGTTTTCTAGCATAATTCTATATATATATATATATATATATATATATATATATATATATATATATATATATATATATATATGTGTGTGTGTGTATGTATACACACCATTGTGATACTGTATATATTTACATCTTCTTACATTTTATAAAATCCCTTTTCATCTAAGTTAATTTTCATAATTATTTAAATTTAATAAGGGATAAGCATTGGTCCATCATATCCCTCATGTGCCCATTAGTGTATTAAGCCTATGGACCCGGCCCAAATTTTCTGGCTACTTATTGGGTTGGATCTGCTTTTAAGTGGGCTTCTACACCATTTTTTTAATATTAGATATTTGAGACTTAATAGTTTCAATCTATTCAATATATAGCGTTTGAACAAATGTCGTAAGCACTAGATTGATATAGGATAATCATTGTTTTTTTGTTCAAATTAAATTAAATTGTTATTATAAAAATTACAATTTTGTGAATCAAATATCTACTATTTCACCTTCTATAAAAAATGTTATACTACTAGCTAGTTAGCTAGGATTTAATCTACAATGGAATTTAATCAATTAAGGTCAAAATTTCAGCATCTAGGATAATTTTGGCATCCAAGTTTGTTAAATAAAGAAATGTAAAAATACTATTCTCTAATAAAATTTTTAAAGTAATTCTATCCAAATTCAACTTATTTAACATGATATCATAGCAAAAAATTTTAAGATCGAATCACGTCGGTTTTCTACTATTGATTTCCTTCCATTTAATTCAAGCTCACATCATGGACCTATCAAAAAAATCTCGACTCCAAATATAAGAGAAATTGTTAAATATAAAATAAAAACACAATTCTCTACTGGTATAAGCTTTGTCATTTCATACTTATTAATAATAAGCTACATATTAAGATCCTTACATCTCCACAAACATTCTATATATTTATCCAACCATTTTTGCAGTTTACATGTAAACATTCAAGTAGTACAAAATAATTCTATCCAAATTCAACTGGCAAGATGTTCTTGAATTTTTAAATTTTTTGAATGAATTTGATATTGTTGCTATTAAATAGTGTGAGTACTATATCCGTTTAAAAGTAAAAGGCTCTCAGAGTAACTAGCAAGCTGTAACAACACAGCAAAAAAATAGTGCCAATTGATGTAGCAACGATCTTAAATTTTTTTTTTTTTTTTTTCCATATATAAACTTACTCAATGTACTGCCGATAAGCTTGTAGCAGTGAAAGATGTACGGTGTCCAATTATAATTATGACTTATAATAATTTGCATTATGATCCAAATTAAATTGATCAACCAAAAAAACATGTCATTATAAACTGAGTAGGAAGTGCCACCAAATAAATATATAGGAGGTGGCACAAACTAGTTCACTACTATGGCTGTTCTTTTATATATATATATATATATATATATATATATATATATATATATATATATATATATATAACTTTTTAGAAATAATTCAGATATATAGAAGCATATAGTTTTTGTGAGCATCAATCAATTAAACTAGTTAATGATTGTACAATGACACATTGAAAGTGACTGTAACAAGTTTCTTTGTGCCCAAGTAATGAAATATTTCTCTTTATTCTCATTACTAAAATGCTTATATATCTTCTTGGATACAATAATATTGCAAATTATATATATATATATATATATATATAGAGAGAGAGAGAGAGAGAGAGAGAGAGAGAGTAGATGTCACGCCTCGGAGTCGAAACTGCGATCCGGGCCTGCCAACAGATCCGCCGTCCATACGGGAACCCCCGTATAGACGAAGCGTCTAGCCTGCAAAAAGAAAGATACTATAGCTATACAGATATCAGGGCTGAAAAGTAAACTACTGAAATAAAATAATACAACTATCAAATAGAAAAAGTCTGAACCTCACTACATAAGTCTCTCAAAAATAAAACTCTAAAAAGTAACTAACAACAATAGTCCAGTAGACTGTACTACTAAACTCCAAAAAGAGGGTATAGCTATACTCCAAGGACGGGTAGGGAACTAGCTCGTGACTCCCTCACCTCGATCAGCAACTGAAGGATCAGCAACACCCGCAGAAAACTCTGCAAAACAAAGAAGAGGAAAGAGGAAGGGAAGGGGGAAAAACCCCCAACGGGTGTGGGAACTACAACAACACGTAGTTCTCAGTGGGTACCGCCACCAAGCCCGACAGTCTGCCCACTAAGTCTACTAAAGGCATAAGATAACAGGAAAACTGTACTAATGTAAAGATAAGCTGGAAAGGAATCTAGAACTATCATGCCTCTATCTACAATGCTCAATGGGTGATACAGATGAAAATGATGCATAGACTCTAACTCAAATACTCAGTCAACCCAATCACAGTGACTGCCACATAGGGTCTAGTCAAATCTGCGCCCACCTACTGCCATTACATCCAAGGAGGACTGGACTTACGTAGGGCGTCCGTGACTGCCAATACTGGCCCAGCCAGAGGGACTGCGTCGACAAGTCGCAATAGCAAAGTAACAGGCCCAACTCCGGAGTGGCACTCGAGGGGCGCGACCCCACCGAGAAAAGTGTCCCCGCATCTCTGTCGAGCTCAATATGGCTCATGCAGGCTATAGTCCAATCCACGATCAACAAGATCGACAGTACCCAAATCACCTCTCTAACTCACTAACAGGAAATACTCGAACAGTCAGGACCGCTGTCAACCCAACGGCTCCCTAAAACAAAACACCAAACTCACAGATGACACGGAACGGACTGACACAATAAGGGTTCGTAAACCCCAATAGGTCGGTGCCTAGAACCCCAATCAAATAAGAACAGACTCCGGGCCCCGCCTCTCGAAATTCTCGGCCCCTTAGAGTTCGGGAAAACAACTCCCTTGGTAAAACATGCGGAAGAAACCAACCAGGGTCCTAAAGTTCTGGGAGACCAACACCTACAACCCTATCAAGCAAGAACAGGTTCCAGATACAGCCCCCGTAGTCCCTTAGAACCCAGGTCACCCAAACTCTCTCGGGTGAGGAAGTTTGTAGTAAAATATGGCAGCTATTACTGAAAACTATTTTAATCTGAGAAACCCAATTTAATATATTTTAGTTCTTTAATAAAATCAATTTAAATAAGTTTTATTTTTCAAATCCCGAAGGGCTATTGCTTCACCCAAATCAAACAAGAACGGGCTCCTGCGACCCCTCGAAGTTTAGAAGGAAAAACATTACTTTATAAAATTATGTGTGTCCACAAACAGTCTGGGTTCTAGGTCATGCTATCGCTAGTATACTACTGCCACTAACACAGTGGTGACACATAAATCAGAGAAACACGACATCCCGGGACCACCATTTACCCAAACGGCTCCCGCCACAGATATAAGACCAGCTACATCTATCAGACTCCACTCTGCCCCCAAGCATGAGTGTAACATGCATCCCACACTAAGAGAAATCCCGACCACTCGGCCCACAACCAGGGCGAGGAAAACACTATGTCCAGGGAAAGAAAGTAAAGTGTGGATGTCGAAAGCATAAATAAACCTAGCCCAAGTGAGAGTTTTCTACTAGTCTGGTTACACATGCAAAATATTACAGGGTGCTAGGTCAAGTTCCAATAATAGCATTTAGTTTGGCTAAAACAAGATCAGAGAACATTAACCAACATGATTTTAATAACGACACAGAAAAGACAGCATCTCTCTCTATAACATGCATTCTAACATATCTCACAATCATGCATGCTTTCTATACAATAGAATTAATGAACCGTCCATCGGTTTTGGAGACGAAGCAACCCACCTGAAGCGCGCGTCAAACCAAGATCCAAATAGGATGAAACTGAACGGGGACAATCCTCGAATTCCCACGATTCCAACGGGTCCAAAAACACCCAAAAGCTCCTCCTGGGTACAAAGATATGGTCCAAACATTGCAATAAGTCAAAATTCCCATAACACATACACTGCTGAAAAATTTGTCCCAAAGAAGCTTAATTCCCACCTGCTAGAAAATCTCCAAAAATTCCAATAAAAATACAACGGCGATCCTCGCGAAGAGTATATGTCGATCGAGTCCTCACAGGCCAAAATCCGATACTCAAGCGCAGAGATAAAAATCCGACAAGCCTCTGCTGTCCAGAAAAACTACCAGCAACAAAGGGGTTCAAAGATGCCTCGTAAACCGTGCCAAGAACTCAGAATGATGTCACGCCCCG
This sequence comes from Tillandsia fasciculata, assembly GCA_029168755.2. Lineage (NCBI taxonomy): Eukaryota > Viridiplantae > Streptophyta > Magnoliopsida > Poales > Bromeliaceae > Tillandsia > Tillandsia fasciculata. Next base: position 11,261,408 of record CM054950.1, read on the forward strand.
GAGGTCTAAGGATAAGCGGAAAAGCATATATATATTTTTTTTTTGAATAAACGACCTCGCCTACCGGTGCGTGTCAGACCCGCCACATATACAAATTCACTCTGAAAACGGGCAGAGTCTCCTTTGTATATGCACGGCGTCACATTTACATTAACTTTTTTAACCACACAGTCACAGTGAAAATAACAAGAGAGAGTAATACCATTTAATCACATCAAGAAATAAAACTACGGGTTTGCAAACGGTGTCCACACGACACCCAGTTTTTCCAAAGTGTTTACACATTCACAATAAGCGGCTGCATCTTTTTGAAAGGATAAATCCAGAGGTTTTCAAGATTGTGCCCACACGACACTTGGTTTTTGGAAAGCATTTTCAAAACCCTTGTTTAATGTAAAACGACCGCATAAGGGTTCATAACAGTATGTCAAATCCACAGTATCAACTAATTAACCATCCAACATCCAGTATGATCCACAATCAAGCAAATGAAACTAACAGTTAAACGAGGAAGATAAATGAGATAAACCAAAACAAGATTGATGTAGTAAAGCCTCATACGGCTATGGTCCTCTAGACGCTGCCTCACTACCATCCCAGCTACTACACCTAGTCGGACCTGTCACAGTGTGGGAAAGTCAGTGACAAATAAAGTAGATGATTCAAATATTTAACAGTAATTTTAAAGCAAACCGAATACACCGGAACCTTTCGCTTGTCCCCTCATGAGTCACCACACCCTTTGTTTTAATTACATGGTACCTGTCGGGAGGTCGACGATCCCCCCTCGTGAACAATTACTTTACTTACGTGATGCCTTTAACCCCTTCACGGCGCTAGTGCTGCACCTATAGCTGGCGTGAAGAGGTCCCCACACGACACTTTCACTTTTGTGGGGTACACGGGTCATCCAGACCACTTCTTCGGAAAAGCACACCTATGCGGTGGCCAAACCGCCTGTATACGTGTAAGCATCTAAGAACATGATAGCCGAAACCGGCGTGTAACTATCACCGCGACCCATAGTCGCCACAGTTAATAATAGAAGAAACGGTAAATATTCATGCGAATGATTTAATCAGTTGAAACATCTCACAATGGCCAAGATAAAAACATGCACCACTCGTACTTTTCCGATCATCCATAGATACTGCCCAATCGGCATCTGAATATCCTACAATGTCATGTCACGCCCGGAGTTCAAAAACCAGTGTATAAATTTTTTTTTTTTTAAATCAGAGTTGCAAAAACAGCCAGGGCAATGACAGACTGCCACATATATAGAAGAGTCCCAATCCCCTATGGAATTGGGCCTTTTTTATATATGCACGGCTAGCTTGGCAACAACATCAGAGTACTAACTACGTACAACTCTAAACAAATATTACAAGTTAACTTTACAATTATCTTTACAAATATACAACTGGAATACAATTTCCTTTCTCTCAACATGTCACGCCCCCGGGGGTTTTTGAGTCATTTGAAGCGGAAAACGTGACTATTTTTTTTTTGAAATAAGGTAACATAAACCTCAACCCCGGTGCGTGCCAGACCGCCACATACACAAATTCACTCTGTCCACGGACAGAGTCTCCTTTGTATATGCACGGCGTCTCATTTACAGCATATTGTTCAATCACATAATACATGCATCATTCACCAACCAACAACCATACCGTAGACATTCACCATCAATTAAAGCAAGTTTATAAAGCGGCATCAACGTTCGGAAAGGATAAAACCAGAGTTGTAAACCGTGCCCACTCGGCACCTCGTTTGAGAAAACGTTTTCGCAATCTAATGTTTATTCTTGAAACCATGCCGCGAATGAAGACATAAGGGAATACACCACATCCACAGTGCTAACTAATACTTGTCCACAAATAAAGTATCCACAAGCAAAACTAAAAATAGCATAAGGAGGAAATGAGTCATAAATACGATAACCAAGAGTCCGACTACGATCCTCACGACGCAGTCCCACCGCCATCCCGGCTAACGCACCTAGGAATACCTGTCACGGAGTGGATAAAGTCAGTGACAAACAAAGTAGATGTGTAACAATATCAAGAGGGGAAAAACATAATAATACACCGAATACACCGTAACCTTTCGTTAGACACCTGTACATTAATTTAACCTGGGCACCAATCCCAGATTACCTGTCGGGGAGACGGAAGTCTCCCCTCGTGCGCAAACACCTTTTGATGCTCTTACCTCTTTCGCGGTGCTGGTGCGACACCACAGCTGGCGCGAAGAGGTCCCCGCTTGCACCGTTACCTTTGCGGGGCACACGGGTCATAAAGACCACTCTTCCGGAAAAGTACACCCATGCGGAGGCCAATCCGCCTGTGTACGTGCAGCATCCGAAACCGGATTGCCAAGATTGGCGTGTAATGGGCACCGCGACCGCAGCCGCACAATTTATTAGATAAATAACATTTATCGAAAGGTTAAACTATCCATCTACTTTGTTAGTTAAATTAAAGAGTACTTTTAATGACGATAGATGCACTTACAGCACCGGTTGCACTCATCGCAACCGTACCCACCTGGTTGGAGAGAAATCGGAACACCAATATCCTTCGCGCTCTCCCGCTGTGCACCCGGACCTAAGAAAAGTCCGCACAGATAAACTATGGTCAAAACACACACTAACACCTCGAAACGGAAGAACCCCCACCTTACAATTCGACGGAAAAATGCCCGGCATCGTCCGGTAGTCAAACCGGACTACATCCCGCACCGCCGTCGCCGCCCGTCGGAGCCCCGCGCGGCTCGAACCCGCGCGGCGGGCTCCGCGGGCGGCGCCGAGCGGCGCCCGCGCGGCGCCCGCGCGGGCGGAGCCCCGCGCGCGCCCGCGCGGGTGCGGCCCGCGCGGCGCCCGCGCGGGCGGGCCCCGCGCGGCGCCCGCGCGGGCGGAGCCCCGCGCGGCGCACCGCGCGGTGCCCGGGCGGTGTCCGCGCGGGCGGGGCCCCGTGCGGCACACCGCGCGGTGCCCGCGCGGGCGCGGGCCCGCGCGCGCGCGGCGCCCCGCGCGGCGGGGCCGCCCCGCGCGGCGCCCGCGCGGGTTGCCCGCGCGGCGCCGCGCGCGGGTTTGCCCGTGCGGCGCCGCGCGCGGGTTTGCCCGCGCGGCGCTCGCGCGGTCCCGTCGCGCCTTCGCCGTTCGCGTCCTCCTCCGCCTTCGCCGTCCGGGTCTTTTCCGCCTTTGCCGTCCGCGTCGCGGCGACGAGGACGGCGTTGGTGACGGGGACGACGGAGGAGTCCAAAATTACCAACAAAAATAGACAGAAAAAATTCCAAATAATTTCTAAAAATTATTTGCTTACCGAAGACTGTCGGGAAGATCGCCCGGTCTCACTTTTTGCCTTCCGATCGATGTCCGGAGCGATCGGGTTCCTTTCCCTTCTCCGGTTAGGGTTCCGTTCTTCTCTTTCTCACCGGTTGGGGTTATCGGCACGCACGAGGGGTTCTAAATTGGGGTTTGAGGAGGCGGTATTAAAAATAGGGTTTCCTCGGTAAACGGGGGAATAAATAGACCCCCACCCTATTTACTTATCCTTTCATCCACTTCCCGCATACGCACCGTCAAAATCCCTTTCGGATGTTTGACCTCAATTAATTAATTTTCCCAACTAATTAATCCTTACCGTCCTCAATTAATTAATTTTTCCAATTAATTAATCCTTACCGTCGGTCCTAATATCCGATTTCTTTATCTTACGTGCGTAGGTAAACCCGATTTTTTCCCGTTTCTATCTCTCACCTAAATATCCGACTGAGGGATATTTAATCACCTTTAAATCTGACCACCGGTTATTTAATCACCTTTAAATCCTGACCACCGATTATTTAACCACCTTTATTAAATAATCTTGGGGGAAATAAATTCCCTATTAAAATATCCGGATCTTATCTCTTATCCAAACCACGAGATAAAATCTCACCATTTAAATCCTTAAATTAATTCGTACGTAGGAGGATTTAAATTTCCGTCACTGGGTAATTAATTAATTAATTAATTAATTATCCTCACGAGTTAACCCACCTTATCCCTAGGGTGCAAGATATTTTGCGCGGTTACCGATGCGTGACTAATTACCGCATCGCTAAGGATCCCGTTCCGGGAGATCCCGATATCGGATTTCGAATCCGATCGCACCGTCGGTCATCGTTTTTCGCGCTCTATCGCAGAAAAATATACACACCTCGTCCCGGCCGACTTAAGAAAATTAAATAAATTTTATTTCGCTTAAGGCCTAAGCGATTACATGTGAGTTCGAAAATACCCCAAAGGGTCGGGTCACTACACAACATCTATTACATAACTTTTCGGCTGTCCAGGGTCAACCTCTATATCGATACCTCGCCAATTCGTCCCGACATCCCAACACCTGCTCGACCTGAAAAACAGTCACCCGAGGGTGTGAGACACACCGGAGTGTATCCCAGTGGGTACGACGAGCCGAGAAATAGCAGATCGTACCTACTGGTATACAATACTAGAGGATAGTAAAAAGTCACAGAGGTTAGAATAAATAGTTCAACTACATAGAGATCAACAGATATATATAATCATGAAATCACAGGTAGGATAAGCAACTCAATAATCATGATACTATAAGTAAAGGCATCATATCAAGTCTCGACATGTATAGGTGGATAATAAAACATCAAATCAAGGAATCAATGGAAATATAAAAGCTATGCATCAATCACAAGAATATCAAGTACCCAATCAATGCCACTATTGGTCTCACAGAACCTCAGGCTCATGCCACGATCTGGCACCTATCTGGCTGACATAACCCCGCACCCACAAGTGTTATCAGGGGGCTCACGGGCCTTTCTCTAGACCACTTTACCGGTAAAGAACAATATCCACGGGGAGCGACCCCGGCAATGTTCGTTAAGTACAGCGGTGCGTGGCGATCAATCATGCGAATGCTCAAGCTCATGGTCCACAGACCGGGTAATCGGCAACAAGCCGGGAAATCCCCACTGGGATGCAATATCAGAATCAACTGAGTCTCAACTCATATGCAAGAATAAGCAGCAACTAAATATCATGGATCAGATATAATCAGGAAGTACTGTATTTCAGGTATAACCAATATCCAGGAATCACATCTTAGGATCTGGAAGCAACTAACTACCAATCAAACAGACCAACCTATTATGCAGACTAAACACATGCTTTTAAGAAAACATTTGAAAACAGGTTTTAGGTCCCGAACCTCATAGAGCGTTGCCCTTGTCCTATCAAACAAGAACAGACTCAGGCTACCCTACGAAGCTCGGTAAAACATTTATTTAAAAAGATCATGTATTTAGCAGCATAACAGGTAAACAACAGGCAAGCAGTCTCAAATATCAGATGACCAAGCAAGCATGGCAATGTATAGAGTAATGATGTAAACACTTGATTAACAACAAGCCGAAACAAATCCAATCAAGGATGCAATATCGGAATCAACTGAATCTCAACCCATAGGCTGGAATTTAATCAACATCAACTAGAACATGAATCAGGATATAGATACTGATAATCAAGCATAGAAGTGCAACTAGGTAATGACCAATCAGGCAAAGCAACAAATAGTAATATAACTCAATCAAAGGCAGACAGGCTCAAATATAATCTAGGTTAACAAAAACAGGAGTCCAACCAATACCGTACACAGAGGGCCGAAATGATAAAGCCCGGACCGAAGATAACCACCTGTCAAATTGCAGGCGATAACTGTATCCACTGTATGCTCAGAACTAGAGTCACTGCGTAAACCTGAATCAAAATAATGATCAGGGATCAACTTTGTCCCACTAACCTTAACATAAACCCAGATTTTCTCCAGATCAACTTAAAATCTTTAATTATTTAAATAATAGTGTCAATTGAGCACTGTTTTCGCTCGTTCTTTCAACTGGAAGCTCATTTTTACAAACCGTCACTTCCAGCGGGTGACATTTAACTTGCTGAACACCGTGCTCACCCATTTGCGGCAGCACGGAACCCGAGGAAAACTTCGGGCCATAAAACACTCTTCTAACATAGCCATTTTGCATTTTTGTTTCTCCGGATCACCGAAACCTAAATATAACGCGAGCATCGCGTCCAGTGACCCCAAATTAGCCAGGAATACACTGTCGCGGCTTCGCAAACAACCTAGAACATAGTTTTGTTCCAACATTTCATTTTTAGGTTGATTTAACTACAACTTTTAATCCCAACATCAAACAGCAAAAGTCTGTATATCAAAGTTGGTCTAAACCATGCTAGGACCATAGTGCTCACCCTGGTTGGAACCTAGGGGTACTGGTTCAAGCAGAACCAAAGCCATGTTTCACATAAAGCTCACATTGCTCCAAACTTTATTCCACACAGATCCTGTTTGATCTGAAGTGAGCACCAAGCTCAGGGGACCAATTGAAACAACTTTCATATTTACATCAAAGTCAGATTCCATCTTTTTCTTCATTGAAGCATTACATCGAACACATGGTGTGCACAAATTATACACATACACATACAACATTCCCAAGCTTACTTCTCAGCCCACACTCCATCTGAGACCTTCCAACTTGGAAGGAAATGTTCCTTGGAGTTGCAGAAACATTCCCATCATCTTGGACTCAACCCAGCACCTTCGGAGTTACCGAAATCCCAAGGTTGAAGATGAGCTTCAACCTCGAAAATGGTGACTTTACAACCAAGGCTTCTGGAACCCAACAACATGCTCAAACCTTCCCCAAATCTTAAGGCAAACTCACCTGGACCCATTCCCGGCGACAAGGCACGGCGGAGGCGGCGGCGGAGCAAGCTCCATTTCGGGCTTCTTCACCGTTAATGGCGAATTTTTTAACGGGGCATTTTGGAGGCTTCCAACTTGAATGGAAAGCTTCTACTAGTCATCACGAAGCTTCCCGACCAACCCTCCCGGGCCGGAGATGGCCGGAACGCCGGCGGCCACGATTTGATCCCATTTCGAACCCATCTTGGCAGCGCTTCAACCGTGCTGCATGGTTGCCATGCAAGTGCATGGATGGACTCCCCTAGGTCCCAAGAAGAGTTCTGGGTAGGTGGCCGGCGTTGGGGAGGCTCGCCGGCGCCGGAGCAAGAAGCTCGAAGTGCACATTTTCCGAAAACTAGGGCTTCACTTTTCTCTCTAAATACTCCACCAAAATTATTCAAACTTTGCAGAATTTATCTATGGTTCCTACAGTCCTTGCATACCAATTTTGAGCCATTTTGGTTCTTTGGTTGCAGAGTTCTTCCAAGGTGGAGCTAGGTTAGGTTTCCGGCGAACTTTTTCTTCCGCCGGCCATGCAAAGTGCATGGGGGGCTCGAGCTGTGTATGGAGCATCCTAAGAGCCTACTTAGGCTTCTGCTATGGGTCTAGGGTGAAATCAACCTTTGGTTTAGCGTCTCTTACCGTGGCCGACTCGGGGAAGATAGGAAGAAGCCGGGTTCTACACCTCCCACCTTGCGCGACCTCGGCAATCCTCCAGAAGGTTCCTCAGACAACAGGGAAACTCCAGAGAACTTCACTCCAACTTTGGAAAGCTTTGGTCCCAACCTTTCTTTGCTCTCTCTCTCTCTCACTCGGGTTTGTTACGGAATTTGAGTTGGCGTATTTCGTGAAAGTGTCTAAGTCTTGAAGATTGAAGATGAAGAAAGTTTGAATCATATACCTCAATCTCAAGAGAGAAGAATTCAAAAGGATCAGGTATGTTTAACTAAAGATTTTTGGTGATCCGAATACTTCTTATAGTGTAGAAACACTTGGATGAATTTTTTATTGCATAAAAATCAAAAACTGGACATGGGACATGTTCAGGATCCGGATCAGACTTCCAATCCGGATCCCGAAGGGTACTGGTTCATTGGCAAATCCAATCCGGATCAAAGGCCATTTCCGATCCGGATCCCGAACATGGGATTTTGCTGAAATGTATGAACGATCCGGATCGGGCATTTCGATCCGGATCCCGAACCCTTGTTTTTCTGGAATTGTCTATCTCGTTACGACAATCCGGATCGCAGTAAATCCGATCCGGATCGCCGTCCTGTAAAATTTCCAGAAAAGGTTAGTTTTTGATCCTTATCTTCTTCCAATGGTTTCTAACCTATAAATAGACCCTATGATTCATTTTCTAGGGTAAGCAAGATCGTAAGAAAAATAATGCCGAAAAAGAAAAATCCACATATAGAGAAGAAAGGAAATCAATAGATTAATTCTATGTTTCTTCATCTATATTGATTGATTTGATTCTAGGTTTTCCAAACTCAGATTTTGAGTAGAATCAAATCAATGAATACTTAGATGGTATTTCCGATCTATTTCTAATCTAAGTATTCGGCGGATCATCACCACCCAAAAACAACGATTTACCCAAAATCGGCGCGTGGACTCGCGTGGCCTTGTGGATTCAAGGTGCAACCGCTCTCGTGGATTCGGAGCGAGGTACGTTCGTGGATTCGAAGCGTGCTACTGGGTGAAGACCGTGGATTCGGTCGGACGTCGTGGACTCGACGTTGGACGCTGTGGATTCAGCGTTGGGCGCAGATCGTGGATTCGAGAAGCGTCGTGGAGCGAGCGGAGAAGATCTACTAGGAGCGTATGGTAAAAGGTTGAGTCGTCTGTGAGTACGTTATATCACCTTGTACGTGTGTTAATTCTAGTGGATTTCGCCGTGTTATCGGTCCCGTGGTTTTTTACTCCGGTTTGGAGTTTTTCCACGTAAAAATCTTGCGTGTTATTTTTATTTCCGCATTGGGTTTTATTGCGCAATGATTTTTTGAGTGTTTATTGTTTACACCTATTCACCCCCCTCTAGGTGTTTTTTCCCCTATTTAGATCCATTAATTTATAACCCAACAAGTGGTATCAGAGCGGGAATAGGGTTGTAAACAATGGTTGAAGGTGGAAACATCAATCGACCCCCTTTCTTTGATGGAACAAATTATGCGTACTGGAAAGTACGGATGAAAGCCTTTTTAATTTCCATCGACGAAAGGGTGTGGCAATCAATTGAATTAGGATGGTCTAATCCAACTGAAATTATTTCTGATGTTCGCACCTTAAAACCTAGGTCGAAATGGACCAAGGAAGAGATAGATTCATCTTCTTACAATGGCAAGGGAATTAATGCTCTATTTAATGCTTTGTCACAAACTGAGTTCTCTCGCGTCTCGGCATGTGAGACTGCGAAAGAAATCTGGGATGTTCTTCAAGTTACGCATGAGGGAACTAACCTTGTGAAGATTCAGAAACTGCAAATGCTTACGAGCAAGTTTGACTCTATTTCTATGGCAGAAAATGAATCTTTCACTGACTATTACACACGATTGCAAGACATCGTAAACTCATGTGCTAACTTGGGAGAGAAGATTCCAGAATTTAAAGTTGTAAGAAAGATTTTAAGAACTCTTCCTGAACGATTTCGCCCGAAGGTCGCAGCCATTGAAACAATTAAACACCCGGACGAAATGCGTGTAGAAGAATTAGTTGGTGCTTTACAAACTTATGAAATGACATTTCCTACTAACTATTCTTCTGGAAAGGCATCCTCTTCTAAGTCTTCAGGTTATGCATTGAAAACAACAAAGAAGAAGACGCGGATTCATCCTCCTCGGACGATGACGAGAACCTATCTATGGAGGACTTTGAGAAGCAGCTCGCTCTCTTGACAAGGAAGTTTCGCCGCAACTTTCGAAGGGGTAATTCAAGCAAAACTCCATCCTTCGGAAAGTCGAAGAAAGGCAAGGGTTCTTCAAGTTACAAGTCAAGAAAGCAAGAGAACTTCTCAAAGGATAAGAAAAGTTCAGAGGGACAAGTACAGTGCTTCAAATGTCGAGGCTACGGCCACATTGCAACGGAGTGTCCCAACAAGAATCCGGCAAAGAAGAAAGCGATGCAAGTCGTCACTTGGGATGACAACTCAACGTCAAATGAGTCATCCTCAAGTGATGAAGAAGACAACGCGACAGCATTCCACGCGTCCACATCTTCACCCTTCATGTGCTTAATGGCAAGTACATCCGATTCCATGTCCAACTCCTCCCATGTTGAAAAGATTGCAACGGACGACGAATCGAGTAATTCTGAAGGTGAAGATTTTGCTCTTGCCTACCATAACTTTTGAGGGATTCAAAGAAACTGGCAAAGCAAAACCGGAGTTTGAGAGGGAGATTGCAGGATCTCGAAGAAGAAGCAAAAAGGGCATCTTCTCTCTCAAACGCTCTTGAAGTGGAAAGGGATAACTTAGCCAAAGCAAATGTTTCCCTTCAAGAGAAAAATGAGCTTTTCGAGAAAGAACATGAGAAATGGTGGATAAAGCGAATTATTTCTTGAAGCTCTACGGCGAGGCTCGACAGGAAAAATGGAAATGACAAGACCATTCTCCAACTAAAGGATGACTTAAAGCGATTTTCTTCTGGAAGGAGTAAGTTGGACAGGCTTCTTGGTCTTGGTCAAACAAATCGTTCGGCCTCGGATACACTCAAACTGGAGACATTCCAAGTTCGAGTGGGACAGTTTTTGTGCCTCAGTCGGTATCTCCTCCTCCGACACCGGAATTCACGACAAGCAACGACAACAAGCCTACTTCATCCTCCTCGGGATCGTCAAGAACTAAGGTATGTTTTCGTTGTGGCATTTCAGGGCACATAAGGAGAAATTGCAAGATGGGAGCCAAACGCACACCTCAAGCACCTCTTGCAATGACTACCAAAAAGGTGATTCCTCAGAAATCAATGCAAACTTTTCAAAGGAAAAGAGCCTTGGTAGTTCACCGCTCAAGACGACATCATCAAGGAGCAGCAATCTTCAACAAGACGCTTTCACCTAGGAAATAACTTCACGACCATTACCGACGCATTCCAAAAAGGTTTGGGTGCGCAAAGGTGAAATTTTCCCTTGTCTTGTTACCAATATTTCCTTGCATGCATATGATAGTTCGTCTTGGTATCTGGATAGCGGGTGTTCCCGTCACATGACCGGTGACAAAAACTGTTTTCAAACCTTTGAGAAAATCTCCGGAGGACTTGTTGTTTTCGGAGACGGTCGGTCTTCCAAAATTGTTGGAAAAGGAACGGTAGCTATTCCAGATGGCCCGGTTCTAAATAATGTGTTATTTGTTCATGGCCTTAAGACTAACCTCATAAGCATAAGTCAACTTTGTGATAATGGTTATTCAGTTAATTTTTCATCTGATGAATGTACTGTAACTGATAAGAACCATGTTTCTTTTTAAAAGGGGTTAGATCAGAAAACAATTGTTATGTAGTTCCACATAAAATTTCTGAAAAATGTAACCTAGCTTCTTTGAAAAATGAAACACTTTGGCATGAAAGGCTAGGTCACATAAACTTTAAGGAACTTGCTAGAATTTCAAACAAAGATGTGGTCAAGGGGGTTCCTAAACTTTCTTTTGAACAAAACATTGTGTGTGGCGGTTGCCAAAAGGGAAAACAGTCTAGGACTGCACACAAGAACTTGAACCACATAGGTACAAAACGGCCTTTGGAACTTTTGCACATGGATTTAATGGGGCCAACTCGTCAACCATCTTTGGGAGGTAAATGGTATATTTTCTTATTGGTTGATGATTTCTCTAGATATTCTTGGGTAGCATTTTTAAAAGAGAAAGCTGATACTTTTGATTCTTTTCACGAGATTTGCCATCGTATTATGATTGAAAAGAATGAAAAGATTACTCGTGTTAGAAGTGATAGAGGTGGAGAATTCATAAATTCTAAATTCATTGATTTTTGCACTTCTAACGGCATTAAACATGAATTCTCGGCACCCTATACACCTCAACAAAATGGTGTAGTCGAGCGCAAAAACAGGGTCGTACAGGAGATGGCACGTGTTATGCTTCATAGCCGGAACCTACCGTTATATTTTTGGGCTGAAGCGGTGAACACTGCTGTCTATGTTATTAATCGAGTGTATTTGCGCCCGGGGACTTTAAATACACCATATGAACTATGGTTTTGTAGAAAACCTAACATCAAATATTTTCGTATCTTTGGGAGTCGGTGTTTTATTTTACGTGATCGCGAAAATCTTGGAAAATTTGACTCTCGAAGTGACGAAGGGATTTTCTTAGGTTATTCTACAAACAGTAGAGCATATCGAGTTTTTAACTTAGAATCTAAGACGATCGTAGAATCGATAAATGTTAAGGTAGATGAAGCTTTTCACTTTGAATCTGAAAAATCTACCCTCGATATCTCTCTTGATGATGATACACCTGCTAATGCATCTTCTTCTAACAATTCTTTCGATAATAATGATGCATCTAACGGTTCTTCAAGTTTATCTGATGTGCAGGAATCATCTCGTGTACCTCCGAGTACTCCTTACCTCAAACGTTACGCATCTCCAAGGATCATCCTGAATCGAACATCATTGGAGATCCACAAGAAGGAGTTAGAACTCGGAGACAATTGGTTTGCGGATTCGCATGCTATGTATCTCAAATCGAACCAAAGAATGTTGATGAAGCTCTTCAAGATGACTACTGGATTAAAGCAATGCAGGAAGAGCTCCATCAATTTGAGCGAAACAAAGTCTGGGAATTAACGAAGCCTCCGAAGCAACACAATGTGATAGGTACCAAATGGATTTTCAAGAACAAGAAAAATGAAGATGGTACTATCATCAGGAACAAAGCAAGGTTAGTTGCTCAAGGCTACTCTCAAGTAGAAGGTATAGACTTTGATGAAACTTTCGCCCCTGTAGCTAGACTCGAGTCCATTCGTATATTATTTGCGATTGCTTGTCATTTTAAAATCAAATTATTTCAAATGGACGTTAAGAGCGCCTTTTTAAATGGGTTTTTAAATGAGGAAGTTTATGTGGCTCAACCGAAAGGTTTTGTGGACCATAAACTACCTAACCATGTTTTTCGTCTGAAAAAGGCTCTTTACGGTCTGAAACAAGCACCGCGAGCATGGTACGAAAGGTTGACAAAGCACCTTTTGGAAAAGGGCTATACTCGAGGGGGAGCTGACAGGACTCTCTTTGTGAAGCATTATCAAAACAATTTCATTGTAGCACAAATCTATGTCGATGACATTGTATTTGGCGCAACAAGAGATAATGATGCTTCTAAATTCGCGGAGACCATGGAAAGCGAATTTGAGATGTCCATGATGGGCGAATTGACTTATTTTCTTGGATTACAAGTTAAACAAAATGATGTTCACTTGTGTCAATCCAAGTATGCAATGGAGTTGGTCAAAAAGTTTGATCTAGAAAATTCTAAGGATTTTCCGACTCCAATGGGAACTAGCCATAAGGGACTTGGAAGTGAATCACATAGTGAGAATGTAGACGAGAAACTGTATCGCAGTATGATTGGAAGTCTACTTTATCTCACGGCTAGTCGCCCGGATATATCCTTCAGTGTTGGGATTTGCGCGAGATATCAATCAGCACCAAAGGAGGTTCACCTGAAAGCGGTGAAACGGATCATCCGGTACATCAAAGGTACAATCAATTTCGGAATTTGGTATCCTATGGGAACAAGTTTGGATATTGTTGGATACTCAGATGCCGATTGGGCTGGATCAGTGGATGATCGGAAAAGCACGAGTGGTGCATGCTTCTATCTTGGCCATTGCCTTGTTGCATGGCACAGTAAAAAGCAAAACTGCATAGCACTCTCGACTGCCGAAGCGGAGTACATTTCAGCGGGAAGTTGTTCAACCCAATTGATTTGGATGAAAAGCGTGTTGAGCGACTTCCGGATTTCAGCAACTTCGGTAACCATTCTTTGTGACAACACTAGTGCTATAAACATTTCAAAAAACCCTGTGTTGCACTCTAGAACAAAACATATTGAACTTAGATATCATTTTCTTAGAGAGCTAGTTGAATCAAATATTCTTCAACTGTCATATATTTCAACTGAGGATCAATTAGCTGACATTTTAACAAAACCTTTGGATCAAAAATGTTTTATTCATTTGCGTAAAGCAATTGGAATGCTTTCCTTGAAATAACCTCTTTTTGAAACCTTTGCTTAGGTTAGGTTTTGTTTTGTGTTTTTGTTCTTTATCTATGTTTGTACATAGGACATTAATTGAGCATAAATCATAATTGACTTTAATTGCATCTTTTCACGCATTTAGAAATTTATTATGCTTTTGACATCATAATATTTCAATGTTGCAATGATCATTTATGTTAATTAAGTCATCTTTTAAGTGATCGAAGTCAATTTCTCTCTCAATGATCTCTTGGTATAGTCATTATCTTATTTGACTATTTAGTCGAGTATGAATGCGAGATCAATTTTTGGTTGAATACCTTATATATTAAATAATTGATAGCCGATTGAGGGGGAGTCAAAGAAATGTAATATGCTCAAAAGATGTGGAAAGAGTTACATCCCAATGAGGAGTGTGAAAACTACCACCACATGGAGGAAAAGGATACCCCATGTATGCCAAGCAAATTTTTTTAAAAAAAGATGATGATGAAATGCATGTTGAAATACTTGACTTGGTCAAATTTCAATGTTGGTATAAGGTGGGATTTTTAATGAAAGATGCTCAAAGAGCCACTCTCTTCAACAGATTGTCTAAATATATTATCTAACTTATCTCGGATTTCAAACATCTATTGATCTTGGGATTTCATTTTCTTTACCAAATTGATTATTTGATAAAGGCATTACGCATAAGATCATGTTAGATGTGATTGAAGTTGTTCAACTTTGAGAGTTTTAATTTTCATAAATTTTCGTTTTATTTTTGAGTATTTTTGATAGATTTGGTATAATCTATTTCTTGTTGTATGAAACGATGATTTTTGTTTAAAGTTGATATGCTAAAGTGCTTACATACTTTTTCTGGATTTTATGAATTTTTCTGAATTTTTCTGAAGAAAAAGTTGGAGCCGATCCGGATCGGACTAAGTGATCCGGATCCCGAACGCAGGTATTTCCTGCGGGTAGCCGATCCGGATCACATTCACGATCCGATCCGGATCACGGCTAGGTTTTTAATGGAACAAAGGGGTTTTTGATTTCTTTTACCTTAATCTTTTGTTCTTAAGTCTCCAGAGCTTCTCTCTCTAGATTTCTTCTTCTTGGAGCTTTCAAACTCAAAGTTCTTCGATTCAAGTAAGTTTTATTGATCAAAATCTCTGTTTTCACTATTTTTCCTTGTTTGCTCAAAACGTGAGTAGAAATCATGGAACTTTTTCGTTTTGAATTGGTTTTTGGTCAAATTTCTTTTGAAATAAGATCTCTGGATGGATTAGTTTTGATTATATGCTAGGTATTCTCCTGATTAACGAATTTTTGGGCTTCGATTTCTGAAAATTCATTTTTAGGGCATATAATTGGAATTTTTGAAAAACATGGAATTGATCTATTTTTAAAATTCTTTTTGCAAAACTAATTTGATTCTTAATCTCTCTACATGATTATGATTGTTTGGGTACAATTTTTCAAATTTTTGAAAATTAACAATTTTTCATGTTCTTGAGTTGCTCTTCACAGGACAATTCTTAAACACAAAGCACAAACAACAATGGCATTCTCATGGATCTTTCTTTTGTTGGTCACAATGGTGCACACACGTGCAACTGTCAAAAAGGAATAAGATGACTCAACTCGAGACAAGACAAGAGAAGCTGATGTAGACAGCTCAGATTTTGATGAAGAGGAGTGGGAGGAATTCCTCAGGTTAAATCAACAAAAAGTTGATGAGGAGGACAGACAATATTTGAAAGGCAAAAGGCTAATGAAGTCTGCCTCAACGACAAAACAATACACAAGACGGAAAAATGTCAAAGAAGGCGGCATTCTGCTTAATGAGCCTCGTACTAGAGCACGCTCATTCTCTGGAATTCAACAGAGTAAATCTCCATGGATTGAGGGCCAGAATGCACCATCTGCATCTACGCAAAATCCATCAACCTCCAAGAGAATGACTGCAGAAACAGATGTGTTGGCATCCATTCGCCAGGAGCAGCGAAAACTCTCTGCTGAACAAGAAAGGCTTTCCAAAGAACTTCAGCACATTTCATCTGAGCATATGAAAATCAGGAAGAAGTATTCAAATATATCAAAAATGCTTAAAGGGATCTTAAGCAAGCTCAGTTGCACCAGTTCTGACACCTCGGATTAAACATTTCTTTTTGTGCAGATTTGTGCAGGATTTTAATTTTTAGGATTTAGTTTTTAATTTTTAGTCTTAGTTCTCAGTTTTTTCATATTTTTGGGACTTTTTAACTCTCCTTATTTTTGTAATTTTGGCTCCGTTTTGTGACAAAAAGGGGGAGAGATGAACAATGAACGTTGAACAATGAAAACAATGGTGTGAGAACTACGTCAAAACTAAGGTAAGTATAACTTCAACTTTGGTTTTTATCTTGTGATTTGATGCATGTCCCTACTAACTATTCGACTAACTATTTGGGCATGTAATATAACTAACAAGTTGATGTTAACTAACTACTTTGTGACATTTGAATGTTCTATTGCTTAGAGGATATGTCGGTATCTATTGTGATCTTCATACATATCTGATTTTGCAAATGTCATGATGGTCATATAAACTCTATCTCTGTATTTGATTTTGTATGTTATAATTCTTGAGGTATCTAACGAATTTGTTTGTCAAGAATGCTTTATTTTTGCACAGAGTACAGATGTCTAAGTCTAGAGTCTGTTTTAGGAGTTTATATCATGTATTCATTTTTATTTGGATCTTCATTGTAAATTTTTGTTGTATGGTGATAGCAACAAAAATATCCTTTTTGAATTTTCTTTAGTGGATTTGTGTTTTGTCACGAAACCGCCAAAGGGGGAGATTGTTACGGAATTTGAGTTGGCGTATTTCGTGAAAGTGTCTAAGTCTTGAAGATTGAAGATGAAGAAAGTTTGAATCATATACCTCAATCTCAAGAGAGAAGAATTCAAAAGGATCAGGTATGTTTAACTAAAGATTTTTGGTGATCCGAATACTTCTTATAGTGTAGAAACACTTGGATGAATTTTTTATTGCATAAAAATCAAAAACTGGACATGGGACATGTTCAGGATCCGGATCAGACAGTCCAATCCGGATCCCGAAGGGTACTAGTTCATTGGCAAATCCGATCCGGATCAAAGGCCATTTCCGATCCGGATCCCGAAAATGGGATTTTGCTGAAATGTATGAACGATCCGGATCGGGCATTTCAATCCGGATCCCGAACCCTTGTTTTTCTGGAATTGTCGATCTCGTTACGGCAATCCGGATCGCAGTAAATCCGATCCGGATCGTCGTCCTGTAAAATTTCAGAAAAGGTTAGTTTTTGATATTTATCTTCATCCAATGGTCTCTAACCTATAAATAGACCCTATGATTCATTTTCTAGGGTAAGCAAGATCGTAAGAAAAATAAGTCGAAAAAGAAAAATCCACATATAGAGAAGAAAGGAAATCAATAGAATTAATTCTATGTTTCTTCATCTATATTGATTAATTTGATTCTAGGTTTTCCAAACTCAGATTTTGAGTAGAATCAAATTAATGAATACTTAGATGGTATTTCCGATCTATTTCTAATCTAAGTATTCGGCGGATCATCACCACCCAAAAACAACGATTTTCCCAAAATCGGCGCGTGGACTCGCGTGGCCTTGTGGATTCAAGGTGCAACCGCTTTCGTGGATTCGAAGCGAGGTACGTTCGTGGATTCGAAGCGTGCTACTGGGTGAAGACCGTGGATTCGGTCGGACGTCGTGGACTCGACGTTGGACGCTGTGGATTCGGCGTTGGGCGCAGATCGTGGATTCGAGAAGCGTCGTGGAACGAGCGGAGAAGATCTACTAGGAGCGTATAGTAAAAGGTTGAGTCGTCTGTGAGTACGTTATATCACCTTGTACGTGTTTTAATTCTAGTGGATTTCGCCGTGTGATCGGTCCCGTGGTTTTTTTACTCCGGTTTGGAGTTTTTCCACGTAAAAATCTTGCGTGTAATTTTTATTTCCGCATTGGGTTTTATTGCGCAATGATTTTTTGAGTGTTTATTGTTTACACCTATTCACCCCCCTCTAGGTGTTTTTTCTCCTATTTAGATCCATTACATTTATAACCCAACAAGGTTATCTCACTTGGGCTTGTGTCCTCGGCCAACTCCAATGCACCAGCAATGGTATGGGGAAAACAGAGGAGTTTTGTGATGCCTTAACATCTCTCAGACCCCTCGTGCATTGAGCCAAGGAACCCAAAAGCCACTTCACACTTAATGCATTGATTCCTTTGCAAATTCCCCTCAAACCGGGTTCACACCCAACCCCAGGCTTCGGGGTCTTCACAGCAGGTGCATTTTGCACCCAACACCTCATGGGTAAAGCCCCTAACATTTTAACACATAAAGCATTAACATTTTATGCAAAATACTCCCTTTTTTGGTATTTTTCACGCATTTCGAGAAAATTCGTTCGTCATTTTACAAAACAGACTTCGCCACGACGTCCGGCTCGTCGAGACCTGTCAAGTAGCGTATTTGTTTGGTTTGTTTGACGCTCTGATAAAATCTTGGGCCATAAAGTTTGTCGAAATGCGGCACTTTGCACGCACTTCGATGCACCCGGGTCGCCAAACGCGAAATCCGTCAGTGCCACTGCGTTCAGAATGTCGAAATTAGCTAGGTTTCATTACTCATACCCCTATCTTCAACTTCTAGACAGTGGAACGGCCGTTAGTGGTCGCGAAGGGATTAAAATAGGGGTTACTATGCACAACTTAAGTTGTGGGACCCACTATTTCTTCGCTGATTTCTGAAAGATCCGACCGTCGGATCGAAGACATATGAATATGAAATTTTTATGTTTCGACGAGACGATCGCAATGGTGATCTCGGATTTTCCAGATCAGGCCCCGATCAAAAGTCGATATTTTTGGGCCACTATTGCACTACTAATTACACATTTTTGCCATTTAAATAATTCAGAAAATTATTTAAGCTTATATTTTAGATTTTTAAAATTCACGGTTACTACATCACTCCCTCCTTACAAGAAGTTTCGTCCCCGAAACTTAATACAACTAAACCTCTGGTAAATCTCAAATAGGTTCACAATAGTGACAATTAGTCACAAGGTATCAACAATTCCAAGGTTACTATATTAGACCCAATCTAATATACCCCATCACAGGGCAGAGTATTTCTCAGTTCTTTCGAAAGTACGTTGTCGGTCGCCCAACGTGCTTACCAAAAGAAAGGCGAAATACCTTAGATCTGTCGCCAACAACTAGTTGGGGACACAACTTACATCTGAAGGTACATCACATACCTCCCTACACAGTTACTATGCCAATGCCATAGCCTCTACCAAGGGTCTCTACTTCTCGATAGAATCGACACAAAGGACAAAATTCAAAACCTTCCCAAATCAGGATTACCATCGGGCACTTAGGCCACTGAATTATGACATGTAATTACTGAAGAGTCAATAATTTGTTTAACCTCTGGGTGATCTGTGGGGCTGGTGCAATACTAGCAGTCCTCTGCTGCTGTGCCATTAATCCAACAATGACTGAATGAACCGTGGTCAATCTTTGAACCACAAATACTGATCTGAGCCCTCTGGCTCCACTGAAACATCAAGCCCACGGTCGAAACCATGACCGCGGCCCACAACATGAACACGAAACACTTAAGCTTCAACCGCTATGCCAAACCCAGCGCTCTCTCGTGAACACAAGTCATCCTAAGGTTCGTTCCTAGCCAAACCTAGACATCGTATTCCTATTGCTCTGATACCATCTAATCTGTCACGCCCGGAGTTCAAAAACCAGTGTATAAATTTTTTTTTTTTTTAAATCAGAGTTGCAAAAACAGCCAGGGCAATGACAGACCGCCACATATATAGAAGAGTCCCAATCCCCTATGGAATTGAGCCTTTTCTATATATGCACGGCTAGCTTGGCAACAACATCAAAGTACTAACTACGTACAACTCTAAACAAATATTACAAGTTAACTTTACAATTATCTTTACAAATATACAACTGGAATACAATTTCTTTCTCTCAACATCTATTACATAACTTTTCGGCTGTCCAGGGTCAACCTCTATATCGATACCTCGCCAATTCGTCCTGACATCCCAACACCCGCTCGACCTGAAAAACAGTCACCCGAGGGTGTGAGACACACCGGAGTGTATCCCAGTGGGCACGACGAGCCGAGAAATAGCAGATCGTACCTACTGGTATACAATACTAGAGGATAGTAAAAAGTCACAGAGGTTAGAATAAATAGTTCAACTACATAGAGATCAACAGATATATATAATCATGAAATCACAGGTAGGATAAGCAACTCAATAATCATGATACTATAAGTAAAGGCATCATCGAAAGAGCTTTACAAGCGGCATTGCCCTTCTTCACTCACGCGATATTGCTGGATCGGGCTTTCGCCAGCTTGAAAACAACCCTTTGGGTGGTGAATTTCATCTCTATGTGCCAGCAGCACTTCCATATGGAGAAAGCCAATCTATTCTGAAATTAGCATGAATGGGGACCTCGCCCATGCCCCTCTTGCTTCTGAAAAGAAAGTCAGTCCCTATACTTCTTTCTTACCTAACACCCTTTTCTAAACCTAGCGTCTACTTGACGCTAAAAGCAGGTTAGTTTTAAAGGCAGTCAAGTCTCGACATGTATAGGTGGATAATAAAACATCAAATCAAGGAATCAATGGAAATATAAAAGCTATGCATCAATCACAAGAATATCAAGTACCCAATCAATGCCACTATTGGTCTCACAGAACCTCAGGCTCATGCCACGATCTGGCACCTATCTGGCTGACATAACCCCGCACCCACAAGTGCTATCAGGGGGCTCACGGGCCTTTCTCTAGACCACTTTACCGGTAAAGAACAATATCCACGGGGAGCGACCCCGGCAATGTTCGTGAAGTACAGCGGTGCGTGGCGATCAATCATGCGAATGCTCAAGCTCACGGTCCACAGACCGGGTAATCGGCAATAAGCCGGGAAATCCCCACTGGGATGCAATATCAGAATCAACTGAGTCTCAACTCATATGCAAGAATAAGCAGCAACTAAATATCATGGATCAGATATAATCAGGAAGTACTGTATTTCAGGTATAACCAATATCCAGGAATCACATCTTAGGATCTGGAAGCAACTAACTACCAATCAAACAGACCAACCTATTATGCAGACTAAACACATGCTTTTAAGAAAACATTTGAAAACAGGTTTTAGATCCCGAACCTCATAGAGCGTTGCCCTTGTCCTATCAAACAAGAACAGACTCAGGCTACCCTACGAAGCTCGGTAAAACATTTATTTAAAAAGATCATGTATTTAGCAGCATAACAGGTGAACAACAGGCAAGCAGTCTCAAATATCAGATGACCAAGCAAGCATGGCAATGTATAGAGTAATGATGTAAACACTTGATTAACAACAAGCCGAAACAAATCCAATCAAGGATGCAATATCGGAATCAACTGAATCTCAACCCATAGGCTGGAATTTAATCAACATCAACTAGAACATGAATCAGGATATAGATACTGATAATCAAGCATAGAAGTGCAACTAGGTAATGACCAATCAGGCAAAGCAACAAATAGTAATATAACTCAATCAAAGGCAGACAGGCTCAAATATAATCTAGGTTAACAAAAACAGGAGTCCAACCAATACCGTACACAGAGGGCCGAAATGATAAAGCCCGGACCGAAGATAACCCACCTGTCAAATTGCAGGCGATAACTGTATCCACTGTATGCTCAGAACTAGAGTCACTGCGTAAACCTGAATCAAAATAATGATCAGGGATCAACTTTGTCCCACTAACCTTAACATAAACCCAGATTTTCTCCAGATCAACTTAAAATCTTTAATTATTTAAATAATAGTGTCAATTGAGCACTGTTTTCGCTCGTTCTTTCAACTGGAAGCTCATTTTTACAAACCGTCACTTCCAGCGGATGACATTTAACTTGCTGAACACCGTGCTCACCCATTTGCGGCAGCACGGAACCCGAGGAAAACTTCGGGCCATAAAACACTCTTCTAACATAGCCATTTTGCATTTTTGTTTCTCCGGATCACCGAAACCTAAATATAACGCGAGCATCGCGTCCAGTGACCCCAAATTAGCCAAGAATACACTGTCGCGGCTTCGCAAACAACCTAGAACATAGTTTTGTTCCAACATTTCATTTTTAGGTTGATTTAACTACAACTTTTAATCCCAACATCAAACAGCAAAAGTCTGTATATCAAAGTTGGTCTAAACCATGCTAGGACCACAGTGCTCACCCTGGTTGGAACCTAGGGGTACTGGTTCAAGCAGAACCAAAGCCATGTTTCACATAAAGCTCACATTGCTCCAAACTTTATTCCACACAGATCCTGTTTGATCTGAAGTGAGCACCAAGCTCAGGGGACCAATTGAAACAACTTTCATATTTACATCAAAGTCAGATTCCATCTTTTTCTTCATTGAAGCATTACATCGAACACATGGTGTGCACAAATTATACACATACACATACAACATTCCCAAGCTTACTTCTCAGCCCACACTCCATCTGAGACCTTCCAACTTGGAAGGAAATGTTCCTTGGAGTTGCAGAAACATTCCCATCATCTTGGACTCAACCCAGCACCTTCGGAGTTACCGAAATCCCAAGGTTGAAGATGAGCTTCAACCTCGAAAATGGTGACTTTACAACCAAGGCTTCTGGAACCCAACAACATGCTCAAACCTTCCCCAAATCTTAAGGCAAACTCACCTGGACCCATTCCCGGCGACAAGGCACGGCGGAGGCGGCGGCGGAGCAAGCTCCATTTCGAGCTTCTTCACCGTTAATGGCGAATTTTTTAACGGGGCATTTTGGAGGCTTCCAACTTGGATGGAAAGCTTCTACTAGTCCTCACGAAGCTTCCCGACCAACCCTCCCGGGCCGGAGATGGCCGGAACGCCGGCGGCCACGATTTGATCCCATTTCGAACCCATCTTGGCCGCGCTTCAACCGTGCTGCATGGTTGCCATGCAAGTGCATGGATGGACTCCCCTAGGTCCCAAGAAGAGTTCTGGGTAGGTGGCCGGCATTGGGGAGGCTCGCCGGCGCCGGAGCAAGAAGCTCGGCCGAAGTGCACATTTTCCGAAAACTAGGGCTTCACTTTTCTCTCTAAATACTCCACTAAAATTATTCAAACTTTGCATAATTTATCTATGGTTCCTACAGTCCTTGCATACCAATTTTGAGCCATTTTGGTTCTTTGGTTGCAGAGTTCTTCCAAGGTGGAGCTAGGTTAGGTTTCCGGCGAACTTTTTCTTCCGCCGGCCATGCAAAGTGCATGGGGGGCTCGGGCTGTGTATGGAGCATCCTAAGAGCCTACTTAGGCTTCTGCTATGGGTCTAGGGTGAAATCAACCTTTGGTTTAGCGTCTCTTACCTTGGCCGACTTGGGGAAGATAGGAAGAAGCCGGGTTCTACACCTCCCACCTTGCGCGACCTCGGCAATCCTCCAGAAGGTTCCTCAGACAACAGGGAAACTCCAGAGAACTTCACTCCAACTTTGGAAAGCTTTGGTCCCAACCTTTCTTTGCTCTCTCTCTCTCACTCGGGTTATCTCACTTGGGCTTGTGTCCTCGGCCAACTCCAATTCACCAGCAATGGTATGGGGAAAACAGAGGAGTTTTGTGATGCCTTAACATCTCTCAGACCCCTCGTGCACTGAGCCAAGGAACCCAAAAGCCACTTCACACTTAATGCATTGATTCCTTTGCAAATTCCCCTTAAACCGGGTTCACACCCAACCCCAGGCTTCGGGGTCTTCACAGCAGGTGCATTTTGCACCCAACACCTCATGGGTAAAGCCCCTAACATTTTAACACATAAAGTATTAACATTTTATGCAAAATACTCCCTTTTTTGGTGTTTTTCATGCATTTCGAGAAAATTCGTTCGTCATTTTACAAAACAGACTTCGCCACGACGTCCGGCTCGTCGAGACCTGTCAAGTAGCATATTTGTTTGGTTTGTTTGACGCTCTGATAAAATCTTGGGCCATAAAGTTTGTCAAAATGCGGCACTTTGCACGCACTTCGATGCACCCGGGTCGCCAAACGCGAAATCCGTCAGTGCCACTGCGTTCAGAATGTCGAAATTAGCTAGGTTTCATTACTCATACCCCTATCTTCAACTTCTAGACAGTGGAACGGCCGTTAGTGGTCGCGAAGGGATTAAAATAGGGGTTACTATGCACATTTAAGTTGTGGGGCCCACTATTTCTTCGCTGATTTCTGGAAGATCCGACCGTCGGATCGAAGACATATGAATATGAAATTTTTATGTTTCGACGAGACGATCGCAATGGTGATCTCGAATTTTCCAGATCAGGCCCCGATCAAAAGTCGATATTTTTGGGCCACTATTGCACTACTAATTACACATTTTTGCCATTTAAATAATTCAGAAAATTATTTAAGCTTATATTTTAGATTTTTAAAATTCACGGTTACTACATGTCAAGAGTTGTTCCCATAGGATACCAAATTCTGAAATTCACGGTTCCTTTGACGTACCGGATGATCCTTTTCACCGCTTTCAGGTGAACCTCCTTTGGTGCTGACTGATATCTCGCACAGATCCCAACACTAAAGGATATGTCCGGGCGACTAACCGTGAGGTAGAGTAGACTTCCAATCATGCTGCGATATAGTTTCTCGTCTACACTTTCACTAAGAGATTCACTTCCTAATCCCTTGTTGCTAGTTCCCATCGGAGTCGGAAAATCTTTAGAATTTTCTAATCCAAACTTCTTGACCAACTCCTTTGCATATTTGGATTGGCACAGATGGATGCCTTCTTCATTTTGTTTCACTTGCAATCCAAGAAAGTATGTTAGTTCGCCCATCATAGACATCTCAAATTCGCTTTCCATGGTTTCAGCGAATTTAAAAGCATCATTGTCTCTAGTTGCACCAAATACAATGTCATCGACATAGATTTGTGCCACAATGAAGTTATCCTGATAATGCTTCACAAAGAGAGTCCGATCTGCTCCCTCTCGAGTATAGCCCTTCTCCAAAAGGTGCTTTGTCAACCTTTCGTACCACGCTCGCGGTGCTTGTTTTAGACCGTAAAGAGCCTTTTTCAAACGAAAAACATGGTTAGGTTGTTTATGGTCTACAAAACCTTTCGGTTGAGCCACATAAACTTCCTCGTTCAAAAATCTATTTAAAAACGTGCTCTTAACGTCCATTTGAAAGAGTTTTATTTTAAAATGACAAGCAATTGCGAACAAAATACGAATCGACTCGAGTCAAGCTACCGGGGCGAACGTCTCATCAAAGTCTATTCCTTCTATTGTTGAGTAGCCTTGAGCAACTAGACATGCTTTGTTCCTGATGATGGTACCATCCTCATTTTTCTTATTCTAGAAAATCCATTTAGTACCAATTACGTTGTGTTGCTTCGGTGGATTCGTTAATTCCCAGACTTTGTTTCTTTCGAACTGATGGAGCTCTTCTTGTATCGCTTCAATCCAGTAATCATCCTGAAGAGCTTCATCGACGTTCTTTGGTTCTATCATAGAGACGTAACATGCGACTCCACAAACCAACTGTCTCCGAGTCCTAACTCCTTCTTGTGGGTCTCCAATAATGTTCGATTCTGGATGATCCTTGGAGATACGTAACGTTTGCGGTAACGGAGTACTCGGAGGTACATGTGATGATTCCTGTAAATCGGATAAACTAGAAGAACTATTAGATGCATCAACATTATCGGAAGAATTATTATGAGAAGATGCATGTACAGGAGTATCATCATCAAGAGACATATCAGGGGTAGATTTATCAGATGCAAAGTGAAAAGCTTCATCTACTTTGACATTTATAAATTCTACCATCGTTTTAGATTCCAGGTTAAATACCCGATATGCTCTACTGTTTGTAGAATAACCTATGAAAATTCCTTCGTCACTTCGAGAGTCGATTTTTCCAAGATTTTCGCGATCACGTAAAATGTAACAGCGACTCCCAAAGATTCAAAAATATTTGATATTTGGTTTTTTACAAAACCATAGTTCATATGGTGTATTTAAAGTTTCCGGACGCAAATACACTCGATTAATTACATAGACGGCGGTGTTCACAGCTTCAGCCCAAAAATATAACGGTAAATTTCGGCTGTGAAGCATAACACGTGCCATCTCTTGTACAACCCTGTTTTTGTGCTCGACTACACAGTTACGGCATTTTGGTGTTGGCATATTTCGTGAGTCAAGTCAGTAAGTTGAGTCGGAGTCTTAAAGGGATCAAATTGTCAATCAGCAATCAAAGACTTAGAGAAGATTCAACAAGAGCTCAAGTTGACACTCAGTGTCTTGAGTCTTGAAGATTGAAGATGAAGAATTGTGGATCAGTTATATCAATCTCAAGAAGAAAGTATTCAAAAGGATCAGGTATGTTTAACTAAATAATTTTGGTGATCCGAATACTTTCTTATAGTGTAGAAACACTTGGATGAATTTTTAATTGCATAAAAATCAAAAACTGGACATGGGACATGTTCAGGATCCGGATCAGATGATCCAATCCGGATCCCGAAGGGTATTAGTTCATGTGCAAATCCAATCCGGATCCAAGCCTATTCTGATCCGGATCCCGAACATTGGATGTTGCTGAAATTCATGAACGATCCGGATCGGGCCTTGCAATCCGGATCCCGAACCCTTGGATTTCTGGAATCGTCAATCTCGTTACGACGATCCGGATCGCAGTAATCCCGATCCGGATCGCCGTCCTGAAAATTTCCAGATAAGGTATGTTTTTGATTCTTATCTCTTTCCAAAGGTTTCTAAACTATAAATAGACACTTAGGGTTTCTCAAGAACGTGCGACCAATACCGAAAACACTTGAGAGCAACCCTAGAGGCTAGGTTTTTATCGTCCTTCTTTATAGCCTCTTTTAGGTCAATTCGACGGTTCTTCCAAGATCTATCTTTTGTCGAATTGATCTAATCTTTGCTTAGAGATTTCTTCTACGGTTCTTCAATGATAATCTAAGCAAAGGATCACCATCGAAGCCAATATTCTTATCGGCTGAGTTTGCGTCGTGGATTCGACGTGGCATCGTGGATTCGGTGTGCTAAAGGCGTTTCGTGGATTCGAAACGTGTGCTCGTGGATTCGAGTGGCGTTCGTGGATTCGAACGTGTGCAGTGGACGTGCAATCGGTGAGCGCAAGGTCCGAAGAAGTTGAAGGAGGGGTTTGAGTCCGTGGAGTCGGTAATCACCTTGTTATTCTTCTTTTCTTAGTGGATTGTTATTGCGTGTTGGTCCCGTGGTTTTTCTCCTGGATTGGAGTTTCCACGTAAATCTCGGTGTGTTGATTTTTATTTTCCGCATTGGTTTTTATTTTTGCACTGAGATTGGTTTTTATAATATTACACCTATTCACCCCCCTCTAGGTGTTTGATAGTACCTATTTAGATCCTTGTGGATCCTAAATAACTCTACAATTGGTATCAGAGCGGGTTTTAGGTTTATCTATCATGTCGGGTGAAAGTGGTAATATTTTTAGACCTCCTCTTTTTGATGGGACCAATTATGCATATTGGAAAGTGCGGATGAGAGCTTTTCTCATCTCTATTGATGAGCGGGTATGGCAAACCGTGGAATACGGTTGGGTGCATCCGGTTGAGGAAGTAGGAAATTCTACTACCCCAAAACCTCGCTCTAGATGGTCCAAAGAGGAAATCGAAAGATCTTCTTACAATGGGAAAGGTATGAACGCTTTATTTAATTCTCTTTCCTCGACTGAGTTTACACGAATTTCCGCGTGTGAAACCGCGAAGGAAATTTGGGATATTCTCAAAATTACACATGAGGGTACTAATCTTGTAAAAATTCAAAAGCTCCAGATGCTTACAAGTCAATTTGACTCTATTCATATGGAAGAGCATGAATTGTTTACAGATTATTACACTAGACTTCAAGATGTAATTAATACATGTGCTAATTTAGGAGAAAAGATCCCGGAGTCGAAAATTGTAAGAAAGATACTTCGGACTCTTCCGGAACGGTTTAGGGCAAAGGTTACCGCCATTGAAACCGTTAGTCATCCGGATGAGATGAGTGTAGAGGAATTAGTAGGTGCTTTACAAACTTATGAGATGACTTTTCCTACTAATCAAATTTCTTCCAAGTCTTCTTCTAAGCTTACAGGTATTGCATTCAAATCAACAAAGGAAGAAGATGACGAATCAAGTTCCGACGATGAAATCTCTTTTGCCGATTTTGAAGAACAATTGGCGCGGATCACAAAGAAATTTCGTCGGAAATTTTGGAAGAATCGAACCGATGGATCTTCATCCACGAAACCATCTAAAGGATCATCGGGTTCTAAATCCTCTAAACTCAAAGGCGTTGCAAAACCTTCTAAAGAAAAAGAAAAAGATGATTTCGAAGGGGAAATCCGATGTTATCGATGCAAAGGCTACGGCCATATTTCAACGGATTGTCCTTCTAAGAAATCATACAAAAAGAAGGCTTTGCAAGCAAAAACTTGGGACGATTCTAGTTTCGATGAATCGACCTCAAGTGAAGAGGAAAAAGAAAAATTTGTTGCTTTTCATGCCTCTCAAATTCCCTCTTCTAATTTGTGCTTATCATCTTTAGTCACTGACTCTATTCCTTTGATTTTGCATGAAACATCAACATCCGGAGGAGAGTCATCAAGTGAGGGGGAGTCGGACGAAGAAGAACTCGTTGAGGCATACCAACAACTTCTTGCGGAATCAAAGAAGATGGCCAAGCATATCAAGAAGTTGAGGAAGCAACGACTTGAGGTTCAAGACGAGAATCAAGCTTTAAAGATCAAACTTCATGATCTCGAGGAGGAACGAGACGTTTATTGGATAACAATAAAATCCTCCAAGAAAAGCTAAACCAATCGGAGACAAACGCAAAATCATATATGGACAAGATTGGTTTTCTTGAAAAGCAGTTTGAGGAGATTCATGTCACCAACCAAGCTTTGACCAAGCAAGTTCATGAACTTAAATCCGACATACAAAGGCTTTCAACCGGTTCCAAGAAACTTGATTGTATGTCCGGATTAGGTCAAACAAGCAAGGTTGGTTTGGGATTCAAAAAGAACCAAACTGTGAAGGCTTCAAGTTCCACAATGAAATTGAAAGGAAGAACTTGTCACCTATGTGGACTTGAAGGACACTTGGTGAAGAATTGCCCGAAAAAGAGAAAGAAAAATCCTTCGGCAACTTCATCTACGGAGCGGACTCAACGGAATCAAAAGACACATCAAGTCAAAGGAGTTCACTCAACCCACCAAAGGTCCGAGCCACAACATCAATCATACAAGTGGATCATTGCGAGGCAAAGACCTAAGGTGGATCAACAGTCAAAGCGGACAACCCCCGGCCACAACGAATCAAGACAACCCAAAATCCAGCGATTTTGGATTCGGAAAGGTGATATCTTTCCTTGTCTTAAGTTCTAAATAGCTTATGACTGTATGTAATGCTTTGATTGGTTTTCCCTTCATATTTTTCTTAATCTTTGCATTACATGTTTTTCAATGCTCTTTGTTTTTATACTTTGTTTTTGAACAAAAGGGTTTTTAACGAACAAGTGCATTGAATAAAAAGGGCTTCACGTTCATTCACTCCAAATTAATTTTATATGGATTATCAACTTTACTCCATAATCATAATCTTGAAGATACTTCATTATAGGAGTTTTTGATAGTTATAAGCATCAAATTTTAGAAATCATGTGTGATCTTTAGATGCTTAATCTATCTCGGTTGTGTGAATTCTTTGTGACAACACAATTGAGCATTGGTTATATTGACTTTAATTGCATCTTTTCACGCATTTAGAAATCTATTATGCTTTTGACATCATAATATTTCAATGTTGCAATGATCATTTATGTTAATTAATTCATCTTTTAAGTGATCAAAGTCAATTTCTCTCTCAATGATCTCTTGGTATAGTCATTATCTTATTTGACTATTTAGTCGAGTATGAATGCGAGATCAATTTTTGGTTGAATACCTTATATATTAAATAATTGATAGCCAATTGAGGGGGAGTCAAAGAAAAGTAAAATGCTCAAAAGATGTGGAAAGAGTTACATCCCAATGAGGAGTGTGAAAACTACCACCACATGGAGGAAAAGAAAGAAAGAAAAAGATACCCCATGTATGCAAAGCAAATTTTTTTTTAAAAATTGTTGATGAAATGCATATTGAAATACTTGACTCTGTCAAATTTCATGGTTGGTATAAGGTGGGATTTTTGATAAAAGATGCTCAAAGAGCCACTCTCTTCAACAGATTGTCTAGATATATTATCTAACTTATCTGGGATTTCAAACATCTATTGATCTTGGTATTTCATTTTCTTTACCAAATTGATGATTTGATAAAGGCATTACGCATAAGATCATGTTAGATGTGATTGAAGTTGTTCAACTTTAAGGGTTTTAATTTTCATAAATTTTCGTTTCATTTTTGAGTATTTTTGATAGATTTGGTATAATCTATTTCTTGTTGCATGAAACGATGACTTTTGTTTAAAGTTGATGCGCTAAAGTGCTTACATACTTTTTCTGGTTTTATGGAATTTTTCTAAATTATTCTGATGAAAGGGTAGAATTCAAGATTGATGTCATTTGGAAATCTCCGTAAGTCATCTTTGTAAATTCGTTACATCTTGATAGAGTTTGGATCTCAAGATTATTTTTGATGACTTGTGTTTGATGAATATAACATGAAAAACTGTTTATAATGTTTTATCTTTGTTTTTCATGATTTAGGAGTAAATCTTTTTAATTTTGTGAAATTAATTGGATTGAATGACATCTTGTGAATTCATTGTTTAAAGCACTTAAATTGATTTCTTGATGGAATACAAATCGGTATTTGAAAAGATTCTAAAATCTGGATTTGTTTCAAGAAATTATTTGATTTTTGCTTTCTGGTACCGGTACGCAATCTGCATTTTTGTTATATACCGGAACTGAGCTTTTATCTCTCTTTCTCTATGAACTAATGTTGTTAGTGATTTCCTTTTGTCTAGTATGTTCACTGTTTGACAATTTGTGACAAAAAGGGGGAGAAGAGAAATGACGGAGATGAGATCATCAAGAGAGGACAAACGAAAATGGAAAAATGGGGGAGAACGGAAAATGATGATCGTATCACAAAGGGGGAGAACATAGATGCTCAAGAACATGGAGAACATGGAGAACATGTTAGAGATGCTCAAGATAGGGGGAGATAAAGAAAAAATTGAAAGAGCCGAAAAACAAAAGAACCAAAAGGACGAATCAAATGTAGGATTTTAATTTCTAACGACTAACGTTTGATTTTGTTTGGAGTTTTGTTTTGCAGGAATTACATCACTTTAAGACTCCAAGTCCTAAGTCATAGAGTATGTTCTAGGACTGTTTGGTTCAAATGTAATTTTGTATTTATTGGATCTTTCACGCAAAGAAAATCAATGTTTTGGTGATGACATTGAATTTCGATTTTTTGGTTTAAGATGAGTGACTTGAGCGTTTTTATGTATTTTTGGGTTTTGTCACGAAATTGCCAAAGGGGGAGATTGTTACGGCATTTTGGTGTTGGCATATTTCGTGAGTCAAGTCAGTGAGTTGAGTCGGAGTCTTAAAGGGATCAAATTGTCAATCAGCAATCAAAGACTTAGAGAAGATTCAACAAGAGCTCAAGTTGACACTCAGTGTCTTGAGTCTTGAAGATTGAAGATGAAGAATTGTGGATCAGTTACATCAATCTCAAGAAGAAAGTATTCAAAAGGATCAGGTATGTTTAACTAAATAATTTTGGTGATCCGAATACTTTCTTATAGTGTAGAAACACTTGGATGAATTTTTAATTGCATAAAAATCAAAAACTGGACATGGGACATGTTCAGGATCCGGATCAGATGATCCAATCCGGATCCCGAAGGGTATTGTTCATGTGCAAATCCAATCCGGATCCAAGCCTATTCTGATCCGGATCCCGAACATTGGATGTTGCTGAAATTCATGAACGATCCGGATCGGGCCTTGCAATCCGGATCCCGAACCCTTGGATTTCTGGAATCGTCAATCTCGTTACGACGATCCGGATCGCAGTAATCCGATCCGGATCGCCGTCCTGAAAATTTCCAGATAAGGTATGTTTTTGATTCTTATCTCTTTCCAAAGGTTTCTAAACTATAAATAGACACTTAGGGTTTCTCAAGAACGTGGGACCAATACCGAAAACACTTGAGAGCAACCCTAGAGGCTAGGTTTTTATCGTTCTTCTTTATAGCCTCTTTTAGGTCAATTCGACGGTTCTTCCAAGATCTATCTTTTGTCGAATTGATCTAATCTTTGCTTAGAGATTTCTTCTACGGTTCTTCAATGATAATCTAAGCAAAGGATCACCATCGAAGCCAATATTCTTATCGGCTGAGTTTGCGTCGTGGATTCGACGTGGCATCGTGGATTCGGTGTGCTAAAGGCGTTTCGTGGATTCGAAACGTGTGCTCGTGGATTCGAGTGGCGTTCGTGGATTCGAACGTGTGCAGTGGACGTGCAATCGGTGAGCGCAAGGTCCGAAGAAGTTGAAGGAGGGGTTTGAGTCCGTGGAGTCGGTAATCACCTTGTTATTCTTCTTTTCTTAGTGGATTGTTATTGCGTGTTGGTCCCGTGGTTTTTCTCCTGGATTGGAGTTTCCACGTAAATCTCGGTGTGTTGATTTTTATTTTCCGCATTGGTTTTTATTTTTGCACTGAGATTGGTTTTTATAATATTACACCTATTCACCCCCCTCTAGGTGTTTGATAGTACCTATTTAGATCCTTGTGGATCCTAAATAACTCTACAATTGGTATCAGAGAGGGTTTTAGGTTTATCTATCATGTCGGGTGAAAGTGGTAATATTTTTAGACCTCCTCTTTTTGATGGGACCAATTATGCATATTGGAAAGTGCGGATGAGAGCTTTTCTCATCTCTATTGATGAGCGGTATGGCAAACCGTGGAATACGGTTGGGTGCATCCGGTTGAGGAAGTAGGAAATTCTACTACCCCAAAACCTCGCTCTAGATGGTCCAAAGAGGAAATCGAAAGATCTTCTTACAATGGGAAAGGTATGAACGCTTTATTTAATTCTCTTTCCTCGACTGAGTTTACACGAATTTCCGCGTGTGAAACCGCGAAGGAAATTTGGGATATTCTCAAAATTACACATGAGGGTACTAATCTTGTAAAAATTCAAAAGCTCCAGATGCTTACAAGTCAATTTGACTCTATTCATATGGAAGAGCATGAATTGTTTACAGATTATTACACTAGACTTCAAGATGTAATTAATACATGTGCTAATTTAGGAGAAAAGATCCCGGAGTCGAAAATTGTAAGAAAGATACTTCGGACTCTTCCGGAACGGTTTAGGGCAAAGGTTACCGCCATTGAAACCGTTAGTCATCCGGATGAGATGAGTGTAGAGGAATTAGTAGGTGCTTTACAAACTTATGAGATGACTTTTCCTACTAATCAAATTTCTTCCAAGTCTTCTTCTAAGCTTACAGGTATTGCATTCAAATCAACAAAGGAAGAAGATGACGAATCAAGTTCCGACGATGAAATCTCTTTAGCCGATTTTGAAGAACAATTGGCGCGGATCACAAAGAAATTTCGTCGGAAATTTTGGAAGAATCGAACCGATGGATCTTCATCCACGAAAATCTAAAGGATCATCGGGTTCTAAATCCTCTAAACTCAAAGGCGTTGCAAAACCTTCTAAAGAAAAAGAAAAAGATGATTTCGAAGGGGAAATCCGATGTTATCGATGCAAAGGCTACGGCCATATTTCAACGGATTGTCCTTCTAAGAAATCATACAAAAAGAAGGCTTTGCAAGCAAAAACTTGGGACGATTCTAGTTTCGATGAATCGACCTCAAGTGAAGAGGAAAAAGAAAAATTTGTTGCTTTTCATGCCTCTCAAATTCCCTCTTCTAATTTGTGCTTATCATCTTTAGTCACTGACTCTATTCCTTTGATTTTGCATGAAACATCAACATCCGGAGGAGAGTCATCAAGTGAGGGGGAGTCGGACGAAGAAGAACTCGTTGAGGCATACCAACAACTTCTTGCGGAATCAAAGAAGATGGCCAAGCATATCAAGAAGTTGAGGAAGCAACGACTTGAGGTTCAAGACGAGAATCAAGCTTTAAAGATCAAACTTCATGATCTCGAGGAGGAACGAGAGCGTTTATTGGATAACAATAAAATCCTCCAAGAAAAGTTAAACCAATCGGAGACAAACGCAAAATCATATATGGACAAGATTGGTTTTCTAGAAAAGCAGTTTGAGGAGATTCATGTCACCAACCAAGCCTTGACCAAGCAAGTACATGAACTTAAATCCGACATACAAAGGCTATCAATGGATTCCAAGAAACTTGATTGTATGTCCGGATTAGGTCAAACAAGCAAGGTTGGTTTGGGATTTAAAAAGGACCAAACTGTGAAGGCTTCAAGTTCCACAATGAAATTGAAAGGAAAAACTTGTCACCTATGTGGACTTGAAGGACACTTGGTGAAGAATTGCCCGAAAAAGAGAAAGAAAAATCCTTCGGCAACTTCATCTACGGAGCGGACTCAACGGAATCAAAAGACACATCAAGTTAAAGGAGTTCACTCAACCCACCAAAGGTCCGAGTCACAACATCAATCATATAAGTGGATCATTGCAAGGCAAAGACCTAAGGTGGATCAACAGTCAAAGCGGACAACCCCCGACCACAACGAATCAAGACAACCCAAAATCCAGCGATTTTGGATTCGGAAAGGTGATATCTTTCCTTGTCTTAAGTTCTAAATAGCTTTTGACTGTATGTAATGCTTTGATTGGTTTTCCCTTCATATTTTTCTTAATCTTTGCATTACATGTTTTTTCAATGCTCTTGGTTTTATGTTTTGTTTTTGAACAAAAGGTTTTTAACGAACAAGTACATTGAATAAAAAGGGCTTCACGTTCATTCACTCCAAATTAATTTTATATGGATTATCAACTTTACTCCATAATCATAATCTTGAAGATACTTCATTATAGGAGTTTTTGATAGTTATAAGCATCAAATTTTAGAAATCATGTGTGATCTTTAGATGCTTAATCTATCTCGGTTGTGTGAATTTTTTGTGACAACACAAGTTGAGTATTGGTTATATTGACTTTAATTGCATCTTTTCACGCATTTAGAAATCTATTATGCTTTTGATTGTTACGGAATTTGAGTTGGCGTATTTCGTGAATGTGTTAAGTCTTGAAGATTGAAGATGAAGAAACTTCGGATCGTATACCTCAATCTCAAGAAAGAAGAATTCAAAAGGATCAGGTATGTTTAACTAAATAATTTTGATGATCCGAATACTTCTTATAGTGTAGAAACACCTGGAAGAGGTTTTAATTGCTTATTCATCAAAAACTGGACATGGGACATGTTCAGGATCCGGATCGTGGCTTTCAATCCGGATCCCGAAAGGTGTTTGTTCATACACTGGTTCAATCCGGATCGCAGCACTCTCTGATCCGGATCCCGAACACTAGTTTTACCTGTTTGCTTCTTCGATCCGGATCAGGAATTGCAATCCGGATCCCGAACATGTTTTTCTGGTAAAACTGTATGAACGATCCGGATCGTGGATTTCGATCCGGATCCCGAACAGCAATTTTCTGGAAACCGTTTTTGTGCTTCTGCAATCCGGATCGTGGCTTTCCAATCCGGATCGCCGTCGGTAAAACTTTCCAGAAAAGTTTGTTTTTGATCCGAATATTCTTCCTAGGGTTTCTAACCTATAAATAGCCCTTATTTCATTTCTAGGGCATCCGCAATAGAACGGTCATTGAGAAAAGATAGCCGAAAAGAAAAATCCACATATATAGAGAAGAACGGAAATCATTAGATCTATTCTATGGTTCTTCATCTATATTGATTAGTTTGATTCTAGGTTTTCATACTCACATCTTGAGTAGAATCAAACTAATGAATACTTAGATGGTATTTCCGATCTATCTTTAATCTAAGTATTCGGCGGATCATCACCACCCAAACAAACAACGATTTACCCCAAAATCGGCGCGTGGACTCGCGTGGCCTTGTGGATTCAAGGTGTTACCGCTCTCGTGGATTCGGAGCGAGGTGCGTTCGTGGATTCGAAGCGTGCCATTGGGTGAAGACCGTGGATTCGGTTGGACGTCGTGGACTCGACGTTGGACGCTGTGGATTCAGCGTTGGGCGCGGATCGTGGATTCGAGAAGCGTCGTGGAGCGAGCGGAGAAGATCTACTAGGAGCGTATGGTAAAAGGTTGAGTCGTCTGTGAGTACGTTATATCACCTTGTACGTGTGTTAATTCTAGTGGATTTCGCCGTGTTATCGGTCCCGTGGTTTTTTACTCCGGTTTGGAGTTTTTCCACGTAAAAATCTTGCGTGTTCTTTTATTTTTCCGCATTGGGTTTTATCGCACAATGATTTTTTGAGTGTTTATTGTTTACACCTATTCACCCCCCTCTAGGTGTTTTTTCCCCTATTTAGATCCTTATTAACCTAAACCCAACAAGTGGTATCAGAGCGGGAATAGGGTTGTAAACAATGGTTGAAGGTGGAAACATCAATCGACCCCCTTTCTTTGATGGAACAAATTATGCGTACTGGAAAGTACGGATGAAAGCTTTCTTAATTTCCATCGACGAAAGGGTGTGGCAATCAATTGAATTAGGATGGTCTAATCCAACTGAAATTTTAGATGATGTTCGCACCTTAAAACCTAGGTCGAAATGGACCAAGGAAGAGATAGACTTATCTTCTTACAATGGCAAAGGGATTAATGCTCTATTTAATGCTTTGTCACAAACTGAGTTCTCTCGCGTCTCGGCATGTGAGACTGCGAAAGAAATCTGGGATGTTCTTCAAGTTACGCATGAGGGAACTAACTTAGTGAAGATTCAGAAACTGCAAATGCTCACGAGCAAGTTTGACTCTATCTCTATGGCAGAGAATGAATCCTTCACTGACTATTACACACGATTGCAAGACATCGTGAACTCATGTGCTAACTTGGGAGAGAAGATTCCAGAATTTAAAGTTGTAAGAAAAATTCTAAGAACTCTTCCTGAACGATTTCGCCCGAAGGTCGCAGCCATTGAAACAATTAAACACCCGGACGAAATGCGTGTAGAAGAATTAGTAGGTGCTTTACAAACTTATGAAATGACTTTTCCTACTAACTATTCTTCTGGAAAGGCATCCTCTTCTAAGTCTTCAGGTTACGCATTGAAATCAACTAAAGAAGAAGACGCGGATTCATCCTCCTCGGACGACGACGAGAACCTTTCTATGGAGGACTTTGAGAAGCAGCTCGCTCTCTTGACAAGGAAGTTTCGCCGCAACTTTCGAAGGGGAAATTCAAGCAAAACTCCATCCTTCGGAAAGTCGAAGAAAGGCAAGGGTCCTTCAAGTTACAAGTCAAGAAGCCAAGAGAACTTCTCAAAGGATAAGAAAAGTTCTGAGGGACAAGTTCAGTGTTTCAAATGTCGAGGCTACGGCCACATTGCAACGGAATGTCCCAACAAGAATCCGGCTAAGAAGAAAGCGATGCAAGTAGTTACTTGGGATGACAACTCCACGTCAAATGAGTCATCGTCAAGTGATGAAGAAGACAACGCGACAGCTTTCCACGCGTCCACTACATCTTCACCCTTCATGTGCTTAATGGCAAGTACATCCGATTCACTGTCCAACTCCACTGTTGAAAAGATTGCAACGGACGATGAATCAGATGATTCGGAAGGTGAAGATTTTGTTTTAGCCTACCATAAGCTTTTGAGGGATTCAAAGAAACTGGCTAAGCAAAACAAGGGGTTGAAAGAGAGATTGCAGGATCTTGAAGATGAAGTAAAAAGAGTAACCTCTATCTCAACCGATCTTGAAGTGGAAAGGGACAATCTGATTAAAACAAATGTTTCCCTTCAAGAGTCCAATGAGCAATTCGAGAAGAATTATATGGATATGGTGAACAAAGCGAATTACTTCTTGAAGCTCTACGGCGAGGCTCGACAGGAAAAATTGGAAATGACAGAGACCATACGCCAACTGAAGGATGACTTACAGAGATTTTCTTCTGGAAGGAGTAAGTTGGACAGACTTCTTGGTCTCGGTCAAAGAAATAAGTTCGGCCTCGGATACACTCAAACTGGAGACATTCCAAGTTCGAGTGGTACAGTATTTGTGCCTCAGTCGGTATCTCCTCCTCCGACACCGGTGTTCACGACAAGCAACGACAACAACCTACTACATCTTCCTCGGAATCGACAAGAATCAAGGTATGTTTTCGTTGTGGCATTTCAGGGCACATAAGAAGAAATTGCAAGACGGAAGCCAAACGCACACCTCAAGCACATCTTGCAATGACTACCAAAAGGGCTATTCCTCGGAAAACAACTGCAATCAAATTGAAGGAAAAGAGCCTTGGTAGTACACCGCTCAAGACGACATCATCAAGGAGCAGCAATTCTTCAAGCAAGACGCTCTCACCTAGGAAATCAACTTCACGACCATTACCGACGCACTCCAAAAAGGTTTGGGTGCGCAAAGGTGAAATCTTTCCCTGTCTTGCTACCAATGTTTCTTTGCATGCATATGATAGTTCGTCTTGGTACCTGGATAGCGGGTGTTCCCGTCATATGACCGGCGATAAAAACTGTTTTCAAACATTTGAGAAAAACTCCGGAGGACTTGTTGTTTTCGGAGATGGTCGGTCTTCCAAAATTGTTGGAAAGGGAACGGTAGCTATTCCAGATGGCCCGGTTCTAGATAATGTGTTATTTGTTCATGGCCTTAAGACTAACCTCATAAGCATAAGTCAACTGTGTGATAGTGGTTATTCAGTTAATTTTTCATCTGATAAATGCACTGTAACTGACATGAACCATGCTTTCTTTTTAAAGGGGGTTAGATCAGAAAACAATTGTTATGTAGTTCCTTCTAAGATTTCTGAAAAATGTAACCTAGCATCTTTGAAAAATGAAACACTTTGGCATGAAAGGCTAGGTCACATAAACTTTAAGGAACTTGCTAGAATTTCAAATAAAGATGTGGTCAAGGGGGTTCCGAAACTTTCTTTTGAACAAAACCTTGTGTGTGGCGGTTGCCAAAAGGGAAAACAGTCTAGGACTGCACACAAGAATTTGAACCACATAGGTACAAAACGGCCTTTGGAACTTTTGCATATGGACTTAATGGGGCCAACTCGTCAACCATCTCTGGGAGGTAAATGGTATATTTTTTTGTTGGTTGATGATTTTCTAGATATACTTGGGTAGCCTTTTTAAAAGAAAAAGCTGATACTTTTGATTCTTTTCTCGAAATCTGCAATCGTATTATGATTGAAAAGAATGAAAGGATTACTCGAGTTAGGAGTGATAGAGGTGGGGAATTCATAAATTCCAAATTCATTGATTTTTGCACTTCTAACGGCATTAAACATGAATTCTCTGCACCTTACACACCTCAACAAAATGGTGTAGTCGAGCGCAAAAACAGGGTCGTACAGGAGATGGCACGTGTTATGCTTCATAGCCGGAACTTACCTTTATATTTTTGGGCTGAAGCGGTGAACACTGCTGTCTATGTTATCAATCGAGTGTATTTGCGCCCGGGGACTTTGAATACACCATATGAACTATGGTTTTGTAGAAAACCTAACATCAAATATTTTCGCATCTTTGGGAGTCGGTGTTTTATTTTACGTGATCGCGAAAATCTTGGAAAATTTGACTCTCGAAGTGACGAAGGGATTTTCTTAGGTTATTCTACAAACAGTAGAGCATATCGAGTTTTTAACTTAGAATCTAAGACGATCGTAGAATCGATAAATGTTAAGGTAGATGAAGCTTTTCACTTTGAATCTGAAAAATCTACCCTCGATATCTCTCTTGATGATGATACACCTGCTAATGCATCTTCTTCTAACAATTCTTTCGATAATAATGTTGATGCATCTAACGGTTCTTCAAGCTTATCTGATGTGCAGGAATCATCTCGTGTACCTCCGCCTACTCCTCTACCTCAAACGTTACGCATCTCCAAGGATCACCCTGAATCGAACATAATTGGAGATCCACAAGAAGGAGTTAGAACACGGAGACAATTGGTTTGCGGATTTGCATGCTATGTATCTCAAATCGAACCAAAGAATGTTGATGAAGCTCTCCAAGATGATTACTGGATTAAAGCAATGCAGGAAGAGCTCCATCAATTCGAGCGAAACAAAGTCTGGGAATTGACGAAGCCTCCGAAGCAACACAATGTGATAGGTACCAAATGGATCTTCAAGAACAAGAAAAACGAAGAAGGTACTATCATCAGGAACAAAGCAAGGTTAGTTGCTCAAGGCTACTCTCAAGTAGAAGGTATAGACTTTGATGAAACTTTCGCCCCTGTAGCTAGACTCGAGTCCATTCGTATATTGTTTGCGATTGCTTGTCATTTTAAAATCAAATTATTTCAAATGGACGTTAAGAGCGCCTTTTTAAATGGATTTTTAAATGAGGAAGTTTATGTAGCTCAACCGAAAGGTTTTGTGGATCATAAACTACCTAACCATGTTTTTCGTTGAAAAAGGCTCTTTACGGTCTGAAACAAGCACCGCGAGCATGGTACGAAAGGTTGACAAAGCACCTTTTGGAAAAGGGCTACACTCGAGGGGGAGCTGACAGGACTCTCTTTGTGAAGCATTATCAAAACAATTTCATAGTTGCTCAAATCTATGTCGATGACATTGTTTTTGGAGCAACGAGAGATAATGATGCTTCTAAATTCGCGGAGACCATGGAAAGCGAATTTGAGATGTCCATGATGGGCGAATTGAATTATTTTCTTGGATTACAAGTTAAACAAAACGATGAAGGAATTCACTTGTGTCAATCCAAGTATGCACTGGAGTTGGTCAAAAAGTTTGATCTTGAAAATTCTAAAGATTTTCCGACTCCAATGGGAACTAGCCATAAGGGACTTGGAAGTGAATCACAAAGTGAGAATGTAGACGAGAAACTGTACCGCAGTATGATTGGAAGTCTACTATATCTCACGGCTAGTCGCCCGGATATATCCTTCAGTGTTGGGATTTGTGCGAGATATCAATCAGCACCGAAGGAGGTTCACCTGAAAGCGGTGAAACGGATCATCCGGTATATCAAAGGTACAATCAATTTCGGAATTTGGTATCCTATGGGAACGACTTTGGATATTGTTGGATACTCAGATGCCGATTGGGCTGGATCGGTGGATGACCGGAAAAGCACGAGTGGTGCATGCTTCTATCTTGGCCACTGCCTTGTTGCATGGCACAGTAAAAAGCAGA
Source organism: Tillandsia fasciculata (assembly GCA_029168755.2). NCBI lineage: Eukaryota > Viridiplantae > Streptophyta > Magnoliopsida > Poales > Bromeliaceae > Tillandsia > Tillandsia fasciculata. The sequence continues at coordinate 11,302,872 of CM054950.1, forward strand.
ACTGCATAGCACTCTCGACTGCCGAAGCGGAGTACATTTCTGCAGGAAGTTGTTCAACCCAATTGATTTGGATGAAGAGCGTGTTGAGCGATTTCCGGATTTCAACATCTTCGGTAACCATTTTATGTGACAACACTAGTGCTATTAACATTTCTAAAAACCCTGTGTTGCACTCTAGAACAAAACATATTGAACTTAGATATCATTTTCTTAGAGAGCTAGTTGAATCAAACATTCTTCAACTGTCATATATTTCAACTGAGGATCAATTAGCCGACATCTTAACAAAACCTTTGGATCAAAAACGTTTTATTCACTTGCGTAAAGCAATTGGCATGCTTTCCTTGAAATAAACTCTTTTGAAACCTTTGCTTAGATTAGGTTTTGTTTTTGTTCTTGTTTTTGTTTTGTTCTTTATCTATGTTCTGTACATAGCACACTAATTGAGCATAAATCATAATTGACTTTAATTGCATCCTTTTATGCATTTAGAAATTTATTATGTTTTTGATGTCATAATGTTTCAATGTTGCAATGATCATTTACGTTAATTAAACCATCTTTCTGTGATCAAAGTCAATTTCTCTCTCAATGATCTCTTGGTATAGTCATTATCATATTTGATTGCTTAGTCGAGTATGAATTCGAGATCAATGGTTTGGTTGAATACTTTATATATTAAATAATTGATAGCCAATTGAGGGGGAGTCAATGAAATGTGAAATGCTCAAAAGATGTGGAAAGAGTTACATCCCAATGAGGAGTGTGAAAACTACCACCACATGGAGAAAATGAAAGAAAAAGATACTCCATGAATGAAAAGCAAATTTTTGTTTTGAAAATTGTTGATGAAATTCATATTGAAATACTTGACTCAGTCGTATTTCATGGTTGGTATAAGGTGGGATTTTTAGTAAAAGATGCTCAAAGAGCCACTCCTTCAACAGATTGTCTAGATATATTATCTAACTTATCTGGGATTTCAAACATCTATTGATCTTGGTACTTCATTTTCTTTACTGAAATTGATGATTTGATAAAGACATTACACATAGGATCAGGATAGATGTAATTGAAGTTGTTCAACTTTAAGTGTTTTAACTTTCGTAAATCTTCGTTTCATTTTTGGATATTTTTGATAGATTTTGCATAATCTATTTCTTGTTGTATGAAACGATGCCATTTGTTTAAAGTTGACATGGTAAAGTGCTTACATACTTTTTCTGGATTTTATTGTGTTTTTCTAACTTTTTCTGAAGAAAAAGGTGTAGCCGATCCGGATCGGGGCAAGTGATCCGGATCCCGAACGCAGGATTTTTCCTGCGGGTAGCCGATCCGGATCACATTCTCGGCCGATCCGGATCACGGCTAGGGTTTATATAGAAACATACAGATTCTTGATTTCTTTACCCTAATCTCTGGTTTTCAAGCCTCTAGAGTCTCTCTCTCTAGATTTCTTGCTTCTTGGTGCTTCAAAACTCAAAGTTCTTCGGATTCAAGTAAGTTTTCATGATCAAAACTCGGTTTTTATGGTTTTTCATCAAACGTGAGTTGAAATCTTGGATCTTTTTCGTTTGTGAATGGTTTTTGATCAAATTTCTTTTGAAATAAGAACTCTGGGTCAATTAGTTTTGCTTTTATGCTGGGATTCTACTTGATTAACGAGTTTTTAGGCTTCGATTTCTAAAAATTCGGTTTTAGGGCATAAAAGAGGAATTTTTGTAAATCATGGAATTGATCTATTTTTAAAATTCTTTTTGGAAAACTAATTTGATTCTTGGCTTCTCTATATGATTATGATTGTCTAGGTACAATGTTTTCAAATTTTTCAAAATTGACGATTTTTCATATGTTCTTGAGTTGGTTTTCACAGGACACTTTCTTAAACTCAAAGCACTAGAATCAATGGCATTCTCCTGGTTGATTCTGCTACTGGTCACGATGGTACTCACTCGACCACCAACAAATTGAAGCGAGCCAAGAAAGTTCAACGAAAAGGAGAAGTGGAAGTTATAAGTGACACAGAACTTGAAAAGAACCTTGATGAAGTACACTGGGATATGCTGACTGATGATGATGATGATGAGGTATTGCCTACCAAATCTAACCAAAAAGGGAAAGCACCAATGAATACTGGGAAAGCTCCAATGTCTGCTCCAACTATCTCCATAAAACGGAAACGACTTGCTCGACGTTATGGTTTCCGACGAGACACTAATGCTGACACACCAATGGCTCCTGACTCTCCGCCACGTATTGAAGAGGTAGTCGTTAATACTGACCGACTTCGAGTTTTTGAACGACGTGAATGCATCGGAGAACGTCATGTCAACATTGAAGCCCTTCGCAATCATTCACCGGAATTTGGAAGACTGATTGAACAAGCCTCTCTTATTCAAGTTTGCCGATTCCCTGAACTTCTAGGATTTTGTTTGTATCGTGTGAGAACCTTCTACACGAATGCGAGACATCTTCAAGAGGATGAAAATGGGTCTATGCATTTTTATACCTACATCCAAGGAATGAAGATCAAGATCACACCGCAGTTAATTGGTGAAGTGCTTGGAATGGAATCTAGCACATCAGGGGTTAACTTTTTGAAAGGAAAAAGCTTGACAAGTGCATTGTGGCAAACTGTGGTCGACAGGATTTGTCTGGAGGGGACTCAATCCTCTGATGGCAAAAGTATCAGATCCAAACATCTACGACTGGAGTACCGGTTTCTAAACTTCATAACATGCTATAACATCCTGCCAAACTTGCAGACAAAGGTTGTGAGATGGGAGCGTCTGCTATTTCTATATCTGATAGGACACCCCTCTGAGGCTATTGGATTAAACATGAATATTCCCTATATAATTTGGAATAGAATGTCAAGGTACATTGTGCATCCTCATCCCTTGGAGCGACTTCCGTTTCCTCTAATCATCATGAGGATCTTGCAAAAATTCGGTATTGATGTAAGCTCAACATCATATCAGCACAGTTGTGGAATGATCGATGAATCAACAATTGTGAAGTCACTTCACAAATTACCTCATGTTGTTGGGAAGAAGCCGTCTGATGGCACCTCGGCCTCACCGTCTCAACGAGAAACTGGCAATGATGATGAAGCTTCATATCTTCGATTTTTAAGTTACAGCACCGACTATCTGTCAAACAGGAACAAATTTTGAAGGAACAACAAAGGATTGCCAATGAGCTTGAACTAACGACAGCAGCTCACATTACCATCACAAAGAAGATAAATTCAATGGACAAGCGAGTGCAAAAGATACTGTCTAACATGGGTTGCACTACTTCTGACGTTTCAGATTCTGATGACTGACCATTTTTGACTTTTTTTTTCTTCTTTCTGTGCAGGATATTAGTCTTTTTGATACTTTTAGTTTAGTGCATACTTTTAGAACTCTATTTTTTTGTTACTCTCCTTACATATTGTAGCTCATGCTACGTTTTGGCTTTGTTTTGTGACAAAAAGGGGGAGAGAGGAGAGAGTTAGAAAGAACTCTGAACAATGAATGATGTGAACAATGATTGTGAATATCGATGATATCAAGGTAAGTATGAACCACAACTCAACTTTGGTTTTCTTTTGTGATTTGTGACATGCTTCTATACTAACTATTCGACTAACTATTTGGGCATGTAATATGACTAACAAGTTGATGTTGGACTAACATACTTTGACATTTGGTTTTCGACTGCTTAGAAGATATGTTGGTTTTAACTATGATTTTCTTACATATCTGAATTTTTCAAATGTCATGATGAGACTAAACTCTATCTCTGTATTTGGTTTTGTATGTTCCAATTCTTGAGGTATCTAACGAATTTGTTTGTCAAGAATGTTTTCTGTGTGCAGAGATTACAGATGTCTAAGTCTAGAGTCTGTTCTAGGAGTTTATCTCATGTTTTTAATTTCTGGAACTCTTTTGTAAATTTTTGTTGTATGGTGATAGCAACAAAAATATCTTTTTGAATTTTCTTTGTGGATTTGTGTTTTGTCACGAAACCGCCAAAGGGGGAGATTGTTACGGAATTTGAGTTGGCGTATTTCGTGAATGTGTTAAGTCTTGAAGATTGAAGATGAAGAAACTTCGGATCGTATACCTCAATCTCAAGAAAGAAGAATTCAAAAGGATCAGGTACGTTTAACTAAATAATTTTGATGATCCGAATACTTCTTATAGTGTAGAAACACCTGGAAGAGGTTTTAATTGCTTATTCATCAAAAACTGGACATGGGACATGTTCAGGATCCGGATCGTGGCTTTCAATCCGGATCCCGAAAGGTGTTTGTTCATACACTGGTTCAATCCGGATCGCAGCACTCTCTGATCCGGATCCCGAACACTAGTTTTACCTGTTTGCTTCTTCGATCCGGATCAGGAATTGCAATCCGGATCCCGTGTCACGCCCCGGGTGTAAACCAAACCCGGGCCCTCCACCGAGATCCGCCGTGCATGCGGTATTTCCCACACACACGAGCGTCGGTAACCTGCTCAGATAAGAAAAGATAATAAAAGAGCATAAAAATCAGAGCTGAAATAAAACGGTATCTCAGACAGATGCTGGAAGTAAAAGGTACAACAGTGAAATAAAATACAGATGTCTCTCCCAGCTCACTACTAAAGATACAACCTGCTGGCAAAAGCCAGTCCCTAAAAAGAAATACAAGAAAACTATCTGAGAAGTCCTGGTACCCAAAAAATCTCCAGCTACGACCCTCGGTGGCTCTCTATCTAGTCCGCAATCTGCTTACCTCGATTAGTTGCTGACGGCCCGCAACTCCCACTGAAGACTCTGCAAAACAAGGGGAAAGAAAGAGACAAGAAAAACAATGGGGGTAAGTACTACTATAAACAGTAGCCTCCCCTAGTGGGTAAAGCCTCAGCTCAGATATGCCCACCAGGTGATCAGAGGCGAAAAGGGGAAAGAAAAGAAGGGAGAAGCAGATAAATAAAGCAACTGATAAAGTGCTATCCCTAATATGCCTCTATATGACCAACCAATAAGGATGGGAAAGTGATGTGCATCAGAATCAAGTAGCCTGTCATAAAGACCCAATCTGACAGCCAGTGAACACTGGCACTGCCTGCTCTGCTGTCGACTCAGAACCCAGCATGGTGCCCGCGCTCACACCGTGGAACTCAAGAAACCAGCATGGTGCCCGGCGCTCACACCGTGGAAAGCCTACTCCGGAGTGGCACTCGAGGGGAGCGACCCACACGAGTAAGTATATCACTGTATCAACCATCTCTGTAACCACTGTCTCATAATAGCAGGACTGGATCGAGACTCAAATATGGGAACACCCTCCACTAAAGTAAGCCCGATCCCCGAACACCCAATCTGATGCAATAGAAATAATCCGGTCAACCACCCAAGATCCGTGGTCGCCGCAACCCCCTGACAAACTCAACCTGTCCCAAATCCCCAATACCTGCCTACACTGTCCAACATACGCTCGAACCTGAGCGATTAAGCCGCTAGTGCCAACAATGAAAGAAGAAAAGAGAAAAAGCATGGTTCTCCTAAGTCAAGTCCCAAAATAGTGTAGCAGTAAAAGATGGCAATAATTATGTGACCAATTTAATCATGCAGTGTTCCAATATTTGTCCC
>CM054950.1:11308596-11343618 GCA_029168755.2 Tillandsia fasciculata
AATCAACCTTTGGTTAGCGTCTCTTACCTTGGCGACTTGGGTGAAGTAGGAAGAGCCGGGTTCTACACCTCCCACCGTGCGCACCTGCGGCAATCCCTCCAGAAGGTTCCTCAGACAACAGGGAAACTCCCAATAACTTTCACTCAACTTTTGGAACTTTGGTCCCAACCTTTCTTTGCTCTCTCTCCTCTCCCTCCGGGTTATCTCACTTGGGGGTTGTGTCCCTGGCCAAATCCATTCACCACGCAATGTTATGGGGAAAACAGAGGAGTTTTGTGTGCCTTAACATCTCTCAGACCCCTCGTGCACTGAGCCAAGGAACCCAAAAGCCACTTCACACTTAATGCATTGATTCCTTTGCAAATTCCCCTTAAACCGGGTTCACACCCAACCCCAGGCTTCGGGGTCTTCACAGCAGGTGCATTTTGCAACCCAACACCTCATGGGTAAAGCCCCTAACATTTTAACACATAAAGTATTAACATTTTATGCAAAATACTCCCTTTTTTGGTGTTTTTTCATGCATTTCGAGAAATTCGTTCGTCATTTACAAAACAGACTTCGCCACGACGTCCGGCTCGTCGAGACCTGTCAAGTAGCATATTTGTTTGGTTTGTTGACGCTCTGATAAAATCTTGGGCCATAAAGTTTGTCAAAATGCGGCACTTTGCACGCAACTTCGCTGCACCCGGGTCGCCAAACGCGAAAATCCGTCAGTGCCACTCTGCGTTCAGAATGTCGAAATTAGCTAGGTTTCATTACTCATACCCCTATCTTCAACTTCTAGACAGTGGAACGGCCGTTAGTGGTCGCGAAGGGATTAAAATAGGGGTTACTATGCACATTTAAGTTGTGGGGGCCCACTATTTCTTCGCGAATTCTGGATGAATCGATATATGAATTATGTTTTCGACGAGACGATCGCAATGGTGATCTCGAATTTTCCAGATCAGGCCCCGATCAAAAGTCGATATTTTTGGGCCACTATTGCACTACTATTACACATTTTTGGCCATTTAAATAATTCAGAAAATTATTTAAGCTTATATTTTAGATTTTTAAAATTCACGGTTACTACATGTCAAGAGTTGTTCCCATAGGATACCAAATTCTGAAATTCACGGTTCCTTTGACTACCGGGATGATCCTTTTCACGCTTTCAGGTGAACCTCCTTTGGTGCTGACTGATATCTCCACAGATCCCAACACTAAAGATATGTCCGGGCGACTACCGTGAGGTAGAGTAGACTTCCAATCATGCTGCGATATATTTCTCGTCTACACTTTCACTAAGAGATTCACTTCCTAATCCCTTGTTGCTAGTTCCCATCGGAGTCGGAAAATCTTTAGATTTTCTAATCCAAACTTCTTGATCCAACTCCTTTGCATATTGGATTGGCACAGATGGATGCCTTCTTCATTTTGTTTCACTTGCAATCCAAGAAAGTATGTTTAGTTCGCTCCATCATAGACATCTCAAATTCCTTTCCATGGTTTCAGCGAATTTAAAAGCATCATTGTCTCTAGTTGCACCAAATACAATGTCATCGACATAGATTTGTGCCACAATGAAGTTATCCTGATAATGCTTCACAAAGAGAGTCCGATCTGCTCCCTCTCGGTATAGCCCTTCTCCAAAAGGGCTTTGTCAACCTTTCGTACCACGCTCGCGGTGCTTGTTTTAGACCGTAAAGAGCCTTTTTCAACGAAAACATGGTTAGGTTGTTTATGGTCTACAAAACCTTTCGGTTGAGCCACATAAACTTCCTCGTTCAAAAATCTATTTAAAAACGTGCTCTTAACGTCCATTTGAAAGAGTTTTATTTTAAAATGACAAGCAATTGCGAACAAAATACGAATCGACTCGAGTCAAGCTACCGGGCGAACGTTCTCATCAAAGTCTATTCCTTCTATTGTTGAGTAGCCTGAGCAACTAGACAGCTTTGTTCCTGATGATGGTACCATCCTCATTTTTCTTATTCTAGAAAATCCATTTAGTACCAATTACGTTGTGTTGCTTCGGTGGATTCGTTAATTCCCAGACTTTGTTTCTTTCGAACTGATGGAGCTCTTCTTGTATCGCTTCAATCCGTAATCATCCTGAGAGCTTCATCGACGTTCTTTGGTTCTATCATAGAGACGTAACATGCGACTCCACAAACCAACTGTCTCCGAGTCCTAACTCCTTCTTGTGGGTCTCCATAATGTTCGATTCTGGATGCTCCTTGGAGATACGTAACGTTTGCGGTAACGGAGTACTCGGAGGTACTGTGATGATTCCTGTAAATCGGATAAACTAGAAGAACTATTAGATGCATCAACATTATCGGAAGAATTATTATGAGAAGATGCATGTACAGCGAGTATCATCATCAAGAGACATATCAGGGGTAGATTTATCAGATGCAAAGTGAAAAGCTTCATCTACTTTGACATTTATAAATTCTACCATCGTTTAGATTCCAGGTTAAATACCCGATATGCTCTAACTGTTTGTAGAATAACCTATGAAATTCCTTCGTCACCTTCGAGAGTCGATTTTCTAAGATTTTCGCGATCACGTAAATGTAACAGCGACTCCCAAAGATTCAAAAATATTTGATATTTGGTTTTTTACAAAACCATAGTTCATATGGTGTATTTAAAGTTTCCGGACGCAAATACACTCGTTAATTACATAGAACGGCGGTGTTTCACAGCTTCAGCCCAAAAATATAACTAAATTTCGGCTGTGAAGCATAACACGTGCCATCTCTTGTACAACCCTGTTTTTGTGCTCGACTACACAGTTACGGCAATTTTGGTGTTGGTATTTGCATTTTCGTGAGTCAAGTCAGTAAGTTGAGTCGGAGTCTTAAAGGGATCAAATTGTCAATCAGCAATCAAAGACTTAGAGAAGATTCAACAAGAGCTCAAGTTGACACTCAGTGTCTTGAGTCTTGAAGATTGAAGATGAAGAATTGTGGATCAGTTACATCAATCTCAAGAAGAAAGTATTCAAAAGGATCAGGTATGTTTAACTAAATAATTTTGGTGATCCGAATACTTTCTTATAGTGTAGAAACACTTGGATGAATTTTTAATTGCATAAAAATCAAAAACTGGACATGGGACATGTTCAGGATCCGGATCAGATGATCCAATCCGGATCCCGAAGGGTATTAGTTCATGTGCAAATCCAATCCGGATCCAAGCCTATTCTGATCCGGATCCCGAACATTGGATGTTGCTGAAATTCATGAACGATCCGGATCGGGCCTTGCAATCCGGATCCCGAACCCTTGGATTTCTGGAATCGTCAATCTCGTTACGACGATCCGGATCGCAGTAATCCCGATCCGGATCGCCGTCCTGAAAATTCCAGATAAGGTATGTTTTTGATTCTTATCTCTTTCCAAAGGTTTCTAAACTATAAATAGACACTTAGGGTTTCTCAAGAACGTGGGACCAATACCGAAAACACTTGAGAGCAACCCTAGAGGCTAGGTTTTTATCGTTCTTCTTTATAGCCTCTTTTAGGTCAATTCGACGGTTCTTCCAAGATCTATCTTTTGTCGAATTGATCTAATCTTTGCTTAGAGATTTCTTCTACGGTTCTTCATGATAATCTAAGCAAAGGATCACCATCGAAGCCAATATTCTTATCGGCTGAGTTTGCGTCGTGGATTCGACGTGGCATCGTGGATTCGGTGTGCTAAAGGCGTTTCGTGGATTCGAAACGTGTGCTCGTGGATTCGAGTGGCGTTCGTGGATTCGAACGTGTGCAGTGGACGTGCAATCGGTGAGCGCAAGGTCCGAAGAAGTTGAAGGAGGGGTTTGAGTCCGTGGAGTCGGTAATCACCTTGTTATTCTTCTTTTCTTAGTGGATTGTTATTGCGTGTTGGTCCCGTGGTTTTTCTCCTGGATTGGAGTTTCCACGTAAATCTCGGTGTGTTGATTTTTATTTTCCGCATTGGTTTTTTATTTTTGCACTGAGATTGGTTTTTATAATATTACACCTATTCACCCCCCTCTAGGTGTTTGATAGTACCTATTTAGATCCTTGTGGATCCTAAATAACTCTACAATTGGTATCAGAGCGGGTTTTAGGTTTATCTATCATGTCGGGTGAAAGTGGTAATATTTTTAGACCTCCTCTTTTTGATGGGACCAATTATGCATATTGGAAAGTGCGGATGAGAGCTTTTCTCATCTCTATTGATGAGCGTGTTTGGCAAACCGTGAATACGGTTGGGTGCATCCGGTTGAGGAAGTAGGAAATTCTACTACCCCAAAACCTCGCTCTAGATGGTCCAAAGAGGAAATCGAAAGATCTTCTTACAATGGGAAAGGTATGAACGCTTTATTAATTCTCTTTCCTCGACTGAGTTTACACGAATTTCCGCGTGTGAAACCGCGAAGGAAATTTGGGATATTCTCAAAATTACACATGAGGGTACTAATCTTGTAAAAATTCAAAAGCTCCAGATGCTTACAAGTCAATTTGACTCTATTCATATGGAAGAGCATGAATTGTTTACAGATTATTACACTAGACTTCAAGATGTAATTAATACATGTGCTAATTTAGGAGAAAAGATCCCGGAGTCGAAAATTGTAAGAAAGATACTTCGGACTCTTCCGGAACGGTTTAGGGCAAAGGTTACCGCCATTGAAACCGTTAGTCATCCGGATGAGATGAGTGTAGAGGAATTAGTAGGTGCTTTACAAACTTATGAGATGACTTTTCCTACTAATCAAATTTCTTCCAAGCCTTCTTCTAAGCTTACAGGTATTGCGTTCAAATCAACAAAGGAAGAAGATGACGAATCAAGTTCCGACGATGAAATCTCTTTAGCCGATTTTGAAGAACAATTGGCGCGGATCACAAAGAAATTTCGTCGGAAATTTTGGAAGAATCGAACCGATGGATCTTCATCCACGAAATCTAAAGGATCATCGGGTTCTAAATCCTCTAAACTCAAAGGCGTTGCAAAACCTTCTAAAGAAAAAGAAAAAGATGATTTCGAAGGGGAAATCCGATGTTATCGATGCAAAGGCTACGGCCATATTTCAACGGATTGTCCTTCTAAGAAATCATACAAAAAGAAAGCTTTGCAAGCAAAAACTTGGGACGATTCTAGTTTCGATGAATCGACCTCAAGTGAAGAGGAAAAAGAAAATTTGTTGCTTTTCATGCCTCTCAAATTCCCTCTTCTAATTTGTGCTTATCATCTTTAGTCACTGACTCTATTCCTTTGATTTTGCATGAAACATCAACATCCGGAGGAGAGTCATCAAGTGAGGGGGAGTCGGACGAAGAAGAACTCGTTGAGGCATATCAACAACTTCTTGCGGAATCTAAGAAGATGGCCAAGCATATCAAGAAGTTGAGGAAGCAACGACTTGAGGTTCAAGACGAGAATCAAGCTTTAAAGATCAAACTTCATGATCTCGAGGAGGAACGAGAGCGTTATTGGATAACAATAAAATCCTCCAAGAAAAGTTAAACCAATCGGAGACAAACGCAAATCATATATGGACAAGATTGGTTTTCTTGAAAAGCAGTTTGAGGAGATTCATGTCACCAACCAAGCTTTGACCAAGCAAGTTCATGAACTTAAATCCGACATACAAAGGCTTTCAACCGGTTCCAAGAAACTTGATTGTATGTCCGGATTAGGTCAAACAAGCAAGGTTGGTTTGGGATTTAAAAAGGACCAAACTGTGAAGGCTTCAAGTTCCACAATGAAATTGAAAGGAAGAACTTGTCACCTATGTGGACTTGAAGGACACTTGGTGAAGAATTGCCCGAAAAAGAGAAAGAAAAATCCTTCGGCAACTTCATCTACGGAGCGGACTCAACGGAATCAAAAGACACATCAAGTCAAAGGAGTTCACTCAACCCACCAAAGGTCCGAGCCACAACATCAATCATACAAGTGGATCATTGCGAGGCAAAGACCTAAGGTGGATCAACAGTCAAAGCGGACAACCCCCGGCCACAACGAATCAAGACAACCCAAAATCCAGCGATTTTGGATTCGGAAAGGTGATATCTTTCCTTGTCTTAAGTTCTAAATAGCTTATGACTGTATGTAATGCTTTGATTGGTTTTCCCTTCATATTTTTCTTAATCTTTGCATTACATGTTTTTCAATGCTCTTTGTTTTTATACTTTGTTTTTGAACAAAAGGTTTTTAACGAACAAGTGCATTGAATAAAAAGGGCTTCACGTTCATTCACTCCAAATTAATTTTATATGGATTATCAACTTTACTCCATAATCATAATCTTGAAGATACTTCATTATAGGAGTTTTTGATAGTTATAAGCATCAAATTTTAGAAATCATGTGTGATCTTTAGATGCTTAATCTATCTCGGTTGTGTGAATTCTTTGTGACAATTGAGTATTATATTGACTTTAATTGCATCTTTTCACGCATTTAGAAATCTATTATGCTTTTGATATCATAATATTTCAATGTTGCAATGATCATTTATGTTAATTAATTCATCTTTTAAGTGATCAAAGTCAATTTCTCTCTCAATGATCTCTTGGTATAGTCATTATCTTATTTGACTATTTAGTCGAGTATGAATGCGAGATCAATTTTTGGTTGAATACCTTATATTTTAAATAATTGATAGCCAATTGAGGGGGAGTCAAAGAAAAGTAAAATGCTCAAAAGATGTGGAAAGAGTTACATCCCAATGAGGAGTGTGAAAACTACCACCACATGGAGGAAAAGAAAAAAGAAAAAGATACCCCATGTATGCAAAGCAAATTTTTGTTTTAAAAAATTGTTGATGAAATGCATATTGAAATACTTGACTCTGTCAAATTTCATGGTTGGTATAAGGTGGGATTTTTGATAAAAGATGCTCAAAGAGCCACTCCTTCAACAGATTGTCTAGATATATTATCTAACTTATCTGGGATTTCAAACATCTATTGATCTTGGTATTTCATTTTCTTTACCAAATTGATGATTTGATAAAGGCATTACGCATAAGATCATGTTAGATGTGATTGAAGTTGTTCAACTTTAAGGGTTTTAATTTTCATAAATTTTCGTTTCATTTTTGAGTATTTTTGATAGATTTGGTATAATCTATTTCTTGTTGCATGAAACGATGACTTCTGTTTAAAGTTGATGCGCTAAAGTGCTTACATACTTTTTCTGGTTATTATGGAATTTTTCTAAATTATTCTGATGAAAGGGTAGAATTCAAGATTGATGTCATTTGGAAATCTCCGTAAGTCATCTTTGTAAATTCGTTACATCTTGATAGAGTTTGGATCTCAAGATTATTTTTGATGACTTGTGTTTGATGAATATAACATGAAAAACTGTTTATAATGTTTTATCTTTGTTTTTCATGATTTAGGAGTAAATCTTTTTAATTTTGTGAAATTAATTGGATTGAATGACATCTTGTTAATTCATTGTTTAAAGCACTTAAATTGATTTCTTGATGGAATACAAATCGGTATTTGAAAAGATTCTAAAATCTGGATTTGTTTCAAGAAATTATTTGATTTTTGCCTTCTGGTACCGGTACGCAATCTGCATTTTTGTTATATACCGGAACTGAGCTTTTATCTCTCTTTCTCTATGAACTAATGTTGTTAGTGATTTCCTTTTGTCTAGTATGTTCACTGTTTGACAATTTGTGACAAAAAGGGGGAGAAGAGAAATGACGGAGATGAGATCATCAAGAGAGGACAAACGAAAATGGAAAAATGGGGGAGAACGGAAAATGATGATCGTATCACAAAGGGGGAGAACATAGATGCTCAAGAACATGGAGAACATGGAGAACATGTTAGAGATGTGAGATGCTCAAGATAGGGGAGATAAAGAAAAATTGAAAGAGCCGAAAAACAAAAGAACCAAAAGGAAGACGGATCAAATGTAGGATTTTAATTTCTAACGACTAACGTTTGATTTTGTTTGGAGTTTTGTTTTGCAGGAATTACATCACTTTAAGACTCCAAGTCCTAAGTCATAGAGTATGTTCTAGGACTGTTTGGTTCAAATGTAATTTTGTATTTATTGGATCTTTCACGCAAAGAAAATCAATGTTTTGGTGATGACATTGAATTTCGATTTTTTGGTTTAAGATGAGTGACTTGAGCGTTTTATGTATTTTTGGGTTTTGTCACGAAATTGCCAAAGGGGGAGATTGTTACGGCATTTTGGTGTTGGCATATTTCGTGAGTCAAGTCAGTGAGTTGAGTCGGAGTCTTAAAGGGATCAAATTGTCAATCAGCAATCAAAGACTTAGAGAAGATTCAACAAGAGCTCAAGTTGACACTCAGTGTCTTGAGTCTTGAAGATTGAAGATGAAGAATTGTGGATCAGTTACATCAATCTCAAGAAGAAAGTATTCAAAAGGATCAGGTATGTTTAACTAAATAATTTTGGTGATCCGAATACTTTCTTATAGTGTAGAAACACTTGGATGAATTTTTAATTGCATAAAAATCAAAAACTGGACATGGGACATGTTCAGGATCCGGATCAGATGATCCAATCCGGATCCCGAAGGGTATTAGTTCATGTGCAAATCCAATCCGGATCCAAGCCTATTCTGATCCGGATCCCGAACATTGGATGTTGCTGAAATTCATGAACGATCCGGATCGGGCCTTGCAATCCGGATCCCGAACCCTTGGATTTCTGGAATCGTCAATCTCGTTACGACGATCCGGATCGCAGTAATCCCGATCCGGATCGCCGTCCTGAAAATTTCCAGATAAGGTATGTTTTTGATTCTTATCTCTTTCCAAAGGTTTCTAAACTATAAATAGACACTTAGGGTTTCTCAAGAACGTGGGACAATACCGAAAACACTTGAGAGCAACCCTAGAGGCTAGGTTTTTATCGTTCTTCTTTATAGCCTCTTTTAGGTCAATTCGACGGTTCTTCCAAGATCTATCTTTTGTCGAATTGATCTAATCTTTGCTTAGAGATTTCTTCTACGGTTCTTCAATGATAATCTAAGCAAAGGATCACCATCGAAGCCTATATTCTTTATCGGCTGATTTGCGTCGTGGATTCGACGTGGCATCGTGGATTCGATGTGCTAAAGGCGTTTCGTGGATTCGAAACGTGTGCTCGTGGATTCGAGTGGCGTTCGTGGATTCGAACGTGTGCAGTGGACGTGCAATCGGTGAGCGCAAGGTCCGAAGAAGTTGAAGGAGGGGTTTGAGTCCGTGGAGTCGGTAATCACCTTGTTATTCTTCTTTTCTTAGTGGATTGTTATTGCGTGTTGGTCCCGTGGTTTTTCTCCTGGATTGGAGTTTCCACGTAAATCTCGGTGTGTTGATTTTTATTTTCCGCATTGGTTTTTATTTTTGCACTGAGATTGTTTTTTATAATATTACACCTATTCACCCCCCTCTAGGTGTTTGATAGTACCTATTTAGATCCTTGTGGATCCTAAATAACTCTACAATTGGTATCAGAGAGGGTTTTAGGTTTATCTATCATGTCGGGTGAAAGTGGTAATATTTTTAGACCTCCTCTTTTTGATGGGACCAATTATGCATATTGGAAAGTGCGGATGAGAGCTTTTCTCATCTCTATTGATGAGCGGGTATGGCAAACCGTGGAATACGGTTGGGTGCATCCTGTTGAGGAAGTAGGAAATTCTACTACCCCAAAACCTCGCTCTAGATGGTCCAAAGAGGAAATCGAAAGATCTTCTTACAATGGGAAAGGTATGAACGCTTTATTTAATTCTCTTTCCTCGACTGAGTTCACACGAATTTCTGCGTGTGAAACCGCGAAGGAAATTTGGGATATTCTCAAAATTACACATGAGGGTACTAATCTAGTAAAAATTCAAAAGCTCCAGATGCTTACAAGTCAATTTGACTCTATTCATATGGAAGAGCATGAATTGTTTACAGATTATTACACTAGACTTCAAGATGTAATCAATACATGTGCTAATTTAGGAGAAAAGATCCCGGAGTCGAAAATTGTAAGAAAGATACTTCGGACTCTTCCGGAACGGTTTAGGGCAAAAGTTACCGCTATTGAAACCGTTAGTCATCCGGATGAGATGAGTGTAGAGGAATTAGTAGGTGCTTTACAAACTTATGAGATGACTTTTCCTACTAATCAAATTTCTTCCAAGTCTTCTTCTAAGCTTACAGGTATTGCATTCAAATCAACAAAGGAAGAAGATGACGAATCAAGTTCCGACGATGAAATCTCTTTAGCCGATTTTGAAGAACAATTGGCGCGGATCACAAAGAAATTTCGTCGGAAATTTTGGAAGAATCGAACCGATGGATCTTCATCCACGAAATCTAAAGGATCATCGGGTTCTAAATCCTCTAAACTCAAAGGCGTTGCAAAACCTTCTAAAGAAAAAGAAAAAGATGATTTCGAAGGGGAAATCCGATGTTATCGATGCAAAGGCTACGGCCATATTTCAACGGATTGTCCTTCTAAGAAATCATACAAAAAGAAGGCTTTGCAAGCAAAAACTTGGGACGATTCTAGTTTCGATGAATCGACCTCAAGTGAAGAGGAAAAAGAAAAATTTGTTGCTTTTCATGCCTCTCAAATTCCCTCTTCTAATTTGTGCTTATCATCTTTAGTTACTGACTCTATTCCTTTGATTTTGCATGAAACATCAACATCCGGAGGAGAGTCATCAAGTGAGGGGGAGTCGGACGAAGAAGAACTCGTTGAGGCATACCAACAACTTCTTGCGGAATCAAAGAAGATGGCCAAGCATATCAAGAAGTTGAGGAAGCAACGACTTGAGGTTCAAGACGAGAATCAAGCTTTAAAGATCAAACTTCATGATCTCGAGGAGGAACGAGAGCGTTTATTGGATAACAATAAAATCCTCCAAGAAAAGTTAAACCAATCGGAGACAAACGCAAAATCATATATGGACAAGATTGGTTTTCTAGAAAAGCAGTTTGAGGAGATTCATGTCACCAACCAAGCCTTGACCAAGCAAGTACATGAACTTAAATCCGACATACAAAGGCTATCAATGGATTCCAAGAAACTTGATTGTATGTCCGGATTAGGTCAAACAAGCAAGGTTGGTTTGGGATTTAAAAAGGACCAAACTGTGAAGGCTTCAAGTTCCACAATGAAATTGAAAGGAAAAACTTGTCACCTATGTGGACTTGAAGGACACTTGGTGAAGAATTGCCCGAAAAAGAGAAAGAAAAATCCTTCGGCAACTTCATCTACGGAGCGGACTCAACGGAATCAAAAGACACATCAAGTTAAAGGAGTTCACTCAACCCACCAAAGGTCCGAGTCACAACATCAATCATATAAGTGGATCATTGCAAGGCAAAGACCTAAGGTGGATCAACAGTCAAAGCGGACAACCCCCGGCCACAACGAATCAAGACAACCCAAAATCCACGATTTTGGATTCGGAAAGGTGATATCTTTCCTTGTCTTAAGTTCTAAATAGCTTTTGACTGTATGTAATGCTTTGATTGGTTTTCCCTTCATATTTTTCTTAATCTTTGCATTACATGTTTTTTCATGCTCTTGGTTTTATGTTTTGTTTTTGAACAAAAGGTTTTAAACGAACAAGTACATTGAATAAAAGGGCTTCACGTTCATTCACTCCAAATTAATTTTTATGGATTATCAACTTTACTCCATAATCATAATCTTGAAGATACTTCATTAAGGAGTTTTTTGATAGTTTAAGCATCAAATTTTAGAAATCATGTGTGATCTTTAGATGCTTAATCTATCTCGGTTGTGTGAATTTTTGGACAACACAAGTTGAGTATTGGTTATATTGACTTTAATTGCTCTTTTCACGCATTTAGAAATCTATATGCTTTTGATTGTTACGGAATTTGAGTTGGCGTATTTCGTGAATGTGTTAAGTCTTGAAGATTGAAGATGAAGAAACTTCGGATCGTATACCTCAATCTCAAGAAAGAAGAATTCAAAAGGATCAGGTATGTTTAACTAAATAATTTTGATGATCCGAATACTTCTTATAGTGTAGAAACACCTGGAAGAGGTTTTAATTGCTTATTCATCAAAAACTGGACATGGGACATGTTCAGGATCCGGATCGTGGCTTTCAATCCGGATCCCGAAAGGTGTTTGTTCATACACTGGTTCAATCCGGATCGCAGCACTCTCTGATCCGGATCCCGAACACTAGTTTTACCTGTTTGCTTCTTCGATCCGGATCAGGAATTGCAATCCGGATCCCGAACATGTTTTCTGGTAAAACTGTATGAACGATCCGGATCGTGGCTTTCGATCCGGATCCCGAACATCAATTTTTCTGGAAACCGTATTTTGTGCTTCTGCAATCCGGATCGTGGCTTTGCAATCCGGATCGCCGTCGGTAAAACTTTCCAGAAAAGTTTTTTTTGATCCGAATATTCTTCCTAGGGTTTCTAACCTATAAATAGCCCTACCATTTCATTTCTAGGGCATCCGCAATAGAACGGCTGATTGAGAAAAGATAGCCGAAAAGAAAAATCCACATATATAGAGAAGAACGGAAATCATTAGATCTATTTAATGGTTCTTCATCTATATTGATTAGTTTGATTCTAGGTTTTCATACTCATATCTTGAGTTGAATCAAACTAATGAATACTTAGATGGTATTTCCGATCTATCTTTAATCTAAGTATTCGGCGGATCATCACCACCCAAACAAACAACGATTTATCCCCAAAATCGGCGCGTGGACTCGCGTGGCCTTGTGGATTCAAGGTGTTATCGCTCTCGTGGATTCGGAGCGAGGTGCGTTCGTGGATTCGAAGCGTGCCATTGGGTGAAGACCGTGGATTCGGTTGGACGTCGTGGACTCGACGTTGGACGCTGTGGATTCAGCGTTGGGCGCGGATCGTGGATTCGAGAAGCGTCGTGGAGCGAGCGGAGAAGATCTACTAGGAGCGTATGGTAAAAGGTTGAGTCGTCTGTGAGTACGTTATATCACCTTGTACGTGTGTTAACTCTAGTGGATTTCGCCGTGTTATCGGTCCCGTGGTTTTTTACTCCGGTTTGGAGTTTTTCCACGTAAAAATCTTGTGTGTTCTTTTATTTTTCCGCATTGGGTTTTATCGCACAATGATTTTTTGAGTGTTTATTGTTTACACCTATTCACCCCCCTCTAGGTGTTTTTTCCCCTATTAGATCCTTATTAACCTAAACCCAACAAGTGGTATCAGAGCGGGAATAGGGTTGTAAACAATGGTTGAAGGTGGAAACATCAATCGACCCCCTTTCTTTGATGGAACTAATTATGCGTACTGGAAAGTACGGATGAAAGCTTTCTTAATTTCCATCGACGAAAGGGTGTGGCAATCAATTGAATTAGGATGGTCTAATCCAACTGAAATTTTAGATGATGTTCGCACCTTAAAACCTAGGTCGAAATGGACCAAGGAAGAGATAGACTTATCTTCTTACAATGGCAAAGGGATTAATGCTCTATTTAATGCTTTGTCACAAACTGAGTTCTCTCGCGTCTCGGCATGTGAGACTGCGAAAGAAATCTGGGATGTTCTTCAAGTTACGCATGAGGGAACTAACTTAGTGAAGATTCAGAAACTGCAAATGCTCACGAGCAAGTTTGACTCTATCTCTATGGCAGAGAATGAATCCTTCACTGACTATTACACACGATTGCAAGACATCGTGAACTCATGTGCTAACTTGGGAGAGAAGATTCCAGAATTTAAAGTTGTAAGAAAAATTCTAAGAACTCTTCCTGAACGATTTCGCCCGAAGGTCGCAGCCATTGAAACAATTAAACACCCGGACGAAATGCGTGTAGAAGAATTAGTAGGTGCTTTACAAACTTATGAAATGACTTTTCCTACTAACTATTCTTCTGGAAAGGCATCCTCTTCTAAGTCTTCAGGTTACGCATTGAAATCAACTAAAGAAGAAGACGCGGATTCATCCTCCTCGGACGACGACGAGAACATTTCTATGGAGGACTTTGAGAAGCAGCTCGCTCTCTTGACAAGGAAGTTTCGCCGCAACTTTCGAAGGGGAAATTCAAGCAAAACTCAATCCTTCGGAAAGTCAAAGAAAGGCAAGGGTCCTTCAAGTTACAAGTCAAGAAGCCAAGAGAACTTCTCAAAGGATAAGAAAAGTTCTGAGGGACAAGTTCAGTGTTTCAAATGTCGAGGCTACGGCCACATTGCAACGGAATGTCCCAACAAGAATCCGGCTAAGAAGAAAGCGATGCAAGTAGTTACTTGGGATGACAACTCCACGTCAAATGAGTCATCGTCAAGTGATGAAGAAGACAACGCGACAGCTTTCCACGCGTCCACCACATCTTCTCCCTTCATGTGCTTAATGGCAAGTACATCCGATTCACTGTCCAACTCCACTGTTGAAAAGATTGCAACGGACGATGAATCAGATGATTCGGAAGGTGAAGATTTTGCTTTAGCCTACCATAAGCTTTTGAGGGATTCAAAGAAACTGGCTAAGCAAAACAAGGGGTTGAAAGAGAGATTGCAGGATCTTGAAGATGAAGTAAAAAGAGTAACCTCTATCTCAACCGATCTTGAAGTGGAAAGGGACAATCTGATTAAAACAAATGTTTCCCTTCAAGAGTCCAATGAGCAATTCGAGAAGAATTATATGGATATGGTGAACAAAGCGAATTACTTCTTGAAGCTCTACGGCGAGGCCCGACAGGAAAAATTGGAAATGACAGAGACCATACGCCAACTGAAGGATGACTTACAGAGATTCTCTTCTGGAAGGAGTAAGTTGGACAGACTCCTTGGTCTCGGTCAGAGAAACAAGTTCGGCCTCGGATACACTCAAACTGGAGACATTCCAAGTTCGAGTGGTACAGTATTTGTGCCTCAGTCGGTATCTCCTCCTCCGACACCGGTGTTCACGACAAGCAACGACAACGAACCTACTACATCTTCCTCGGAATCGACAAGAATCAAGGTATGTTTTCGTTGTGGCATTTCAGGGCACATAAGAAGAAATTGCAAGACGGAAGCCAAACGCACACCTCAAGTACATCTTGCAATGACTACCAAAAGGGCTATTCCTCGGGAAACAACTCCAATCAAATTGACGGAAAAGAGCCTTGGTAGTACACCGCTCAAGACGACATCATCAAGGAGCAGCAATCTTCATGCAAGACGCTCTCACCTAGGAAATCAACTTCACGACCATTACCGACGCACTCCAAAAAGGTTTGGGTGCGCAAAGGTGAAATCTTTCCCTGTCTTGCTACCAATGTTTCTTTGCATGCATATGATAGTTCGTCTTGGTACCTGGATAGCGGGTGTTCCCGTCATATGACCGGCGATAAAAACTGTTTTCAAACATTTGAGAAAAACTCCGGAGGACTTGTTGTTTTCGGAGATGGTCGGTCTTCCAAAATTGTTGGAAAGGGAACGGTAGCTATTCCAGATGGCCCGGTTCTAGATAATGTATTATTTGTTCATGGCCTTAAGACTAACCTCATAAGCATAAGTCAACTGTGTGATAGTGGTTATTCAGTTAATTTCTCATCTGATAAATGCACTGTAACTGACATGAACCATGCTTTCTTTTTAAAGGGGGTTAGATCAGAAAACAACTGTTATGTAGTTCCTTCTAAGATTTCTGAAAAATGTAACCTAGCATCTTTAAAAAACGAAACACTTTGGCATGAAAGGCTAGGTCACATAAACTTTAAGGAACTTGCTAGAATTTCAAATAAAGATGTGGTCAAGGGGGTTCCAAAACTTTCTTTTGAACAAAACCTTGTGTGTGGCGGTTGCCAAAAGGGAAAACAGTCTAGGACTGCACACAAGAATTTGAACCACATAGGTACAAAACGGCCTTTGGAACTTTTGCATATGGACTTAATGGGGCCAACTCGTCAACCATCTCTGGGAGGTAAATGGTATATTTTTTTGTTGGTTGATGACTTTTCTAGATATACTTGGGTAGCCTTTTAAAAGAAAAAGCTGATACTTTTGATTCTTTTCTCGAAATTTGCAATCGTATTATGATTGAAAAGAATGAAAGGATTACTCGAGTAAGGAGTGATAGAGGTGGGGAATTCATAAATTCCAAATTCATTGATTTTTGCTCTTCTAACGGCATTAAACATGAATTCTCTGCACCTTACACACCTCAACAAAATGGTGTAGTCGAGCGCAAGAACAGGGTCGTACAGGAGATGGCTCGTGTTATGCTTCATAGCCGGAACCTTCCTTTATATTTTTGGGCTGAAGCGGTGAACACGGCTGTCTATGTTATCAATCGAGTGTACTTGCGCCCGGGGACTTTTAATACACCATATGAACTATGGTTTAGTAGAAAACCTAATATCAAATATTTTCGCATTTTCGGGAGTCGGTGTTTCATTTTGCGTGATCGCGAAAATCTTGGTAAATTTGACTCTCGAAGTGACGAAGGGATTTTCTTAGGTTATTCTACAAACAGTAGAGCATATCGAGTTTTTAACTTGGAATCTAAGACGATTGTAGAATCGATAAATGTTAAGGTAGATGAAGCTTTTCACTTTGAAACTGAAAAATCTACCCTCGATATCTCTCTTGATGATGATACACCTGCTAATGCATCTTCTTCTAACAATTCTTTCGATAATAATGTTGATGCATCTAACGGTTCTTCAAGCTCATGTGATGTGCAGGAATCATCTCGTGTACCTCTGCCTACTCCTCTACCTCAAACGTTACGCATCTCCAAGGATCACCCTGAATCGAACATAATTGGAGATCCACAAGAAGGAGTTAGAACACGGAGACAATTGGTTTGCGGATTTGCATGCTATGTATCACAAATCGAACCAAAGAATGTTGATGAAGCTCTCCAAGATGATTATTGGATTAAAGCAATGCAGGAAGAGCTCCATCAATTTGAGCGAAACAAAGTCTGGGAACTGACGAAGCCTCCGAAGCAACACAATGTGATAGGTACCAAATGGATCTTCAAGAACAAGAAAAACGAAGAAGGTACTATCATCAGGAACAAAGCAAGGTTAGTTGCTCAAGGCTATTCTCAAGTAGAAGGTATAGACTTTGATGAAACCTTCGCCCCTGTAGCTAGACTCGAGTCCATTCGTATATTGTTTGCGATCGCTTGTCATTTCAAAATCAGATTATTTCAAATGGACGTTAAGAGCGCCTTTTTAAATGGATTTTTAAATGAGGAAGTTTATGTAGCTCAACCGAAAGGTTTTGTGGATCATAAACTACCTAACCATGTTTTTCGACTGAAAAAGGCTCTTTACGGTCT
Organism: Tillandsia fasciculata; assembly: GCA_029168755.2. NCBI lineage: Eukaryota > Viridiplantae > Streptophyta > Magnoliopsida > Poales > Bromeliaceae > Tillandsia > Tillandsia fasciculata. Next base: position 11,325,851 of record CM054950.1, read on the forward strand.
GAAACAAGCACCGCGAGCATGGTACGAAAGGTTGACAAAGCACCTTTTGGAAAAGGGCTACACTCGAGGGGGAGCTGACAGGACTCTCTTTGTGAAGCATTATCAAAACAATTTCATAGTTGCTCAAATCTATGTTGATGACATTGTTTTTGGAGCAACGAGAGATAATGATGCTTCTAAATTCGCGGAGACCATGGAAAGCGAATTTGAGATGTCCATGATGGGCGAATTGAATTATTTTCTTGGATTACAAGTTAAGCAGAACGATGAAGGAATTCACTTGTGTCAATCCAAGTATGCACTGGAGTTGGTCAAAAAGTTTGATCTCGAAAACTCGAAAGATTTTCCGACTCCAATGGGAACTAGCCATAAGGGACTTGGAAGTGAATCACAAAGTGAGAATGTAGACGAGAAACTGTACCGCAGTATGATTGGAAGTCTACTATATCTCACGGCTAGTCGCCCGGATATATCCTTCAGTGTTGGGATTTGTGCGAGATATCAATCAGCACCGAAGGAGGTTCACCTGAAAGCGGTGAAACGGATCATCCGGTATATCAAAGGTACAATCAATTTCGGAATTTGGTATCCTATGGGAACGACTTTGGATATTGTTGGATACTCAGATGCCGATTGGGCTGGATCGGTGGATGACCGGAAAAGCACGAGTGGTGCATGCTTCTATCTCGGCCACTGCCTTGTCGCATGGCACAGTAAAAAGCAGAACTGCATAGCACTCTCGACTGCCGAAGCGGAGTACATTTCAGCAGGAAGTTGTTCAACCCAATTGATTTGGATGAAGAGTGTGTTGAGCGATTTCCGGATTTCAACATCTTCGGTAACCATTTTATGTGACAACACTAGTGCCATTAACATTTCTAAAAACCCTGTGTTGCACTCTAGAACAAAACATATTGAACTTAGATATCATTTTCTTAGAGAGCTAGTTGAATCAAACATTCTTCAACTGTCATATATTTCAACTGAGGATCAATTAGCCGACATCTTAACAAAACCGTTGGACCAAAAACGTTTCATTCACTTGCGAAAAGCAATTGGTATGCTTTCCTTGAAATAAACTCTTTTGAAACCTTTGCTTAGATTAGGTTTTGTTTTTGTTCTTGTTTTTGTTTTGTTCTTTATCTATGTTCTGCACATAGCACACTAATTGAGCATATATCATAATTGACTTTAATTGCATCCTTTTATGCATTTAGAAATTTATTATGTTTTTGATGTCATAATGTTTCAATGTTGCAATGATCATTTACGTTAATTAAACCATCTTTCTGTGATCAAAGTCAATTTCTCTCTCAATGATCTCTTGGTATAGTCATTATCATATTTGATTGCTTAGTCGAGTATGAATTCGAGATCAATGGTTTGGTTGAATACTTTATATATTAAATAATTGATAGCCAATTGAGGGGGAGTCAATGAAATGTGAAATGCTCAAAAGATGTGGAAAGAGTTACATCCCAATGAGGAGTGTGAAAACTACCACCACATGGAGAAAATGAAAGAAAAAGATACTCCATGAATGAAAAGCAAATCTTTGTTTTGAAAATGTTGATGAAATACATATTGAAATATTTGACTCAGTCATATTTCATGGTTGGTATAAGGTGGGATTTTTTTAAAAGATGCTCAAAGAGCCACTCCTTCAACAGATTGTCTAGATATATTATTAACTTATCTGGGATTTCAAACATCTATTGATCTTGGTACTTCATTTTCTTTACTGAAATTGATGATTTGATAAAGACATTACACATAGGATCAGGATAGATGTAATTGAAGTTGTTCAACTTTAAGTGTTTTAACTTTCGTAAATCTTCGTTTCATTTTTGGATATTTTTGATAGATTTTGCATAATCTATTTCTTGTTGCATGAAACGATGCCATTTGTTTAAAGTTGACATGGTAAAGTGCTTACATACTTTTTCTGGATTTTATTGTGTTTTTCTAACTTTTTCTGAAGAAAAAGTGTAGCCGATCCGGATCGGGCAAGTGATCCGGATCCCGAACGCAGGATTTTTCCTGCGGGTAGCCGATCCGGATCACATTCTCGGCCGATCCGGATCACGGATAGGGTTTATATAGAAACATACAGATTCTTGATTTCTTTACCCTAATCTCTGGTTTTCAAGCCTCTAGAGTCTCTCTCTCTAGATTTCTTGCTTCTTGGTGCTTCAAAACTCAAAGTTCTTCGGATTCAAGTAAGTTTTCATGATCAAAACTCGGTCTTTATGGTTTTTCACCAAACGTGAGTTGAAATCTTGGATCTTTTTCGTTTGTGTGGTTTTTGATCAAATTTCTTTTGAAATAAGAACTCTGGATCAATTAGTTTTGCTTTTATGCTGGGATTCTACTTGATTAACGAGTTTTTAGGCTTCGATTTCTAAAAATTCGGTTTTAGGGCATAAAAGAGGAATTTCTGTAAATCATGGATTGATCTATTTTTAAAATTCTTTTTGGAAAACTAATTTGATTCTTGGCTTCTCTCAATATGATTATGATTGTCTAGGTACAATGTTTTCAAACTTTTCAAAATTGACAATTTTTCATATGTTCTTGAGTTGGTTTTCACAGGACACTTTCTTAAACTCGAAGCACTAGAATCAATGGCATTCTCTTGGTTGATTCTGCTACTAGTCACGATGGTACTCACTCGACCAACCAACAAATTGAAGCGAGCCAAGAAAGTTCAACGAAAAGGAGAAGTGGAAGTTATAAGTGACACAGAACTTGAAAAGAACCTTGATGAAGTACACTGGGATATGCTGACTGATGATGATGATGATGAGGTATTGCCTACCAAATCTAACCAAAAAGGGAAAGCACCAATGAATACTGGGAAAGCTCCAATGTCTGCTCCAACTATCTCCATAAAACGGAAACGACTTGCTCGACGTTATGGTTTCCGACGAGACACTAATGCTGACACACCAATGGCTCCTGACTCTCCGCCACGTATTGAAGAGGTAGTCGTTAATACTGACCGACTTCGAGTTTTTGAACGACGTGAATGCATCGGAGAACGTCATGTCAACATTGAAGCCCTTCGCAATCATTCACCGGAATTTGGAAGACTGATTGAACAAGCCTCTCTTATTCAAGTTTGCCGATTCCCTGAACTTCTAGGATTTTGTTTGTATCGTGTGAGAACCTTCTACACGAATGCGAGACATCTTCAAGAGGATGAAAATGGGTCTATGCATTTTATACCTACATCCAAGGAATGAAGATCAAGATCACACCGCAGTTAATTGGTGAAGTGCTTGGAATGGAATCTAGCACATCAGGGGTTAACTTTTTGAAAGGAAAAAGCTTGACAAGTGCATTGTGGCAAACTGTGGTCGACAGGATTTGTCTGGAGGGGACTCAATCCTCTGATGGCAAAAGTATCAGATCCAAACATCTACGACTGGAGTACCGTTTTCTAAACTTCATAACATGCTATAACATCCTGCCAAACTTGCAGACAAAGGTTGTGAGATGGGAGCGTCTGCTATTTCTATATCTGATAGGACACCCCTCTGAGGCTATTGGATTAAACATGAATATTCCCTATATAATTTGGAATAGAATGTCAAGGTACATTGTGCATCCTCATCCCTTGGAGCGACTTCCGTTTCCTCTAATCATCATGAGGATCTTGCAAAAATTCGGTATTGATGTAAGCTCAACATCATATCAGCACAGTTGTGGAATGATCGATGAATCAACAATTGTGAAGTCACTTCACAAATTACCTCATGTTGTTGGGAAGAAGCCGTCTGATGGCACCTCGGCCTCACCGTCTCAACGAGAAACTGGCAATGATGATGAAGCTTCATATCTTCGATTTTTAAGTTACAGCACCGACTATCTGTCAAACAGGAACAAATTTTGAAGGAACAACAAAGGATTGCCAATGAGCTTGAACTAACGACAGCAGCTCACATTACCATCACAAAGAAGATAAATTCAATGGACAAGCGAGTGCAAAAGATACTGTCTAACATGGGTTGCACTACTTCTGACGTTTCAGATTCTGATGACTGACCATTTTTGACTCTTTTCTTCTTTTTCTGCAGGATATTAGTCTTTTTGATACTTTTAGTTTAGTTCTCAGTTTGTGCATACTTTTAGAACTCTATTTTTTTGTTACTCTCCTTACATATTGTAGCTCATGCTACGTTTTGGCTTTGTTTTGTGACAAAAAGGGGGAGAGTGAGAGAGTTAGAAAGAACTCTGAACAATGAATGATGTGAACAATGATTGTGAATATCGATGATATCAAGGTAAGTATGAACCACCCCAACTCAACTTTGGTTTTCTTTTGTGATTTGTGACATGCTTCTATACTAACTATTCGACTAACTATTTGGGCATGTAATATGACTAACAAGTTGATGTTGGACTAACATACTTTGACATTTGGTTTTCGACTGTTTAGAAGATATGTTGGTTTTAACTATTATTTTCTTACATATCTGAATTTTTCAAATGTCATGATGAGACTAAACTCTATCTCTGTATTTGGTTTTGTATGCTCCAATTCTTGAGGTAACTAACGAATTTGTTTGTCAAGAATGTTTTCTGTGTGCAGAGATTACAGATGTCTAAGTCTAGAGTCTGTTCTAGGAGTTTATCTCATGTTTTTAATTTCTGGAACTCTTTTGTAAATTTTTGTTGTATGGTGATAGCAACAAAAATATCTTTTTGAATTTTCTTTGTGGATTTGTGTTTTGTCACGAAACCGCCAAAGGGGGAGATTGTTACGGAATTTGAGTTGGCGTATTTCGTGAATGTGTTAAGTCTTGAAGATTGAAGATGAAGAAACTTCGGATCGTATACCTCAATCTCAAGAAAGAAGAATTCAAAAGGATCAGGTATGTTTAACTAAATAATTTTGATGATCCGAATACTTCTTATAGTGTAGAAACACCTGGAAGAGGTTTTAATTGCTTATTCATCAAAAACTGGACATGGGACATGTTCAGGATCCGGATCGTGGCTTTCAATCCGGATCCCGAAAGGTGTTTGTTCATACACTGGTTCAATCCGGATCGCAGCACTCTCTGATCCGGATCCCGAACACTAGTTTTACCTGTTTGCTTCTTCGATCCGGATCAGGAATTGCAATCCGGATCCCGTGTCACGCCCCGGGTGTAAACCAGAACCCGGGCCCGTCCACAGATCCGCCGTGCATGCGGTATTTCCCACACACACGAAGCGTCGGTAACCTGCTCAGATAAGAAAAGATAATAAAAGAGCATAAAAATCAGAGCTGAAATAAAACTACGGTATCTCAGACAGATGCTGGAAGTAAAAGGTACAACAGTGAAATAAATACAGATGTCTCTCCCAGCTCACTACTAAAGATACAACCTGCTGGCAAAAGCCAGTCCCTAAAAAGAAATACAAGAAAACTATCTGAGAAGTCCTGGTACCCAAAAATCTCCAGCTACGACCCTCGGTGGCTCTCTATCTAGTCCGCATCTGCTTACCTCGATTAGTTGCTGACGGCCCAGCAACTCCCACTGAAGACTCTGCAAAACAAGGGGAAAGAAAGAGACAAGAAAAACAATGGGGGTAAGTACTACTATAAACAGTAGCCTCCCCTAGTGGGTAAAGCCTCAGCTCAGATATGCCCACCAGGTGATCAGAGGCGAAAAGGGGAAAGAAAGAAGGGAGAAGCAGATAAATAAAGCAACTGATAAAGTGCTATCCCTAATATGCCTCTATATGACCAACCAATAAGGATGGGAAAGTGATGCATCAGAATCAAGTAGCCTGTCATAAAGACCCAATCTGACAGCCAGTGAACACTGGCACTGCCTGCTCTGCTGTCGAACTCAAGAACCCAGCATGGTGCCCGCGCTCACACCGTGGAACTCAAGAAACCAGCATGGTGCCCGGCGCTCACACCGTGGAAAGCCTCCCGGAGTGGCACTCGAGGGAGCGACCCACACGAGTAAAGTATATCACTGTATCAACCATCTCTGTAACCACTGTCTCATAATAGCAGGACTGGATCGAGACTCAAATAAGTGGGAACAACCCTCCACTAAAGTAAGCCCGATCCCCGAACACCCAATCTGATGCAATAGAAATAATCCGGTCAACCACCCAAGATCCGTGGTCGCCGCAACACCCTGACAAACTCAACCTGTCCCAAATCCCCAATACCTGCCTACACTGTCCAACATACGCTCGAACCTGAGCGATTAAGCCGCTAGTGCCAACAATGAAAGAAGAAAAGAGAAAAAGCATGGTTTCTCCTAAGTCAAGTCCCAAAATAGTGTAGCAGTAAAAGATGGCAATAATTATGTGACCAATTTAATCATGCAGTGTTCCAATATTTGTCCAGTTTCCCAGAATAATCAATTTAGAGAATAAAGGCTAAAGTGACAGTCACATATGATTAATCATCAGTTTTGCAGTCCTCAAATATTATCACATTGTCTCTATGCATACGGTCCAGAACTTAGGCGATTTAAACAAATGATCAATCTAACAATAATTTTCGCGGATCAGATAACCAATAATTTGCTCCCTAAAGCATGCGAGTCTACCAATTAACACATTTAGCATCATCAAATCAGGGGTACTCTGATATTCCTAGTGGGCATAACAAAGGAGAGGAGTACAACAACCACCCACCTGAAGCGCAACAGTCCAAGTCCGTACAGCTAGAAAATACCAAAACTCCAATTCCTTGCTTCCACAATTTCAGCACACCCGAAATATCCCTGGTACAGTACAAAGCTCACTAATTACACTTAGGCTCTCACTTATAGCACTAATTAACTCATACAATCCCGAATTCTGTACTGTTAAATTATCACCTGCAGAAATTGCCCAGAAAATTCCAATAAAAATATCACGGCGATCCTCGCGTCGATAGCTTCGGAACGGTACCTTGCACGCCCAAATCCGAGTTCTGTACATCAAGATAAAAATTCGGCAAGGGGGCACACTCACACTAAAATCAGGATTAAGGGCTGATTACTGTTCACTGAGAAATCACTAATTATCACCTCGAAAGAAAATTCACGAAAATCCAATAAAAATACGAGCGCGTTCCTTGCGATCTGTAGATGAAAAAGTTGTATAAGCTCGTCTCCGTCAGACGCTCGTGCGCGAAGATATAGCCAAATACTCCGATGCTGTCCTCACATTCCTCACAGAAAAAGGGGACCCTTGTTACCTCGGGATCCGAGCCAAAGAAGCAAAATCAGAAAGAGTGATCACAATCAAAGTTGAAGCCCTACCTGTTAGGAGTCTGTCGGCGCAAGAATCACAGAAGAAGGAGCTCGGGGTAAACCAGGGGAGCTAAAACACCACAGCTGCGCCGAAGAAGGACACAGGAAACGCAACGTCGCGCCGCGCCGTAAAATCGAAATCTCGAAATCCGTGCCACCCAAAATCTGAAACTTGGTAGATGTAATCTCCTCTTCATGGAGAAGATTTCTTCTTCTCAGGCCACAGGGAGATAAGAGCTCGAAGAGGGTGAAATGGTCCATCAATCTCCCTCGGATTGCTTAAGAAGGAAATCCAACACAAAAATGTCTCCAGAAAATTCGCTGCGCCCTGTGCACGTGAGCCACCCAATGGCAACGCGACACGTGGCCCCAACACCGTGCACCGCCCGTGAACCGCGCACCCGCACGTCGCGTACACTTACTCCGCGTACGGCACCCACTCCGAGACTTGCGTGGACCGGGAGCACAACACCGACCCAATCAAATGCCGCCACGTGTCCACAGTCGGTCCACCGTGCACCAATACTGTTCCGTGGACCGGGTGCTGTGAGCCACCCAACAGGATCTGCCACGTGGCACCCCGCTCGGTGCACGCCCGCCGCGTGGACCGGCCGCCTGCCCGCGCCCCTGCGCGCTGCCCGCGCCCTGCCCGCGCCGCGCGCCGCCGCTGCTCCGCCTGCCCGAGGCCGTTTGCCGCCCGCCGGTGCTGCCCGCCGCCGCCGCCGGCGCCGGCGATCGCCGGAAAGCACTGTTCCGGCCTTGAACAGTAAAAATACTGTAGCAAGCTCCGAAAAATCCAAGTAAATAGCCCATCTTGACCGTTTTCGCGCGCTGAATCCAAATACGGCGTCCGTTTTGCCAAATTCCAATCCTAAAATTTGCCGGAGGCTCCCGGAAAGGTATTTCCATTCCGAATTTCGCGCCGAGTCCAAATTTGATATCCGATTTGCGCGAAAACTCTTCTAAACATCCAACGGGGTCTTCCGGTTATCCACGTGATCTATTTAAGCCCCGAATCCATCACTTGAATCCAAATTGGCACGCGAACACCGCCGACATGCCCCGTAGGCCTCCCGAAGCTGCTGGTCACACTGTAGAAGCCCTGCAAGGATCCGGGTCACCACATCCCGAACATGTTTTTCTGGTAAAACTGTATGAACGATCCGGATCGTGGCTTTCGATCCGGATCCCGAACATCAATTTTTCTGGAAACCGTATTTTGTGCTTCTGCAATCCGGATCGTGGCTTTGCAATCCGGATCGCCGTCGGTAAAACTTTCCAGAAAAGTTTGTTTTTGATCCGAATATTCTTCCTAGGGTTTCTAACCTATAAATAGCCCTACCATTTCATTTCTAGGGCATCCGCAATAGAACGGCTGATTGAGAAAAGATAGCCGAAAAGAAAAATCCACATATATAGAGAAGAACGGAAATCATTAGATCTATTTAATGGTTCTTCATCTATATTGATTAGTTTGATTCTAGGTTTTCATACTCATATCTTGAGTTGAATCAAACTAATGAATACTTAGATGGCATTTCCGATCTATCTTTAATCTAAGTATTCGGCGGATCATCACCACCCAAACAAACAACGATTTATCCCCAAAATCGGCGCGTGGACTCGCGTGGCCTTGTGGATTCAAGGTGTTATCGCTCTCGTGGATTCGGAGCGAGGTGCGTTCGTGGATTCGAAGCGTGCCATTGGGTGAAGACCGTGGATTCGGTTGGACGTCGTGGACTCGACGTTGGACGCTGTGGATTCAGCGTTGGGCGCAGATCGTGGATTCGAGAAGCGTCGTGGAGCGAGCGGAGAAGATCGACTAGGGGCGTATGGTAAAAGGTTGAGTCGTCTGTGAGTACGTTATATCACCTTGTACGTGTGTTAACTCTAGTGGATTTCGCCGTGTTATCGGTCCCGTGGTTTTTTACTCCGGCTTGGAGTTTTTCCACGTAAAAATCTTGTGTGTTCTTTTATTTTTCCGCATTGGGTTTTATCGCACAATGATTTTTTGAGTGTTTATTGTTTACACCTATTCACCCCCCTCTAGGTGTTTTTTTCCCCTATTAGATCCTTATTAACCTAAACCCAACATTGATGTCATAATATTTCAATGTTGCAATGATCATTTATGTTAATTAATTCATCTTTTAAGTGATCAAAGTCAATTTCTCTCTCAATGATCTCTTGGTATAGTCATTATCTTATTTGACTATTTAGTCGAGTATGAATGCGGGATCAATTTTTGGTTGAATACCTTATATATTAAATAATTGATAGCCAATTGAGGGGGAGTCAAAGAAAAGTAAAATGCTCAAAAGATGTGGAAAGAGTTACATCCCAATGAGGAGTGTGAAAACTACCACCACATGGAGGAAAAGAAAGAAAGAAAAAGATACCCCATGTATGCAAAGCAAATTTTTGTTTTTAAAAAAATTGTTGATGAAATGCATATTGAAATACTTGACTCAGTCATATTTCATGGTTTGTATAAGGTGGAATTTTTGATAAAAGATGCTCAAAGAGCCACTCCTTCAACAGATTGTATAGGGTGCTGAGAATTCATGTTTTATGCCGTTGGAAGTGCAAAAATCAATAAATTTGGAATTTATGAATTTTCCACCTATATTACTTCGAACACGAACGATCTTTTCATTTCTTTCAATCATAATACGATGACAAACCTCATGAAAAGAGTCAAAAGTATCCGCTTTCTCTTTTAAAAATGTTACCCATGAATATCTAGAGAACTCATCAACCAAAAGAAAAATATACCATTTACCTCCCAAACTTGGTTGACGAGTCGGCCCCATTAAGTCCATGTGCAGTAATTCTACAGGTCGTTTGGTACCCGCGTGGTTTAAGTTCTTGTGTGCAGTCCTTGATTGTTTTCCCTTTTGACAACCTCCACACACAATGTTTTCTTTAAAAGAAAGTTTAGGAACCCCCTTAACCACTTCTTTATCTGAAATCCTTGCTAGTTCCTTAAAATTTATGTGACCTAGTCTTTCATACCAAAGAGTTTCATTATCCAAAGAAACTAGGCTACCATTTTCAGAAATTTTGTTTGGAACAACATAGCAATTATTTTCAGATCTAACCCCTTTCAAAAAGAATACATGGTCCTTATCAATTACAGTACATTCAGCAGAGGAAAATTTAACTGAAAAACTATTATCACAAAGTTGACTAATGCTAATGATGTTAGTCTTAAGGCCTTCAACAAATAAAACATTGTTCAAAACCGGGCCTTCTGGAATAGCAATTGTTCCTTTTCCAACAATTTTAGAAGAACGACCATCTCCGAAAACTACAAGTCCTCCGGAGATTTTCTCTAAAGTTTGAAAACTGTTTTTGTCACCGGTCATGTGACGGGAACATCCACTATCCAGATACCAAGACGAGTTGTCATAAACATGCAAGGAAATATGAACAACAAGACAAGGGAAGATTTCACCTTTGCGCACCCAAACCTTTTTGGACTACGTTGGCAATGAGTGTGAAGTTATTTTCCTCGGTGAAAGCGTCTTGTTTGATTGGTTGCTTTTCTTTGATGACGTCGTCTTGTGAGGTGAACTACCAAGGCTCTTTTCCTTTGAAAAGTTTTTCTTTGATTTTCGGGGAATCACCTTTTTGGTAGTTGTTGCAAGAGGTGCCTGATTTGCTCGTTTTGCTCCAATCTTGTAATTTCTTCGAATGTGCCCTACAAAACCACAACGAAAACATACCTTGGTACTTGACGATCCCGAAGTGGGTGAGGTAGGCTTGTTGTCGTTGTATGCTGTGAACTCCGTTGTCGGAGAAGGAGATACCGACTGAGGCACAAAAATGGTCTTACTCGAACTAGGACTATCTCCAGTTCGATTGTATCCAAGGACCAAACGATTTGTTTGATCAAGACCAAGCATCTTATCCAACTTACTCCTTCCAGAAGAAAATCGCTTCAAATCATCCTTGAGTTGGAAAATGGTCTTCGTCATTTCCATTTTTTCTTGACGAGCCTCGGTGTAGAGCTTCAAGAAGTAACTTGCTTTATCCACCAGTTTTATATGTTCCTTCTCGAAATGCTCATTTTTCTCTTGAAGGGAAACATTTACTTTGATCAAGTTATCCCTTTCCACTTCAAGAGCGTTCGAGAGAGAAGTTGCCCTTTTTGCTTCTTCTTTGAGATCCTGCAATCTTCCTCTCAAACTCTTGTTTTGCTTTGCCAGTTTCTTTGAATCCTTCAAAAGTTTATGGTAGGCAAAAGCAAAGTCTTCACCTTCGGAATTACTCGATTCGTCGTCCGTTGCATTCTTTTCAACTTGGGAGGAGTTGGACAATGTATCGGATGTACTTGCCATAAAGCACATGAAAGGTGAAGTTGTGGACGCGTTGAACGCCGTTGCGTTATTTTCTTCATCACTAGAAGATGACTCATTGGACGTTGAGGTGTCATCCCAAGTGACGGCTTGCATCGCCTTCTTCTTTGCCGGATTCTTATTGGGATACTGCGTTGAGATGTGGCCGTAGCCTCGGCACTTGAAGCATTGGACTTGTCCCTCCGAGTTCTTTTTGTCTTTTGAAGAACTCTCTTGCTTCCTTGACTTAAAGCTTGAAAAACCTTTGCCTTTCTTCGACTTTACGAAGGATAAGGTTTTACTTGAATTACCCCTTCGAAAGTTTCGGCGAAATTTTTTTGTCAAAAGAGCAAGTTGCTTCTCGAAATCCTCCATAGATAGGTTCTCATCATCGTCTAAGGAGGATGAATCTGCGTCTTCTTCTTTTGTTGATTTTAATGCAAAACCTGAAAACTTAGAAGAGGATGCTTTTCCAGAAGAATAGTTAGTAGGAAATGTCATTTCATAAGTTTGAAGTGCACCAACTAATTTTTCTACACGGATTTCGTCCGGGTGTTTAACTGTTTCAATTGTCGTAACCTTGGAACGAAATCTTTCAGGAAGAGTCCTTAAAATCTTTCTTACAACTTTAGATTCTGAAATTTTCTCTCCCAAGTTAGCACATGTATTCATGATGTCTTGTAATCGTGTATAGTAATCTGTGAACGATTCATTTTCTGCCATGAAAATATAGTCAAATTTGCTCGTAAGCATTTGTAGCTTTTGAATCTTCACAAGGTTTGTTCCCTCATGTGTAACTTGTAGAACATCCCAGATTTCTTTCGCAGTCTCACATGCCGAGACGAGAGAGAATTCAGTTTGTGACAAAGCATTAAATAAGGCGTTAACTCCTTTGCCATTGTAAGAAGATGAGTCAATCTCTTCCTTGGTCCATTTCGACCTAGGTTTGATGGTGCGAACATCAGCAATAATTTTAGTTGGATTTGACCATCCTAACTCGATTGATTGCCACACCCGTTCATCGATGGAAATTAAAAATACTTTCATCCGTACTTTCCAGTAGGCATAATTTGTTCCATCGAAGAACGGTGGTCTGTTGATGTTTCCACCTTCAACCACTGTTTACTATTCTATTCCCGCTCTGATACCACTTGTTGGGTTATGTCTAATATGGATCTAAATAGGGGAAAAAACACCTAGAGGGGGGTGAATAGGTGTAAATAGTAAACACTCAAAAATCTTTGCGTAATAAAACTCAATGCGGAAAAATAAATAACACGCAGAGATTTTACGTGAAAAAACTCCAAAATCAGGAGTAAAAAAACCACGGGACCGATAACACGGTGAAATCCACTAGAATTATAACACATACAAAAGTGATGTAACGCACTCACTCACGACTCAACCTTTTTCCATACGCTCCTAGTAGATCTTCTCCACTCGCTCCGCAACGCGCCTCGAATCCACGATTTGCGTCCAACGCTGAATCCACGGCGTCCAACGTCGAATCCACGACGTCTGACCAAATCCACGGTCTCCACCAAGTAGCACGTCTCGAATCCACGAACGTACCTCGCTCCGAATCCACGAGAGCGGTAGCACCTTGAATCCACAAGGCCACGCGAGTCCACGCGCCGATTTTGGGGAAAATCGTTGTTTTTTGTGGTGATGATCCGCCGAATACTTAGATCAAAGATAGATCGAAAATACCATCTAAGTATTCATTAATTTGATTCTACTCAAAATCTGAGTTTGAAATCCTAGAATCAAATTAATTAATATAGATAAAGAAACATAGAATTAAATCTAGTTATTTCCTGTCTTCTCTATATGTGGATTTTTCTCTTTTTCGGCCGTATTTTTAGATTACCCTAAAAGATGAATCGTAGGGTTTATTTATAGGTTAGAAACCATTGGAAGAGGATAAGAATCAAAAACTAACCTTATCTGGAAGTTTTCAGGTCGACGGTCCGGACTCGAATAATGTGATCCGGACTGTCGTCATTAAACAGATTTTTTCCAGAAAAACCACGTTCGAGGTCCGGACTGAAGAACCACGGTCCGTACTGTTCATGCAGTTTCTGCAAAATTCACGTTCGGGGTTCGGACTGAACAAGATGTGTTCCGGACTGGATTTGCGCATGAACTACCCTATGTTCGGGGTCCGGACTGTAGTACCCTGATCCGGATCCTGAACATATAACATGTCCAGTTTTTGATTTTTATGCGATTAAAAATCCATCCAAGTGTTTCTACACTATAAGAAGTATTCGGATCACCAAACTTATTTAGTTAAACGTACCTGATCCTTTTGAATTCTTCTTTCTTGAGATTGAGGTATATGATCCAAACTTCTTCATCTTCAATCTTCAATCTTCAAGACTTAGCCACTTTCACGAAATACGCCAAGACAAATTCCTTAACATAAACCACATGACTGACGAATAAGGAGAGAAGAAGCAAACATGGTTTCTCCTATGTCAAGTCCCAACATGATAGTGTAGCGATAAAAGATGGCCTATCTAAATGTCCATACAAGCATGCATTTGTTCTCGAGAAAGATAAAAGATAATATAACAAGTAGTAGCTCCACATGGTATAACCAACATGCCAAAATCACTAATCAACTACACCTGTCCATAATCCGTGATTCATAAGAATCATCTCAGGCGATATTCGCACATAGATACATAATCCTGCCCCGTCGCATAATCAAATCTCATAAAAGATTATGTGCTAACATGACATGCTAATAATCACATAGGGTAACATTCCCTTAGGTAAGCTTTTTCTAATCATCAACATGGATGTCCAAATCTTGCAATTACTCATAATATAAAACATGATTATTAATCTTGCAATTCTTTATACAATCATCATTATAAGCTTACCTCTCAATCACAAACATTATACCCTAAACATGCATGCATTCTATCAGATAGAATTAGAGAACCGTTGTTCTGGGGACAAAGCAACCCACCTGAATCGCTTTCCGCAGGCAAAGCCGAAGTCGGTGAAGTGCGTAGCCACTCGCTAACAAAATCCGCCGGAACCGCACCCTCTGTACACGGTCGCACAAGCCTCTACTCCAACCAACATCCCAGCCAACAATCAGTCAACACCACTAAACAACCCAAACAGCACTTACTGTTTTTACCAACCAGCACAAAGAAGGGGATTTTTCACCTGCGTGCAGTCCTCCGAAAAATCCAAAAAAATCACGGCTGCGATCCTCGCGACGAGTAGATACAAATTGAGTACTTATACACCTTATTCCGACACCTGTAGGCCAAGATACAAATAGAACATCGCGGTAAGCCAAACTATCCACAATCGCAATTCTGCGGAAAATCAGTCCCAAAGAAGCTTAAATATAGCCTTCGAAGATTCCTCCAAAAATTTCGATAAAAATACGGGTGCATTCCTCTCAAAGCATAGATGTCGATCGAGTGCTCATATGTTTTGTTCCGATGCCCGTAGGCTGAGAAATCCCAACAATACTCCACCGCTGTTGAATACCTCGCAGCGGTACAAGGGGTCAAAAGATACCTCGGGAACCATGCCAAAAACCCAAAATAAGGCGAAGTGATCAACTCAAAAATCGAAGGCGTACCTCTCATGAATGCGCTGCTGTAAAAATCAACTCAAAATTCCATCGGAGTAGCTCAGGGGGCCTCGCACACTAAAAGGCGACGGAAAGAGCAACAAATGAAGGAGCGTCAAAGTGCGCCGCGTCACAGGAAAACGCCGATGCCGCGGCCTCCAAAAAATCCGGGAATCCACCACAAGATGAAGAACACAAGGTAGAGCAACTTAGCTTAAGGGCTCACCACCAGCAGCACTCGGGAAAAGGGCCAAAAGAGCAGCCAAAGGGGGCTATTTATAGCCCAAACAGAACAATTCAAATAATGCCGAATGGGTCCCCACATTCGGGCGCCCGAAAACATTTGGGCGGCTACAGCACCTCCAAAATGTACCCCGAACCATCAGCGCCCGAATCCACCCTGTTGGGCCACGTGTCCCCGCACAGCAAACAGCGAGTTCGGCCAACCCGCTATCGACACGTGGTCGCGCCCGGTGCGCCCGCTCCCGTCAACGCCTCGGTCGCCGCGCCCACGTGCATGCACGTCGCGCTGCCGGCGCCCACGCCGCACACGCGTCCCGACGTACCAGCCGCACCCGCTCCGTGGACCGCGCCTAGTACACCATCCAATCCAAAGCTGACACGTGTCACACCGCGCCAATGGGAAGATGCCACGTGGCACACCACCGACGTTGCACCGCGCTTGCTCTGCTCCTCGTGTGGACCGAGCGTACGTGAACCGGCCAACCAGCGGCCGCCACGTGGCCCCGCCCTGGTCCACGGCTCCCCGCGCACTCCCGTAGACCGCGCCTTGCGAGCTGGCCAACCGGGAGCCGCCACGTGGCCAACCCCCGGTGCACGCCATGCCTGTGGACCGAGCGGCCCGCGCCTCTGCCCGCAGCCGCTGCCTGCCGCCGCCTGCCCGACGCCACCGGCGCTGCCCCGACCGCCGAAACAGTACCCTCATGCCTCGAAATCCATGCTTGGGCATTCGGGCTCCGAAAAAAATAAGTAAATAATCTATTTTCATCATTTTCGCGTGCTGAGTCCAAATCCAACGTCCGTTCTGCCCAATTCCGCTTCTAAAATTTGTCGAAGGCATCCAAATAAGTAGTCTTAATCCAAATTTCATGCTGAGTCCAAACATGAGGTCCGATTTGCGCACAAACACCTCTAACACAAAGCAAAGGCCTCCAAAAGTTGCCAAACACCCTGCAAAAGCTCTGTGGAGATCCGGGTCATCACATTTTCTCATCATAATTGATGAGCAGGTATGGCAAACCGTTGAATTCGGTTGGGTGCATCCAATTGAGGAAGTAGAAAATACTACTACCCCAAAACCTCGCTCTAGATGGTCCAGAGAGGAGATCGAAAAATCTTCTTACAACAGAAAAGGTATGAACGCTTTATTTAATTTTCTTTCCTCGATCGAGTTTACACGTATTTCTGCGTGTGAAACTGCAAAGGAGATTTGGGATATTCTTCAAATTACACATGAGGGTACTAGTCTAGTAAAAATTCAAAAGCTCCATATGCTTACAAATCAATTTGACTCTATTCATATGGATAAGCATGAATTGTTTACTGATTATTATACCAGACTTCAAGATATAATCAATACATGTGCTAATTTAGGAGAAAAGATCTCGAAATCAAAAGTTATAAGAAAGATTCTTCGGACTCTTCCGAAACGCTTTAGGGCAAAGGTTGCCGCCATTGAAACCGTTAATCATCTGGATAACATGAGAATAGAGGAATTAGTAGGTTCTTTACAAACATATGAAATGGCTTTTCCTGCTGATCAATTTTCTTCCCAGTCTTCTTCTAAGCGTGCAGAAATTAGATTCAAATCAACAAAGGAAGGAGATAGCGACTCAAACTCCGACGATGAAATTTCTTTTGCTGATTTTGAAGAATAACTCGTGCGGATTACGAAGAAATTTCGTCGGAATTTTTGGAAGAATCGAACCGATAGATCTTCATCCTCGAAACCGAAAAGTTCATCTAAAGGATCCTCGGGTTCTAAATCCTCTAAACTCAAAAGATTTGCAAAACCTTCTAAAGAAAAACAAAAAGATGATTTCGAAAGAGAAATCCAATGCTACAGATGCAAAGGCTTCGGTCATATTTTAACGGATTGTCCTTCTAAGAAATCATATAAAAAGAAGGCTTTGCAAGCAAAAACTTGGGACGATTCTACTTCCGATGAATCGACCTCAAGTAAAGAAGAAAAGGATAATGTTGTTGCTTTTTATACTTCTCTAGTTCCCTCCTCTAATGTTTGCTTGTCATCGTTAATTACTGACTCTACTTCTTTGATTTTGCATGAATCATCTACCTCCGACGGAGAGTCGTCAATTGAGGGGAGTCGAACGAAGACCTCTCATTGAGTGCCTATCAACAACTTCTTAAGGATCAAAGAAGTGGCCAAGCACATCAAGATTGAGGAAACAACAACTTGAGGTGAAGACGACTGTAAGAAACAAAGTCAAGATTAAAAAATCTAAATTCATGACTCTCGAGGAGAGCGAGGACTTGTATTGAACATAATACAATCCTCTAGGAAAAGCGAAACCAATCAGAAACGATCGT
>CM054950.1:11343718-11400241 GCA_029168755.2 Tillandsia fasciculata
CAAAAGATTTGCAAAACCTTCTAAAGAAAAACAAAAAGATGATTTCGAAAGAGAAATCCAATGCTACAGATGCAAAGGCTTCGGTCATATTTTAACGGATTGTCCTTCTAAGAAATCATATAAAAAGAAGGCTTTGCAAGCAAAAACTTGGGACGATTCTACTTCCGATGAATCGACCTCAAGTAAAGAAGAAAAGGATAATGTTGTTGCTTTTTATACTTCTCTAGTTCCCTCCTCTAATGTTTGCTTGTCATCGTTAATTACTGACTCTACTTCTTTGATTTTGCATGAATCATCTACCTCCGACGGAGAGTCGTCAATTGAGGGGGAGTCGAACGAAGAACTCATTGAGGCCTATCAACAACTTCTTAAGGAATCAAAGAAGATGGCCAAGCACATCAAGAAATTGAGGAAACAACAACTTGAGGTTGAAGACGAGAACTGTACTTTAAAAATCAAAATTCATGATCTCGAGGAGGAGCGAGGACTTGTATTGAACAATAATAAAATCCTCTAAGAAAAGCTAAACCAATCAGAAACGATCGTTAATTCTCATATGGACAAGATTGATTTTCTTAAAAAACAGTTTGAGGAAATTCATGACGCCAACCAAGTTTTGACCAAGCAAGTTCATCAACTCAAATCCGACATACAAACTCTTTCAATCGGTTCCAAGAAATTTGACGGCATGTCCGGATTAGGTCAAACGAGCAAAGTTGGTTTGGGATATAAACGGAAACAAACTGTGAAGGCTTCAAGTTCCACAACTAAATTGAAAGGTAAAACATGCTACCAATGTAGAATTGAAGGACACATAATGAAGACGTGCACAAAAATTAGAAAGAAGAATTCATCGGCATCTTCATCTACGAAGCAGACTCTACGGATTCAAAAGCCACAACAATTCAATGGAGTTCTCTCAATCCACCAAAGGTCCGAGCCACAACATCGGTTATTCAAGAGGACACTTGCAACGTGGGAACCTAAGGTGGATCAACAGCCAAAGCTAACATCCTCCGGCCACAACGAATCAAGACAACCCAAAATCCGACAGTTTTGGATTAGGAAAGGTGATATCTTTCCTTGTCTTAAGTTTTAAATAGCTTTTGACTATATGTAATGCTTTGATCGGTTTTCTCCTCATATTTTTCGTGATTTTTGCATTACATGATTTCAATGCTTGTCGTTTTTATTTATGTTTTGTTTTCAAACAAAAGGATTTTAACGAACGAGTGCATTGAATATCAAAAGGGTTTACTTTCATTCACTCATAATTAATTTCATATTAATTATCAACTTTACTCCATAATCATAATCTTTGAAGATATTCTATTATAGGAGTTTTTGATAGTAATCATGTGTGATCTTAAGGTGCTTAACCTGTTTCGGTTGTGTGAATTTATTGTGATAAACATGAGACAACGAATAGACTAAAATTTAGGATTTAATTCTTTCACATAAGAGATTGCATTCTTACAAGGATATTTAAAAGAGTTGAAAAGATGTGGAAAGAGTTACATCCGTAAAGGAGTGTGAAAACTACCACCACATGTTTGAAAGAAACCACATGTTATTGGATGCGTGATAATATTTTTGGTAAAATCTTTAGATGAAGCATTCGGAGATTCATATTCAAATTTCCTATATTTTGCACAATCTCCTGGTTGGTATAAGGTGGGATAGTTGAAAGATGCTCAAAGAGCCACCCTTAAGTATTTTAGTGCTTATCTCAAATTTGAAAGGGTATTAATCAAATTGATGTCATTTGAAAATCTCTATAAGTCATTTTTTATAATCCATTACATCTTGATAGAGTTCGGATCTCTAGATTATTTTTGATGACTTGTGTTTGACGTATATAAAATAAAAAAATGTTATAATATTTTATCTTTATTTTTCATGATTTAGGAGTAAATCCTTTTAATTTTTGTAAAATTAATTGGATTGAATGACATCTGAGTGATCTCGCAATTTTCAAGCACTTAAATTAACTTTCTTGATTGCACGCAAATCGGTATTTGAAAGAGTTCAAAATTTGGATTTGTATCAAGAAATATTTTGTTTTTGTTTTTGCTCAGGAGTACCGGTACTCACCGTTCGATACCGGAACCAAAAGGACGGAATTAAAAATTCAATCCAGAACCTGAACTGAATATTTCAGTTTTTTAATTGGGTACCGATACGCACCTTCTAGTACCAGTACGCAATCTGCGTTTTCTTTATATACCGGAACCGAAGTGCTATTTCTCACTTCCTCTTTTCCAAAAACTCTTTCTTTCTCTCTCTAAAAGATTTCCAAGGTGTTTTTATTCAAGATCTATGAGATTCTTGCTGTGATTTGTAAGATCTTTCATCAATCTTGCTTTTTATATTTCAAAACCCTAGTTTTTAGGTTTTGATGATTTATTTTGGGATTTTTGAGTTGATCTCTATTTCTAATGAAATCTCTTGCATATATCACATTCTTTTTCTTGATTAGAACATAAATGATTGCTTTCTATGTAATTAGATTCATGTTTTCTTGCATATATTGCTAGGATCCAACATTTACATCATTTCTTTAGATCAAGAAAATTGAAAATTTAGGGCTTGCATGTAAATTAGTTTTGAATGTTAGATCTTCAAAGTTTACATGTTTAGAATGTTTGTTAAACATTTTTAAGCTTTTTATGATATTCATATTCGATCAAATCATAGTGCATTATGTTCTTTGCGGGATAATGGCATTCTCTTTGCTACTTGCACTTGTGGTTTTGATGCCCACCGGGAGTGGACGTGATCGTGGACGTGGTAAGAAGAAAGCTTCTAAATGATCACGTGATGAAGGCTCAACAAGCTCAGAACCAGAACCTTCATCGGAATATGAGGAAGAATTAGAAAAATAAAAGAGAAAGGCACCGATGACTTCAAGGAAAAAAAAAATGTGCAAATTCTCCGCCACGAAGAAGTACCGGAGGATCGGTAATTCGTGAGCGCTCTCAATCAGAACGGCGATCAAAAATTGGTGAAGGTGAACAACACATTAGTTCAAAGCGTCGTGCAATATTTGAGAATAGAGCATGTATTGGAGAGCGACATGCCAACTTCAATGAGTTGTATCGAGAAGTTCCAGCCTTTGCAAGACTACTGGAACGGATTCCTATTGAGCCACTTGGTAGAGTTCCTGCTAGGATGGGTTTCTATGTGGAGGTACTCAGAGAGTTTTACATGAGAGCAGTTATACTACACGAGGATCCTGACACCGGGACATTCATTTTTGAAATAACAGTTAGAGGTGTCAAGTTCGATATTACTCCTGCTGTAATTAGTGCAAATATGGGATTGATTGTTTGTCACGCCCCGGAGTCAAAACTGCGACCCGAGCTCGCCAACAGATCCGCCGCCCATACGGTGAGCCCCGTATAGGCGAAGCGTCTAACCTGCAAAAGAATATACTATACTAAACAGATATCAGAGCAGAGAGTAAACTGCTAGAAATAAATATAAAATACAACTCTCACAATATACAATAAGTCCTCACCAACAAGAAAATACAAAAGTCTTTCAAAGAAAGAAGAAAAGTACAACTCAATACCTTACTACATGGGCGCTCAACATACCACTCTAATCTAATGTAAAAAGGGGGTACTTCTACTCTCAGGACGACGACGACTGGTAGGGATCTAACTCGCGACTCCCTTACCTCGATCTGAAGAAGCAGCAGCTGGAACAGCAGGAACAGGAGTAGAAATCCCTGGGAAAAAAGACACCACGACGGGTGTGAGAACTACCTCCCACAGTAGCTCTCAGTGGGTGCCGTCAACAAGCCCAACGGTCTGCCCACTAAGTCTACTAGAGGCATGAAGAACAATGCAGTACTGAAGGAAAAAAGCTGGGAAATAAATTCTACAGCTACTATGCCCCTTTCTAGATGCTCAAAAAGCGGGACAGATGAAAGTATGATGCATCTGCTAACATATCAGTATAGTCACCCAATCTGAACTGACTGCCTCCACGGGTCCAGTCAAGCCTGCGCCAACCTACTGCCGTTACGTCCCGGAGGACCGGACTTACGTAGGACGTTCGTAGCTGCCAAAACTGGCTCAGCCAGAGGGACGGTGTCCGTGACTGCCAAAACTGGCTCAGTCAGAGGGACGGCGTCTGTAACTGCCAAAACTGGCTCAGTCAGAGGGACGGCGTCAACAAGTCGCGATACCAAAGTGCATACCCACCCCGGACGTGGCACTCGAGGGGAGCGACCCCAACGAGGACTAGGGTATCCGCGCACTCTGTCGAGCTCAAAGTGGCACTGCAGGCTATGGTCAAAATCCACGCTCACGCTCTGCTCGGAAGGACTCAATCCAGCGAAATCTCTCACCACAGTCGGAGCACTCTCGATGACTCAGCTGATTAGCTTTCACGAAACCCGAGACACTCACCACACCAACAACTCACAGCACAAAACACACTGGCTGGAGACACTCCACGGCCAGGATCAACCTACCACTCAGGGCTAACAGAACTTAGATAGACAATACCCAAAGACACGGGACCACCGTTGACTCCAACGGCTCCCAACCACAGAACATCAACCCAACCTGCAGACTCACTAACAGGATAAACCCCACAACAGGCAATAGTAGAGGATCCGGGAACACCGAAAGACTAGAACCTACAACCCTATCAAACAAGAACAGGCTCTAGGCATAGCCTCTCGTTGTTCTCGTTCCAAAGGAAAAGGCAGACCTTAGAACCCAGACCACTTGAATCATCTCAAGTGGTTACATTTATAGAAAAATGTGACATTTCTTATGGAAAGCCATTTGATCTGTAAGAAATCCATATTTAATGATTTTTAGTTCTTTTTAGGAAAACCATTGAAAACAAGTTTTTATACCCAAGCCTCATAGAGCTAAGCCCTTGTCCAATCAAACAAGAACAGACTCGGGCGACCCTACGACGCTTGGAGGAAAACATCGGTTGGCTAAAATCATATGTGTGTCTAAAAACAGTTCTGGGTTCAAGGTTCTGCTAACACTGGTAAACCGCCGCCACTAACACCGCGGCAACCAATAAAGAATAAGAAAACGAAATACCTCGCGACCGCCGTCCTCCTAAACGGCTCCCGCCACAGATGTAAAATCAACTATCTCTACCAGACTCCACTCTGCCCCCAAGCACGAGTGTAGAAAGCATCCCACATTAAGAAACCCGACCACTCGGCCCACTACCCGGGCGAGTAACACTATGTCCAGAAAAGAAGTGTGGATGTCTAAACAAAATAAACCTAGTCCAAGTTGAAGTTTTCTAAAGTCTGGCTAAACATGATACATATGACGGGGGTGCTAGGTTAAGTTCCAAGATAACATTAATTTACAGCTAGTAGGAAACAAGAGATTGCATGATCATCAAATAATACAAGGATTATCAACTAACACTTACTAGCATACTACACAAGAGTATCACTATCATGCATGATCCTACTATAGCAGAATTAATGAACGTTCCATAAGTCTTGGAGACAAGGCCACCCACCTGAAGGTGCACAACTGTCCAGGGTTACACAGATAAGAGGGTCCAGAATCAGTCAAAAATGTAGTATCCTCCAAGCTAGCAACACAGTAGTAGTGCTCACAATGCCCTGGGTACAATCACAAATCAAATTCACACTTAAAATCCATAAAAATTCCAAGTTCCAAAATCCTGCATGAACAGTCCCCTTATCACAAAATTTTCACCTGAAAATCATTTTCCAAAAATTTCGATAAAAATATGATGGCGATCTTCGCGAAGTGTAGATGTCGATAGGCTCTTGAATCGTCGAAAACCGATGTCCGGATGATGAGATAAAAATCTGTGAAGTGGGTGCTGTCCAGGATTCTCACAGCAAAACAGGGGCTCAGTAAAACCTCGAAAACTATACCAAAAATCCAAATCTAGCCGAAACACTCACACGAAAGTCGAAGACATACCTCTCGTGAATCCAACGCCACAAAAATCGCCAAAAAAGACTGTCGAGGTAGCTCTGTGGAATTTTCAGACCGAAAAGCGACGATAACGGGCCTCCAACTGTAAATCGTCGCACTGCGCTATGATGCCGGAAACGTCGTCGCCGGAGCTTCCAAAAAATCCGGGCCTCTGCCAGAAGATGCACGACTCGAAGATCTACAACTTTCGGCCATGGGCAGGAGAGCTTGGGAAAGGGGAGAAAAAACCCCAACAAGCCAGGTATTTATAGGCCCAGCCCGCAAATCCAGCCTTTTCGGATTTGGCCCAAGGATTTCGGGCGCCCGAAAAGTTTCGGGCTGCTACAGTAACGGGCCGGCCCGTTACTGTGCGTGCCCGAAACCCTCACGGGCCGCCACGTGTCCCTCTGCTGCTCCCCGCACCCGGCGCACGCGCCCCGACGAACCCCGCGACGCCACGTGCCCCGACAAAAAGTCGTGCACCGCTGCGCCCGACCAACCCCGGGGCGCCACGTGGCGGCGCCCCCACGTCGCCCCGGTCAAAGCCCACGCCGCGCCACGTGCGCGACCGCGCCGCCGCCGGCTCCGGGTCGGGCACGCCTCCCGAGGCAGTCGCCGCCGACGCGTGGACCGAGCGCACCAGAACCCGCCAACCACGTGCTGCCACGTGTCCACCCGGTCCACCGTGCACCGGCGCCGAAATTCCGTGGACCGCGCCTGCAACGCCCGCCACTCACAATGTGCCACGTGTCCCTTCCGTACTGTGCACGCCTCCGCGGTGGACCGCGCGCCTGCCCGCGCGCCCGTGCGCCTGCCCGCGCCGCTCGCCGCCTGCCCGCGCCGCTCCGCCGCCTGCCCGAACTCGCGCCGCCGCGCTCCGCCGCCGCCGGCGACCCTCCGGCAGCCGGAACAGTAAAAGTTGCCTCGAAATCCGTGTTTTCGCGTCCGGGCTCCGAAAAATTCAAGTAAATAGTCCATTTCGCTCGTTTTCGCGCGCTGAATCCAAATCCGAGGTCCGTTCGGCCAAATTCCACTTCTAAAATTCCCCAAACATTCCCGGAAAGGTAAACTTGATCTATTTTTCGTGCCGGGTCACATTCTTAGCTCCAATAAGCGCGCAAACACCTCACACACCCAAAATGGACTTTCAGAAAAGAAAACAAGCTCCATTTTTATCAGAAATTCAATTCTTGGGCCCGACACGCGCACACACACTCCCTGAAGCCACCAATCCAACAGTAAATCCTAGAGTGGGGATTCGGGTCCTCACATTATTGATACAACGGGTCTGCACTATACTCGTGGCGACTTTCAGCATGAAACTCATTGCGATATCGTTGTAAATGCAATTTGCAAATCAAGAACTCACACAAACAGGTTGTATATTGAGTCAAAGGATTTAAAGCCAGAATACCACATTCTGTCTTTCATTATATGCTACAACCTCTTGCCTACATTGGGGACTAAAAGGATTCGATGGGATCGACTTCTTCTTCTTTATTTCCTTGGTCACCCAGATAGTGCATATGGAATTAACGTCAATATTCCATTCCTTATTTGGCAACAAATGGTGCATGTGATTGAAGGATCAAATCGCCGTGAACTGCTTCCTTACCCGATTTTGATCACTAGCATATTGGAAGATCACGGAGTGGATATCAAGTGTGTCAAATATGACTATGGCTTGGGCGCTATTGATGGAATTACTTTAGCCAAGTCAATTAGCACTCTAAAGACGTTTGGTCAAGTAAAAGGATACGCGGGTGAAACGACTCCAAGTGCACCGCCTCGTCAAGTGGAACATCAAGACTCTTCTGGATCAGATGAGGTAGTGATGCTACAATCATTGCATCAGGATGTACACTCACTAAAGAAAAGAATGGAACAAGGGTTCAAGAAGCTTGAGGACGGATTGAAGAAAATTTTTGATATCCTCGGCTGCAAGCATGATGATATAGTTCCTGGAGCGACCGGGCCAAGTACTTTACATGGACCTACTTCACATGATGATGATGATGATGATGACGGACATGACGATGAGTGACTCTTTACTTTTCTTGTTCTTGCTTTTCATTTTCGTTTAGTTTGTTGTTGAACAAGAACTTTTATGGTCATGTAACTATGAACTGATGCTCTTAGTACTTTTTTTTTGTCTAGTATTTTCACTGTTTGACAATTTGTGACAAAAATGGGGAGAAGAGAAATAATGAAAATGAGATGATCAAGATAGGGGGAGATAACTCGAGATAGGGAGAGATGATGAAAAAGAAGCCGAAAATCAAAAAGAACCAAAAGGACGAATCAAATGTAGGACTTACATTAAATTTCTAACAACTGACTTTTGATTTTGTTTGGAGTTTTGTTTTGCAGGATAAACATCACTTTAAGACTCCAAGTCCTAAGTGATAGAGTTTGTTCTAGAACTGGTTCAAATGTATTTTTGTTTATTGGATCTTTCACGCAAAGAAAGTCAACGTTTTGGTGATAACATTGAGTTTCGATTTTTTGGTTTAAGATGAGTGTCTTGAGCATTTTATGTACTTTTGGGTTTTATCACAAAATTGCCAAAAGGGGAGATTGTTACGGCTTTTTATGTTGGCATATTTCGTGATTTGGGTCGGAGTCTTGTAGTGATCAAATTGTCAAATCAGCATTCGAAGACTCAGAGAAGATTCAACATGAGCTCAAGTTGACACTCAGGTATGATTAAAGTAATCATGGTGATTTAAGTATATTTACAATCTTTGGAATCATGATTTTATTGAAACCAGGTTTAGAAGAGGTTTTGAAAACTTAGATTTTAACTCATAACTTATTTTAAGT
Source organism: Tillandsia fasciculata (assembly GCA_029168755.2). Taxonomy (NCBI): domain Eukaryota; kingdom Viridiplantae; phylum Streptophyta; class Magnoliopsida; order Poales; family Bromeliaceae; genus Tillandsia; species Tillandsia fasciculata. The sequence goes on from CM054950.1 coordinate 11,352,487, forward strand.
TTGGATTCCGGTACATGGTTTGTTTTCTTAAAACTTATCTTTGAAAATTTCAGTTTTTACATTGACTACCGGAACCACACTTTGAGTTCCTCAAAACCCGACATAAGATTTTCTGAAATTTACATTGAGTACTGGAACCCAACTTTGAGTACCGGAATGCAATAAGAAAATCTGTCTGTTGCGTCATTCAGTACCGGAACCTAATATTTAGTACCGGTACGCAATGTTCTTATATGGTAAGAATGCTAAACCGACTTTAATTGATTTCCAAAGGTTATAAATAGATACTTAGGATTTTTCAAGAGGTATCGACCAATTTAGAAACACTTGAGAGCAACCCTAGAGGCTAGATTTTAATCGTTCATCTTTTTAGCCTCTTTTAGGTTAATTCGACGGTTCTTTGAAGAGATGCCTTTTGTCGAATTGATCTAATCTTTGCTTAGAGATTTCTTTCATGGTTCTCTAATGATATTCTAAGCAAAGGATCACCATCGAAGCCTAAACTTTCGTAACGGCTGAGTTTGCATCAAGGAGTTGACATGGCATCGTGGATTCGATGTGTTGAAGGCGTTTCATGGATTCGAAATGTATTGCTCGTGGATTCGAGTGGCGTTCGTGGATTCGGACGTGTGCATTGGACCTGCAGTCGGTGAGCACAAGATCCGGAGAAGTTGAAGGTGGGGTTGGAGTCCGTGGAGTCGGTAATCACTTTGTTATCTTTCAAATTCTTAGTGGATTGTTATTGCGTGTTGGTCGTGTGGTTTTTTACTCCTGTGATGGAGTTTTCCACGTAAATCTCGGTGTGTTGTTTTTATTTTTCGCATTTATTTTAAATTGCACTGAGATTGGTATTTTTGATTTTGCACCTATTCACCCCCCTCTAGGTGTTTGATAGAACTTATTTAGATTCTTGGGGATCCATAAACCTACAAGACTGTTGTATTGTGAGGATTTGATTTGTATTGAGAGCCTGTACACTGATGTATTATTTCAGTTTACCTCCCTGTTGAGTTCTAGGTTATTGTATCAGAGGATATTGTATGATGATCATTTTTGGGAGATGGATATTGTATCATTATTTCCAGATGTACAGATGGTTGGATTTTAGTTTTACAGCAGTTTTCTTTATAGCTCTGATATCTGTTTAGCTGTAGTACCTTTTCTTGCAGGTTGGACGCTTCGCCTATACGGGGTTTTTGTATAGGCGACGGATCTGTTGGCAAGCCCGAGTCGAAGTTTCGACCCCGGGGAGTGACAATGGTTTTTTAGTTAATTTTTCTTCTGTTGAATGTATTGTAACTGACATAAACCATTCGTTCTTTTTAAAAGGGGTTAGGTCACAAAATAATTTCTGTGTAGTTCCAAATAATTCTCTAGATCATTGTAACCTAGTGTCACTTGACAATGAAACTCTTTGGCATGAAAGACTAGGTCACATAAATTTTAAGGAACTATCTAAATTATCTAACAAAGACGTGGTTAGAGGTGTTCCAAAATTGATTTTTAAAGAAAACATTGTATGTGGAGGTTGTCAAAAGGGAAAACAATCCAGATCCACACATCGGAACTTAAACCACGTGGGAACCAAACGACCACTAGAATTAGCGCATATGGATTTAATGGGGCCAACTCGTCAACCTAGTTTGGGTAAAAAATGGTACATTTTTCTCATGGTTGATGATTTCTCTAGATATTCATGGGTAGCATTTTTAAAAGAGAAAGCGGATACTTTTGACTCTTTTCATGAGATTTGTCATCGGATTATGATTGAGAAAAATGAAAAGATTGTCCGTGTTCGCAGTGATAGAGGTGGAGAATTTATAAATTCAAAATTCATTAATTTTTGCTCTTCAAACGGCATAAAACATCAATTCTTCGCATGTAATATCACAACTTTTCGTGTAATATTTTACCCTCCTGCTAATAGAGTATAAGTTAGAGAAACCGAATTATCGAGTTCTCTTGAGTTGACTAACACACGGTGCGGGTATTTTTCGGTGATAGAGCTCGAAAAACGATGAACGGCGGTGCAATCGGATCTAAAATCCGGCTTACGGATCCCCCGGAATGGGGTTTTGAAGGTCGCGGTAACCATAGGGTGCGTCGAAATCCGTGCCAAAGATCTGGCATGCTTTTCGAGGAATCTTGGAATTATCTTGTGGGAATAGATATTTATTGTTAAATAATAAATATCCGGATATGGGGTTTTTCCTTTTTATGTACGTACGAAAAGGAAAAATGAAATAAAATAAAATAAAATAAATTGATAATAAAAAGATAATTATACCCCGTCTACCGAAAGGAAAACCCTAGTTTTAAAAGATCGCCTCCTCAAATCTTTCCCTTTTGTGCGTGCCGGAAACCAAACAAACCCTAATTCGGAGAGAGAAGAGAGAAAAGAAGAGAAAACCCTAACCGGAGGAGAAAAGAATGAAAGAAGGAGAAAGCGGAGAGACCCGATCGCCCCGATTGACGTGCCGGAGACCGGAGAACGAGACGCCATCATCCACGGGAGCGGATCCGGATCCCCAGCGCCGCGAGGGACAAGATCGAATCTTTGTTCCCGATAGATCGAGGTTAGTGATCGTTATTTCTCTTTCATCGGTCCGATCGTGGGTTTTTTCGTGTTCTTTGGAGATCGTTTTAATCGGTAAATTGATCACGGGTTTTTGATTGGTTTTGATCGGTGATTTGTTCGTGTTCTTGACCGGGTTTAATCGATGGTTTTTAATCGGTCTTGATCGGAGGTTTGATCGGGTTTCCGATCGATGTTTCGTTTGGTCTCCGATCAATGGTTTTATCGTTGGAGCGATCCGGGGTTTTTAGTTGGGTAAATTAGGTGCTTCGTCGGAGCATGGGGGAGTTAGCGGGAGGCCGCCGCCGCCGTCGTTAAACGGGAGGCCGCCGCCGCCGTTATCATGTTCGCGGGGGCAAAAACGGAGAAGAAACCGCGAAACGGGACGTTACTGTGCATCCTGTACGGCCTCCTCAGCCCGCGGTCCACGGCCTAGGCGTGCACCCGGCGCACGCCTCCGCAGCCCGAAGGCGTGGACACAGTGCACGCCCCCTGCGCCAGCCTTGCCCGCTGCTGCGCGGTGCACGCTCTAGGCGTGCACCCGGCGCACGCCTCCGCAGCCTGAAGGCGCAGACCCGGCGCACGCCTCCGTGCGCCGGCCCGGCCCGCGAAGCGCGGTGCACGCCTTCAACGTGCACCCGGTGCGCTCCGCTGCACCCTGCGGGCGTGAGCCCGGTGCGCGCCTCGCGCGTGCACCGGCCCGGCCCAGTTTTGCCTGGTGCACGCGCCCGGGGTGAGCCCGGTCTGCGCCGCCGCCTCCACTGCACTATAAACCCGGTCCTTGCCTGGTCGGTGCACCACCCGTCAGCCCGGAAGTCTGGTAGCTCCGTTTTGGTCCTTTTTCACCGTTTTGAGCGCCGTTTTTTCCGTTTGGATCACCGTTTCTGCCGTTTTATTAGCATGGCCACTCGGGGTCATTTAGGCCACCGTTTTGCCATGTCATGTGCTAGTTTTACACATCGCCGTCGCTCCGCGCCTTGGCAAAATCGTCGGGGTCGCACCGTCGGGCCTTTTTCTCATCGTTTTCGCCGTCGGGGTTTTCTCGGCTTGACCATTGACATCCCGAGTTGGCTACCAGTTGAGAAATTGGGTTTTGCTGGATTTTTGTTAGCAGATTTGGGTTCCGATGGAGTTCGCGATAATATAGTCGCGGTCCGATTGTTGTTAACCATCGATTTTACCGTCAGAGATCCGGTTTGATCTGAGTTTTACGGTTTTGCTTGATAGTTTTGACTCGACGGTTTTTGATTGATGACACGGTCTGCTTGGCACAGTGATTTTAGTCTTTCGTTGGTTTATTATTTTGGGATGGAAAGGATTCATGTTACAGTGGTCGGGACCACTGATTTTGCCTGTTTAGGGTAAAGTGTTAAATTATATTTTTGGTTATTTTATTAGGCCGCGTGAAGTTCTGATTGCTTAGGAGGGTCACGGGCGCGGTCGTTTATCTTCGTTTCAGGTGGGTACCGTTGTTGTGTTTTGAAGTGTGGTTTCATTTAGTAATATGTGAAAGTAGAGTAGAGGTGCAAATTGTTATTTTCTAACCCCTTTTTCGCATTAGTATCCCTCTTTTTACTATCTGTTGCGACTAAGCGTCGCGGTGCTCTATGTTACACAATGGCTGCGGTCATTCTGTTCAAGGTTTGCTTACACGTACACAGGCGGTTTGGCCACCGTATGGGTGTACTTTTCCGGAGAAGTGGTCTGATTGACCCGTGTACCTAAGGTCCCCGGACATGGCAGGCATTCTTAGCCTGCGGTCCCCGGACATGGCAGGCGTTCTTTTCCTGAGGTCCTCGGACATGGCAGGCATTCTTGGCCTGGGGTCCTCGGACATGGCAGGTGCTTGGTTTCGATTTACAGGGAATGCGAGGGATTCATGAGGGAAAGTTGGATGCTCGGGTTTATCGGTTTGCCTTTATTTACCACCTTGTACTTGTTTATATCTACTCTTCTTGTCACTGACTTCCCACACTGTGACAGGTTAGGTCGAGGTAGGACCCGGGACGATGGTGAGGCTGCGAACAAAGGAGTTTAACCCGCGTGAGGCTAGTGACACCTCCCTTTGTTACTTTAGAATTATTTTGGTTATTTCATTAGCGAGTTTTGTGATTGCCTTTAATGTGAGACTATATGGATGTTGGATTGAATTCTGATCTTAGTGTTGAACATCTTTGATAAGATTCTATTAGTATTGCATGCGACATATTTTCACGTTGAAAAATGATTGCGAAAATGGTTTCAAAACTGAGTGTCGTGTGGGCACTGCTTTTAAATCCGTGGATTTATCCTTTCAAAGTTATGTTGCCGCCTAAAATAGATTTACGAAAACGTTTTCAAAATCGGGTGTCGTGTGGACACCGATTTAGCAAACTTATGGTTTTATCCTAGTTCAATATCGTGATGGTGTTAATAGTTGTTATGAGTTGTAATTCCCCTTTGACTCTCAACATGACTGTGTGATTAAAGTATGTATTGTGGCTGTGACGCCGTGCATATACAAAGGAGACTCCGTCCGTTTGCAGGGAGAATTTGTATATGTGGCGGGTTTGTCGCGCACCGGAAGATGAAGTATTTCCAAAAAGGGAAAGAAAAAAATATACATGCTTTTCCGCTGAACTAGAACCTCCGGGGCGTGACATCGCACCTTATACACCGCAACAAAACGGTGTAGTCGAGCGCAAAAATTGAGTTATACAAGAGATGGCGCGTGTTATGCTTCATAGCCGGAAACTCCCTTTATATTTTTGGGTTGAAGCAGTTAACACCGCGGTCTATGTGATCAATAGAATTTATTTGCGCCCGGGTACTTTAAATACCCCATATGAGCTTTGGTTTAGTAGAAAATCTAATATCAAGTATTTGCGCATCTTCGGGAGTCGTTGCTACATTTTGCGCGATCGTGAAATTCTTGAAAAATTCGACTCTCGTTGTGACGAAGGAATTTTTATGGGTTATTTTACAAATAGTAGAGCATATCGAGTATACAATCTTGAATCTAAAACGATAATAGAATCTATAAATGTTAAAGTAGATGAAGCTTCTCATTTTTCTTCTGAGAAATCTATTCTTGATATGTCTCTTGATGATAAGTCTCCTGCTAATGATATTGCATCTTTGCATGATAAATCTTTTGAAAATTTTGATGCATCTAATGGTTCTTCTAGTTTATCTAACGTGCATGAATCATCACATATTTCCCCGAATACTTCTTTACCTCAAACGCTTCGTATCTCCAATGACCATCCCGGAACAAATATTATTGGAGATCCTCAAGAAGGAGTTAGAATTCGGAGACAATTGAAATGTGGAGTTCCATGTTATGTCTCCATGATCGAACCAAAGAATATTGATGAAGCTCTTCAAGATGACTATTGGATTGAAGCAATACAAGAAGAGCTCAATCAATTTGAAAGGAACGAAGTCTGGGAATTAACGAAGCCCCCGAAGCAACAAAATATAATTGGTACTAAATGAATTTTCAAGAACAAGAAAAATAAAGATGGTACCATTATACGAAACAAAGCACGTTTAGTTGCTCAGGACTATTCACAAATTGAAGGAATAGACTTTGATAAGACTTTCGCCCCGGTTGCTCGTCTCGAGTCCATTCGTATCCTTTTCGCAATTGCTTGTCATTTTAAAATAAAACTTTTTCAAATGGACGTAAAGAGCGCATTTTTAAATAGTTTTCTAAATGAAGAAGTTTATGTGGCTCAACCAAAAAGTTTTATTGATCATAAACTTTCAAACCATGTTTTTTGATTGAAAAATGCTCTTTATGGTTTGAAACAAGCACCGCGAGCATTGTACGAAAGATTAACTAAACATCTTTTGGAAAAAGACTATACTCGAGGGGGAGCCGATATGACACTCTTTGTCAAGCATTATCAGGACAACTTCATTGTGGCACAAATCTATGTGGATGACATTGTGTTTGGTGCTACGAGAAACAACGATGCTTCAAAATTCGCCGATACGATGGAAAGCAAATTTGAGATGTCCATGATGGGTGAGCTTACGTATTTTCTTGGATTGCAGGTTAAGCAAAGTACTGATGGCATTCATTTGTGTCAATCCAAATATGCAAAGAAGTTGGTCAAGAAATTTGGATTGGAAGATTTTAAAGACTATCCGACTCCTATGGGAACTAGCAATAAAGGATTAGGAAGTGAATCTCACGGAGAAAGTGTAGACGAGAAACTTTACAGAAGTATGATTGGAAGTCTACTCTACCTTACGGCTAGTCGCCCGGATATTTCTTTCAATGTTGGGATTTGCAGGAGATATCAATCAGCACCGAAGGAAATTCACCTGAAAGCGGTGAAAACGATCATCCGGTACGTCAAAGGTACAATAAATTTCAGAATTTGGTATCCTATGTTGGCTATTTATTTATAGGTTAAAAATAGGTCCAACTTCCTACCCGTGACAATAGGCCCAGGAGACTAATAAGTTGTGTTGGGTGAGCCCAATAAGTTGAGTGGAGCTGCGGTCCACAATAGACCTAACGGCAAGAGGCCCAACAATAGACCCAACGTCCAGGTGGGTTGAGTCCGGTCGAGACCCGTGGGCGCTGTGTCTGTACGCTTTAAGTGAATTGGTTGCGTATTTCTAACAGCTCGAGCTTTTGGGATTAATGGTTAGCGCCAACGATCCGACAAGTGGTATCAGAGCCAGTGGCACGGGTTCGATTCCCACACGGTGCAGGTGTTGGGGGGGGATTGTTGGCTATTTATTTATGGGTTAAAATAGGTCCAACTTCCTGCCCGTGACAATAGGCCCAGGAGACTATAATAAGTTGAGTTGGGTGAGCCCAATAAGTTTAGTAGGGCTGCGGTCCACAATAGACCTAACGGCAAGAGGCCCAACAATAGACCCAACATCCAGGTGGGTTGAGTCCGGTCGAGACCCGTGGGCGCTGTGTCTGTACGCTTTAAGTGAATTGGTTGTGTATTTCTAACAGCTCGAGCTTTTGAGATTAATGGTTAGCGCCAACGATCCGACATCCTATGTGCACATCTCTTGATATTATAGGATATTCGGATGTCGATTGGGCTGGATCAGTGGATGATCGAAAGAGCACGAGTGGTGCATATTTTTATCTTGGCCATTGTCTTGTTGCATGGCATAGTAAAAAGCAAAACTGCATTGCTCTCTCTAGTGCCGAGGCGGAATACATTTCAGCGGAAAAATTCTCAACTCAATTGATTTGGATGAAGAGTGTATTGAGTGACTTTCGCATCCCTGCGACCTCGGTAACTATTTTGTGTGACAACACTAGTGCCATTAACATTTCTAAAAATCCTGTGTTGCACTCTAGAACAAAACGCATTGAACTTAGATATTATTTCTTAAGAGAGCTAGTTGAATCAAGTAGTTTGCAAATTGATTATGTTTCAACTGATGATCAATTAGCCGATATTTTAACAAAATCTTTGGATCAAAAACATTTTATTCATTTGCAAAAAGCAATTGGTATGCTTTCTTTGAAATAACAATTTTTTTTAACCATTGCTTAAGCATTTGTTAAATTGACTTTAATTGCATCCTTTCATTTCTTGAGAAATTTATTACGATTTTGATATCATTATAACTCTTTTGATGCAATGATCATTTATATCAATTATTTCATCTTTTAATTTATCAAAGTCAATCCCTCATTCAATGATCTCCTTGTATTGTTTTTATCTTATTTGATAGTTGAAATAAGTATGAACACGAGATCAATTTTTGGTTGAATACTTAATATCTTTTATAATTGATAGTCAATTGAGGGGGAGTCTGTAGTAACCATGATTTTTAAAATCCGGAATTCAGGTTTAAATAATTTCTAGAATTATTAGTGGGTCAATAGTGGCCCAAAAATAGCAACTTTTGATCGGGGTCTGATTTGGAAAATCCGAGATCACCATTGCGATCGTCTCGTCGAAACATGAAAGTTTCATATTCACTTGTCGACGATCTGACGGTCGGATCTTCCAGAAATCAGAAAAGAAGCGGGTGGGCCCCACAACTTAAGTGAATAGTAAACACTATAATTTAATTCCCCTTAGAACACTAAAGGCCGAATCACTGTCTAAAAGTTTAACATAGGGGTATGAGTAATGGAACCTAGCTAATTTCGACTTTCTGAACGCAATGGCACTGACGAATTCCGCGTTTGGCGAACCGTGTGCATCGAAGTGCGTGCAACGCGCTGTAATTGGTCAAACATGATGGACCAACTTTTTATCTAAGCGTCAAACAAAACAAATAAATACGTTACTTGACAGGTCTCGACGAGCCGGACGTTATGGCGAAGTCCGTTTCGCAAAATGATGAACGAATTTTCTCGAAATGCGTGAAAAGCACCTAAAAATGGAGTATTTTGCAAGAAATGTTAGTATTTTATGTGTCAAAACTTAAGGGACTTATAGGTAAGGGTGCTGGGTGCATTTGTGACCTACCCATAGCCTGCTAGGGTTTGGGGTTAGGTGTGAACCGAGTTTGGGTGTTTATGCAAAGGAATCAATGCATTAAGTGTGAAGTGGCTTTTGGGTTCCTTGGCTCAGTGCACGAGGGGTCTGAGAGATGTTAAAGCATCACAAAACTCCTCTGTTTTCCCCATAACATTGCTGGTGCATTGGAGTTGGCCGAGAACACAAGCCCAAGTGAGATAACCCGAGTGAGAGAGAGAGAGCAAAGAAAGGTTGGGACCAAAGCTTTCCAAAGTTGGAGTGAAGTTCTCTGGAATTTCCCTGTTGTCTGAGGAACCTTCTGGAGGATTGCCGAGGTCGCGCAAGGTGGGAGGTGTAGAACCCGGCTTCTTCCTATCTTCCCCGAGTCGGCCAAGGTAAGAGACGCTAAACCAAAGGTTGATTTCACCCTAGACCCATAGCAGAAGCCTAAGTAGGCTCTTAGTATGCTCCATACACAGCCCGAGCCCCCCATGCACTTTGCATGGCCGGCGGAAGAAAAAGTTCGCCGGAAACCTAACCTAGCTCCACCTTGGAAGAACTCTGCAACCAAAGAACCAAAATGGCTCAAAATTGGTATGAAAGGACTGTAGGAACCATAGATAAATTCTGCAAAGTTTGAATAATTTTGGTGGAGTATTTAGAGAGAAAAGTGAAGCCCTAGTTTTCGGAAAATGTGCACTTCGGCTGAGCTTCTTGCTCCGGCGCCGGCGAGCCTCCCCAACGCCGGCCACCTACCCAGAACTCTTCTTGGGACCTAGGGGAGTCCATCCATGCACTTACATGGCAACCATGCAGCACGGTTGAAGCGCGGTCAAGATGGGTTCGAAATGGGATCAAATCGTGGCCGCCGGCGTTCCGGCCATCTCCGGCCGGGGAGGGTTGGTCGGGAAGCTTCGTGAGGACTAGTAGAAGCTTTCCATCCAGGTTGGAAGCCTCCAAAATGCCCCGTTAAAAATTCGCCATTAACGGTGAAGAAGCTCGAAATGGAGCTTGCTCCGCCGCCGCCTCCGCCGTGCCTTGTCGCCGGGAATGGGTCCAGGTGAGTTTGCCTTAAGATTTGGGGAAGGTTTGAGCATGTTGTTGGGTTCCAGAAGCCTTGGTTGTAAAGTCACCATTTTCGAGGTTGAAGCTCATCTTCAACCTTGGGATTTCGGTAACTCCGAAGGTGCTGGGTTGAGTCCAAGATGATGGGAATGTTTCTGCAACTCCAAGGAACATTTCTTTCCAAGTTGGAAGGTCTCAGATGGAGTGTGGGCTGAGAAGTAAGCTTGGGAATGTTGTATGTGTATGTGTATAATTTGTGCACACCATGTGTTCGATGTAATGCTTCAATGAAGAAAAAGATGGAATCTGACTTTGATGAAAATATGAAAGTTGTTTCAATTGGTCCCCTGAGCTTGGTGCTCACTTCAGATCAAACAGGATCTGTGTGGAATTATAATTGGAGCAATGTGAGCTTTATGTGAAACATGGCTTTGGTTCTGCTTGAACCAGTACCCCTGGGTTCCAACCAAGGGGAGCACTGTGGTCCTAGCATGATTTAGATCAACTTTGATATATAAAGTTTTCATGTTTGAAGTTTGGATTGAAAGATGTAGTTAAATTAACCTAAAACTATAATGTTGGAACAAAACTATGTTCTAGGCTGTATGTGAAGCCGCGACAGTGTATTCCTGGCTAATTTGGGGTCACTGGACGCGATGCTTGCGTTAGATTTAGGTTTTGAAGCCTCGAAGAACAAAAATTGCATTTAGGCTATGATAAAGAGTGTTTCATGGCCCGAAGTTTGCCTCGGGTTCCGCGCTGCCACAAATTGGTGAGCACGGTGTTCAGCATGATAATTGTCACTTGTTGGAAGTGACGGTTTGTTAAAATGAGTTTCCAGTTGAAAGAACGAGCGAAAACAGTGCTCAAATGACACTATTGTTTAAATAATTAGAAATAATTAGAGGTTTAAAATTGATCTGGGTTTTAAGTTGTGGTTAGTGAGTTCGAGGTTGATTATTATGTTTGATCCAGGTTGGCTTGATTTGTCTCTGGTCCTCGAGCATACAGTGGATTACAGTTTAGTCGCCTGCAATTTGACAGGTGGGTTTATCTTCGGTCCGGGCTTTATCATTTCGGCCCTCTGTGTACGGTATTGGTTGGACCCCTGTTTTTATTAACTTAGATTTTATTTGAGCCTGTCTGCCTTTGATTGAGTTATATTACTATTTGTTGCTTTGCCTGATTGGTCATTACCTGATTTGCACTTCATTGCTTGATTATCAGTATCTATATCCTGATTCATGATCTAGTTGATGTTGATTATATTCCTGCCTATGAATTGAGATTCAGTTGATTCTGATATTGCATCCTTGATTGGATTAGTTAATGATTATTCCGACATATGAGTTGTTGTTTTCCTGTTGATCAAATATACACTGCTGAACACATAATTTTAGTCAACTAATGTTTTACTGAACGCCGTAGGGTCGCCTGAGTCTGTTCTTGTTTGATAGGACGAGGGCAACGCTCTTCGAGGTTTGGACTTTTCAAAATAGTTTTCTCAAAAATATGTGTTTAGTTTGGTATGTTTGGTTGGTCTGTATGATTGAGTTGAGATTTGCTGTTTATTTGAGATTTGCCTTTGATCTTGCATATGAGTTGAGATTGAGTTGATTAGTAGCTGATCATTCCTACATGAGAGTTGAGATTCAGTTGACTTGGTTATTGCATTCCTGTTGGAACTGTTCTGACTTATGATTAATTATTTGAGTTGAGATATCTGTTGGTACACTATGGTTGCATCCCAGTGGGGATTTCCCGTCTTGTTGACGACTACCCGGTCTGTGAACCGTGAGCTTGAGCATTCGCATGATTGATCGCCACGCACCGCTGTACTTCACGAACATTGCCGGGGTCGCTCCCCGTGGATATTGTTCTTTACCGGTAAAGTGGCCCAGTAAAGGCCCGTGAGCCCCCTGATAGCACTTGTGGGTGCGGGGTTAGGTCAGCCAGACAGGTGCCAGATCGTGGCATGAGCCTGAGGTTCTGTGAGACCAATAGTGGCATTGATTGGATACTTGATATTTCGGTGATTGATGCATAGATTTTATATTTCCATTGATTTCTTGATTTGATCATCCATCTATGCATGTTGAGACTTGATATGATGCCTTTGATTATAGTTCCATGATTTAGAGCTGCTTATCCTAACTGTGATCATATATCTGTTGACCTCCATGTTGACTATTTGTTTCTCTTAACTGTAACCGCCATGATTATATATCTGATGATCTCCAAGCTGCCTAACTGTTATCTTAACTGTGATCATTGCTTACCCCAACTTGATTATACATATCTGCTGATCTTCATGAATACATACCTGTTGTTTTAACCCCTGATTATTACTATCCTCTAGTATTGTATACCAGTAGGTACGATCTGCTATTTCTCGGCTCGTCGTGCCCACTGGGATACACTCCGGTGTGTCTCACACCCTCGGGTGACTGTTTTTCAGGTCGAGCGGGTGTTGGGATGTCGGGACGAATTGGCGAGGTATCGATATAGAGGTTGACCCTGGACAGCCGAAAAGTTATGTAATAAATGTATGAGAGAAAGAATTGTATTTCAGTTGTGTAATTGTAAAGATAGTTGTAAAGTTAACTTAAATTATTTGTTTAGAGTTGTACGTAGTTAGTACTCTGATGTTGTTGCCAAGCAAGCCGTGCATATATAGAAAAGGCTCAATTCCATAGGGGATTGGGACTCTTCTATATATGTGGCGGTCTGTCATTGCCCTGGCTGTTTTTGCAACTCTGAAAAAAAAAAAAAAAAAAAAAAAAAAAAAAATTTATACGCTGATTTTTTTTGAACTCGGGGCGTGACAGAGTCTATTTAATTTTTCATACTGAAAAGATGTAGAAAGAGTTACATCCTTTAGTGAAGTGTGAAAACTAACACCACATGGAGGAAAGAGCTACCACCTCAGTCGTCCGAATACTGTGCAGCTACCACATGTTTTACCAAGCATGGTGTTCTTGTTTATTTGATAAAATGCTTTTTGGAATACTTGACTCTGTCAAATTCCAAGGTTGGTATAAGGTAGGATTTCAAATTGAACGATGCTCAAAAAGCCACTCCCTAACACATATTGACTAGATAGCATTATCTAATTTATTAGGGATTTCAAACATCTATCGATCTTGATGCTTCATTTTCTTTGCTCAATAGATGATTTGAAAAATTCATTACTCATAAGATCATGTTTGATGTTTTTTGAACTTGCTCAACTTTAGAGGATATAAATTTTATAAATTTTCGTTTCAAAATTTAGGATATTTTGATAGATTTATCATAATCTATTTCTTTTTATGTGAAACGATACTTTTTGTTTAAAGGTGATATGCAAGAATACTTGCATACTTTTTTTGGATTTTCTAAAATTTTTCGAAATTTTTCTGAAGAAAAAGTTGCAGGCAGTCCGGACTAGATGATTCAGTCCAGATCCCGAACGATGGGATTTCCTACGCCAAGCCAATCCGAACTGAACTCATGATCCGATCCGGACCGCGGCTAGGTTTTAAAACAAAACGAAGGGATTTCTCATTCATTCTAAGTTTTTATTTTTGCTTCTCTGAGTTTCTCTCCCCAGAACCAAGAGCTTTTGGATCTTTCTCAACTTGATTTCTCTCGATCCAAGTTTCTTTGATCAAAACTCATTTCTTTCACTTGTTTTGCTTGTGTTCTTCAAAACGTGAGGAATTTCTTGCTATAATTTCATTTTTGCACGATTTTTTATCAAATTTCTTTTGAAATCTGAACTCTGGATGCCTAAGAATTGTTTCTTTGCTTGTTATTCATTGTTTAAACGGATTTTTGGGCTTCGATTTCAGAAATTTCGATTTTAGGGCAATTTTTCAGAATTTTCAAAAATCATAAAATTGATCTATTTTTAAAATTCTTTTTGCAAAATTATCTTGATTCCGAGTATTTGTACATGTTAAGAATTATATAGGTATTTTCTTTCAAATTTTTGAAATTAAACAATTTTTTCTATATTTTTTAGTTCTTGCTCACAGAGGGATTCTTACGGCAAATTCTTCAGGATGGCCTTTGAATGGTTCATTGTGTTCATCGCTGCACTGGTCAGCACGAGAATAACAAACAAATTGAAGAGAGCAAGGAAGAATCAAAAAGAATGAGAATTTGTTTCACTTGAGGACTCGAAAACTAAATCGGAAGATTGGGAGAAAACAGTCGAAGGAGCTCAACAGATTGCTGAAGCAAAAGCATCGGCTGCCTCAAAGGGCAAAGCTCCTAAAGGATAGAACACCTCCAACCGTAGCAGAAAAAGGGAAAGCTCCCATGGAACCAATGTCGATGAAGCAAAAAAGCGTTGCACGAAAGAGGCGTCGATCTCGTGGAATTGAGATCCAAGAGCCACTTTCGAGTGAGACACCTCCGCAAGATTTCGTTCATATTAGTACCGAGAGAATGAAGGACTTTGAGAAGAGAGAGTGCATAGGTGAGAGACATGTAAATATCGCGACTCTCAGGGAACGCTCTGCAGCGTTTGGAACTTTGTTTGATAAAGCCTGACTTGCCCAAGTCTGTAAGTTTCCTGAAACTACAGGATATTGTCTCCATCTCGTTAGGACCTTCGACATGTGTGCTACGCAGCTTCAAGATCATGAGGACGGACCCAGAGAATTTAACACAACGGTCCGGAACACCAAGCTTATGATCACTCCAAAACTGATTGGAGAAGTGCTAGGAATGAATGCCCAAACTGAATGGATTCATTACATGAAGGGACATGTTATGACAAATACAACTTGGAGGACGGTTGTTGTTGGAATTTGCATGCCAGATACTCGGTCGGCAGAAAATTCAGTATTTTCAAAAGAACTTCGACCTGAGTATAGGTTTTTGAACTTTATTGTTTGTTATAATATTTTACCTAACATGCAAACGAATGTATTACGGTGGGATAGAATGTTATTTCTATATCTTCTTGGACAACCCGAAGCTTCTTTGGGATCAAATTTTAATATTCCGTATCTTATATGGTCAAGGATGGCAAGATATGTGGAGAATGCTCATCCTACCGAGCGACTTCCATTTCCATTGATCATTATGCGGATCTTGAGAAAATTTGATGTGGACATCCGATCATCGACATATATGCATAGTTTGGGAACAATCAATGACTCTATAATTGTGAAGTCCCTCACGAGTCAATCGGATGAGACACCAACACCACCTCGAAGCAAGCGACCTTCGACGTCCTCACATCAACCCACGACAGCAACAGCAGCACCAGCAACCGCAGCAACAGCTCAAGCAGCTTCAGGACCTACACTTTTTGAGACCTCAGATGATGATGCATCTGTGACCTCAATATATCGTGAACAGCAAAGACTCTCATCTGAACAAGAGCGTCTTTCGATCGAACAAGGACGTATTTCCCTTGACCTGCAAAAGATTTCTACAGCTCAAGCGGTTTTGACAAAGAAATACAATTCACTAACGAAGTTGGTGAAAAAGATTTTCGCAAAAATGAGTTATAGTAGCTCTGAGGAATCAGACTCTGGATGATGATGGAAGAAGGATTTTTTTTTTCTCTTGTTTTTGCAGGTTTCTTTTCTTTTTCTTTCCTTATTGTTTTCGTACCTAATCTCTTGAACATTTTTCTCCTCGGTATATCTTTAGCGCTTTTGACAAAAAGGGGGAGAAGAAGATATAAGAACTTTTGGAAAGAAGGTAAGAAAGGTAAGTAAATGAAATGCATGCCTAACTGACTTGTTGACTAACTATTTGTGGCATGTAATATTCTAACAAGTGACTTGGTGATCTCTAACTGCTACTACTTTTGAACTTGTTAATATGGTTGTGAAATTTGAACTATGACATTTTGAACGTTATGGTGATATGATAATATGTGAATCTTTGATTGTCTACTCTCATATATATCTGATTAAATAATATCATAAGTTACATGAGTATAAACTCTATCTCTCTGATTGCTTATTGAATTTTTAAATTCTTGAAGTATCTATGATTTCTTTTGTCAAAAATTGTTTCTTTTGCAGAGAGTGCAAGCGTTAAGTTTAGAGTTTGTAATAGGAGTTTATCTCTTGTATTTACACTTTATTTGGACCGTTAATGTAAATTTTTGTTGTATGGTGGTAGCAACAAAAATATCTTTTTGTTTATTTTTGTAGATTACATGTTTTGTCACGAAACCGCCAAAGGGGGAGATTGTTAAGGATCTTTGTATTGGCGTATTTCGTGAAGTGTTTTGAGTCTTGAAGATTGAAGTTAAAGAATTGTGGATCACATACATCAATCTCAAGAAAAATGGATTCAAAATGATCAGGTATGTTTAACTAAATATTCTTGGTGATCCGAATACATTCTTATAGTTTAGAAACACTTGGATGAATTTCCGTTGCATAAAAATCAAGAACTGGACATTTTACATGTTCAGGATTCGGACCAGCCACATCCAGTCCGGACCCCGAACAAGGTTAAGTTCATGTGGAATTACAATCCGGATCATCCCCACTTCAGTCCGGGCCCCGAACTCTGTTTTTTGTTCAATCGCATGAACAGTCCGGATCAGGCCAAATCCAGTGCGGACCCCGAACTGTTTTTTCAGGAAATTCTCTAAAAAAAGACGACAGTCCGGATCAGCCGAAATCCAGTCCGGACCGCCGTGCGGAAAAAATTATGTTAAGTCAGTTTTTTATTCTTATCTCTTTTCAAAAGGTTTCTAACCTATAAATAGACCCTAATATCATCGTTTAGGGTATTTCGAAGGATTCCTAATTATTCCTAATAATTCCTATTATTCGAAAGAGGAATCAAATGTAATCCACGTACAGAAAAGAAAAGGTAAACACCGATTTATTTCTAGGTTTTCTTTCTCTATATTTATCGATTTGATTCGAGGTTTTTCAATCTTTTCCTTTGAAGAATCAAATCAATTAATACTTAGATGGTGCTTTCCTTATCTATCTATATGATCTAAATATTCGATTATGACCACTAATAAACAAAACAATGATTTTCGAGAGGACAATCGACGCGTGGATTCGCGTGGCTTTGTGGATTCAAGGTGCTACCGCTTTCGTGGATTCGGAGCGAGGCGCGTTCTTGTGATTGATACGTGCTATATTGGTGAAGACTGTGGATTCGGTTGGACGTCGTGGATTCGGCATTGGACGCAAATCGTGGATTCGAGGAGCGTTGCGGAGCGACTGGAGAAAATCTACTCGGAGCGTATGGAAAAGGTTGAGTCGTAGAGTTATGGTATATCACCTTGTACGTGTTTAATCTTAGTGAATTTCACCGTGTTATCGGTCCGGTGATTTTTTACTCCTGTGACGGAGTTTTCCACGTAAAATCTTGCGTACTTATTTATTTTTCCGCATTAGGTTATTTTTACGCAACGATTTGGTGATTTTATTATTTACACCTATTCATCCCTCCCTCTAGGTGGTTTTTTCTCTATTTAGATCCATTATCGCATAACCCACAGGAGAAGCATTAGAAGAAATTCAGAAGACAAATGTGCTAATAGTTGAAGTAGAGAATGATTGGAAAGAACCCTTTATCAACTATTTCAAACACAAGGAACTCCCTGAAGAGAAATCAAAACAAGTTCAGCTGAAAATGAGAGCAATGCAGTATGCCTTCGTAAATGATACTCTTTACCGGAGATCTTACGATCAGTTATGGCTCAGATGCATTTCACCAGAAGAAATTAAACAGGTCATGCACGAAGTCCATTCGGGTATATGTGGTGCACACCAGTCCGGCCCAAAGATGTGACTCAAAATTAAACACTTGGGTTATTATTGGCCCGCAATGGTTCAAGATTGCATAGAATATGCTAGAAAGTGCCATCAATGTCAAATCCATGGCGACTTTATCCACCAACATCTGAATCCTCTACACCCAACTATCGCCTCTTGGCGATTCGATATCTGGGGAACAGATATTATAGGACCAATTAATCCTCCTTCATCCAGAGGGCATAAATTCATCCTAGCTACAACAGACTATTTCTCCAGATGGGCTGAGGCTATTCCTTTGAGAGAAGTGAAAGCAGACAATGTCATAAAATTCTTTAAAGAAAATATTCTGAATCGATTTGGGGTTTCCCGTCGAATCATCTATGATAATGGTTCGGCTTTCAAAAGTTTTAAAGTTAGCAGATTCACTTCTCATCATAAGATCGATTGGTGATATTCATCGATATACAATCCAAGGGCTAATGGGTTGGCCGAAGCTTTCAATAAAACCCTAGTAAAACTTCTGAAGAAGATCATTGGTAAAAATAAGAGGGAATGGCATGATAAGATTTCATATGCGCTCTGGGCTTATCGAACAACTTTTAAGACCCCTACTCAGGCCACACCTTATTCTTTGGTTTTTGGAACCGAAGCGGTGCTTCCTTTAGGATTCGAGCTACCATCACTGAGGATAGCGGTTCAATATGAAATGACGAATGAAGAAAATATCCTTTTAAGACTTGACGAACTTGATTCTCTAGATGAGATGCGACCGACTGTGCAACAAAACTTGGAACTTTACCAATCCCAAATGTCAAAGCTTACAACAAATGGCACGTATCCGTATCTTTGAAATCGGAGATCTGGTTTTAGTCTATCGATGACCGATAATTATTAGCAAACATGTTGGGGGCAAGTTCGATCCAAACTGAGAAGGTCCCTATGTCATAGAGAAAGTATATGAGGAAGGCGCTTATCAATTAATTAATACAAAAGGAGAAAGGTGGATGCCACCGATCAATGGCCGATTCTTAAAAAAGTACTACTCGTAAAAAAATTAAAAAATAAAAAATAAAAAAGAGAAAGAAAAATTCCGGCTGTGATTAGAACCTCACAGGCAAAAATGGAATCCCCGCTGTGAGAAACCCACATTTGGTTCACAGCCAAAAATTAGGGGAAAGGGTTTCTAGCGAAAACCCTCACGAGCGTTATTTCCCAATAAACAAAAAACCAACACCCATCAGGCCGACGATGGAATGCTAACTCACCCTTAGGGGTCAGTGTTATGCACAGCAATCTCGACATACCAGGTTGTTTCCGGAGGCCAAACAAACTCAACAAAATACATATTTCTGCCGATGATGGAATGCTAACTCACCCTTAGAGGTCGGTTGTACGCAGCAACCTCGACATACCAAGTTGTTTCTGGAGGCCAAACAAACTCAACAAAATATATGTTTCAGCCGACGATGGAATGCTAACTCGCCCTTAGGGGGTCGGTTATCTGCAGCAACCTTAATATACCGGGTTGCTTCTTGAGGCAAAACAAACATAACATACTCATTTTTCAGTCGACGATGGAATGCTAACTCACCTTTCGGGGTCGGTTATGCGCAGCAATTTCGACATACCGAATTGCTTCCGGAGGCCAAATAAATTTGACAAATTCATTTTCCTACTGACGATGAAATGCTAAGCAATTACATCTTTTTTTCATTCACGTAAGCGTTTGCGACAAAAGGTGAGAGACACTTTGTTCAGATAAAAAATGGAAAAAAAAAGAAAAAGGAAAAAAAAACAAAAAACAAAAAAAACAAAAAAAAGGAAAACAAAAAAAAACAAAGATGGAAAGAAGAAAAAAAAATGAAAAGAAACAAAAAAAAAAGGAAAGAATAAAAAAAAAAAAAAAAAGGACGAAGAGTTTTTTTAAAAAAATTACTTTCAAAAGAAAAAAAAAGAAATTAAAGAAAATGAAAAAGGGAAATGAGATATAGAAAAAAAAAAAAAAAAAGGAAAGAAGAAAATTTAATATGAAGGTTGTCTTTTTGCAAAAACGAATAAGAAGAGAAAAAAATAAAAAGGAAAGAGGGGAAGATGTGATTTTTGAATTATGAAGTTACCATTTAAAAAAAAATAAAATAAAATAATTTCTAAAACTTTGAGACTCCTATAAATTAGAGAAGGAAAAAAAAAAAGCTAGAGAGAAGAAGACAAAAAGCTGAGAACAGAAGGAGGACTAAGCAAAAAAAAAAAAAAAAAAAAAAAAAAGAGTTTTTTTAATTTCTATCTCTCTCTCTAGCATGCAACAGAGTTGTTTTTTTCTTTTTTCTTTTTTTTATCGACCCACGAAGCAACACCAAAAATAAAATAAAATAAAATAAAATAAAAAATTTTAAAAAAAAAAAAGCAGCTTTTGCTTGGTGTCCTCATATTTGTCCTAGCAAGGCAAAAAAAGAAAAGAAAAAAAAAAAAAAAAAAAAAGAAAAAGAAAAAGAAAAAGAAAAAGAAAAAGAAAAAGAAAGAAAGAAAGAAAGAAAGAAAGAAAAAGAAAAAGAAAAAGAAAAAGAAAGTGGCTTCGGGCTTAAGCTCTTCAACGACAAAAACGACGACGGCGAAAATAATGGAGACGACTCGACTTCCACGACAATAAAAAGATGACGCATATATGCAAACGATAAAAAATGCGATCTCTTGTCCGTTTGACCGAGCAGCCATCTTCGTGAAAGGCTCGACACGATCAAACACGACTTAAGATTTTTTTTTTTATCGTGCACATGTATTGTTAATCTTTATACCGAATGGCCATCTTCGTGATAGGCTCAACATAGTTGAAACATAACGATTCAAACCAAACCGTTCTTTTTGGTGCGATCGAGCGGTCATCTTCCTGATAGGCTCGACACGATCAAACCCGATTTTAGATTATCTTTTTTTTTTTACCGAGCGGCCATCTTCATGATAGGCTCGACACGGTCGAAACATGGCGATTTAAACCAAACCGTCTTTTTGGTGCGATCGAGCTGCCATCTTCGTGATAGACTCGACACGATCAAACCCACCCAAAATAATAATAATAACAATAATAATAATAATAATAATAATAATAATAATAATAATAATAATAAACCGTCATCTTTGTGATATGCACGGCTCGACTCGACTAAACCGCCATGTTCTTGATAGGCACTGATAGAGCCTGTAGTGCCCCCGATCCCCGTGTAGCTTCTCCCATGACCCGTGATGTAGAACATCTATTGTTGGTGTGTGGGACCCGCAACGCGTCAAATGTACGCGTTGGACGGATTCAATGAGGCTCCGGGATTGAGCCTGCCTTCTGGCTATTTTTGTCAGATTTTAGAAAGGACTTTAGGCTAATCCGATGTCATATTTGGATTCAGCGCGGAAAAACGTCGAAAATCGGCTATTTACTTGCCTTTTCTGGAGTCCGGATGACCAAAAAGGGACCCCCGAAAGTTTTTCACGCAATTTGGTGCATGGGGGAAGCTGTGGACCGGCCTTGTTCCACGTGGCAGCACCGGATTGGCCGGCGCGCGCGGCGCGGTCCACGGAGAGTTGGCGCTGGTGCATGGGCCGAGTGCGGGGGACACGTGGCGGCCGCTGATTCGCGGGCTCACGGTGCGCGGTCCACGGGGACTTGCGGGCTGGCACATAGACCTGGGCACGCCACGTGGCGGCCTGTGAGTGGCTGGCTCACGCGCACCCGGTTCACGTGGCGAGGGGAGCAGGCGGGGGCAGTTGGGGCAGTTGCGGGGTGGGTGACCGCCGTACGCGGGCGCCACGTGGCGCCCAGCGATTGGCCGGCGCCATCCACCGCACCCCTTTCGGTCGGGTCACGTGACGCCTTTCCGCTGGCTCCTGATCCGGGACGATCTAAATTCTGGATAGTTTCAACCATTGAGGATAAGGCGGAGGCAGTTACAACTACTCCGGATAAGTCTCAACCATTGAGGATAAGGCGGAGGCAGTTACAACTACTTCGGTTAGGATAAGGATCGAGGTAGTTTTAGATGGATCGGGTTGTAAAGCCAAATTGGATAAAGTCAATTTGGTTAAGAATAAAATTGTTATTCTTATCTTTTGTAAGCCTAAGGGCTATAAATAGGGGTCTATTGGCTCTTGTAAATTCATTCTCAGTTAGAGAGTAAAAATAGAAAAACTCTTCCATCTACAAATATATTCTTCGTCTTCTTTTTTTCTCTCATCCGGGTTTCAGATATCCATCGGGGAGGCGCTGCGACATCTTCCTCCGACGACGACGAATCAAGTGGTATCAGAGCGCCAGATCCTGGCGTATGGTGCGAACCAGAAGCGTCTACAAAACTACCAGCGAACAACTCTCCGTCCTCGACATCTTCCGCAGGCCATCGACGAGGAAAACGAAGAGCCCGCCTACCATGTCCGCAGACGAGCAGATAGCGACACTGGCCGATCTTGCCGCCAAAGTTGCGATGTTGTCTGACGACATGAAGACCGTCTTAGATTGGATCAAGGCCCAATCTGCAGCACCATCGGCAATACCGGTGGAGAAAAGCGGTCGACTCGCAGGAACTCCTCCAAAGGCACATGTGACGCCGATGAAGGGCACTGCCGAGGGTACCTCGGGTGCGCGAGACGACGATGACTCTGACGATAACGGAAGCATCGCTCCGTCGCTTGCAGAAGGAAGGTCACAACCGTTTAAGGTTGAGGCCAAGATCGAGATCCCCAACTACAACGGCACTGTCGACGCTGAAAAATTGGACGCTTGGCTCGACCAACTGGAGACGTACTTCGACCTCTACAACTATAGTAGCGCGAACAAGGTAATTTTCGCAAAACTAAAACTTGTAGGTCATGCATTGACTTGGTGGAAGGCCATTCTCCAAACTTCCACCAATGAGGAGTTTACCTGGAGTCAGTTTAAAAGATTGATCCGCCAGGAATTCTACCCTATGGGGTATGAAGAAGAGCGATGGAAGCGCTGGCATGTCCTGCACCAAAGGCGCGACCAGACTGTGCAGGACTACACCACCGACTTTCGGCGCCAAGCATTGGCGCTTGGCATCTCCCTTGACGATCCACAGATTTTTCGCAAATTCACTGCCGGCCTACAGGAGCGTATCAATGATGAGCTCCGCCTCTTCGGTGTTCGTGATATCGCCTCGGCAAGCCAAACAGCCATGGCGATCGAGCGGAAGAATAAACAGTCTCGCTGGGAGAAGCCATTTAGGGAGTCTGCCGAGGGCTTCAAAAAGGCCAAAAAGAAGGGCTTTAAAAAGAAGGGCCCATCTGATCCTGATTTGTACTGTGATCATTGTAAAATCACAGGACATGTCAAGGATCAATGTTGGAAGCTCCATCCAGAGTTGAGACCGAAGAAGAAGGACGATCGTGGCAGACGCACAACAGCAACAACAACAACGATGGCAGCATCGACAAGTGATGCTCCTACCTTAATCGGACGGATTGATCAAGCGGACACTAGTTTGTCTCTGATGGCTATGCCGAAGGAGACAAGCCTGTGCCCGTCAAATTTGACTGATAAGAGAGAGGAGTTGTTCACTTTCCGAGTGCAAGTCAAAAATGAGGTGATCGATGCTATTATCGATCCCGGCAGCCAAAAGAACTTGATCTCAGAGAACCTAGTTCAAAAATTGGGTTTGTCGACTACACCCCACCCACACCCATATCCATTGGGGTGGATCAACAGCAATATCGAGATGAAGATCGATCGCCAGTGCAAGGTGAAGTTTGCAGTAACTGGCATCTATATCGATTAAATAGTGTGCGAGGTTGTGTCGCTGAACATTTGCAACATCATCTTTGGCAGTCCCTACCTATGGGACCGCGACGCTATCTTCTTCCGTCGTCCTCAGCAATATCAATTCATTAAGGATGGACAAAAGTTTTTGTTCACCACAGAGCCACTGTCAACAACAACAACTGTAGACCTGGTAACTGCTTGCCAGGCCAAGAGGATGATCAATGCCTGCCAAAAGTTTGCCTTACTGGTCATTCGGCCAGTTGAATCGGAGGAGGCAAACAGCAAGGTATTGAGCCTAGCATGCAAAGAGAGAACGGACGACGTCGCCAGGCTGATAGGCGAGCATCAGGATATGTTCCAAGAAGTCCAGGGACTGCCACCAAAGCGAACCGTGGAACATGAGATCCAATTGATCAGCGACGCTCCGCTACCGAATCTCGGCATGTACCGAAACTCGGTAATGGAGAATGAGAAGATAAAGCGACAGATGACCGAGTTACTCGAGAGTGGTGCTATCAAACCGAGTAACTCCCCCTGTGGCTCCCCGATCACGTTGGTGCCAAAGAAAGATGGCGGGTGGCGAATATGTATTGACTACCGCGCCCTCAACAAAATCACCATCAAGAACCGGTACCCCTTGCCGCGGATCGATGATCTCTTGGACCAATTGAAGCATGCTCGCTACTTCACTAAACTGGACCTGAAGTCAGGCTATCATCAGGTTCGAGTCCGAGAGAATGACACCTGGAAGACCGCATTCAAGATATGACCGACATCGGGTGAAAGGCGACTTCCAAG
The DNA here is from genome assembly GCA_029168755.2 of Tillandsia fasciculata. Classification (NCBI taxonomy): domain Eukaryota; kingdom Viridiplantae; phylum Streptophyta; class Magnoliopsida; order Poales; family Bromeliaceae; genus Tillandsia; species Tillandsia fasciculata. The sequence goes on from CM054950.1 coordinate 11,376,868, forward strand.
AGGGTGATCTAGTCTTGCTCCATTTCAGCAAAGAGCGCTTGAAACGTGAGGGTAAAAAGCTTAAGCCCATCCGTTATGGACCTTTCAAGATCGTGCGCAAGATTGTTGAGAATGTGTGTCAACTAGAGTTGCCCGCATACATGAACATGTATTCGGTCGTCAATATCGAAAATCTAAAGTCCTTCGAGCCGTCAATGTTAGACGATGAGCCCGGAGAAGTACTGCCACCCATGGAGGATCTCGTGGTAGAACGTGAAGAGCAGCTAGCTGATGATACTATTCTGAAACGCAAGGTCACAACGACACGCAAAGGTGAACGTGAAGCCTTCCGTATTGGACGGAAAGGTCAAAAGCCAAGTGCCGCTAGGTGGTTCACAAGGGAAGCTGGAGAAATCTAATTTCCTTGCTTGCAGTTCTAGATCCAGCAGGTGCTGGTTCCTCTAAAAAAATTTGGGGAGCCATGATCCGGGACGATCTAAATTCTGGATAGTTTCAACCATTGAGGATAAGGCGGAGGCAGTTACAACTACTCCGGATAAGTCTCAACCATTGAGGATAAGGCGGAGGCAGTTACAACTACTTCGGTTAGGATAAGGATCGAGATAGTTTTAGATGGATCGGGTTGTAAAACCAAATTGGATAAAGTCAATTTGGTTAAGAATAAAATTGTTATTCTTATCTTTTGTAAGCCTAAGGGCTATAAATAGGGGTCTATTGGCTCTTGTAAATTCATTCTCAGTTAGAGAGTAAAAATAGAAAAACTCTTCCATCTACAAATATATTCTTCGTCTTCTTTTTTTCTCTCATCCGGGTTTCAGATATCCATCGGGGAGGCGCTGCGACATCTTCCTCCTCCTCCGACGGATCAGCTCCGCACGCTGTTCGCTGTTCAGGGACACGTGTCGGAGCCAGGGGAATTCGGGCGCGTCTCGTGGGCCGGGCCGGGGGGCGTTTCGGGCTACTGTAGCTGCCCGAAACACCCCGGGCGCCCGAATCGCGGGCTTTTCGTGTGGGCCTATAAATAGGCCCTTTGCTCAGGCTTTTTGACCCTTTTCCCGAACTTTAAACCCCCTGATGCCTTTACTGATTTTGTTCTTCATCTTGTCGTGCATCTTGTGGTGGAGTTCCGAAATTTTTGGAGGCCGCGGGATCGATGACTTCGGCATCGTAGCGCAGAGCGACGTTCTCTCATCGAAGGCTCGTTATCGTCGCATTTTGGTCCGCGAGGTCCTCAGAGCCACTCCGACAGTATTTTTGGACGATTTTTGTGTAGTCGGATTCATGAGAGGTAAATCTACGATTCTTGTATTTTCCACTCCACCCAGATTTGAGTTTTTTAGGGGTTTTGGGTACGTTTTTGAGCCCCTTTGTTGCTGGTGGTTGTTCTTGGACAGCAGCACTTTGTCGAATTTTTATCTCTGCACTCGGGCATCGGAATTCGACGTTTAAAGACTCGATTGAAATCTACGCATCGCAAGGATCGCTGTCATATTTTTACTGGAATTTTTAGAATTTTCTTTACATGTGATAATTAAGCTTTTCTGGGACAGATATTTCAGCAGATTCTGTACACTTGGAATTTTGAGTTATTTGTAACATTGGACTTTATCTTTGTACCCAGGAGAGTTTTTGGGTGTTTCTGAACCCGTGGAGTTGGGGGAAATTAGAGTGTTGTTCCCGGGTTTTTTCAGCTTTTGGACTTTGGACAGTTTAGCACTTTCAGGTGGGTTGCCTCGCCTTCAAGATTGATGGACTGAACATTAATTCTATATTGTAGGATCATGCATGATTGTGAATGTATTATGAAGTATGCAAGAATGTGAGAATTGATGTTCCCAGTGTTACTTTGATGATCATGTGATTTACTGCTTCCTAAAATCTGTTAAATTATTGTTATCTTTGGAACTTGACCTAACACCCCCGTTATATGCTGCATGTTCAACCAGACTAGTAGAAAACTTCAACTTGGACTAGGTTATTATTGCTTTAGACATTCCCACACTGTCATTCATTTTTTTATCCTGGACTTAGAGTTTCCTTGCGCGGGTAGTGGGCCGAGTGGTCGGGTGGCTGTGGGATGCATGTTACACTCGTGCCTGGGGGCCGAGTGGAGTCTGGTAGCCGTGTTAGATCAGTGTTTTATTTTTGGGAGCCGTCTGAGTCGATGGTGGGTCCCGGCTGTGCGGTTTTCCAGCCTGTGAGAGAGAGTTAGTGTTGTTGATTACTGTCAATCTTGTTGATCTTGGATTTGGACTATAGCCTACATGAGCCACATTTGAGCTCGACAGAGATGCGCGGGTACTTTCCTCGGTGGGGTCGCGCCCCTCGAGTGCCACTCCGGAGTTGGGCTGGTTACTTGCTATCGCGACTTGTCGACGCAGTCTCTCTGGCTGGGCCAGTTTTGGCAGTCACGGACGCCCTACGTAAGTCCGGTCCTCCTTGGATGTAACGGCAGTAGGTAAGCGCAGGTTTGACTGGACCCTATGTAACAGTCAGTGTAGATTGGATGATTATGTTGAGAGATAGTAGATGCATCATGTTTCCATCTGTCCCACTTCTTGAGCATTTAGATAGAGGCATAGTAGCTGTAAAGTTATTTTTCCAGCCTTTACTTTCAGTACTGCATTTGTTACTTTATGCCTCTAGTAGACTTAGTGGGCAGACCGTCGGGTTTGTTGGCGGTACCCACTGAGAACTACTGTGGGATGTAGTTCTCACACCCGCTGTGGTGTCTTTTCCCCAGGGACTGCTCCTGCTGCTCTAGTTGCTGATCCTGCTAATCGAGGTAAGAGAGTCGCGAGCTAGATCCCTACCAGTCGTCTTGTAGTGATCCGACCCTTAGGGGTATTTTTGACTCGCATGTGATTGCTTAAGCCTTAAGCGAAATAAAATTATTTAATTTTCAAAGGTCGGCCGGGGCGGGGTGCGTGTATTTTTCTGCGATAGAGCGCGGAAAATGATGACCGACGGTGCGATCGGATTCGAAATCCGATGTCGGAATCTCCCGGAACGGGATCCTTAGTGACGCGGGGATTAGTCACGCATCGGAATCCGTGCAAAATATCTTGCACCCGTAGGAGATAAGGTGGGTTATCTCGTAGGGGATAATTAATTAATTAAGTAATTAATTATCCGTTGACGGAAATTTGAATTCTCTTACGTACGAATAAAAGGGGGAAATTAATTGTATGTGTATTTAAAATTGGGAATTTATTCCCGAGATTATTTAATGAAGGGGATTAAATAATCGGTGGCCAGGATTTAAAAGGTGGGGATTTTACCTCGTAGATCGGATATTTAATAAATTCGGATGTTTACGGATTTTTCCTTTCTACGTATCGTATAATAAAATAAATAATTAAATAAAAGGGGGTATTTAAACAATCCCCGTTATCCGAAAGATAAGAAAAGAAATTAAAAACCCTAACCGGAGAGAAGAGAAAGAAAAGGGAAAAAGGAAAAAGACGAAACCCTAGCCGAAGGAAGGAGAAGGAAAAAGAGAAGGAGCCCGATCGTCCCAAACACCGATCCGAAGGCAAAAAAAATACGACCGGGCGACCTTCCCGACGATTTTCGGTGAGTAAAATAATTTTAGAAGTTTTTTGGGATTTTTCCGTCGCCCTTTTTGTCAAGTTCTTGGGTTCTCCGTCGTCCCCGTTACCGTCGCCGTCATCGTCATCATGCTAGGGCACAGAACGGACGGCGGAGACGCGCGGTGCCGCTAGGGCATCGCGCGGAGGAGAGCCGCGGACGGCCGGACGCCGCCGCAAGCGGCGACGGGACCGCGCGGGCACCGCGCGGGCTCCGCGCGGGCGCCGCACGGGCAACACCCGCGCGGGCCCGCAACCGCGCGGGCACCGCGCGGGCAACCCCGCCCGGGCGCCGCGCGGGCAACCCCGCGCGGGCGCCGCGCGGGCCCGCACCCGCGCGGGCGCCGCGCGGAACACCGCGCGGAGAGCCGCGCGGGGCATCCGCGCGGGCGCCGCGCGGGCCCGCACCCACGCGGACACCGCGCGGGGCGCCGCGCGGGCGACCCCGCACCGCGGGCGCCGCGCGGGCAGCACCCGCACGGACGCCGCGCGAAGCGCCGCGCCGCATGGGCGCCGCCCGCGGAGCCACGCCGCGCGGGTTCGAGCCGCGCAGGGCTCCGACGGACGGCGACGGCGACGGCGATGCGGGGGTTCCGGTTTCGGCAAACCGGACGGTGCGGGGTCTTTTTCCGTCAAAAGTTTAAAGTGGGGTCTTTCCGAGTTAAGATGTTAGTGTGTGTTTCTGATCATGGTTATCCTTGCGAACTTTCTTTAGGTCCAGGTGCGCAGCAGGGGTGCGCAAAGGATTCAGGAGTTCCGATTTCTCTTCAACAAGGTGGGTACGGTTGCTATAAGTGCAACAAGTGCAGTAAGTGCATCTATCGTCATTAAAAATGCTCTCAATTTACCTAACAAAGTAGATGGACAGTTTAACCTTTCGCATAATTATATTTTTATCTAACAATTGAAGCGGCTGCGGTCGCGGGGCTCACTACACGCCGATCTCGGCAAATCCGGTTTCGGATGCTGCACGTACACAGGCGGATTGGCCTCCGCATGGGTGTACTTTTCCGGAAGAGTGGTCTTTTTGACCCGTGTGCCTCACAAAGGAGTGGGAGCCGTGAGGACCTCTTCGCGCCAGCTGAAAATAGCACATCAGCACCGCGAAAGGGGTAAAAGCATCAAAGAGGTGATTGTGCACGAGGGGAGACTTTAGTCTCTCCGACAGGTACTCTGGGGTTGGTGCCCAACTTAATTGATAAATCTGGGGTTGGTGCCCAGTTTAAAATATGCACAGGGTTTCAACGAAAGGTTTCGGTGTACTCGGGTTATTCGGTTCGTTTTTCCTTCTTTGCTATTATTAGACATCTACTTTGTTTGTCACTGACTTTACCCACTCCGTGACAGGTGCTACTAGGTGCGTTAGCCGGGATGGCGGTGAGACTGCGTCGCGAGGACCGTAGTCAGGACACTTGGTTTTCTATCTCATTTCCCTTTTAGGCTTAAACAGTTAATTTGCTTGTGGATTACTTTAGTTGTGGATTACTTTAGTTGTGGACATGTATTAGTTAGTTCTGTGGATGAGGTGTACTCATATACTTTTGATACTTCTAGTGGTACTTTCTTACGCGGCACGTTTTCACGATAAACTAATTGATTGCGAAAATATTTTCTCAAAACAAGGTGCCGTGTGGGCACGGATTTACAAACGCTGGGTTTTATCCTTTCCAAACGTTGACGCCGCTTTATAAACTTGTGTTGTTTGGTGATGTATGTCTACTGTATGGTTGTTGGTTGAAGTTTGATGTTGTAATTGAATTGCATGTTGTAAATGAGACGCCGTGCATATACAAAGGAGACTCCGTCCGTTGGCGGAGAGAATTTGTGTATGCGGCGGTCTGGCACGCACCGGGGATGAGGTTTATATTACCTTATTAAGAAAAAAAAATGGACACGCAATTTTTCGCTTCGATTGACTCAAAAACCCCCGGGGGCGTGACAGATTAAATGGTATCAGAGAAATGCAACCACAACCATAGTAGACGTGATCCACATCCACAGTGTAAGGTGCCACAAGCAAATTGGACATGAGATAACCAAGGTATAGGTGCGTAGTACGTGAGAGTACGGGGAAACGGGAACGTAATATAGGTGTAATCGTGAGACAGTGTGCTAGGGTGATAACCTTAGAGATAACGTGGTTTCTTTGTCTACAGCAGTCGACGGCCAAGATTTGGCCACCGAGCGCTAATCATTTTTGACGGACAGGATGGATTCCGCAGCTGCAGCCAACCGCTTACTCCTAAATCAGCTACGCGACATAGCAGGACAAATGCTAACCCTTACCGAGCGCCTGGGCCTACTGATTCGAGACTACGAGGGCGTTGACCACACCCAGCGGGACGCCAGAAACGACGCCAATCGGGAAATGCCACCAGCTGGATTCCCCACTTTTAATGAGGCGGTTATGTTAGCCTTGCGGGCAGAGCAGGAACTGGCCGAGGCGCGCGCACGACAGAGATTCGCCTATCCGGGTCCGACGGGGGGCCCCTTCCAGCAAGGCCCGGTACACAAGCGCCCGAGGACAGAGGGGGACTTTGCGAGGATGATGAGAGGAGGACCTAGACCGCTCAGGAGGCCTTGCTCCATATGTATCGGGGCGCACCAGGTGACAGATTGCCCGTGGAGACACGATCATTGCTATCGGTGTGGCAGGCCAGGCCACACACGTTACGAGTGCCCTCGGAAACCGGGCACCGCCAGGCCTCCGGCACCGCGACCGGAGGAAACAGAGAGGACTGCTACACCCGTCCCGCAAGGGGACCCCGCCCAAGAAGGCCGAGGAGGAGGACGACCAGAGAGAGCACGGAAGGACGAACCGACACCTGCAAAGAGCGCGAGACCACCTCAGGGACCGTGCGTAATCTGCGAGGGTGCTCACCCGGTGGCGGAATGTACTTGGAGGTACCATTACTGCAACCAGTGCGGCTTGCCGGACCACTCTCGTGCCTTCTGCCCCCAGAGGCCCGCCGCCGCCCCCGCGCCACCACCACAGAAAGGACCAGACAGTGCTGCGGCTCCCGTACAGCCAAGGGATCCTCCTACCTCAGTGGGCCCACCAGCGAAGCAACTGGTACTTAATGGCGACCAAAAGTCCTCAGACTCCTCAGACGTTAAGTCCCTTCCCCAGCACGCCGTACGACGCTGGCCCAAGGGCTGTGGACGGATTCCCCGGGATACTACAGTGGAGGACGCGACGTCCCAGACCTAGCGACGGCAGGTGACTACTGTTCTGTTTTTTTTCTTCCTAAATAAGGAGCACCGGTTACACCTTAGCCTGCTACCCCAGTTAGACTTTCTCTCTCTCTCTTTCTCTCTCCCTCACTAGGATCCTTAAGTATTAGGCGAAGCCTTCCCCGGCCGATGTATGCGGGCGGGCTTCGAAGTTTAGGAGAACCCTGTGTTCTCGAACCCGTTAAGGGCCACGCAAGGAATAAATAGGCTCTACCCTATGCCTTGCGGTCGAGAACCCAGTGGGCCGTTAGATAGTTCAGGGCCGCTCCCCAGGTGGGATTCAGCGGTCCCGTGGTAAGAGGAATTTTCGGGTGTGTTTCCGGCGGAGCTCCCCGGAATGCCGCCGGAGCGAGAGGTTGACTTCCCAATTGAGCTGCTTCCCGGCACCAAGCCCATCACCAAAGCACCGTACAGGATGGCCTTCGCGGAGTTGAAGGAACTCAAGGCGCAGTTGGAGGACCTTTTGGATAAGGGTTTTATCAGACCTAGCGCGTCACCCTGGGGCGCGCCCGTCCTGTTTGTGAGAAAGAAGGACGGTAGTCTCCTGTTGTGCATCGACTACCGGGAGATAAATAAGGTCACCGTCAAGAACAAGTACCCCCTGCCAAGGATCGACGATCTCTTCGACCAATTACAGGGGGCGACGGTATTTTCAAAAATTGACCTGCAGTCGGGCTATCATCAGGTCCGGGTTAAGGGGGAGGATATCCCCAAAACGGCTTTTCGCACTCGCTATGGCCATTACGAATTTACGGTAATGCCATTCGGGCTCACCAATGCCCCGGCGGTGTTTATGGACATGATGAACAGGGTATTCAAACCCTTCCTGGACTTATTCGTGGTGGTCTTCATCGACGATATCCTCATCTACTCCCGTACAGACGAGGAACATGAAGAACATCTGCGCACAGTCCTCCAGACCCTTCGGGAACAGAAACTCTACGCCAAACTCAAAAAGTGTGAGTTTTGGCTCCGTGAGGTCGGTTTCTTGGGGCACGTAATCTCGGCGGCTGGAGTCGCAGTGGATCCGAAGAAGATAGATTCGGTGACGGACTGGCCCCAACCGACGACGGTGACGGAGATTCGAAGCTTCCTGGGATTAGCCGGGTATTACCGGCGCTTCGTGGAGGGTTTCTCCAAGATAGCCACCCCCTTGACCCGTTTGACTAGAAAGGGGGAAAAGTTTATCTGGACGGACAAATGTCAAAGAAGCTTCGAGGAGCTCAAGGATAGATTGACGCGAGCCCCGATTCTCGCCCTGCCAGAACCAGGGGAGGAATATGAAGTATATTGCGATGCGTCGCGAAATGGATTGGGTGGAGTACTCATGCAACGGGGAAAGGTAATAGCCTATGCGTCAAGGCAGCTCAAGGAGTACGAGCGGAATTACCCCGTGCATGATTTGGAACTCGCAGCGGTTGTGTTCGTCCTCAAGCTTTGGAGACACTACCTGTATGGGGCACACTGCAATGTGTACTCAGATCATAAGAGCCTCAAGTACCTTTTCACCCAAAAGGAGCTAAATCTGCGACAAAGGCGGTGGCTTGAGCTACTAAAGGATTACGATCTAACGATCCACTATCACCCGGGAAAGGCCAACGTGGTGGCCGACGCCCTGAGTCGCAAGGGACAGGCCGAGGAAGCGGATGTAAGCGCCATTACACAGCAAGATAGACTGATTGCGGAGTTTTCGCGGTTAAGACTAGAAGTAGTACCGGCAGGTACAGTCGCACAACTTCTGACACTGGTAGTCAGACCCACTCTGCTGGACCGGATTCTCGAAGGGCAATCAACTGATGACCAACTCCAGCTGGTGCGAAGTAGAATAACCGCCGACAAGGAGGGCGATTTCACGGTAAACTCTGACGGTACGATACGATTTCGGGGACGAATCTGCGTGCCGGATCTGCCGGAACTCAAAGAGGAAATCTTACGGGAGGCGCATACCGCCCCGTATGCGGCGCATCCCGGGGGAACAAAGATGTACAAGGACGTCAAACAGACCTTCTGGTGGCCCAAAATGAAGGGAGACGTGACTCGATTTGTGGCACACTGCCTGGTGTGCCAACAGGTGAAGGCTAAGCACCAGCGCCCGGCAGGAAAATTGCAACCTTTACCAGTGCCCGAGTGGAAATGGGACATGATTACCATGGACTTTGTGACCGGATTCCCGAGGTCGCCACAGGGACACGATGCAATATGGGTGATTGTGGACCGTTTGACGAAATCGGCCCACTTTCTGCCCATACACACGACGTGGACTCGGGAACGACTAGCACAAACGTACATCGACGAGATAGTAAGGTTGCACGGAGTACCGACATCCATCACGTCGGACAGAGACACACGTTTTGTGTCGAACTTTTGGCGAAGCCTGCAGCGAGCAATGGGGACCAAGTTGCACTTCAGTACGGCTTTTCACCCGCAAACCGATGGACAATCAGAGCGGGTGATACAGATCGTGGAGGACATGCTTCGAGCATGCGTTTTGGACTTGGGCGAAGGGTGGGCACGATGTTTGCCCCTAGTGGAATTGCCTACAATAACAATTACCAGGCCAGCATTCAGATGGCGCCATACGAGGCACTGTACAGGCGCCGCTTGTTGGGTTTAGGTTAATAAGGATCTAATAGGGGAAAAAACACCTAGAGGGGGGGTGAATAGGTGTAAACAATAAACACTCAAAAAATCATTGTGCGATAAAACCCAATGCGGAAAAATAAAAGAACACACAAGATTTTTACGTGGAAAAACTCCAAACCGGAGTAAAAAAAACCACGGGACCGATAACACGGCGAAATCCACTAGAATTGACACACGTACAAGGTGATATAGCGTACTCACTGACGACTCAACCTCTTACCATACGCTCCTAGTAGATCTTCCCGCTCGCTCCACAACGCTTCTCGAATCCACGATCCGCGCCCAACGCTGAATCCACAGCGTCCAACGTCGAGTCCACGACGTCCAACCGAATCCACGGTCTTCACCCAATGGCACGCTTCGAATCCACGAACGCACCTCGCTCCGAATCCACGAGAGCGATAACACCTTGAATCCACAAGGCCACGCGAGTCCACGCGCCGATTTTGGGGATAAATCGTTGTTTGTTTGGGTGGTGATGATCCGCCGAATACTTAGATTAAAGATAGATCGGAAATGCCATCTAAGTATTCATTAGTTTGATTCAACTCAAGATATGAGTATGAAAACCTAGAATCAAACTAATCAATATAGATGAAGAACCATTAAATAGATCTAATGATTTCCGTTCTTCTCTATATATGTGGATTTTTCTTTTCGGCTATCTTTTCTCAATCAGCCGTTCTATTGCGGATGCCCTAGAAATGAAATGGTAGGGCTATTTATAGGTTAGAAACCCTAGGAAGAATATTCGGATCAAAAACAAACTTTTCTGGAAAGTTTTACCGACGGCGATCCGGATTGCAAAGCCACGATCCGGATTGCAGAAGCACAAAATACGGTTTCCAGAAAAATTGATGTTCGGGATCCGGATCGAAAGCCACGATCCGGATCGTTCATACAGTTTTACCAGAAAAACATGTTCGGGATCCGGATTGCAATTCCTGATCCGGATCGAAGAAGCAAACAGGTAAAACTAGTGTTCGGGATCCGGATCAGAGAGTGCTGCGATCCGGATTGAACCAGTGTATGAACAAACACCTTTCGGGATCCGGATTGAAAGCCACGATCCGGATCCTGAACATGTCCCATGTCCAGTTTTTGATGAATAAGCAATTAAAACCTCTTCCAGGTGTTTCTACACTATAAGAAGTATTCGGATCATCAAAATTATTTAGTTAAACGTACCTGATCCTTTTGAATTCTTCTTTCTTGAGATTGAGGTATACGATCCGAAGTTTCTTCATCTTCAATCTTCAAGACTTAACACATTCACGAAATACGCCAACTCAAATTCCGTAACAATCTCCCCCTTTGGCGGTTTCGTGACAAAACACAAATCCACAAAGAAAATTCAAAAAGATATTTTTGTTGCTATCACCATACAACAAAAATTTACAAAAGAGTTCCAGAAATTAAAAACATGAGATAAACTCCTAGAACAGACTCTAGACTTAGACATCTGTAATCTCTGCACACAGAAAACATTCTTGACAAACAAATTCGTTAGATACCTCAAGAATTGGAACATACAAAACCAAATACAGAGATAGAGTTTAGTCTCATCATGACATTTGAAAAATTCAGATATGTAAGAAAATCATAGTTAAAACCAACATATCTTCTAAGCAGTCGAAAACCAAATGTCAAAGTATGTTAGTCCAACATCAACTTGTTAGTCATATTACATGCCCAAATAGTTAGTCGAATAGTTAGTATAGAAGCATGTCACAAATCACAAAAGAAAACCAAAGTTGAGTTGAGGTTCATACTTACCTTGATATCATCGATATTCACAATCATTGTTCACATCATTCATTGTTCAGAGTTCGTTCTAACTCTCTCACTCTCTCCCCCTTTTTGTCACAAAACAAAGCCAAATAATTACAAAACAAGGAGAGTTAATACAAATCATAAACCTGCAAAAACAAACGAAGGATTAGAACAGAAAATAAAGCAAAGAACTACTCCTGAGAGTCGGAGTCATCAGATGTTGTGCACCCCATTTTAGCAAACAACTTCTTCACTAGTTTCTTCACTGATGAGACGGACTTATTCAGAGTGACTTGTGAAGCAGTGAGGATTTCCATCTCATTTTTCATAGTATGAACGTCTCCCCTCATTTCAGTGAACTCAGCAGATATACGTTCCTGTTCATTTGACAGCCGCTGTTGTTCTTTAAAGATAGAGGTGACAGAGGCATCATCGTCAGAGGTGGATGGAGGTGCCTGCTGTGAAGGAGGAACTGGGGCTGTGGAAGTAGTTGCTTGGGGTCGAGCTCGTTGCCGGATTGGAGGAGATGGAGGATCATCTTGTTTGTCGATAGAGACTTTACTATCGTTGTTTCATTGATCGTCCCCAAACTATACAAGTAAGAGCTCGCGCTTGTATCCACATTAAACTTCTTAAGGATGCGCATGATAATCATTGGGTATGGTAGTCGCTCTGTGGGGTGAGAGTGTTCGACATACCGCGTCATCCTATTCCAAATGAGGTACGGAATATTCATGTTTGCTCCCATCAAAATGGTCGGATTTCCAAGAAGATAGAGAAAGAGCATTCTATCCCATCGAAGGACTTTCGTGTTCATATTGGGAAGAATGTTGTAACAGACAATGAAGTTTATGTACTTGTACTCTTTCTTAAGTTCTTTGGAGAAAACAGAATTTCCGGCGGACGGAGTATCCGGAACGCAGATTCCGTTAACTACAACTCTCCACGAGTTGGGGTTGAAGCTCTGAGTCTTGAGGTAACTGATTCCATCAGATCTGGCTTTCATATTAAGCACCTCTCCAATCAGTTGGGGAGTGACTTTGATCTTGATACCTTTAACCACGGTATGAAATTCTCGTTGTCCGTCCTCATGATCAATTAGACTTGCAGCATTCTGGTAAAACATGCGAACTGAGTGTGGACAGTACCCAGTTTTTTCAGGAAAGTTGCAAATTGGAGCGAGACCAACTTGATCAAACAGAGCTCCAAACTCTGCAGATCGGTTCCTCATCTGTTGTACATTAACATGTCTTTCTCCTATACATTCCCTCTTTTCAAAATCTTTGATTCTTGTAGAGCTGACAAATCCCCGAAATGGTGGCTGGCTGGTTATAGATTCATTGATTGAGATGCCTTGGGCACTACTTCTTTTCCTTGCCGAGGTTTTCATTCTTTTTCCAGTAGGCTCCATTGGCGCCTTTCCTTTCTCAGCTGCTGTAGGAGGAGGCTTAGTTTTGGGTGCTTCAGCAGGAGCCTTTCCTTTTGCGACAGTTGGGACAGCCGCTTCAATTTCGATGTTGTCCCAATCAATTGACTCAGTTTCCGATTCAGTATCGGAGTCAGCCTTTGCTCTTTTTGTCCTTTTACTCCTCTTGGGCTTGGCTGTGTCCTTCACGTGGACCATGGCAGTAAGTAGGAAAATGATCCAGGAGATCACCATTTCTGTCAGTGCTTTGAGTTTAAGAAAGTGTCCTGTGAAAACCAACTCAAGAACATATGAAAAATTGTCAATTTTGAAAAATTTGAAAACATTGTACCTAGACAATCATAATCATATAGAGAAGCCAAGAATCAAATTAGTTTTCCAAAAAGAATTTTAAAAATAGATCAAATCCATGATTTACAAAAATTCCTCTTTTATGCCCTAAAACCGAATTTTTAGAAATCGAAGCCTAAAAACTCGTTAATCAAGTAGAATCCCAGCATAAAAGCAAAACTAATTGATCCAGAGTTCTTATTTCAAAAGAAATTTGATCAAAAACCATTCACAAACGAAAAAGATCCAAGATTTCAACTCACGTTTGGTGAAAAACCATAAAGACCGAGTTTTGATCATGAAAACTTACTTGAATCCGAAGAACTTTGAGTTTTGAAGCACCAAGAAGCAAGAAATCTAGAGAGAGAGACTCTAGAGGCTTGAAAACCAGAGATTAGGGTAAAGAAATCAAGAATCTGTATGTTTCTATATAAAACCCTAGCCGTGATCCGGATCGGCCGAGAATGTGATCCGGATCGGCTACCCGCAGGAAAAATCCTGCGTTCGGGATCCGGATCACTTGCCCCGATCCGGATCGGCTACACCTTTTTCTTCAGAAAAGTTAGAAAAACACAATAAAATCCAGAAAAAGTATGTAAGCACTTTACCATGTCAACTTTAAACAAATGGCATCGTTTCATGCAACAAGAAATAGATTATGCAAAATCTATCAAAAATATCCAAAAATGAAACGAAGATTTACGAAAGTTAAAACACTTAAAGTTGAACAACTTCAATTACATCTATCCTGATCCTATGTGTAATGTCTTTATCAAATCATCAATTTCAGTAAAGAAAATGAAGTACCAAGATCAATAGATGTTTGAAATCCCAGATAAGTTAAATAATATATCTAGACAATCTGTTGAAGGAGTGGCTCTTTGAGCATCTTTTAAAAAAAATCCCACCTTATACCAACCATGAAATATGACTGAGTCAAATATTTCAATATGTATTTCATCAACATTTTCAAAACAAAGATTTGCTTTTCATTCATGGAGTATCTTTTTCTTTCATTTTCTCCATGTGGTGGTAGTTTTCACACTCCTCATTGGGATGTAACTCTTTCCACATCTTTTGAGCATTTCACATTTCATTGACTCCCCCTCAATTGGCTATCAATTATTTAATATATAAAGTATTCAACCAAACCATTGATCTCGAATTCATACTCGACTAAGCAATCAAATATGATAATGACTATACCAAGAGATCATTGAGAGAGAAATTGACTTTGATCACAGAAAGATGGTTTAATTAACGTAAATGATCATTGCAACATTGAAACATTATGACATCAAAAACATAATAAATTTCTAAATGCATAAAAGGATGCAATTAAAGTCAATTATGATATATGCTCAATTAGTGTGCTATGTACAGAACATAGATAAAGAACAAAACAAAAACAAGAACAAAAACAAAACCTAATCTAAGCAAAGGTTTCAAAAGAGTTTATTTCAAGGAAAGCATGCCAATTGCTTTTCGCAAGTGAATGAAACGTTTTTGATCCAAAGGTTTTGTTAAGATGTCGGCTAATTGATCCTCAGTTGAAATATATGACAGTTGAAGAATGTTTGATTCAACTAGCTCTCTAAGAAAATGATATCTAAGTTCAATATGTTTTGTTCTAGAGTGCAACACAGGGTTTTTAGAAATGTTAATGGCACTAGTGTTGTCACATAAAATGGTTACCGAAGATGTTGAAATTCGGAAATCGCTCAACACGCTCTTCATCCAAATCAATTGGGTTGAGCAACTTCCTGCAGAAATGTACTCCGCTTCGGCAGTCGAGAGTGCTATGCAGTTCTGCTTTTTACTGTGCCATGCAACAAGGCAGTGGCCGAGATAGAAGCATGCACCACTCGTGCTTTTCCGGTCATCCACCGATCCAGCCCAATCGGCATCTGAGTATCCAACAATATCCAAAGTCGTTCCCATAGGATACCAAATTCCGAAATTGATTGTACCTTTGATATACCGGATGATCCGTTTCACCGCTTTCAGGTGAACCTCCTTCGGTGCTGATTGATATCTCGCACAAATCCCAACACTGAAGGATATATCCGGGCGACTAGCCGTGAGATATAGTAGACTTCCAATCATACTGCGGTACAGTTTCTCGTCTACATTCTCACTTTGTGATTCACTTCCAAGTCCCTTATGGCTAGTTCCCATTGGAGTCGGAAAATCTTTCGAATTTTCAAGATCAAACTTTTTGACCAACTCCAGTGCATACTTGGATTGACACAAGTGAATTCCTTCATCGTTCTGCTTAACTTGTAATCCAAGAAAATAATTCAATTCGCCCATCATGGACATCTCAAATTCGCTTTCCATGGTCTCCGCGAATTTAGAAGCATCATTATCTCTCGTTGCTCCAAAAACAATGTCATCAACATAGATTTGAGCAACTATGAAATTGTTTTGATAATGCTTCACAAAGAGAGTCCTGTCAGCTCCCCCTCGAGTGTAGCCCTTTTCCAAAAGGTGCTTTGTCAACCTTTCGTACCATGCTCGCGGTGCTTGTTTCAGACCGTAAAGAGCCTTTTTCAGTCGAAAAACATGGTTAGGTAGTTTATGATCCACAAAACCTTTCGGTTGAGCTACATAAACTTCCTCATTTAAAAATCCATTTAAAAAGGCGCTCTTAACGTCCATTTGAAATAATCTGATTTTGAAATGACAAGCGATCGCAAACAATATACGAATGGACTCGAGTCTAGCTACAGGGGCGAAGGTTTCATCAAAGTCTATACCTTCTACTTGAGAATAGCCTTGAGCAACTAACCTTGCTTTGTTCCTGATGATAGTACCTTCTTCGTTTTTCTTGTTCTTGAAGATCCATTTGGTACCTATCACATTGTGTTGCTTCGGAGGCTTCGTCAGTTCCCAGACTTTGTTTCGCTCGAATTGATGGAGCTCTTCCTGCATTGCTTTAATCCAATAATCATCTTGGAGAGCTTCATCAACATTCTTTGGTTCGATTTGTGATACATAGCATGCAAATCCGCAAACCAATTGTCTCCGTGTTCTAACTCCTTCTTGTGGATCTCCAATTATGTTCGATTCAGGGTGATCCTTGGAGATGCGTAACGTTTGAGGTAGAGGAGTAGGCAGAGGTACACGAGATGATTCCTGCACATCACATGAGCTTGAAGAACCGTTAGATGCATCAACATTATTATCGAAAGAATTGTTAGAAGAAGATGCATTAGCAGGTGTATCATCATCAAGAGAGATATCGAGGGTAGATTTTTCAGTTTCAAAGTGAAAAGCTTCATCTACCTTAACATTTATCGATTCTACAATCGTCTTAGATTCCAAGTTAAAAACTCGATATGCTCTACTGTTTGTAGAATAACCTAAGAAAATCCCTTCGTCACTTCGAGAGTCAAATTTACCAAGATTTTCGCGATCACGCAAAATGAAACACCGACTCCCGAAAATGCGAAAATATTTGATATTAGGTTTTCTACTAAACCATAGTTCATATGGTGTATTAAAAGTCCCCGGGCGCAAGTACACTCGATTGATAACATAGACAGCCGTGTTCACCGCTTCAGCCCAAAAATATAAAGGAAGGTTCCGGCTATGAAGCATAACACGAGCCATCTCCTGTACGACCCTGTTCTTGCGCTCGACTACACCATTTTGTTGAGGTGTGTAAGGTGCAGAGAATTCATGTTTAATGCCGTTAGAAGAGCAAAAATCAATGAATTTGGAATTTATGAATTCCCCACCTCTATCACTCCTTACTCGAGTAATCCTTTCATTCTTTTCAATCATAATACGATTGCAAATTTCGAGAAAAGAATCAAAAGTATCAGCTTTTTCTTTTAAAAAGGCTACCCAAGTATATCTAGAAAAGTCATCAACCAACAAAAAAATATACCATTTACCTCCCAGAGATGGTTGACGAGTTGGCCCCATTAAGTCCATATGCAAAAGTTCCAAAGGCCGTTTTGTACCTATGTGGTTCAAATTCTTGTGTGCAGTCCTAGACTGTTTTCCCTTTTGGCAACCGCCACACACAAGGTTTTGTTCAAAAGAAAGTTTTGGAACCCCCTTGACCACATCTTTATTTGAAATTCTAGCAAGTTCCTTAAAGTTTATGTGACCTAGCCTTTCATGCCAAAGTGTTTCATTTTTCAAAGATGCTAGGTTACATTTTTCAGAAATCTTAGAAGGAACTACATAACAGTTGTTTTCTGATCTAACCCCCTTTAAAAAGAAAGCATGGTTCATGTCAGTTACAGTGCATTTATCAGATGAAAAATTAACTGAATAACCACTATCACACAGTTGACTTATGCTTATGAGGTTAGTCTTAAGGCCATGAACAAATAATACATTATCTAGAACCGGGCCATCTGGAATAGCTACCGTTCCCTTTCCAACAATTTTGGAAGACCGACCATCTCCGAAAACAACAAGTCCTCCGGAGTTTTTCTCAAATGTTTGAAAACAGTTTTTATCGCCGGTCATATGACGGGAACACCCGCTATCCAGGTACCAAGACGAACTATCATATGCATGCAAAGAAACATTGGTAGCAAGACAGGGAAAGATTTCACCTTTGCGCACCCAAACCTTTTTGGAGTGCGTCGGTAATGGTCGTGAAGTTGATTTCCTAGGTGAGAGCGTCTTGCATGAAGAATTGCTGCTCCTTGATGATGTCGTCTTGAGCGGTGTACTACCAAGGCTCTTTTCCGTCAATTTGATTGGAGTTGTTTCCCGAGGAATAGCCCTTTTGGTAGTCATTGCAAGATGTGCTTGAGGTGTGCGTTTGGCTTCCGTCTTGCAATTTCTTCTTATGTGCCCTGAAATGCCACAACGAAAACATACCTTGATTCTTGTCGATTCCGAGGAAGATGTAGTAGGTTCGTTGTCGTTGCTTGTCGTGAACACCGGTGTCGGAGGAGGAGATACCGACTGGGGCACAAATACTGTACCACTCGAACTTGGAATGTCTCCAGTTTGAGTGTATCCGAGGCCGAACTTGTTTCTTTGACCAAGACCAAGAAGTCTGTCCAACTTACTCCTTCCAGAAGAAAATCTCTTTAAGTCATCCTTCAGTTGGCGTATGGTCTCTGTCATTTCCAATTTTTCCTGTCGGGCCTCGCCGTAGAGCTTCAAGAAGTAATTCGCTTTGTTCACCATATCTACATAACTCTTCTCGAAATGCTCATTGGACTCTTGAAGGGAAACATTTGTCTTAATCAGATTGTCCCTTTCCACTTCAAGATCGGTTGAGATAGAGGTTACTCTTTTTACTTCATCTTCAAGATCCTGTAATCTCTCTTTCAACCCCTTGTTTTGCTTAGCCAGTTTCTTTGAATCCCTCAAAAGTTATGGTAGGCTAAAACAAAATCTTCACCTTCCGAATCATCTGATTCATCGTCCGTTGCAATCTTTTCAACAGTGGAGTTGGACAGTGAGTCGGATGTACTTGCCATTAAGCACATGAAGGGAGAAGATGTAGTGGACGCGTGGAAAGCTGTCGCGTTGTCTTCTTCATCACTTGACGATGACTCATTTGACGTGGAGTTGTCATCCCAAGTAACTACTTGCATCGCTTTCTTCTTAGCCGGATTCTTGTTGGGACATTCCGTTGCTATGTGGCCGTAGCCTCGACATTTGAAACACTGAACTTGTCCCTCAGAACTTTTCTTATCCTTTGAGAAGTTCTCTGGCTTCTTGACTTGTAACTTGAAGGACCCTTGCCTTTCTTTGACTTTCCGAAGGATTGAGTTTTGCTTGAATTTCCCCTTCGAAAGTTGCGGCGAAACTTCCTTGTCAAGAGAGCGAGCTGCTTCTCAAAGTCCTCCATAGAAATGTTCTCGTCGTCGTCCGAGGAGGATGAATCCGCGTCTTCTTCTTTAGTTGATTTCAATGCGTAACCTGAAGACTTAGAAGAGGATGCCTTTCCAGAAGAATAGTTAGTAGGAAAAGTCATTTCATAAGTTTGTAAAGCACCTACTAATTCTTCTACACGCATTTCGTCCGGGTGTTTAATTGTTTCAATGGCTGCGACCTTCGGGCGAAATCGTTCAGGAAGAGTTCTTAGAATTTTTCTTACAACTTTAAATTCTGGAATCTTCTCTCCCAAGTTAGCACATGAGTTCACGATGTCTTGCAATCGTGTGTAATAGTCAGTGAAGGATTCATTCTCTGCCATAGAGATAGAGTCAAACTTGCTCGTGAGCATTTGCAGTTTCTGAATCTTCACTAAGTTAGTTCCCTCATGCGTAACTTGAAGAACATCCCAGATTTCTTTCGCAGTCTCACATGCCGAGACGCGAGAGAACTCAGTTTGTGACAAAGCATTAAATAGAGCATTAATCCCTTTGCCATTGTAAGAAGATAAGTCTATCTCTTCCTTGGTCCATTTCGACCTAGGTTTTAAGGTGCGAACATCATCTAAAATTTCAGTTGGATTAGACCATCCTAATTCAATTGATTGCCACACCCTTTCGTCGATGGAAATTAAGAAAGCTTTCATCCGTACTTTCCAGTACGCATAATTAGTTCCATCAAAGAAAGGGGGTCGATTGATGTTTCCACCTTCAACCATTGTTTACAACCCTATTCCCGCTCTGATACCACTTGTTGGGTTTAGGTTAATAAGGATCTAATAGGGGAAAAAACACCTAGAGGGGGGTGAATAGGTGTAAACAATAAACACTCAAAAAATCATTGTGCGATAAAACCCAATGCGGAAAAATAAAAGAACACACAAGATTTTTACGTGGAAAAACTCCAAACCGGAGTAAAAAACCACGGGACCGATAACACGGCGAAATCCACTAGAATTAACACACGTACAAGGTGATATAACGTACTCACAGACGACTCAACCTTTTACCATACGCTCCTAGTAGATCTTCCCGCTCGCTCCACGACGCTTCTCGAATCCACGATCCGCGCCCAACGCTGAATCCACAGCGTCCAACGTCGAGTCCACGACGTCCAACCGAATCCACGGTCTTCACCCAATGGCACGCTTCGAATCCACGAACGCACCTCGCTCCGAATCCACGAGAGCGATAACACCTTGAATCCACAAGGCCACGCGAGTCCACGCGCCGATTTTGGGGTAAATCGTTGTTTGTTTGGGTGGTGATGATCCGCCGAATACTTAGATTAAAGATAGATCGGAAATACCATCTAAGTATTCATTAGTTTGATTCAACTCAAGATATGAGTATGAAAACCTAGAATCAAACTAATCAATATAGATGAAGAACCATTAAATAGATCTAATGATTTCCGTTCTTCTCTATATATGTGGATTTTTCTTTTCGGCTATCTTTTCTCAATCAGCCGTTCTATTGCGGATGCCCTAGAAATGAAATGGTAGGGCTATTTATAGGTTAGAAACCCTAGGAAGAATATTCGGATCAAAAACAAACTTTTCTGGAAAGTTTTACCGACGGCGATCCGGATTGCAAAGCCACGATCCGGATTGCAGAAGCACAAAATACGGTTTCCAGAAAATTGATGTTCGGGATCCGGATCGAAAGCCACGATCCGGATCGTTCATACAGTTTTACCAGAAAAACATGTTCGGGATCCGGATTGCAATTCCTGATCCGGATCGAAGAAGCAAACAGGTAAAACTAGTGTTCGGGATCCGGATCAGAGAGTGCTGCGATCCGGATTGAACCAGTGTATGAACAAACACCTTTCGGGATCCGGATTGAAAGCCACGATCCGGATCCTGAACATGTCCCATGTCCAGTTTTTGATGAAAAAGCAATTAAAACCTCTTCCAGGTGTTTCTACACTATAAGAAGTATTCGGATCATCAAAATTATTTAGTTAAACATACCTGATCCTTTTGAATTCTTCTTTCTTGAGATTGAGGTATACGATCCGAAGTTTCTTCATCTTCAATCTTCAAGACTTAACACATTCACGAAATACGCCAACTCAAATTCCGTAACACCGCTGTCGGTCTCCAATATGCTGGGACGACTTGGGTGAGCGTAAGTTTCTGGGCCCAGATTTGGTGGAGGAGACCGAAACAAGGGTGCGACTGATTAAACAAAGACTACTGACGCCCAAAGCAGACAGAAGAGCTACGCGGACAACAGACGCCGACACTTAGAGTTCATGGTGGGCGAGCATGTGCTGCTCCGGGTTTCACCCTCCAAGGGGAACCGACGTTTCGCATAAAGGGAAAGCTAAGCCGAGGTACGTGGGGCCGTTTGAAATCCTGGAACGCGTAGGACCGGTGGCGTACGTTTAGCCTTACCACAAACCTCGAACGAGTCCACAACGTGTTCGATGTCTCAATGCTCCGGAAGTACTCTCTGACCCTCTCATGCCTTGGATACCTCCACCTCGAGTTGCGAGAGGATTTGAGCGTCGAGGAGACGCTGGTGCGGATTTTGGCAAGGGAGGACAAGAAGTTGCGAAATCGAACTATCTCCTATGTGAAGGTCCAGTGGAGCAACCACGAAGAGCGCGAGGCGACGTGGAAACTGGAATCGAAAATGAGGGAATGTTTTCCGAATTGTTTAGTGAGGTTTGTACTTAGTTTCGGGACGAAACTTTTTATAAAGTGTGAGTGGTGTAGTGATCCGACCCTTAGGGGTATTTTTGACTCGCATGTGATTGCTAAGCCTTAAGCGAAATAAATTATTAATTTTCAAAGGTCGGCCGGGCGGGGTGCGTGTATTTTTCTGCGATAGAGCGCGAAAAATGATGACCGACGGTGCGATCGGATTCGAAATCCGATGTCGGAATCTCCCGGAACGGGATCCTTAGTGACGCGGGGATTAGTCACGCATCGGAATCCGTGCAAAATATCTTGCACCCGTAGGGATAAGGTGGGTTATCTCGTAGGGGTAATTAATTAATTAAGTAATTAATTATCCGTTGACGGAAATTTGAATTCTCTTACGTACGAATAAAAGGGGAAATTAATGTATGTGTATTTAAAATTAAAAATTATTCCCGAGATTATTTAATGAAGGGGATTAAATAATCGTGGCCAGGATTTAAAAGGTGGGGATTTTACCTCGTAGATCGGATATTTATAAATCGGAATGTTTACGGGTTTTCCTTTCTACGTATCGTATAATAAAATAAATAATTAAATAAAAGGGGGTATTTAAACAATCCCGTTATCCGAAAGATAAGAAAAGAAATTAAAAACCCTAACCGGAGAGAAGAGAAAGAAAAGGGAAAAAAAGTAAAAAGACGGAACCCTAGCCGAAGGAGGAGAAGGAAAAAGAGAAGGAGCCCGATCGTCCCAAACACCGATCCGAAGGCAAAAAAAAACACGACCGGGCGACCTTCCCGACGATTTCGGTGAGTAAAATAATTTTAGAAGTTTTTTGGGGATTTTTCGTCGCCCTTTTTGTCAAGTTCTTGGGTTCTCCGTCGTCCCCGTTACCGTCGCCGTCATCGTCATCATGCTAGGGCACAGAACGGCGGCGGAGACGCGCGGTGCCGCTAGGCATCGCGCGGAGGAGAGCCGCGGACGCCGGACGCCGCCGCAAGCGGCGACGGGACCGCGCGGGCACCGCGCGGGCTCCGCGCGGGTCGCACCGCGCGGGCGCGGGCGGGCGACACCCGCACGGGCCCGCAACCGCGAGGGCGCCGCGCGGGGCAACCCCGCGGGGCGGCGCGCGGGCCCGCACCCGCGCGGTGCGCCGCGCGGGGCACCTCGCGGAGCGCCGCGCGGGGCACCCGCGGGGCGCCGCGCGGGCAACCCCGCGCGGGGCCGCGCGGGGCCCGCACCGCCGCGGGCGCCGCGCGGGGCACCGCGCGGAGCGCCGCGAGGGGCATCCGCGCGGGCGCCGCGCGGGCAACCCCGCGCGGGCGCGGCGGGGCATCCGCGCGGGCGCCGCGCGGGCCCGCACCGCGGACACGACGGGGGGACCCAGCCAGGGGGGGGCCGCGCGCGGGCCCCACCCGCACCGTGGGCGCCGCGCGGGCAGCACCCGACGGACGCCGCGCGAAGCGCCGCGCCGCGCGGGCGCCGCCGCGGAGCCAGCCGCGCGGGTCAAGCCGCGCGGGGCTCGACGGACGGCGACGGCGATCGTGCGGGG
Organism: Tillandsia fasciculata; assembly: GCA_029168755.2. NCBI lineage: Eukaryota > Viridiplantae > Streptophyta > Magnoliopsida > Poales > Bromeliaceae > Tillandsia > Tillandsia fasciculata. The sequence goes on from CM054950.1 coordinate 11,399,928, forward strand.
GTTCTGTTCGGCAAACCGGACGGTGCGGGTCTTTTTCCGTCAAAAGTTTAAAGTGGGGTTTTCCGAGTTAAGATGTTAGTGTGTGTTTCTGATCATGTTATCCTTGCGGACTTTCTTTAGGTCCAGGTGCGCAGCAGGGGTGCGCAAAGGATTCAGGAGTTCCGATTTCTCTTCAACAAGGTGGGTACGGTTGCTATAAGTGCAACAAGTGCAGTAAGTGCATCTATCGTCATTAAAAATGCTCTCAATTTACCTAACAAAGTAGATGGACAGTTTAACCTTTCGCATAATTATATTTTTATATAACAATTGAA
>CM054950.1:11400341-11480341 GCA_029168755.2 Tillandsia fasciculata
TATGTGCTTTAGACATTCCCACCTGTCATTCATTTTTTTATCCTGGACTTAGAGTTTCTTGCGCGCGTAGTGGGCCGAGTGGTCGGGTGGCTGTGGGATGCATGTTACACTCGTGCCTGGGGGCCGAGTGGAGTCTGGTAGCCGTGTTAGATCAGTGTTTTATTTTTGGGAGCCGTCTGAGTCGATGGTGGGTCCCGGCTGTGCGGTTTTCAGCCTGTGAGAGAGAGTTAGTGTTGTTGATTACTGTCAATCTTGTTGATCTTGGATTTGGACTATAGCCTACATGAGCCACATTTGAGCTCGACAGAGATGCGCGGGTACTTTCCTCGGTGGGGTCGCGCCCCTCGAGTGCCACTCCGGAGTTGGGCTGGTTACTTGCTATCGCGACTTGTCGACGCAGTCTCTCTGGCTGGGCCAGTTTTGGCAGTCACGGACGCCCTACGTAAGTCCGGTCCTCCTTGGATGTAACGGCAGTAGGTAAGCGCAGGTTTGACTGGACCCTATGTAACAGTCAGTGTAGATTGGATGATTATGTTGAGAGATAGTAGATGCATCATGTTTCCATCTGTCCCACTTCTTGAGCATTTAGATAGAGGCATAGTAGCTGTAAAGTTATTTTTCCAGCCTTTACTTTCAGTACTGCATTTGTTACTTTATGCCTCTAGTAGACTTAGTGGGCAGACCGTCGGGTTTGTTGGCGGTACCCACTGAGAACTACTGTGGGATGTAGTTCTCACACCGCTGTGGTGTCTTTTCCCCAGGGACTGCTCCTGCTGCTCTAGTTGCTGATCCTGCTAATCGAGGTAAGAGAGTCGCGAGCTAGATCCCTACAGCGTCTTGTAGTGATCCGACCCTTAGGGGTATTTTTGACTCGCATGTGATTGCTTAAGCCTTAAGCGAAATAAAATTATTTAATTTTCAAAGGTCGGCCGGGGCGGGGTGCGTGTATTTTTCTGCGATAGAGCGCGGAAAATGATGACCGACGGTGCGATCGGATTCGAAATCCGATGTCGGAATCTCCCGGAACGGGATCCTTAGTGACGCGGGGATTAGTCACGCATCGGAATCCGTGCAAAATATCTTGCACCCGTAGGAGATAAGGTGGGTTATCTCGTAGGGGATAATTAATTAATTAAGTAATTAATTATCCGTTGACGGAAATTTGAATTCTCTTACGTACGAATAAAAGGGGGAAATTAATTGTATGTGTATTTAAAATTGGGAATTTATTCCCGAGATTATTTAATGAAGGGGATTAAATAATCGGTGGCCAGGATTTAAAAGGTGGGGATTTTACCTCGTAGATCGGATATTTAATAAATTCGGATGTTTACGGATTTTTCCTTTCTACGTATCGTATAATAAAATAAATAATTAAATAAAAGGGGGTATTTAAACAATCCCCGTTATCCGAAAGATAAGAAAAGAAATTAAAAACCCTAACGGGAGAGAAGAGAAAGAAAAGGGAAAAAGGAAAAAGACGGAACCCTAGCCGAAGGAAGGAGAAGGAAAAGAGAAGGAGCCCGATCGTCCCAAACACCGATCCGAAGGCAAAAAACACGACCGGGCGACCTTCCCGACGATTTTCGGTGAGTAAAATAATTTTAGAAGTTTTTTGGGATTTTTCCGTCGCCCTTTTTGTCAAGTTCTTGGGTTCTCCGTCGTCCCCGTTACCGTCGCCGTCATCGTCATCATGCTAGGGCACGGAACGGACGGCGGAGACGCGCGGTGCCGCTAGGGCATCGCGCGGAGGAGAGCCGCGGACGGCGGACGCCGCGCAAGCGGCGACGGGACCGCGCGGGCACCGCGCGGGCTCCGCGCGGGCACCGCGGGGCTCGCGCGCGGGCGCCGCGCGGGCAACACCCGCGCGGGCCCGCAACCGCGCGGGCACCGCGCGGGCAACCCCGCCCGGGCGCCGCGCGGGAACCCGCGCGGGCGCCGCGCGGGCCCGCACCCGCGCGGGCGCCGCGCGGAACACCGCGCGGAGAGCCGCGCGGGGCATCCGCGCGGGCGCGCGCGGGCCCGCACCCCGCGGACACCGCGCGGGGCGCAGCGCGGCGGGCGACCCCGCACCGCGGGCGCCGCGCGGGCAGCACCCGCACGGACGCCGCGCGAAGCGCCGCGCCGCATGGGCGCCGCCCGCGGAGCCACGCCGCGCGGGTTCGAGCCGCGCGGGGCTCCGACGGACGGCGACGGCGACGGCGATGCGGGGGTTCCGGTTTCGGCAAACCGGACGGTGCGGGGTCTTTTTCCGTCAAAAGTTTAAAGTGGGGTCTTTCCGAGTTAAGATGTTAGTGTGTGTTTCTGATCATGGTTATCCTTGCGGACTTTCTTTAGGTCCAGGTGCGCAGCAGGGGTGCGCAAAGGATTCAGGAGTTCCGATTTCTCTTCAACAAGGTGGGTACGGTTGCTATAAGTGCAACAAGTGCAGTAAGTGCATCTATCGTCATTAAAAATGCTCTCAATTTACCTAACAAAGTAGATGGACAGTTTAACCTTTCGCATAATTATATTTTTATCTAACAATTGAAGCGGCTGCGGTCGCGGTGCTCACTACACGCCGATCTCGGCAAATCCGGTTTCGGATGCTGCACGTACACAGGCGGATTGGCCTCCGCATGGGTGTACTTTTCCGGAAGAGTGGTCTTTTTGACCCGTGTGCCTCACAAAGGAGTGGGAGCCGTGAGGACCTCTTCGCGCCAGCTGAAAATAGCACATCAGCACCGCGAAAGGGGTAAAAGCATCAAAGAGGTGATTGTGCACGAGGGGAGACTTTAGTCTCTCCGACAGGTACTCTGGGGTTGGTGCCCAACTTAATTGATAAATCTGGGGTTGGTGCCCAGTTTAAATATGCACAGGGTTTCAACGAAAGGTTTCGGTGTACTCGGTTATTCGGTTCGTTTTTCCTTCTTTGCTATTATTAGACATCTACTTTGTTTGTCACTGACTTTACCCACTCCGTGACAGGTGCTACTAGGTGCGTTAGCCGGGATGGCGGTGAGACTGCGTCGCGAGGACCGTAGTCAGGACACTTGGTTTTCTATCTCATTTCCTTTTAGGCTTAAATAGTTAATTTGCTTGTGGATTACTTTAGTTGTGGATTACTTTAGTTGTGGACATGTATTAGTTAGTTCTGTGGATGAGGTGTACTCATATACTTTTGATACTTCTAGTGGTACTTTCTTACGCGGCACGTTTTCACGATAAACTAATTGATTGCGAAAATGTTTTCTCAAAACAAGTGCCGTGTGGGCACGGATTTACAAACGCTGGGTTTTATCCTTTCCAAACGTTGACGCCGCTTTATAAACTTGTGTTGTTTGGTGATGTATGTCTACTGTATGGTTGTTGGTTGAAGTTTGATGTTGTAATTGAATTGCATGTTGTAAATGAGACGCCGTGCATATACAAAGGAGACTCTGTCCGTTGGCAGAGAGAATTTGTGTATGTGGCGGTCTGGCACGCACCGGGGATGAGGTTTATATTACCTTATTAAGAAAAAAAAATGGACACGCAATTTTCCGCTTCGATTGACTCAAAAACCCCCGGGGGCGTGACAGATTAAATGGTATCAGAGAAATGCAACCACAACCATAGTAGACGTGATCCACATCCACAGTGTAAGGTGCCACAAGCAAATTGGACATGAGATAACCAAGGTATAGGTGTGTAGTACGTGAGAGTACGGGGAAACGGGAACGTAATATAGGTGTAATCGTAAGACAGGGTGCTAGGGTGATAACCTTAGGGATAACGTGGTTTCTTTGTTTACAGCAGTCGACGGCCAAGATTTGGCCACCGAGCGCTAATCATTTTTGACGGACAGGATGGATTCCGCAGCTGCAGCCAACCGCTTACTCCTAAATCAGCTACGCGACATAGCAGGGCAAATGCTAACCCTTACCGAGCGCCTGGGCCTACTGATTCGAGACTACGAGGGCGTTGACCACACCCAGCGGGACGCCAGAAACGACGCCAATCGGGAAATGCCACCAGCTGGATTCCCCACTTTTAATGAGGCGGTTATGTTAGCCTTGCGGGCAGAGCAGGAACTGGCCGAGGCCGCGCGCACGACAGAGATTCGCCTATCCGGGTCCGACGGGGGGCCCCTTCCAGCAAGGCCCGGTACACAAGCGCCCAGGACAGAGGGGGACTTTGCGAGGATGATGAGAGGAGGACCTAGACCGCTCAGGAGGCCTTGCTCCATATGTATCGGGGCGCACCAGGTGACAGATTGCCCGTGGAGACACGATCATTGCTATCGGTGTGGCAGGCCAGGCACACGTTACGAGTGCCCTCGGAAACCGGCACCGCCAGGCCTCCGGCACCGCGACCGGAGGAAACAGAGAGGACTGCTACACCCGTCCCGCAAGGGGACCCCGCCCAAGAAGGCCGAGGAGGAGGACGACCAGAGAGAGCACGGAAGGACGAACCGACACCTGCAAAGAGCGCGAGACCACCTCAGGGACCGTGCGTAATCTGCGAGGGTGCTCACCCGGTGGCGGAATGTACTTGGAGGTACCATTACTGCAACCAGTGCGGCTTGCCGGACCACTCTCGTGCCTTCTGCCCCCAGAGGCCCGCCGCCGCCCCCGCGCCACCACCACAGAAAGGACCAGACAGTGCTGCGGCTCCCGTACAGCCAAGGGATCCTCCACCTCAGTGGGCCCACCAGCGAAGCAACTGGTACTTAATGGCGCAAAAGTCCTCAGACTCCTCAGACGTTAAGTCCCTTCCCCAGCACGCCGTACGACGCTGGCCCAAGGGCTGTGGACGGATTCCCCGGGATACTACAGTGGAGGACGCGACGTCCCAGACCTAGCGACGGCAGGTGACTACTGTTCTTTTTTTTTCTTCCTAAATAAGGAGCACCGTTACACCTTAGCCTGCTACCCCAGTTAGACTTTCTCTCTCTCTCTTTCTCTCTCCCTCACTAGGATCCTTAAGTATTAGGCGAAGCCTTCCCCGGCCGATGTATGCGGGCGGGCTTCGAAGTTTAGGAGAACCCTGTGTACTCGAACCCGTTAAGGGCCACGCAAGGAATAAATAGGCTCTACCTATGCCTTGCGGTCGAGAACCCAGTGGGCCGTTAGATAGTTCAGGGCCGCTCCCCAGGTGGGATTCAGCGGTCCCGTGGTAAGGGAATTTTCGGGTGTGTTTCCGGCGGAGCTCCCCGGAATGCCGCCGGAGCGAGAGGTTGACTTCCCAATTGAGCTGCTTCCCGGCACCAAGCCCATCACCAAAGCACCGTACAGGATGGCCTTCGCGGAGTTGAAGGAACTCAAGGCGCAGTTGGAGGACCTTTTGCATAAGGGTTTTATCAGACCAAGCGCGTCACCCTGGGGCGCGCCCGTCCTGTTTGTGAGAAAGAAGGACGGAAGTCTCCGGTTGTGCATCGACTACCGGGAGATAAATAAGGTCACCGTCAAGAACAAGTACCCCCTGCCAAGGATCGACGACCTCTTCGACCATTACAGGGGCGACGGTGTTTCAAAAATTGACCTGCAGTCGGGCTATCATCAGGTCCGGGTTAAGGGGGAGGACATCCCCAAAACGGCTTTCCGTACTCGCTATGGCCATTACGAATTTACGGTAATGCCATTCGGGCTCACCAATGCCCCGGCGGTGTTTATGGACATGATGAACAGGGTATTCAAACCCTTCCTGGACTTATTCGTGGTGGTCTTCATCGACGATATCCTCATCTACTCCCGTACAGACGAGGAACATGAAGAACATCTGCGCACAGTCCTCCAGACCCTTCGGGAACAGAAACTCTACGCCAAACTCAAAAAGTGTGAGTTTTGGCTCCGTGAGGTCGGTTTCTTGGGGCACGTAATCTCGGCGGCTGGAGTCGCAGTGGATCCGAAGAAGATAGATTCGGTGACGGACTGGCCCCAACCGACGACGGTGACGGAGATTCGAAGCTTCCTGGGATTAGCCGGGTATTACCGGCGCTTCGTGGAGGGTTTCTCCAAGATAGCCACCCCCTTGACCCGTTTGACTAGAAAGGGGAAAAAGTTTATCTGGACGGACAATGTCAAAGAAGCTTCGAGGAGCTCAAGGATAGATTGACGCGAGCCCCAATTCTCGCCCTGCCAGAACCAGAGGAGGAATATGAAGTATATTGCGATGCGTCGCGAAATGGATTGGGTGGAGTACTCATGCAACGGGGAAAGGTAATAGCCCATGCGTCAAGGCAGCTCAAGGAGTACGAGCGGAATTACCCCGTGCATGATTTGGAACTCGCAGCGGTTGTTTCGTCCTCAAGCTTTGGAGACACTACCTGTATGGGGCACACTGCAATGTGTACTCAGATCATAAGAGCCTCAAGTACCTTTTCACCCAAAGGAGCTAAATCTGCGACAAAGGCGGTGGCTTGAGCTACTAAAGGATTACGATCTAACGATCCACTATCACCCGGGAAAGGCCAACGTGGTGGCCGACGCCCTGAGTCGCAAGGGACAGGCCGAGGAAGCGGATGTAAGCGCCATTACCAACAAGATAGTCTGATTGCGGAGTTTTCGCGATTAAGACTAGAAGTAGTACCGGCAGGTACAGTCGCACAACTTCTGACACTGGTAGTCAGACCCACTCTGCTGGACGGATTCTCGAAGGGCAATCAACTGATGACCAACTCCAGCTGGTGCGAAGTAGAATAACCGCCGACAAGGAGGGCGATTTCACGGTGAACTCCGACGGTACGATACGATTTCGGGGACGAATCTGCGTACCGGATCTGCCGGAACTCAAAGAGGAAATCCTACGGGAGGCGCATACCGCCCCGTATGCGGCGCATCCCGGGGGAACAAAGATGTACAAGGACGTCAAACAACCTTCTGGTGGCCCAAAATGAAGGGAGACGTGACTCGATTGTGGCACACTGCCTGGTGTGCCAACAGGTGAAGGCTAAGCACCAGCGCCCGCAGGAAATTGCAACCTTACCATGCCCGAGTGGAAATGGGACATGATTACCATGGACTTTGTGACCGGATTCCCGAGGTCGCCACAGGGACACGATGCAATATGGGTGATTGTGGACCGTTTGACGAAATCGGCCCACTTTCTGCCCATACACACGACGTGGACTCGGGAACGACTAGCACAAACGTACATCGACGAGATAGTAAGGTTGCACGGAGTACCGACATCCATCACGTCGGACAGAGACACACGTTTTGTGTCGAACTTCTGGCGAAGCCTGCAGCGAGCAATGGGGACCAAATTGCACTTCAGTACGGCTTTTCACCCGCAAACCGATGGACAATCAGAGCGGGTGATACAGATCGTGGAGGACATGCTTCGAGCATGCGTTTTGGACTTGGGCGAAGGGTGGGCACGATGTTTGCCCCTAGTGGAATTGCCTACAATAACAATTACCAGGCCAGCATTCAGATGGCGCCATACGAGGCACTGTACAGGCGCCGCTTGTTGGGTTTAGGTTAATAAGGATCTAATAGGGGAAAAAACACCTAGAGGGGGGGTGAATAGGTGTAAACAATAAACACTCAAAAAATCATTGTGCGATAAAACCCAATGCGGAAAAATAAAAGAACACACAAGATTTTTACGTGGAAAAACTCCAAACCGGAGTAAAAAACCACGGGACCGATAACACGGCGAAATCCACTAGAATTAACACACGTACAAGGTGATATAACGTACTCACAGACGACTCAACCTTTTACCATACGCTCCTAGTAGATCTTCCCGCTCGCTCCACGACGCTTCTCGAATCCACGATCCGCGCCCAACGCTGAATCCACAGCGTCCAACGTCGAGTCCACGACGTCCAACCGAATCCACGGTCTTCACCCAATGGCACGCTTCGAATCCACGAACGCACCTCGCTCCGAATCCACGAGAGCGATAACACCTTGAATCCACAAGGCCACGCGAGTCCACGCGCCGATTTGGGGATAAATCGTTGTTTGTTTGGGTGGTGATGATCCGCCGAATACTTAGATTAAAGATAGATCGGAAATACCATCTAAGTATTCATTAGTTTGATTCAACTCAAGATATGAGTATGAAAACCTAGAATCAAACTAATCAATATAGATGAAGAACCATTAAATAGATCTAATGATTTCCGTTCTTCTCTATATATGTGGATTTTTCTTTTCGGCTATCTTTTCTCAATCAGCCGTTCTATTGCGGATGCCCTAGAAATGAAATGGTAGGGCTATTTATAGGTTAGAAACCCTAGGAAGAATATTCGGATCAAAAACAAACTTTTCTGGAAAGTTTTACCGACGGCGATCCGGATTGCAAAGCCACGATCCGGATTGCAGAAGCACAAAATACGGTTTCCAGAAAATTGCCTGTTCGGGATCCGGATCGAAAGCCACGATCCGGATCGTTCATACAGTTTTACCAGAAAATCATGTTCGGGATCCGGATTGCAATTCCTGATCCGGATCGAAGAAGCAAACAGGTAAAACTAGTGTTCGGGATCCGGATCAGAGAGTGCTGCGATCCGGATTGAACCAGTGTATGAACAAACACCTTTCGGGATCCGGATTGAAAGCCACGATCCGGATCCTGAACATGTCCCATGTCCAGTTTTTGATGAATAAGCAATTAAAACCTCTTCCAGGTGTTTCTACACTATAAGAAGTATTCGGATCATCAAAATTATTTAGTTAAACGTACCTGATCCTTTTGAATTCTTCTTTCTTGAGATTGAGGTATACGATCCAAAGTTTCTTCATCTTCAATCTTCAAGACTTAACACATTCACGAAATACGCCAACTCAAATTCCGTAACAATCTCCCCCTTTGGCGGTTTCGTGACAAAACACAAATCCACAAAGAAAATTCAAAAAGATATTTTTGTTGCTATCACCATACAACAAAAATTTACAAAAGAGTTCCAGAAATTAAAAACATGAGATAAACTCCTAGAACAGACTCTAGACTTAGACATCTGTAATCTCTGCACACAGAAAACATTCTTGACAAACAAATTCGTTAGATACCTCAAGAATTGGAACATACAAAACCAAATACAGAGATAGAGTTTAGTCTCATCATGACATTTGAAAAATTCAGATATGTAAGAAAATCATAGTTAAAACCAACATATCTTCTAAGCAGTCGAAAACCAAATGTCAAAGTATGTTAGTCCAACATCAACTTGTTAGTCATATTACATGCCCAAATAGTTAGTCGAATAGTTAGTATAGAAGCATGTCACAAATCACAAAAGAAAACCAAAGTTGAGTTGAGGTTCATACTTACCTTGATATCATCGATATTCACAATCATTGTTCACATCATTCATTGTTCAGAGTTCGTTCTTCTAACTCTCTCACTCTCTCCCCCTTTTTGTCACAAAACAAAGCCAAATAATTACAAAACAAGGAGAGTTAATACAAATCATAAACCTGCAAAAACAACGAAGGATTAGAACAGAAAATAAAGCAAAGAACTACTCCTGAGAGTCGGAGTCATCAGATGTTGTGCACCCCATTTTAGCAAACAACTTCTTCACTAGTTTCTTCACTGATGAGACGGACTTATTCAGAGTGACTTGTGAAGCAGTGAGGATTTCCATCTCATTTTTCATAGTATGAAGTCTCCCCTCATTTCAGTGAACTCAGCAGATATACGTTCCTGTTCATTTGACAGCCGCTGTTGTTCTTTAAAGATAGAGGTGACAGAGGCATCATCGTCAGAGGTGGATGGAGGTGCCTGCTGTGAAGGAGGAACTGGGGCTGTGGAAGTAGTTGCTTGGGGTCGAGCTCGTTGCCGGATTGGAGGAGATGGAGGATCATCTTGTTTGTCGAAGAGACTTTACTATCGTTGTTTCATTGATCGTCCCCAAACTATACATGTAAGAGCTCGCGCTTGTATCCACATTAAACTTCTTAAGGATGCGCATGATAATCATTGGGTATGGTAGTCGCTCTGTGGGGTGAGAGTGTTCGACATACCGCGTCATCCTATTCCAAATGAGGTACGGAATATTCATGTTTGCTCCCATCAAAATGGTCGGATTTCCAAGAAGATAGAGAAAGAGCATTCTATCCCATCGAAGGACTTTCGTGTTCATATTGGGAAGAATGTTGTAACAGACAATGAAGTTTATGTACTTGTACTCTTTCTTAAGTTCTTTGGAGAAAACAGAATTTCCGGCGGACGGAGTATCCGGAACGCAGATTCCGTTAACTACAACTCTCCACGAGTTGGGGTTGAAGCTCTGAGTCTTCAGGTAATGATTCCATCAGATCTGGCTTTCATATTAAGCACCTCTCCAATCAGTTGGGGAGTGACTTTGATCTTGATACCTTTAACCACGGTATGAAATTCTCGTTGTCCGTCCTCATGATCAATTAGACTTGCAGCATTCTGGTAAAACATGCGAACTGAGTGTGGACAGTACCCAGTTTTTTCAGGAAAGTTGCAAATTGGAGCGAGACCAACTTGATCAAACAGAGCTCCAAACTCTGCAGATCGGTTCCTCATCTGTTGTACATTAACATGTCTTTCTCCTATACATTCCCTCTTTTCAAAATCTTTGATTCTTGTAGAGCTGACAAATCCCCGAAATGGTGGCTGGCTGGCTATAGATTCATTGATTGAGATGCCTTGGGCACTACTTCTTTTCCTTGCCGAGGTTTTCATTCTTTTTCCAGTAGGCTCCATTGGCGCCTTTCCTTTCTCAGCTGCTGTAGGAGGAGGCTTAGTTTTGGGTGCTTCAGCAGGAGCCTTTCCTTTTGCGACAGTTGGGACAGCCGCTTCAATTTCGATGTTGTCCCAATCAATTGACTCAGTTTCCGATTCAGTATCGGAGTCAGCCTTTGCTCTTTTTGTCCTTTTACTCCTCTTGGGCTTGGCTGTGTCCTTCACGTGGACCATGGCAGTAAGTAGGAAAATGATCCAGGTGATCACCATTTCTGTCAGTGCTTTGAGTTTAAGAAAGTGTCCTGTGAAAACCAACTCAAGAACATATGAAAAATTGTCAATTTTGAAAAATTTGAAAACATTGTACCTAGACAATCATAATCATATTGAGAAGCCAAGAATCAAATTAGTTTTCCAAAAAGAATTTTAAAAATAGATCAATCCATGATTTACAAAAATTCCTCTTTTATGCCCTAAAACCGAATTTTTAGAAATCGAAGCCTAAAAACTCGTTAATCAAGTAGAATCCCAGCATAAAAGCAAAACTAATTGACCCAGAGTTCTTATTTCAAAAGAAATTTGATCAAAAACCATTCACAAACGAAAAAGATCCAAGATTTCAACTCACGTTTGGTGAAAAACCATAAAAACCGAGTTTTGATCATGAAAACTTACTTGAATCCGAAGAACTTTGAGTTTTGAAGCTCCAAGAAGCAAGAAATCTAGAGAGAGAGACTCTAGAGGCTTGAAAACCAGAGATTAGGGTAAAGAAATCAAGAATCTGTATGTTTCTATATAAAACCCTAGCCGTGATCCGGATCGGCCGAGAATGTGATCCGGATCGGCTACCCGCAGGAAAAATCCTGCGTTCGGGATCCGGATCACTTGCCCCGATCCGGATCGGCTACACCTTTTTCTTCAGAAAAATTTAGAAAAACACAATAAAATCCAGAAAAAGTATGTAAGCACTTTACCATGTCAACTTTAAACAAATGGCATCGTTTCATACAACAAGAAATAGATTATGCAAAATCTATCAAAAATATCCAAAAATGAAACGAAAATTTACGAAAGTTAAAACACTTAAAGTTGAACAACTTCAATTACATCTATCCTGATCTTATGTGTAATGCCTTTATCAAATCATCAATTTCAGTAAAGAAAATGAAGTACCAAGATCAATAGATGTTTGAAATCCCAGATAAGTTAGATAATATATCTAGACAATCTGTTGAAGGAGTGGCTCTTTGAGCATCTTTTAAAAAAAATCCCACCTTATACCAACCATGAAATACGACTGAGTCAAGTATTTCAATATGCATTTCATCAACATTTTCAAAACAAAAATTTGCTTTTCATTCATGGAGTATCTTTTTCTTTCATTTTCTCCATGTGGTGGTAGTTTTCACACTCCTCATTGGGATGTAACTCTTTCCACATCTTTTGAGCATTTCACATTTCATTGACTCCCCCTCAATTGGCTATCAATTATTTAATATATAAGGTATTCAACCAAACCATTGATCTCGAATTCATACTCGACTAAGCAATCAAATATGATAATGACTATACCAAGAGATCATTGAGAGAGAAATTGACTTTGATCACTTAAAAGATGGTTTAATTAACGTAAATGATCATTGCAACATTGAAACATTATGACATCAAAAACATAATAAATTTCTAAATGCATAAAAGGATGCAATTAAAGTCAATTATGATTTATGCTCAATTAGTGTGCTATGTACAGAACATAGATAAAGAACAAAACAAAAACAAAACAAAAACAAAACCTAATCTAAGCAAAGGTTTCAAAAGAGTTTATTTCAAGGAAAGCATGCCAATTGCTTTACGCAAGTGAATAAAACGTTTTTGATCCAAAGGTTTTGTTAAGATGTCAGCTAATTGATCCTCAGTTGAAATATATGACAGTTGAAGAATGTTTGATTCAACTAGCTCTCTAAGAAAATGATATCTAAGTTCAATATGTTTTGTTCTAGAGTGCAACACAGGGTTTTTAGAAATGTTAATAGCACTAGTGTTGTCACATAAAATGGTTACCGAAGATGTTGAAATTCGGAAATCGCTCAACACGCTCTTCATCCAAATCAATTGGGTTGAACAACTTCCTGCAGAAATGTACTCCGCTTCGGCAGTCGAGAGTGCTATGCAGTTCTGCTTTTTACTGTGCCATGCAACAAGGCAGTGGCCAAGATAGAAGCATGCACCACTCGTGCTTTTCCGGTCATCCACCGATCCAGCCCAATCGGCATCTGAGTATCCAACAATATCCAAAGTCGTTCCCATAGGATACCAAATTCCGAAATTGATTGTACCTTTGATATACCGGATGATCCGTTTCACCGCTTTCAGGTGAACCTCCTTCGGTGCTGATTGATATCTCGCACAAATCCCAACACTGAAGGATATATCCGGGCGACTAGCCGTGAGATATAGTAGACTTCCAATCATACTGCGGTACAGTTTCTCGTCTACATTCTCACTTTGTGATTCACTTCCAAGTCCCTTATGGCTAGTTCCCATTGGAGTCGGAAAATCCTTAGAATTTTCAAGATCAAACTTTTTGACCAACTCCAGTGCATACTTGGATTGACACAAGTGAATTCCTTCATCGTTTGTTTAACTTGTAATCCAAGAAAATAATTCAATTCGCCCATCATGGACATCTCAAATTCGCTTTCCATGGTCTCCGCGAATTTAGAAGCATCATTATCTCTCGTTGCTCCAAAAACAATGTCATCAACATAGATTTGAGCAACTATGAAATTGTTTTGATAATGCTTCACAAAGAGAGTCCTGTCAGCTCCCCCTCGAGTGTAGCCCTTTTCCAAAAGGTGCTTTGTCAACCTTTCGTACCATGCTCGCGGTGCTTGTTTCAGACCGTAAAGAGCCTTTTTCAGACGAAAAACATGGTTAGGTAGTTTATGATCCACAAAACCTTTCGGTTGAGCTACATAAACTTCCTCATTTAAAAATCCATTTAAAAAGGCGCTCTTAACGTCCATTTGAAATAATCTGATTTTAAAATGACAAGCGATCGCAAACAATATACGAATGGACTCGAGTCTAGCTACAGGGGCGAAGGTTTCATCAAAGTCTATACCTTCTACTTGAGAATAGCCTTGAGCAACTAACCTTGCTTTGTTCCTGATGATAGTACCTTCTTCGTTTTTCTTGTTCTTGAAGATCCATTTGGTACCTATCACATTGTGTTGCTTCGGAGGCTTCGTCAGTTCCCAGACTTTGTTTCGCTCGAATTGATGGAGCTCTTCCTGCATTGCTTTAATCCAGTAATCATCTTGGAGAGCTTCATCAACATTCTTTGGTTCGATTTGAGATACATAGCATGCAAATCCGCAAACCAATTGTCTCCGTGTTCTAACTCCTTCTTGTGGATCTCCAATTATGTTCGATTCAGGGTGATCCTTGGAGATGCGTAACGTTTGAGGTAGAGGAGTAGGCGGAGGTACACGAGATGATTCCTGCACATCAGATAAGCTTGAAGAACCGTTAGATGCATCAACATTATTATCGAAAGAATTGTTAGAAGAAGATGCATTAGCAGGTGTATCATCATCAAGAGAGATATCGAGGGTAGATTTTTCAGATTCAAAGTGAAAAGCTTCATCTACCTTAACATTTATCGATTCTACGATCGTCTTAGATTCTAAGTTAAAAACTCGATATGCTCTGCTGTTTGTAGAATAACCTAAGAAAATCCCTTCGTCACTTCGAGAGTCAAATTTTCCAAGATTTTCGCGATCACGTAAAATAAAACACCGACTCCCAAAGATGCGAAAATATTTGATGTTAGGTTTTCTACAAAACCAAAGTTCATATGGTGTATTCAAAGTCCCCGGGCGCAAATACACTCGATTGATAACATAGACAGCAGTGTTCACCGCTTCAGCCCAAAAATATAAAGGTAAGTTCCGGCTATGAAGCATAACACGTGCCATCTCCTGTACGACCCTGTTTTTGCGCTCGACTACACCATTTTGTTGAGGTGTGTAAGGTGCAGAGAATTCATGTTTAATGCCGTTAGAAGTGCAAAAATCAATGAATTTGGAATTTATGAATTCCCCACCTCTATCACTCCTAACTCGAGTAATCCTTTCATTCTTTTCAATCATAATACGATTGCAGATTTCGAGAAAAGAATCAAAAGTATCAGCTTTTTCTTTTAAAAAGGCTACCCAAGTATATCTAGAAAAGTCATCAACCAACAAGAAAATATACCATTTACCTCCCAGAGATGGTTGACGAGTTGGCCCCATTAAGTCCATATGCAAAAGTTCCAAAGGCCGTTTTGTACCTATGTGGTTCAAATTCTTGTGTGCAGTCCTAGACTGTTTTCCCTTTTGGCAACCGCCACACACAAGGTTTTGTTCAAAAGAAAGTTTCGGAACCCCCTTGACCACATCTTTATTTGAAATTCTAGCAAGTTCCTTAAAGTTTATGTGACCTAGCCTTTCATGCCAAAGTGTTTCATTTTTCAAAGATGCTAGGTTACATTTTTCAGAAATCTTAGAAGGAACTACATAACAATTGTTTTCTGATCTAACCCCCTTTAAAAAGAAAGCATGGTTCATGTCAGTTACAGTGCATTTATCAGATGAAAAATTAACTGAATAACCACTATCACACAGTTGACTTATGCTTATGAGGTTAGTCTTAAGGCCATGAACAAATAATACATTATCTAGAACCGGGCCATCTGGAATAGCTACCGTTCCCTTTCCAACAATTTTGGAAGACCGACCATCTCCGAAAACAACAAGTCCTCCGGAGTTTTTCTCAAATGTTTGAAAACAGTTTTTATCGCCGGTCATATGACGGGAACACCCGCTATCCAGGTACCAAGACGAACTATCATATGCATGCAAGGAAACATTGGTAGCAAGACAGGGAAAGATTTCACCTTTGCGCACCCAAACCTTTTTGGAGTGCGTCGGTAATGGTCGTGAAGTTGATTTCCTAGGTGAGAGCGTCTTGCTTGAAGAATTGCTGCTCCTTGATGATGTCGTCTTGAGCGGTGTACTACCAAGGCTCTTTTCCTTCAATTGATTGGAGTTGTTTTCCGAGGAATAGCCCTTTTGGTAGTCATTGCAAGATGTGCTTGAGGTGTGCGTTTGGCTTCCGTCTTGCAATTTCTTCTTATGTGCCCTGAAATGCCACAACGAAAACATACCTTGATTCTTGTCGATTCCGAGGAAGATGTAGTAGGTTCGTTGTCGTTGCTTGTCGTGAACACCGGTGTCGGAGGAGGAGATACCGACTGAGGCACAAATACTGTACCACTCGAACTTGGAATGTCTCCAGTTTGAGTGTATCCGAGGCCGAACTTGTTTCTTTGACCAAGACCAAGAAGTCTGTCCAACTTACTCCTTCCAGAAGAAAATCTCTTTAAGTCATCCTTCAGTTGGCGTATGGTCTCTGTCATTTCCAATTTTTCCTGTCGAGCCTCGCCGTAGAGCTTCAAGAAGTAATTCGCTTTGTTCACCATATCTATATAATTCTTCTCGAAATGCTCATTGGACTCTTGAAGGGAAACATTTGTCTTAATCAGATTGTCCCTTTCCACTTCAAGATCGGTTGAGATAGAGGTTACTCTTTTTACTTCATCTTCAAGATCCTGTAATCTCTCTTTCAACCCCTTGTTTTGCTTAGCCAGTTTCTTTGAATCCCTCAAAAGTTATGGTAGGCTAAAACAAAATCTTCACCTTCCGAATCATCTGATTCATCGTCCGTTGCAATCTTTTCAACAGTGGAGTTGGACAGTGAGTCGGATGTACTTGCCATTAAGCACATGAAGGGAGAAGATGTAGTGGACGCGTGGAAAGCTGTCGCGTTGTCTTCTTCATCACTTGACGATGACTCATTTGACGTGGAGTTGTCATCCCAAGTAACGACTTGCATCGCTTTCTTCTTAGCCGGATTCTTGTTGGGACATTCCGTTGCTATGTGGCCGTAGCCTCGACATTTGAAACACTGAACTTGTCCCTCAGAACTTTTCTTATCCTTTGAGAAGTTCTCTTGCTTCTTGACTTGTAACTTGAAGGACCCTTGCCTTTCTTCGACTTTCCGAAGGATTGAGTTTTGCTTGAATTTCCCCTTCGAAAGTTGCGGCGAAACTTCCTTGTCAAGAGAGCGAGCTGCTTCTCAAAGTCCTCCATAGAAATGTTCTCGTCGTCGTCCGAGGAGGATGAATCCGCGTCTTCTTCTTTAGTTGATTTCAATGCGTAACCTGAAGACTTAGAAGAGGATGCCTTTCCAGAAGAATAGTTAGTAGGAAAAGTCATTTCATAAGTTTGTAAAGCACCTACTAATTCTTCTACACGCATTTCGTCCGGGTGTTTAATTGTTTCAATGGCTGCGACCTTCGGGCGAAATCGTTCAGGAAGAGTTCTTAGAATTTTTCTTACAACTTTAAATTCTGGAATCTTCTCTCCCAAGTTAGCACATGAGTTCACGATGTCTTGCAATCGTGTGTAATAGTCAGTGAAGGATTCATTCTCTGCCATAGAGATAGAGTCAAACTTGCTCGTGAGCATTTGCAGTTTCTGAATCTTCACTAAGTTAGTTCCCTCATGCGTAACTTGAAGAACATCCCAGATTTCTTTCGCAGTCTCACATGCCGAGACGCGAGAGAACTCAGTTTGTGACAAAGCATTAAATAGAGCATTAATCCCTTTGCCATTGTAAGAAGATAAGTCTATCTCTTCCTTGGTCCATTTCGACCTAGGTTTTAAGGTGCGAACATCATCTAAAATTTCAGTTGGATTAGACCATCCTAATTCAATTGATTGCCACACCCTTTCGTCGATGGAAATTAAGAAAGCTTTCATCCGTACTTTCCAGTACGCATAATTTGTTCCATCAAAGAAAGGGGGTCGATTGATGTTTCCACCTTCAACCATTGTTTACAACCCTATTCCCGCTCTGATACCACTTGTTGGGTTTAGGTTAATAAGGATCTAAATAGGGGAAAAAACACCTAGAGGGGGGTGAATAGGTGTAAACAATAAACACTCAAAAAATCATTGCGCGATAAAACCCAATGCGGAAAAATAAAAGAACACACAAGATTTTTACGTGGAAAAACTCCAAACCGGAGTAAAAAACCACGGGACCGATAACACGGCGAAATCCACTAGAATTAACACACGTACAAGGTGATATAACGTACTCACAGACGACTCAACCTTTTACCATACGCTCCTAGTAGATCTTCCCGCTCGCTCCACGACGCTTCTCGAATCCACGATCCGCGCCCAACGCTGAATCCACAGCGTCCAACGTCGAGTCCACGACGTCCAACCGAATCCACGGTCTTCACCCAATGGCACGCTTCGAATCCACGAACGCACCTCGCTCCGAATCCACGAGAGCGGTAACACCTTGAATCCACAAGGCCACGCGAGTCCACGCGCCGATTTTGGGGTAAATCGTTGTTTGTTTGGGTGGTGATGATCCGCCGAATACTTAGATTAAAGATAGATCGGAAATACCATCTAAGTATTCATTAGTTTGATTCTACTCAAGATGTGAGTATGAAAACCTAGAATCAAACTAATCAATATAGATGAAGAACCATAGAATAGATCTAATGATTTCCGTTCTTCTCTATATGTGGATTTTTCTTTTCGGCTATCTTTTCTCAATGAGCCGTTCTATTGCGGATGCCCTAGAAATGAAATGGTAGGGCTATTTATAGGTTAGAAACCCTAGGAAGAATATTCGGATCAAAAACAAACTTTTCTGGAAAGTTTTACCGACGGCGATCCGGATTGCAAAGCCACGATCCGGATTGCAGAAGCACAAAAGACGATTTCCAGAAAATTGCTGTTCGGGATCCGGATCGAAATCCACGATCCGGATCGTTCATACAGTTTTACCAGAAAAACATGTTCGGGATCCGGATTGCAATTCCTGATCCGGATCGAAGAAGCAAACAGGTAAAACTAGTGTTCGGGATCCGGATCAGAGATGCTGCGATCCGGATTGAACCAGTGTATGAACAAACACCTTTCGGGATCCGGATTGAAAGCCACGATCCGGATCCTGAACATGTCCCATGTCCAGTTTTTGATGAAAAAGCAATTAAAACCTCTTCCAGGTGTTTCTACACTATAAGAAGTATTCGGATCATCAAAATTATTTAGTTAAACATACCTGATCCTTTTGAATTCTTCTTTCTTGAGATTGAGGTATACGATCCGAAGTTTCTTCATCTTCAATCTTCAAGACTTAACACATTCACGAAATACGCCAACTCAAATTCCGTAACACCGCTGTCGGTCTCCAATATGCTGGGACGACTTGGGTGAGCGTAAGTTTCTGGGCCCAGATTTGGTGGAGGAGACCGAAACAAGGGTGCGACTGATTAAACAAAGACTACTGACCGCCCAAAGCAGACAGAAGAGCTACGCGGACAACAGACGCCGACACTTAGAGTTCATGGTGGGCGAGCATGTGCTGCTCCGGGTTTCACCCTCCAAGGGGAACCGACGTTTCGGCATAAAGGGAAAGCTAAGCCCGAGGTACGTGGGGCCGTTTGAAATCCTGGAACGCGTAGGACCGGTGGCGTACCGTTTAGCCTTACCACCGAACCTCGAACGAGTCCACAACGTGTTCGATGTCTCAATGCTCCGGAAGTACCTCTCTGACCCCTCTCATGCCTTGGATACCTCCACCATCGAGTTGCGAGAGGATTTGAGCGTCGAGGAGACGCTGGTGCGGATTTTGGCAAGGGAGGACAAGAAGTTGCGAAATCGAACTATCTCCTATGTGAAGGTCCAGTGGAGCAACCACGAAGAGCGCGAGGCGACGTGGAAACTGGAATCGAAAATGAGGGAATGTTTTCCCGAATTGTTTAGTGAGGTTTGTACTTAAGTTTCGGGACGAAACTTTTTATAAAGTGTGAGTGGTGTAGTGATCCGACCCTTAGGGGTATTTTTGACTCGCATGTGATTGCTTAAGCCTTAAGCGAAATAAAATTATTTAATTTTCAAAGGTCGGCCGGGGCGGGGTGCGTGTATTTTTCTGCGATAGAGCGCGAAAAATGATGACCGACGGTGCGATCGGATTCGAAATCCGATGTCGGAATCTCCCGGAACGGGATCCTTAGTGACGCGGGGATTAGTCACGCATCGGAATCCGTGCAAAATATCTTGCACCCGTAGGAGATAAGGTGGGTTATCTCGTAGGGGATAATTAATTAATTAAGTAATTAATTATCCGTTGACGGAAATTTGAATTCTCTTACGTACGAATAAAAGGGGAAAATTAATTGTATGTGTATTTAAAATTGAAAATTTATTCCCGAGATTATTTAATGAAGGGGATTAAATAATCGGTGGCCAGGATTTAAAAGGTGGGGATTTTACCTCGTAGATCGGATATTTAATAAATCGGAATGTTTACGGGTTTTTCCTTTCTACGTATCGTATAATAAAATAAATAATTAAATAAAAGGGGGTATTTAAACAATCCCCGTTATCCGAAAGATAAGAAAAGAAATTAAAAACCCTAACCGGAGAGAAGAGAAAGAAAAGGGAAAAAGTAAAAAGACGGAACCCTAGCCGAAGGAAGGAGAAGGAAAAAGAGAAGGAGCCCGATCGTCCCAAACACCGATCCGAAGGCAAAAAAAACACGACCGGGCGACCTTCCCGACGATTTTCGGTGAGTAAAATAATTTTAGAAGTTTTTTGGGATTTTTCCGTCGCCCTTTTTGTCAAGTTCTTGGGTTCTCCGTCGTCCCCGTTACCGTCGCCGTCATCGTCATCATGCTAGGGCACAGAACGGACGGCGGAGACGCGCGGTGCCGCTAGGGCATCGCGCGGAGGAGAGCCGCGGACGGCCGGACGCCGCCGCAAGCGGCGACGGGACCGCGCGGGCACCGCGCGGGCTCCGCGCGGGTCGCACCCGCGCGGGCGCCGGGCGGGCGACACCCGCGCGGGCCCGCAACCGCGCGGGCGCCGCGCGGGCAACCCCGCGCGGGCGGCGCGCGGGCCCGCACCCGCGCGGGCGCCGCGCGGGGCACCTCGCGGAGCGCCGCGCGGGGCACCCGCGCGGGCGCCGCGCGGGCAACCCCGCGCGGGCGCCGCGCGGGCCCGCACCCGCGCGGGCGCCGCGCGGGCACCGCGCGGGCGCCGCGCGGGGCATCCGCGCGGGCGCCGCGCGGGCAACCCCGCGCGGGCGCCGCGCGGGGCATCCGCGCGGGCGCCGCGCGGGCCCGCACCCGCGCGGACACGACGCGGGCGACCCAGCACGGGCGCCGCGCGGGGCCCCACCCGCGTGGGCGCCGCGCGGGCAGCACCCGCACGGACGCCGCGCGAAGCGCCGCGCCGCGCGGGCGCCGCCCGCGGAGCCACGCCGCGCGGGTTCAAGCCGCGCGGGGCTCCGACGGACGGCGACGGCGACGTCGGTGCGGGGGTTCCTGTTTCGGCAAACCGGACGGTGCCGGGTCTTTTTCCGTCAAAAGTTTAAAGTGGGGTCTTTCCGAGTTAAGATGTTAGTGTGTGTTTCTGATCATGGTTATCCTTGCGGACTTTCTTTAGGTCCAGGTGCGCAGCAGGGGTGCGCAAAGGATTCAGGAGTTCCGATTTCTCTTCAACAAGGTGGGTACGGTTGCTATAAGTGCAACAAGTGCAGTAAGTGCATCTATCGTCATTAAAAATGCTCTCAATTTACCTAACAAAGTAGATGGACAGTTTAACCTTTCGCATAATTATATTTTTATCTAACAATTGAAGCGGCTGCGGTCGCGGGGCTCACTACACGCCGATCTCGGCAAATCCGGTTTCGGATGCTGCACGTACACAGGCGGATTGGCCTCCGCATGGGTGTACTTTTCCGGAAGAGTGGTCTTTTTGACCCGTGTGCCTCACAAAGGAGTGGGAGCCGTGAGGACCTCTTCGCGCCAGCTGAAAATAGCACATCAGCACCGTGAAGGGGTAAAAGCATCAAAGAGGTGATTGTGCACGAGGGGAGACTTTAGTCTCTCCGACAGGTACTCTGGGGTTGGTGCCCAACTTAATTGATAAATCTGGGGTTGGTGCCCAGTTTAAAATATGCACAGGGTTTCAACGAAAGGTTTCGGTGTACTCGGGTTATTCGGTTCGTTTTTCCTTCTTTGCTATTATTAGACATCTACTTTGTTTGTCACTGACTTTACCCACTCCGTGACAGGTGCTACTAGGTGCGTTAGCCGGGATGGCGGTGAGACTGCGTCGCGAGGACCGTAGTCAGGACACTTGGTTTTCTATCTCATTTCCCTTTTAGGCTTAAACAGTTAATTTGCTTGTGGATTACTTTAGTTGTGGATTACTTTAGTTTTGGACATGTATTAGTTAGTTCTGTGGATGAGGTGTACTTATATACTTTTGATACTTCTAGTGGTACTTTCTTACGCGGCACGTTTTCACGATAAACTAATTGATTGCGAAAATGTTTTCTCAGAACAAGGTGCCGTGTGGGCACGGATTTACAAACGCTCGGTTTTATCCTTTCCAAACGTTGACGCCGCTTTATAAACTTGTGTTGTTTGGTGATGTATGTCTACTGTATGGTTGTTGGTTGAAGTTTGATGTTGTAATTGAATTGCATGTTGTAAATGAGACGCCGTGCATATACAAAGGAGACTCCGTCCGTTGGCGAAGAGAATTTGTGTATGCGGCGGTCTGGCACGCACCGGGGATGAGGTTTATATTACCTTATTAAGAAAAAAAAAATGGACACGCAATTTTCCGCTTCGATTGACTCAAAAACCCCCCGGGGGCGTGACACGTCTGCCAAAGAGAGTAGATATACCCTTTTTTTTGGTGATGTATTAGTATTGTCGGTGATTTTGGGATATGTCATGTATATTTTACTTTGAGAGCTTTGGATTTTGGAGTGACTTATGTACTGTGAGGATCTGGCATGTATTATTTGAGGATTTGTATATATTTTTATTTCAGCAGTTTACTTTTCAGCTTTGATATCTGTATAGTGTAGTTCATCTTTTGCAGGTTAATTAGTCGCTTCGTCTATACGGGACTTTCCGTATGGGCGGCGGATCTGTTGGCGAGCCCGGATCGCAGTTTCGATGTCGGGGCGTGACAGAGCCAATCGCCATCTTCGTGATAGGCACGGCTCGACTCGACTAAATCACCATCTTCGTGATAGGCACCGATCGAGCCAATCACCATCTTCATGATAGGCACCGATCGAGCCAATCGCCATATTCGTGATAGGCACGGCTCGACACGACTAAACCCCATGTTCGTGATAGGCACCGATCGAGCCAATCGCCATCTTCGTAATAGGCACGGCTCGACTCGACTAAATCATCATCTTCATGATAGGCACCGATCGAGCTAATCGCCATCTTAAATCGACTCGATTCGATTTAAATCGGATTGCCAACTGAATCCACTATGGATATGATTTAAAACAAATACAATTGAGACAAATAATTCAAATTGAACCACATGAGGTTCTAGCCAAACCAAAATAAACCACAAACTGGTCTGACTTAAATTGAACCTAAGCACTTTGACCGAAACTAAGTTATAAAGGATTTAACTTGAGCAAGCCGGTCCAACCCAAACTAAACTACAAACTGAATCATATGGCAAGATTCGGACCGAACTTCAAGGACGAATCAGACCAAGAAAACCAATCCTACTCGAATTGAAGCTTATCAATAGTTCAAACCGAGCGGAATCCAACATAACCGGCTAAGACAACTTCCTTGTCCCATAAGCCAGCCTCAACCCGACCACCAAGTCGTTAAAACTGAACACATCAAAATTAAATTCAAATTAAATTTGGCCACTAAGTCTTTAAATTAAGAAAGTTAAAATCAAACTTATTTTAATTTGACTATCAAGTCTTCAAACTGAACAAATTAATTTCGATTGACCGTCAAGTCTAGGAACTGAGCATTTTAATTTTACTTATGTACAGCGGTGGTATGTCCCTGGTTAAGCTATGTACACAGTAAATTATATTAATAAATTTTATCCATTCATGCTTTGGTCCTTTTCATATCAGCATTTATGTTTGGTCTCTTAATCGAAGGTCTCTTAATCGAGGGTCCCTTAACACTGCAAGTGTGAGGTAATTAACAGCAGATTCTTGAGTGTGCTGGAAGCCATGAGCCTACAAACCTAATTTCAAAAAAATAAAATTAAACAAACTCGATCTGTATCATAAACGACCACTCATCGCGGGTCGGTTCCTTCGTGGCAGTAGACAATATAGTCCGGCTATATGCTATCGATAGCACCAAGCACTTAGTACAACCAAATTTTCTGCCGTTAGATCTTCCCCTTTGATCATTTTCACCTCTTAGATCATACTGTTTCTCCAACCACCTAATAAATCTTGGGGGCCGACTATCATTCTAACCGCTCATCTCTTCATCCAATGGTTAAAAACCTAATAACAAAAATGACTTTGTACTATTAGTAGCATGGTAGCACACACACACACACACATACATATATATATATATATATATGTATGTGTGTAGCACACACACACACACATACATATATATATATATATATATATATATATATATATATATATATATATATATATATATATATATATATAGAGAGAGAGAGAGAGAGAGAGAGAGAGAGAGAGAGAGAATTAGGCTAGAATACTATCGATAGCACCAAGTCATTGGTGCTATCAAGTTTTTAGCCTTTAGATTAAAAAATATGTGGTTAAGATGATAGTAGTCCCCTAGGGTTTACTAGGTGGTTGGTTGAATAGTAAAAATCTTAGGGGACCACTATAATTCCAACCGCATATCTTTTCATCCAACGGCAGAAAACTTGATAGCACCAATTGCTTGGTGCTATCGATAGTATTCTAGCCGGATTCTATATATATATATATATATATATATATATATATATATATATATATATATATATATATATATATATATATATATATATAGAGAGAGAGAGAGAGAGAGAGAGAGAGAGAGAGAGAGAGAGGTAGGCTTATGTGCTTTTAAAAGCAATGAGGTATTCGTACTCCCAAGTTGTTTTCAATGTTGGGGCTTCTGAATGGACGATCAGCTCCGTTAAACTTGATCTAAAGTATTTAAGAGGTTTAGAAAATAAATTTTTTGATTTTTTGATATTATTTACCTGGTGACCAAAGAGATTCAAAATTAATAATTAATGGTTGTGGTGACCCATTTGCAAGTTTAACGGTATAGAAATCCAAATCACGTGAATAATCCGGCTAGCTCATATATATATATATATATATATATATATATATATATATATATATATATATATATATATAGTCCGGCTACTATATTTGTACAAGCACCAAGCAATTATATATATATATATATATATATATATATATATATATATATAACAACTATATTTTTAAAAATATCAAGTCGTTGGTAATTGTAGGTTTAAGTTCTTGGATAAACAAATGTACGGTTAGAATGATATAGGGTCACTTGGGTTTAATGGATGGTTGGTGGAATAGCATGATCTAAGTGGTAAAATTAGTCTAGATATGAAAGTAGAAAACTTAGAAATATCAAGTAGTTGATATTTTAAAAAATACAATAGTTATACTATATATATATATATATATATATATATATATATATATATATATATATATATATATATATATATATATATATTAAAAAATTGTACTATACTTAATTTCTTAATTTTTTAAATTAAAACAATGTACAATACTTAATGTACCGTACTTAATTCCTTAATGCCGTTCGTAATTTATAACTGCATTTTGTCATTCTTTATGTTGTTCAAAAAACTCTACAAATTTCTAATTAAATTTATAATATGAAATTTGCCCTCCTTTTTTTTTTCTCACAATTATTTTCCCCTTTCACAGTGTTCCATTCTCTTTCCTATTTACAATTATTTTCCCCATTCACAAGTATTCCTCGCACAATTAGCTTCAAGTTGGGATCTATATATATAGCAATGTTTTCAACAAATTTTGAATAATAAACAGGAACTAGGCCTTTTCTTAATTAGTTATGACAATTGCACGTAATATCGTGATCATTTCGAATATTACAAGCTAATTTTATAGCTTTTTTATGTTGATATCTCAATTATAAATTAAGATGTGTTATCATGTATTAATGGCATTCTACAACCTTCTACCATACACTTCGATTTGTATTTGATTTGGAATAATTATCTTTCCTTGTACATCATTATTTCCTTAATTGCCGGATTCTCATTCCAAATTACCTTGTATAACTTGTAAATCCTCTCTATATTAAGAGAGCATTATAATGAATAATATCACACATTATTCTCAAATTACTTCTATCATGGTATCAGAGACAGGTTGGATCAATCCTAGTTTGCGATGCTACTCGCAAGAAGTTTTCTTCATCATCATCTTTTTCTAGTCAAGGTGTTATTATTCTAATCTTTGAATTTTCATGGCCTCTTCTTCTATTCTCTCTACGACAGCAACTTCCTCTATGGCATCATCAGTTTCCTCCTTTGCTCAACTAGATGTCAAGCTAACAGGGACGAATTACCGTGAATGGTCTATTTCATTAAAGCTATTATTTGATGCTCTTGATCTTGTGAGCCATATTGATAACACTCCAACACCAACAGATGAAAAGAAAATGAATGAATGGGCTGTTGCAGATCGACGAGCCCGCGGAATCATTTCTTCATCTGTTGATGTTGACATTCGCATGCAGTTAGTAAATTTTACTACTGCACGAGAGATGTGGGCACATCTTCAACGTCTATATGAACAATCAAGTTACGCTCAGTCCTATGCCGAATTTCAAGAGTTGTCCCTTGCCCATCAAGGAGAGCGTACCATACAGGAGTTTTATACATTCATGCAATCTCGGTGGCGTCAACTTGCGACTATGGAGCAGCCCCTGTGTCGAGCTTGCTCTATCTGTGACTGTGCCACAAAACAAAAGCTGATGCGCGACCAACAACGCCTCTTTCAATTTCTTATGAGGTTACGACCAGAATTTGAAGCCTTACGGGGTCAACTCCTTCATCGGTCACCACTTCCCACGCTTGATGCAGCTTTGGCAGAGCTTATTGCTGAAGAAACTCGACTTCGCGTGCTTCATTCGTCTCAACCTTCTCAGCCAACTGTTTTGGCAGCAGGTGCATCACCTCCCTCTCAATTCTATATTGCTCCTCTTTCTTCCGGTCCTCTGAAGAAGGATAAGCGAAATATTGAGTGTCGTTATTGTCATAATATGGGACATACTATTCGAGAATGTCGAAAGAAGAAGCATGCAGATCTCTTTCGACAGTCTCATTATACCACACCTACTACTGCTGCCACTGCATCCTTGGAAGCATCGAACGATGTAGCTAACACAGTTACATTGAGCATGCCACAATTAATGCAAATGATTCACAATTCACGACTGCAACCTCCAGCTTCTAGTGCAGATAGCTCGACATCAAGTATATCAGGGTTTGGCACGTTTTCAACATCCAATCATGCAGGTACATCTGTGGATTCTTGGATTCTTGACTCTGGCGCATCCTTTCATATGACTCCTCACATCTCTTTTCTTACGGCACCTACCCCTCTATCTACTCCTATTAACATTTTTACTGCAGATGGATCCTCTCTTCCTGTTGCTCACAGTGGAGCATTGACTACTTCAGTCCATCGGGGTCGCTTTTCTATACCCTCTGTTTTTCATGTCCCTAATCTTTCGTTAAATTTATTATCCGTTAGTCAAATTACAGATCATAATTGCATTGTCACTTTCGACTCTTCTTCTTACTTTGTTCAGGATCGTTCGACCGGGCGGCTGATTGGACAGGGCCATAGACAAGATGGGCTGTACTACATGGATCATTTACATCTTCCATCTGGTTTTGTGTCTGTGAGCATGACGTCTACCTCTTCTGATATTGATCGTTGGCATCGTCGTTTAGGTCATTTATCTCAAGACAACTTGGACATTTTAATTCGAAATGGAGTTCTTGGTAGTGTTTCATCTGTTAAATTTTCTTTATGTTTAGAATGTAAACTTGCTAAACATTCTACTAAACCTTTTCCCGCTAGTGAAACTGCTACCACTAAAACCTTCGAACTTATTCATTCCGATGTTTGGGGACCTGCGCCTATTCCTACACGCATATATAGGAAATAGGTATTATGTCATTTTTGTTGATGATTTCTCGCGTTTTACTTGGATATACTTTATGCACCACCGTTCTGAACTCCTTCAAATTTACAAAGATTTTACTACTATGATTAAAACTCAATTTGGTGCTTCTATCAAAAATTTTCGATCTGACTCTGGTGGAGAATACCTATCACATGAATTTCGGCGCATTCTTACCTCTCAAGGTACTCTACCCCAGCTTTCTTGTCCTTATGCTCACCAACAGAACGGTGTGGCAGAGCGAAAACATCGTCATATTTTGGAGACCGCTCGCTCTCTCCTGATCGCTGCTTCCGTTCCTCACGAATTCTGGGCTGATGCCGTTTTCACCGCCGTCTACCTTATAAATCTCATGCCCTCCAAAAATTTATCCGGCATCTCCCCTAGTGAACGATTGTATTCTAGGCAACCAACTTATTCTCATTTAAAAGTTTTTGGGTGCACTTGCCTTGTTCTTTTACCTCCGACAGAACAAAACAAACTTTCTCCTAAATCTGCTGTTTGTGTCTTTTTCGGATATAGCCCTGAGCATAAAGGATATAGATGCTATGACCCAGTTGCTCGTCGTCTTCGTGTCTCACGTGATGTGATATTTTTTGAGGACATTCCATATTACACTCGCACTATTTCTAGTGATACTTCTAAACATTCAACTGTGATAAATCTTTCATTCCTAGATTTGCCTCATTCTTGTGAAAACTCGATTAGTTCACGTGATAATAGTTCTTGCTCACAGACTGTCATTGCGGATGGCACTAGTACAGTTCCTTCGTCCATTCAGGCTTCTTCCACCGCCCCTGTGGTTGACGATCCGATCACTTCCGAACGACGATATCCTTTGCGAATTCGCAAACCAAAAGAATTCTTTGGTTGTCTAAATTCCCAGTCCTTCTCCTTAGACTATCATACTTTTCTTGCCTCTATACATAATCATCAGGAGCCACAATCCTTTCGTCAAGCTATCGCCATCCCTGAATGGAAAGCGGCCATGTCTGAAGAACTTGATGCTCTTCAACGCACCAATACCTGGGATATTGTGCCTCTACCCGCTAATAAAATTCCTGTAGTTGCAAGTGGATTTATAAGATTAAAACCCGATCTGATGGTTCAATAGAACGGTACAAAGCTCGCCTGGTTGCACGTGGCTTTACACAGGAACACGGGTATGACTATGAAGAAACTTTTGCTCCTGTTGCAAAAATGACATCTGTTCGAGTTCTTATAGCTGTTGCTGCAAATCGTCAATGGCCACTCTACCAGCTTGATGTCAAGAATGCCTTTCTACATGGTGATCTTCGTGAAGAGGTTTATATGCAGCCACCACCTGGGTTTTCTCATCCTCCTAACCATGTTTGTCGGCTTCGTAGGGCTATTTATGGCCTTAAGCAAGCCCCCAGAGCTTGGTTTGAAAAATTTCGCACTGTGATTCTTACTGCAGGTTTCTCACAGAGTGAGAATGATTATGCTATGTTCATTCACACATCTGGTGATAGAAAGACTATTCTTTTACTCTATGTTGATGATATGATAATCACCGGAAATGATGTTGAACATATTCAATATGTTAAAAATCATCTTCAGCAACAATTTGAAATGAAGGATCTTGGGTATCTCCGATATTTTTTGGGCATTGAAGTTGCTTATAGTCCTCGTGGATATCTTCTATCTCAACAAAAATATATTACAGACTTATTATCTCGTTCCGCCTTGACTGACGATAAAATCACTTCAACTCCTTTGCAACTGCATCAGAAATTGACTCCGACTATGGGAGAACCCTTAGAAAATCCTACTCGTTATCGTGAATTGGTGGGTGCTCTCGTTTACCTAACAATATCTCGACCTGATATCACTTATGCAGTTCACATAGTCAGCCAGTTTATGCAAGCACCTACCTCCGATCATTATGCTGCTCTTCTTCACATCTTACGATATCTTCGAGGAACAATT
Organism: Tillandsia fasciculata; assembly: GCA_029168755.2. Lineage (NCBI taxonomy): Eukaryota > Viridiplantae > Streptophyta > Magnoliopsida > Poales > Bromeliaceae > Tillandsia > Tillandsia fasciculata. The sequence goes on from CM054950.1 coordinate 11,430,136, forward strand.
AATCGGGCTCTTTTCTTTCCTTCTTCCTCAAAATTAGAACTACAAGCCTACACTGATGCTGACTGGGCAGGAGACCCTACCGACCGTCGTTCTACGACCGGCTTCTGTGTATTTCTTGGTGATTCACTTGTATCTTGGAAGTCCAAGAAACAAGATATAGTATCTAAGTCCAGTTCAGAAGCTGAGTATCGTGCTATGTCTACCGCCACTTCTGAAATTGTATGGTTGCGACGTCTTCTCTCTGATCTTGGTATTGTTTTGATTGCCCCAACTCCTCTTTATTGCGACAATCAAAGTGCTATTAAAATTGCCAACAATCCGGTTTTTCATGAACGTACTAAACATATTGAAATTGATTGTCATTTTGTACGTCATCATTATCTTGCTGGCACTGTTACACTACCATTCATTCAGTCAAGCAATCAAGTCGCTGATTTCTTCACAAAAGGTCATACGTTACAACGGCATAAATTCTTCTTATCCAAACTCTCGGTATTTGATCCACCTTGAGTTTGCCGGGGGGTGTTATCATGTATTAATGGCATTCTACAAACTTCTACCATACACTTCGATATGTATTTGATTTGGGATAATTGTCTTTCCTTGTACATCATTATTTCTTTAATTGCCGGATTCTCATTCCAAATTATCTTGTATAACTTGTAAATCCTCTCTATATTAAGAGAGCATTATAATGAATAATATCACAGATTATTCTCAAATTACTTCTATCAAGATGCACTATAAAAAATTTAATATTTAAGGACGTTTTTTTTTATACTTAATGATGTTTAAAAGTATCTCAATATAATTTAGCGTCGTATTTAAAAATGTCGGTTAAAGCGTCCGTAAATAAAAGATCACCACATATATAATGACACTTATACCATGCATGTCAATTCTAACAACTTAAAGCATTAGGATTTATTGAAATTCAGACGCTTTAAAACGTCCGAAAATTTAAAATAATAGTAAATCTTATTATTTAATAAATTAGTTTAATACAATAAAAAATTTGCATTATCATATTTTTTGAAGCATCAGTATTTACTATACTGTAGAAATACTTAACAACGCTTCCTCCAAGCGTCGTCTAAAAAACGTCCTTAGTAAAATCAACAAATGTTATCATTATTTTTGACATATTATAAATTTATCATTAATCTTTCCATTACAAATTAATAACCCTCCAAAGTTTTCTAATTTCTTGCATTACCATATTCATTGATGCTTTTTATGTTGAATATTTGTAATTAATATCTGATGCATTCATAGAAATTATGAATGTTAATGACAAATAAATTTATAAATAATTATAATATTTTTTTTCAGGTGCATGATAAAATTTAAATAAATCACGTCACGTATATTAACTATATTAACTGAAATGAAAAAAAAAAAAAAAAAAAAAAAAAAAAAAAAAAAAAAAACTCAGAACTAATTCTAATAGCATATTACCTAAAATAATCATATATGAACAGTTTAAAAATATTTTATCAAAAAATTAGCGCATGCTATAATTTTCCTGGCAAGAATTATTTATGTGAAATAGAGTATGCTTTATCCACCGATTGTCCCCTCAAAATCAGTAGGTTAAATCTCATTTTCATTGCTGTCAAAATCACATCTTTGTGTGGCTAAAATTAGTGTGACATGATCTGTTCTAGTCAATCCAATTTCTTTGATGTACATTGAAGTAAAACGAAGTGCTTTATGTTTCATAATTAATCACATAAGAGAGAGAAAATGATAAAATCAACTAAACAAAATATTGATCTTTTATAAACTAAGCACTTTAATCCTCTTGGTCATGAAAACTTATAATTTACTCTCTAAATTTGTAATATGTTAGTACGAAGTTTAATTTTGTCCCTTGGTAGCCTAGCTAGATTATCCATAGTGATTATATGTCAAATAGATTAAAAGTCGCAGCAATATATTGAAAAGGGTTATTGGCTTTTAAGTTTTAATAGTGTAATTACCCACGCGATGCGACGGCTAGGTATTATTGAAATATATTTTTTTTATTTTTATTGATCATAGATGATAGTCTGAAAAAAATAAGACAGAAATATATAGTTAATTAAATATATAAAAGACTATAACTATCAAATAAAGAATACCAATTAAAATAATTTGCAATAGTTGATGAAAAATTATGAAAAAAAAAAAAAAAAAAAAAAAATTTCTTCCTTGTTAAGTCAACAATACATATAATTAAACTCAACAGTTAAGTCAGAAAAGTGAGAAGACTAAAAAAAAAAAAAATACATATCTATAAAACCTAAAACTTTTAAAAAATAAAAATTATAACTGAAATATATATAAACTGAACCTGCAAGAAAATATTAATACACACATACTGAAAAAAAAATATAAAGACTATATCTAAAATTTTCACACCTTCGTCTGATAAATGAGTTCACTATTCAAAAATTTTTAATAACTCAACATCATAACAGTTCAATAAAAAAAATACCAATTGGGAGACAACAAACTTTAATAACAATGAAAATAAAAATGAAGAAGAAGAAGAATAATTTGATAATAGCTAGAATTAATTAAATCAAGGGAGAGAGGAAGAAGAGAATTTATCTCAGATTCAACCTTACAGATGTAGGCGATAAGCGTGGCCTTATCCCCCTCTTCAGTCTCCTCTTCCACAATTGCATCAAACCATATGTAAGAATATAGAAAAAATATTTATATGAATTAAAAAGTAAATAAGTTAAGAGAACTTACCGGAGATGTCGAAGTGAAGAAGCGAGAGGGCACTGAGGTGACCATCGGAGCCATGACAAAAGGAAAAAGATGCCCTAGGTGATCTTACGAAAATGTCAAGTGTTCAACAATTAAGACGAGCACGGTAGTTTATTGGAGAAAAATGAGAAAGAGAAAGATAGAGAGAGGGAGATAGAGATGGAGAGAGAACAGTAGGGAGAGGCGTAAGGGAAAGGGTTCATACAATACGCCTAGTCGCGGGAAAAGCAAGGGGTGAAGAACCAAAAATTACAGCGGGTAGACGAAAAGAGAAAAAGAGAGATAGGAATGAGGATTATCAAAAGGCAGTTATATATAAAATAAATAGTTTTGGTTGACAGTAAAAGTTGCAGGGAAGCCAAAAAGAGAGAGTTGCAGCAGGAAGACGAAAGGAAAAAATGAGAGAGGCATAAAAATGAGGAATACCAAAAGGTGTTACATTTATATATAAAATTAAATAATTTTGGTTGAAGATAAATCCCATTTAGCCTAAAATAAGGAAATAATTTCACATCAGTATTAGAACATGAGCTTAGCCTAAAATAAAAAAATAATTTCACATCAACATTAGAACATGAGTTTTCATATATAGGTATAGATAACTAAATTTTTCAAAAGAAAATGATTATTATATATAGTATTTAGAAAATATTTGATATACACCCTAAAACAGGTTTACATTTTACATCCCACCCATCATAGGGTAGTGTGAATTCCACTCATCACTTCAAAGTGATGGGTGGATCGAGAAGCTCCTACTCTTAGATGGGTGGATTGTAAGATGTACACCAAAAAATAGGTGTACATATAGCATTGCTCATTGTATAAAAATTAATATTTAATTATAAGGGTAATTGTTTATATATTTTTTATAAAAAAAAAATTGATTTTTTTTATTTATCCCTTTCTTAGAAGACTAATATTAAAAAAAAAAATAATAATAATAATAATAATAATAATAATAATCAAAGTTATACGAGCTCTTTCAAGGGTTAATTGCATACATGTCCCTCCAAATATGTCGAATTGCAAATATATCCCTGCAAAATTCAACTTTTCATATTTATCCCTTCAAAAATCTATCGTTATTCAAATATGCCCCTACCGTCCATCTCTGTTAAAAAAGTTGATTTAACCCTAGGTTAAATGCTTAACCTTGGTTAGATTAAAAATTGAATTTACATATTTACCCTTTCCATATTATACCTTAAAAAAAAAAAAAAAAAAAAAAAAGGAAAAAAAAGAATTATTTTGATGATAGAATTTTAGGATTTTTGGAGAGGGGCATTTTTGTAACAAGTATAATGGTATTGCTTTTGGAGGGATATATTTGTAAGGGGGCAAAAAAGTCATTTCACATCGAATCTGTTAAAAAATAAACAGATTCCAAACAGGGATTAACCAGAGGGGCATATTTGAAGAACTTTGGATTTTTGAAAGGATAAATATGAAAAGTTGAATTTTACAGGGATATATTTGCAATTCGACATATTTGGAAGGACATGTATGCAATTAACCCCTCTTTCAAATATATACCTAGAGTTTGATTTTATTAGTGAACGGTTAGAAACATTCGTTATTTCTGTGAAATACTATTTTGCCCTTTCAAATAAATCCTTCTGTCATCATCAACTTTTTCTTATTTACTCTTAAATTAGTGACAATAAAAATATTTTAATTTTTTACGTTTTCAAATATATTTATCTAACATCACTAAATTTGTTTATTTGTTCTCAAGTTAGAAACAAAATAAGTATTTAAATTTTTTTTATCTTTGATAAAAATTTAATTCAGATTTAATTTAAAATAACTTAATAGGCACCAACAACGAAAATATTTTTGAATAACGAAAGAATATATACAAAATATATTTTGAAACTTAAAAATAAAAAAAAAATATTTATAAAGTATTAAAAGATATATAAAATATTATTTCTTAACAATAATGAGTAAATTTTTCAGTTGTCTCAAAATACTCGTTATTAATTTTATGGATAGAAGCATGCAATTTTAACTTCTTTTTTTTTTTTTTTTTTTTTTTTTTTTACATATTGTAGCTTGAGGTACTGGCACAAAAAATATAAAATAAAATAAAATAAACTTTTAAGTGAAGCAATTGTCACTATATATATATATATATATATATATATATATATATATATATATATATATATATATATATTCCTGTCAATAAATAACCTCCCTTAGGCATCTATCTAGGAAAAGATGGCCTTTTAAAAAGCTGATGTAATGCCTCAAAAAGTAAGAACTCAACACATATCTATAAATTAATTATTACCTATCAACTTTAGCAAGAGTCCAAAATCCAAATTTCCCTTTCATTGGTCCTGTGTGTAAATAGGAAAAGAGGAAAAGGACTCTAATAAAGCAACACAATATTGGTCCACCACTCCCAAGTGTGAGATCATGAAAACTCTCTTTGGAATCCAAAGTAGGGTTCTTCATGGTGAGTGTGAACAGCAAGTACATTTTTTTTTTCCAAATGAAAAATGTTAATAACATCTACTGTAATATTCCACTAGTTTCACACCGGATAAAAATATAAATATGTTTAGATATATATAAGACATGAATATTAGCAATAAAAATTGAGCTTAAGCATTTTGGGCTGTAATTTAGGCCCAACAAATTATTATTGTTAGTGGGTCGAATCGTTACATTTGGTATCAGAGCCAATAACCAGCCGGAAGTGTATGACGAGTTTCGGCTGAGCCTAGGTCTAGATAACAGGGCTAGCGAGACAAGTCTCATATCTCCTGGTGATTTTGGGCTGCTGTGTGTGTATTTGGTCTAAACGGGAGGAGTCTGTGACACCCCAATAGTCCCACATCGGATGGGAGTGTAGATGTATTTGGATATATATGACATGGGCACTAGTAATAAAAATTAGACTTAAATATTTTGGGCTGTGGTTTAGACCCAACGAGTTATCAGTGGGCCGAATCGGTACATCTACACCCAAATTATTCTACATGCAAGTACACTTTTTAGGTCAATAATGAGTATTGCTAATAATATTATTTAACAAAGTCGATTGATATCCTTCTAAACTACTGGATTTTGAGTTTGAATTTCTCTATATATCAAAACAAAGTATTTGAGCCCAACTTATGACCATCCTACTAGTGTTGGATAGCATTAGTATTTCATATAAATATTATTGTCCCGAATTTGTAAATGTCATATCCATATACTAAAAATGAAAATCGTGCCTAGCTATAGAATATCAAAAGATTTGTTATGGTAAAAGCGAAAAAGATCTATTTTGTTGGGTGCGAAAATATCAAAAGAGAATCACGAAATAGAGAAGAAAAAATAAAACACATAAAATTTACGTGGTTCGGCCACCGGCCTACGTCCACGGACGAAAATGGAGCGAAGACTTCCATTATAATCAAAGTGGTGTACAAAATATGACTCTCTCACAAAACCCTAATCCCAAAATACACTCATATTCCTTCTCATCTGCCACACCAAATCAAAGGAATATACCTAAAAGAATAAAGGTATATTTATAATAGTGGTTAAATCCTAATATAACTAGAAATACGAATTCACTAAGATTAAGAATAATCTTAATAAGATTAGGCATAATCCAAACTTATCTTAATTGGATAAGCAAAACATAATAGGGTTAGAAAACTTTTCGGTTCTAGAATTCGAGACATATTTAACAATCTCCACCTTGGCTTGAATTCTTTGTCTTCTCCACCAAAATCCTAAAAGCTCCTGAAAGTGCTGCTGCACATGCAAACCAAATATACGAAATTCTTGAATTTGGTCGCCTGACTTAATGAGCAAAACCGTGGGGTTTTCTGAAGTGTCAATCTTCTCATTCTCCCGTTACGCCTTTTTCAACTTCTGCTGCATCAGAACACAACTTGCCGTATATCGAAACTGCTGGAGCGATCAAACTTCTCGATCTCAAATTTCGTCGATGCCTTAAACACCCAAACGAACAATACGGCTCTGATACCAGTTTGTTATGACAAAAGCGGAAAAATCTAGTTCGTTGGGTATGAAAATACCAAAAAAAAATCAAGAAAGAGAGGAAAAAAATAAAGCACACAAAATTTACGTGGTTCGGCCACTGGCCTACGTCCACAGGTGAAAATTAACGGAACAGAGACTTTTATTATAATCAAAGTGGTGTACAAAATATGCCTCTCTCACAAATCTCTCATAAAATTTGAATCCCAAAATACACCCACATTCCTTCTCATCTGCCGCATCAAATCAAAGGAATAAAGATATATTTATAATAGTGGCTAAATCCTAATATAACTAGAAATACGAATTCACTAAGATTAGAAATAATCTTAATAAGATTAGATATAATTTAAAATTATCTTAATTAGATAAGCAAAACAAAATAGAATTAGAGAACTTTTCGATTCTAAAATTTGAGACATATCTAATAAAATTGAGGGACCGAAGGGCGGGCTCTTCCGATTATTAATGTTGGATTTATATGAATTGAAGATAAATATATATTATTGGATACAATCGAGATATACAGTTTCTATTAAATCGAAAAAAGTAATTGGATAGGGCTTTTAGATATGCAATATTATGATAGTTATGATTTTTTTAACAAATATATTTATTTCACAAGATATATAGTTTATGTTTATTTCGAGAAAATGATATGGTGGACATAGATGTACTATGAATTGTTGGCATCTAATTAATCATGCTACTTACCTGCCAAATAATGCATGTACGTTTTATTTGGATGCCGGAATAAATTATTCGACGATAATTTATTCAGTATGAAAATTTTATTGTACAATTAGAATTAGCTATAGAACGATTAATTATTTATTTTTTAAAATATATAAAAAAATATATAATTTGAAAGCCAAATATACTATTTTATTATAGATATTTGAGTACGCCACTCCTCATCAATCCGAAAAAATAAGCACTTAGAATAAATCAAAGACAAATACCAAACAAAATGTTCATATATACATGCAAACAAAGTTACTAATTAATTAGAGTTTCTAGACATGCAATGTTACGTTAGTCATGATTTTCTTATATAATATATTTCATTCATAAAATAATTTTTCTTATTTTGAGAAGATAATTTATAGGGTGATAGTACTGTAAACTTATTGGCATCTAATCATAGTGCTTATCTACCAATTAATTGATGTACATATTGTCTTAAACTAAACAAGAAAAAAAAATTATCGATTTAAACAAGATGCTTAATTATGCGTCGAAACATGCGCTTTGAGATCTTTCAGCTTTTGTTTTAACAAAAATGGAACTAGTGGTTTTCCATTATTGTTATTTTCGCATCCGTCAACTAGAGACAAAAACGATCGAGTGTGTAAATAGAATAAATATTAGCATACTAATTGAAGTTGATGACACATTTGGGAGCCAACAAGCTAAATATCTACCTACACAATCTTTTTATTTGAGAGTTTCTTAATTAATTTACATATTCTCTATAGGAATAATTACCTGTGTAATCCTGAAATTTGAAGAAATATCTGATTTACCCCTCTTGTTTTTTTTTCTTTCCAATATATTCTTCATACGTTCCACCGTTATTAAAAATACCCCTACCGTTTCCCTTTGTTAAGTTAACTAGGGTTAAACTAGAGTTAAATAATAATCAGAGTTGAAAACTATCAGATATACCTATTTTGTCCGGGTTTAGGATTTAGGGTTTAGAATTTTTTAGGATTTTAGGGTTTAGGGTTTAGGGTTTAGGGTTTTTTAGGGTTCTAGGGTTTAGGGTTTAGGGTTTTAGGGTTTAGGATTTAGAGTTTTTTAGGGTTTTAGGGTTTAGGGTTTAGGATTTTAGGGTTTAGGGTTTAGGGTTTGGGGTTTTACGGGTTTAGGGTTTTAGGGTTTAGGGTTTAGGGTTTTAGGGTTTAGGGTATATTTGAAAGGGCAAAATAGTAATTACACACAGATAACGGCAGTTCCAAACGGTACACTAACAGAGTTTAACTTCAGGGGTATTTTGGAAAGAAGTTGGAACGTAAGAAGATAGTTTTAATATTAGCCTTCTAAGAGAGGTAAATCTGAAAAATTTTTAGGGGTATATAGAAAATTGCCCCTTCTCTATATGTGTTCTCTATAAAACAATCTCAATATTAATTGCACAAATTCTCCCTAGTATTTAATTCATCATGACTAGCATATTCCCAAGCATATTTGTAATTAGTTGTGTTAATAATAAATTAATTAAGAACCCAGAAAAAGAAGCTACCAACCAATAATAAGAGATCGAGATACGGGGACGTTGAGTGTCTTCTCTAAACTTTCTCCTCTTATCCAAATCCAAGGGAGAAAAAGACACTTACCCTCAGTGTTTCCGTATAAGGCTAAACCTAATGCGCGCGTGTTCTATAGATTAATTAAGCATCCACACCAATTGGGTTTTAAGCATAATTAAATGGTTTAATTTGGTTACAATTCATGATGTGTAGATGATCTCATTACTGATGTTTGGCTACGGTGACTGCTACTCTATTATGATTAATTGTTATCGCTAGCTAGCGCATAAATAAAAACAAAAATAAAAGTCACATAAAATAAATAAATTATAAATATTCGATAAAAAATAAAAAAATATAAAAATTTATGTAAAAAAAATACTTTACTGGAAAATAAATTACAAAAATAAGAGAAGAGTTTCGCTGTTGAATCGAAAGTACAATAATCTTTGTGGCCTCTAAGGAAAAAAAAAATAATAATAATAACAGGTTTTTTTTATGGGATTGATCTAAGCCTTACGATTTTCACCATAAACATCTTTATTTTTTCGCAAAATATATTTTAAAATTTATCGTATCGTAAAACTGTCGACGAATCAAAAATAAAAAATCAAAAATAATTATTAATTTCGAAACATATCTAGCATTAATAATGTGTAATTCTTTTTTTAAAAAATAAAATTTTAGTTTTCGATTAATTCTCCGTGATGTTTGTTTTCGCTACTCAAATACACCTACTTTCTACAGAAACAAATTTGAAAAGTTGATCAAAGTTTAATTTGTTGAAGTAATAGAAGTCATAACTTGGACCTCCTGAGTAGGAGTTCTAATTCAAAATTTACAAATTTAATTTTATAAAAGAAAGCAATTGGGTATAATTTTTTTTTTTAAAAAAAAGGATAATGCATTTTCAAAAATATAGTTCTAAAAAACTAACATTTGCAAGAAAGTTCTAGGCCCAAAGTTCAATCATTGGAGTATAACTTGGATAAGATAGCAGACAAGGTCGTTTAGTACTGACGCAAAAGTACCTTTGATGTTGTATGTTGGCTTATGATAAATGTGATATATATATATATATATATATATATATATATATATATATATATATATATATATATATATATATATTTAGATGAATGAAACGCATCACATGCAGCGCACTGCTAGTACATTAATTAGATAATGAGAATTGTTTAATTAGCTATTGAAAAATGACTAAATTCGAACTCTTTAATTAGTGATATATATATATATATATATATATATATATATATATATATATATATATATATATAAAAGAGAGAGTATGAAAACAATGATAATTTATTGAATGCAGCAAAACAAAATTAAGGTAGGAAATTAGACTCTAGCTATGAAGAGCAAGTTAAAAGCATGCAGTGTTTAAATTGTTTTGTTTTTTTGAGAGAAATGCAGTATGCTGTCGCTTCATTCAAGGCGAGGGTGAATTTAGCAAAAGGATATGGCAGTCGGTGTCTGCAGTAGAGCAGCCGGGCCCAAAAAAAAAAAAAAAAAAATCCTAGGCACAGAATCTGGTCCAATAGGATCGGTAGAGTCTGATTTCAGCGAGGATCTCACAAAGGGTACGGTTCTTGTTTTCAAAGATCCTTCTGTTCCTTTCCAGCCAAATGAACCACCACGTGGCTGCGATAGTGATGAGAGCCCTTTTACCCAAACCCCCTTTCTTGAGTGCGTGCGCCTCCCACAGGCTGTCAACGGTTGAGCTGTTGCGGATCTCCAATTTGTTTGGCAGCAAGATCTCCAGCAGTGCTTGTGCTGAGGTACAGGAGACAAACAGGTGATTCGCAGTTTCCTCGGACCCTAGGCAGATAACACAACAGCTGGGCCCGCCCCAGTTCCTTTTGAGTAGGATGTCTCTAGTCAGGACCCTCCTTCTAAGTACCAGCCAAACGAAGATTTTAACTTTCAACGGTGACTTAATCTTCCAAAGTTTGTCGAAGCGGGAGTCGACTTCCCCGCTATCTTGTAAGAATCGGTACATGGACTTGACTGAGAAAAGCCTAGATGTGGTCCATCGCCTTCAGATTCCGAATTGGTTCGTCGAGACCTGTTAGGCCAGGCCTTAGGCCCTCCAGGATTTTCGCCCAGTTCCAGCCGTTCCGCTCAGAACAATCTTTCACCCGAAGATTTTTGTTGCAAATCAGGTCGAAGATGCATGAAAATTGGGTCGAAAGGGACGAGTTCCCAATCCAGATATCTGACCAGAAGCCTGTCAAGTCTCCGTCTCCCACCGAGCGTGTCGTGCCGCACTTGAAGAGCTCCCTCGTTCCAAGCACACTTCTCCACCAGTGTGAGAAGGATTTGAACGAGGATCCTTCATTCAGGGGTCTTCTGCGTTGATAATAGAGTCCCTTGACTAGGGGTCCCCAAGGGGTCACTTCTACTGAGAAGTATCTCCACCACCACTTTGCTAGCAGAGCGGTATTCATGCTTTCCAAGTTCAAGACACCTAAACCCCCGTCCCTTTTGCTTCTGCAAACTGTTTTCCAGCTAACCAGGCAGTTGCCCCCTGGCACGGAGCTTTGGCCTTTCCAGAAGAAGGCTCTCCGAAGCGAGTCGATTCTTCTGAGGACCCAGACAGGTGCTCTGAAGACTAAGAAGTAGTAGAGGGGCAAGTTCGAGAGCACTGAGTTAACCATAATGAGCCGCCCTCCTTGCGAGAGTAGTTTTGCTTGCCACCCTGCAATTCTTTGTTCAATTCTGTTGATGATGTGTTGCCAATCTTCCTTCGGAATGCTGCCCTTCTTCAATGGTAATCCGAGATATTTGATCGGTAACGAGCCCAGCTTACAGTCCAGGGCCGCCGCAAGCCTCTCTCATTTGTAGTTTTCGTTGCCCAGATAGAACAGTTCCGACTTGGTCCTGTTGATTTTAAGTCCAGAGGCCCACTCGAAAGTCTGCCACATATAAAGCGGAGGTTGCGAATTTGCCTGACTTTCGCCTCGCAGAAGAAGATTGTATCGTCTGCAAATTGAACGAGGGAGGTTTTCGCTTTCCCCAGGGGTCCAACCCCTTTAAGAAGGTTATTTTGAACGGCTCTATTGGTCATGCGCGCCAAGCCTTCTGCCACTAGTAGGTATAGAAATGGCGACAACGGGTCCCCTTGGCGGAAACCTCTCTTCATTATGAACCATTTTGTGGGGGTGCCTTTGACAAGGATGGCGACCTTGCCATTCGAGATACACTGATCGATCCACCCACACTATTTTTGGTTTGCGCCAAGACATCGGAGAATATGTTTGAGAAAGCCTCAGTTCACATGATCGAAAGCTTTTTCAAAATTCGTCTTAACTCCAACACAGTCGATGTGCTTGCTCATGCCCGCCTCAGCTAATTAACTCGCTAGCTGTGTTTAAATTGTTCTTTAATTCAGTTGGGATTTATGGTATGATAAAAATTCTCTATAACTATTTTGATAAGAAATATTCCTGGGTGACCACCTTATGGTCATACTCAAGATCGAGGCCCCACATGGATCAATTGCTTTCATGACCGTATGTCTCAACTGTAGCCTACACATGACTAGGAGGTGACTAGCCAGAGAACACATGCTAATCTAAATTGGATATTGAAAAGTTATTTTAAGTCCCGATTTAGTGACATAAGCAAATATTCCTAACAATAATTAATGGTGAGGTGATTGATTTGGAATAATACTCTCAATTACCTACCCTCCATCCATCTCGTTTGGTGGGATACAGTGATGATGTCTCTCGTATGAATATATATATATGAAGTGTATATATATGATTAGATACTTGTATCTAATTAGATTAATTTTAATTTTTATCATGATCCAACTTTAATTTTACTACAGTAGTTGATGACAGGTTGATTGTAACCACCGGATGACTAAAATTCAATTAGGTAGATCGAATGCATGGATCCGCCGAGCCAAGGCATGCAATAATTTCAAGTTTCTACATTAGGCCACCTCTCATGTTCATTATGTTCACAGTGAACCCCACTCACCTGTAACACAATGTCCCCGTAGTGTTCCCATAACTTTTCTCTGAATAGATCCCCCAATGTCGTAATTCCAAGAATATCGCCAGATACTCAAACAATTATCTTAATTTGCTACCAATTTCGATACTCAAAGATTAAACAAAGATCAATGAAACATATCTTTTGGAGCTCATTTAATACAAAGTTTTAGTTTGTAGTTTGAGGGCCATTTGGATACACACAAAATTATAGTATAGTTAAACCATTCTAAATTTATAAAACAATAAAAAAAAAAAAATCTATAAAGCGTTTGGACGGTTCAAAATACAATTTTTTTTTAGAGCATAGCTAAACTAAAATAGGATAAAAGTAAAAATCCATTCTAATCAAAAAATAAAAAAAATTCATCATTCTTGAGCTCCCTCCCATTCAAAATATAACAATTTTAAATTTTAAATTTTAATATTTTAAATACAAACTTTCAAAATAAAATTTAAAATATAAAATTTAAATTTAAATTTTTAAATTTTTAAATATTAAAATTAGGATTTAAATTTCAATTTTAAAAATTTTTAAATTTTAATTTTAATTTTCTTAAAATTTGAATGTATAATCAAATTTTAAATTTTAAATTTTAAATTTTAAAATTCAAAATTTAAAATTTAAAATTTTACAATTTAGAATTTTAAAATTTTAATTTTAGATTTTATTTTTTAATTTTTTAAATTTTTAGTTTGAAATTTTAAATTTTAATTTTAAATTTTAATTTCAAATTTTAGATTTTTATGTAAAATGACTAATATGTCGTTTCTCTTAGTTTTTTTAAAAAAAATCATAAAGAAATTTTATTTTTAATCTTTTTAAATAAAACTCAAATCACATATAAAAACTTTTTTTTTTTTTTTTTTTGAGAGAAAGGCAGCATGCTGCCGCTTCATTCATTGAGGGATGAATTTAGCAGGGGGGCAACGACCGCAGAAACCGGTCGAGCCAAAAAAAAAAAAAAAAAAAAAAAAAAAAAAAAAAAAAAAAAAAAAAATCAAGCGCAGAATCTCGACCAATAAGAGCGGAAAAGCCTAATGCCGGCCAGGATCTCACGGAAGGAGTGCCGCTTGCTATCAAAGATTCTTCTGTTCCTTTCTAACCAAATGGACCACCACGTGGCGGCGATCGTTGTCAGCGCTCGCTTGCCCAGGCTCCCTTGTTTAAGCGCATGCGTTTCCCACAGTCCTGCAACAGATGGGTTGTTGCGGATTTCCAGACGGTTCGGAAGCAGGGTCGTCAGCAGAGCTCGGGCAACGGGACAGGAGACGAACAAGTGCTCCGCTGTTTCGTCAATGTCAAGGCAGAATTCACAGGAGCTGGGCCCATTCCAGTTCCTCTTGATGAGAATGTCTCTCGTCAGCACACGCTTCCTGAGCACTAGCCAGACGAAGACTTTTACTTTTAACGGTGCCTTGATTTTCCAAAGCGTCACGAACCGTGTGTCGGCTACCCCGCTGTCTTGTAGGAAGCGGTACAAGGACCTGACTGAGAATAGCCCGGACGCTGACCACCGCCAGTGGAAGATGTCTCTGCTGTTCGACAGGCGGATGCTGGCTAGTGATAGTTTCAGTTCATTGATCGGCTCGTCGAGGGTTGGCAACCCTTGGGCAAGGCCCTCCAGGATCTTTACCCAGTTCCAGCCGTCATGGGCGGTGCAGTCTATAACCCGGAGGTGCTTGTAGGTCGCCGACTGGTATAAAGTGGGGAAGGCGGTTGAAAGGCTCGAGTTCCCTAGCCAGATGTCTGACCAGAAGCTTGTCAGTTCGCCGTTTCCTATCGAGCGAGTCAAGCCGCATTTGAAAGGTTCCCTCGTCCCGAGCACGCTTCTCCACCATTGCGAAAGGGGTTTGAAGGAGGGTCCTTCGATGAGGGGCATTCTCCGGCGGTAGTAGAGGCTCTTGATGAGGGTTCCCCAGGGAATACCTTCCGCGGTGAGATATCTCCACCACCACTTCGCGAGTAGGGCGGTGTTGATGTTCTCTAGGTTCAGGACGCCCAGGCCCCCATCCCTTTTGCTCCTGCAGACGGTTCTCCAGTCCACCATGCAGCTGCCCCCTGATATGGAGCTCCGACCTTTCCAGAAGAAGGCACGGCGCAGCGAGTCAATTCTTTTGAGGACCCAGGCCGGTGCTCTGAAGACCGAGAGATAGTAAAGGGGGAGGTTCGAGAGTACAGAATTCACGAGGGTGAGTCGCCCCCCTTGCGAGAGGAGCTTAGCCTGCCACCCAGCGATACGGCTGTCAATTCTGCTGATGATGCGGTGCCAGTCGTTCTTTGGGATGGCTCCCTTTTTCAGGGGGAGACCGAGGTAATTAATTGGAAGCGACCCCAGCTTGCAGTGTAGCGTCGCCGCCAATCTTTCCCCTTTAGCGGGGTCCCTACCCAGAAAGTACAATTCCGACTTCGCCCTGTTGATTTTGAGACCGGAGGCCCACTCGAAGATTTGCCACAGGAACCGGAGATTGCGGATTTGCTTGGCCTTCGCTTCGCAGAAGAAGATCGTGTCATCTGCGTATTGGATGATGGAGGTTTTCGCTTCCCTCGCCGGCCCGACACCTTGCAAGAGGCCGTTCAGGACGGCGCGGGTGGTCATTCGCGCTAGGCCTTCTGCTACTAACAGATAGAGGAAAGGCGAGAGCGGGTCCCCTTGGCGAAGTCCTCTCTTCATTCTGAACCACTTAGTGGGAGTACCGTTGACGAGGACGGCGACCTTGCCATTTGCGGTGCACTGGTGGATCCATCCGCACCAAATTTGATTAGCGCCGAGGCATCGGAGTATGTGTTGGAGGAAATCCCAATTCACGTGGTCGAAGGCTTTTTCGAAATCAGTTTTGACTCCGACGCAGTCGCGCTTCTTGCTTACACCCCAGCTGATTAATTCGCTGGCCGTAGCGAAGGAGTCCAGAATGAATCTCCCCTTGACGAATGCAGACTGCGAGGGAGAGATGATGCTGCCAAGCACTTTAACCAGTCTGTTAGTCAGCACCTTAGATATGATTTTCTGGACGCAGTTGATGAGACTAATCGGCCGGAAGTCGTTGGCAGTTTTCGCTCCTTCCACTTTCGGTATGAGGCATATGTGCGAATAGTCAATGGGTCCAGTGCTGAGGGTGCCGTTGTACAGGTCCCTGAAGATCAAGGCAAGGTCGTCTTTGATCACATCCCAGAATCTCTGATAGAATACCATACTGAACCCGTCGGGTCCCGGCGCTTTATCCCCGCTCATCTGGAAGGTTGCAATCTTAATTTCCTCAAGAGAAAAAGGAGCGGTAAGATGATCCGAACTCAGCTCCGAGTTGTCGCGAAAGAGGTCGCTCCAATCACCGATAGTGGTGGGGGGGAGGTTAGCTGGTGCAAAGCGATCTTTGAACATGCGAAGAAAATAGTCGATCTTGTCGTTTTCCCTATCGAGTATGGTTCCTTCATCCGAGATGCTCCCAATCCGGTTGACTCTGTGTCTTCCGTTAGCCATTGCGTGGAAGAATTTGGTGTTGTCGTCCCCCTCTTTGAGCCAGTGTTGTTTGGCTCTGGTCTTCCAGAGGATCTCCTCTTCGCGAATGGTTGCTTCCAGTTGTGTCTTGAGGTTCAATCGCGAGTCTTATTCACTTTGGGTCAAATCCCGGAGCTCTTCCAAGGAGTCCAGTTTTTGAATATCCTCCGACGTGAGCCGCTTGGCGTTTGAGATGCAGTGGAAGTTCGAGGAGCGCCATTCCTTGATCCGTTTCCGGCAGTGCCGCAGCTTCGCGTTGAAAGTAATGATATTCGCGTGTGGCCCAGGTCTGCGAGGGATTTCGTTCCACCAGGTCGGCAGCAGCGAGACGAAGTCAGAGCGGGTAAGCCAAACTTTTTCGAATTTGAATGCTGGAGACCCAGCATTTCTATGCGTCCTGAGCAGGAGAGGGGAGTGGTCCGAAGTGATCCGCGGAAGCACCGAGACCGAGGAGAGAGGGAAGGCTAGGTCCCATTCAGTCGAGATAAGGAAGCGGTCCAGTTTGGCAAGAGTGGGGGAGCTTTGCATATTGGACCAGGTGAAGCTTTGGTTGAGAAGGGGGAGGTCCACTAACTCCAGGTCATTGATCAGCTTGGAGAACATGGACGAGAGGCGGTTACTCCAAGTGCTGCCACGTCTTTCGGCCGGTGATCGAGTTAGGTTGAAGTCGCCGCACATTGCCCAGGGCCCACTGCAGGAAGATTTGAGCGCTGCCAGCTCTTGACAAAAGGCGTGCTTCCCCGCCCAGGTGGGTGGGCCGTATGCGTTAGTCAGGTAGAAAACGGTGCCACTGCGGAGGCACTTCATTTGTAAAGTGAGGGAGTGGTCTCGCACCAGGACCTCGGAGCATACGAAGAAATTGGAGTTCCAGCAGGTAACGACACCGCCGGAAGCTCCGGAGGAGGGAATGAAATGGCAGCTGTCAAAGCCTGGTCCCGCAAAAGAAGACAGAAAGGAGCGCGAGATCGAGCTCAGCTTGGTTTCTTGAAGACAAAGTACAGACGCATTAAAACCCCTAACAGCCGATTTTACCAGTCCACGCTTGGTAAGATCGTTAAGACCCCTGACATTCCAGGAACAGAGTTGTAACATAACAAAAGAGATACACCAGAAGCATCCTCCTGCAGAGCACATCAGGACCGGTAGCGTTGCTGCTAGATCCCGGGGCCGGCCACGGCCAGGAACGACGCAGCGTCAACGTCGCTCAGTTGGACGCCCAGCTTGGCGCACCTACGTTTGATCCTCAAGAGCGTCGCAGCCCGCCCTCCGTCGCTGTCGCCGTCGTCGCCCGCACGGGGGGGGCTCAGGAGTGCCGATTTCCGAGCCATCGCAGTAGCAAGGGCTTGCTGCCCCCCTTTCCTCGCCAATCTTGGGCTCCGCCTGGGGGGGCCTCGGTTGGAGTCGCCAGACGGGAAGAGTGGTGCCCGGGGCTGCAGAGGCTGCGAGGGGCAGAGGAGCAGCGGCTGAGTTAAACGAGTGCGGGCGAAAAAATGAGATGTTAAACGAGTGCGAAAAAAAAAAAAAAAAACTGAAGTTAATGCATGGGACTATATCAAAATGCTCCGTAGTTGAAGCCTTGAAGGGCTCTTCATACATTTTTATCAAAACTAGAAAAATAATTTTAATACACCCTATTTGGGGCTTACATCTTACATCCCTATTTATTTCAAAATGAAATAAATTTTATTAGTCATTTTGAATTTTGAAGTAACTAATAAAATTTTAAGATAAAAATAAAATTGTGATGATACTAGTAATAATAACTTAGGATTAAGTATTTTGGGCTGGTGGTTTAGGCCAAACGAGTTATTATTGCTAGCGGGTTGGGTCGTCACATTTGGTATCAGAGTCAATCATCACCGGAAGTGTGTAACGAGTCTTGGTTGAGCCTTGGTCTAGATGACAGAGCTAGTGAGACGAGTCTCACATTGCCTGGTGATTTTGGGTTGTGCGTGTGATTAGACGAGAATGTCAGGCCTAAACGAAGGAGTTTATAACATCCCAGTAGTCCCATATCGGATGGGAATGAAATTGTAATAATAGATACTAGTAATAATAACCTGGCCTTAAGCATTTTGGGTTGGTGGTTTAGACCCACCGAATTATTATTGCTAGCGGGTCGGATCATCACAATATCGATAGCATAGTCTCATATCCGATGGGAATAAAATTGTGACAATAGATACTAATAATAATAATCTGGGCTTAAATATTTTGGATTGGTGGTCTAGACCCAACGAATTATTATTGCTAGCGGATCAAGTCGTCACAATATCAATAGCATTGCTCCAAAAATTAATAATAATGGCAAATGTACGCTCCAAAATAGGGTGTAAATTTTACATTCAATCATCTAAGGTTAGCTTTGACGCATTAGTCATATCGATATGACTCGATATAACAAGCGTGTAATAAATAATCTTTAGATGGTAATCCGCTAGCAATAATAACTCGCTGTGTCTATACCACTGGCCCAAAAAACTTCGTTAGTTTTTACCCACTAGTCATATTAATATGACATCGATATGACTCGATATAACAAATCGATATGACATCGATATGACTCGATATAACAAGTGTGTAAAAAATAGCCATTACATGATAAGCTACTAATAATAATAATTCGTTGAATCTAAACCAACGGCCAAAATATTTCATCTAAGATTAACTTTTATGCATTAGTCACATCGATATATAGCAAAAAAATAGCCTTTAGATGGTGGAAAAAGCTAAGTGTACACCTCATTTGAGGTGTACATCTTACATCCCATCCATCCTAGGGTGGGGTGAATTTTACTCGTCACTTCAAAGTGACGAGTGAATGAATGCCCACCTTATGATGGGTTAGGTGTAGTAAGATGTACACCCCAAATGGGGTGTACATGTAGCATAGCTCCCCACTAATAATAATAACTTATAACTTATTAGATTTAAACTACTGTTCTAAAATATTTAAGTCCAGTTTTTTTTTTTTTTTTTTTTTTTTGAGAGAGAGAGAAAGGTAGTATACTTTTTGAGAGGAAGGTAGTATACTTTTTGAGAGAAAGGTAGTATACTACCCGCTTCGTTTATTTTTAAAATAAATATAGCTGAAAATGTGAAGCAACTAGGCTTTGAACTCGGGTCACGGATATCAACCAGCAAACCCTTTGCCACTTGCACTAGGGACGATTGATAAGTCCATTTATTATAATTAGGTTTATGGCCTCTTATATATCAAATCTCCATCCTCTTTCCATTTGATGTGGGACTATTGACGAGTCACAGACTCTCCGGTTTAGGTCTTGACATCCTCATTAGCCCAATTATACATACACCCCAAGATCATCAAGCGGTGTGAGTCCCGCTTCATACTTCTCGCTGATGAACCTGCTCTGATACCAAATGTAATGATCTAACCTACTAGTAATAATAACTCTTTGAGTCGAAGCATTGGGCTCAAAATATGTCCAATTATTATTACTAAAGTTCATGATCTTTTATATATCCAATCACAATTCTATTTTCAACCGATGTAGCACTATTGAGGTGTCAAATTGAATTGGAGTGTACGATAGCGATGGTAAAAAAAAAGGCCATTGCTACTTGTATGTCGAAGCAAATTTTATATCCTAAATTTTGTGATAAAAACCGAAAAAAAATTCTAAGCCCTATGATCTAAAGGGTGTAAGAAGTGCTACCTGGGGGTGTATATATAACATTTCTTTTTTTTTTTTTTTAAAAAAAAAAAAAAAAAAAAAAAAAAAAAAAAGTATTGTTATTTGTACACCTCTAAAAAAAAATGTAAATTTTATATCCCAGACCACCATCAGTATAACTCTAAAAGGAGTGTATATTTTAAACTCCTCATCCGATGACCAAGAATTAGTCTTTGTCAATTTTAATTCTTTTTAACACTACTGGGTCATTTGGTTCGTGTTATGTATAATTTTTAAGTAATGAAATATTAAGGAGAATTATGTGCATAGTAATAAAATTATTGAAAATTGTATGATTTCTATATTCGGTTTATATAATTATCTAATCAAAAAGTACTAGAATCGTTTGGTCCATAATCGTGCGGCCATCTCAGACAGTCAAAAAAAATAAAATAAAATAAAAAGATTAAGATAATAATGAAGAAAAATAAAAGAAAAATAAGAAATACATTTTGTGAATGAAGAGAAGAGAAGAGAAGAGAGAGAGAGAAAACAAGGTGAATGAAAGTAAAATGAAGGTTTTGGAGGGCTATAAGGTTAATTTAAAAAAAATTTAAAAAAAAATATATTCTTCGTACTTATTTTTTTAAAAAAAAATTCTCTCTTTCAAATCAAATTACTTAGTTATATTATCGAAACGCAGTAATCAGCCATGAATTTTCAATTATTTTTAGCAGATTACGCAAACCAAACACCCCTAACGATTTTCGAAACCCTAGGATGATAGCTAGATGTAAGATATACGTCATTTCATATATAAAAAAAAAAAAAAAAAAAAAAAAAAAAAAAAAAAAAAAAAAAAAAAAAAAAAAAAAAAAAAAAACCGTATTCTAAAACTTTAAAATAAAATAGATACTTCTTCAAAATTTAAAATATCATTCATACCTCCCTATACATACAAATTTATAATTCATATTCTCTAAATACATAAATATATCACAAATACTCTCTAAACTCCAAAACCAAAGCCTAAAGTTCAAATTATATATATATCACTGCAATAAAATTATGCTATAGCGACACTTTTAAGTATTTCTAAAATTTAAAAAAAGTGCCGCTAGTACAAATACCGACAGTTATAATTAGTGTCACTATATATGCAGTCGATAGGATATATAACGACATATTATTATAATGTGTCCTAAAAATATGTCCCTATAATTTAATTTTGTAAAGATTTGAATTTTTGTAAATAAATAAATAAATGAAAGTGATTTAAGCCAAGTTGAATCTGGACCACGGAAAGCACAAATAGTCTAAGAGCCCCTTTTCTGCAGTGTAAATTGCACAGTTAGTGGGCCCGAAATATCACTTTTCAATCCGAGCCCGATCTCGAAGATCCGAAACTACGAGTGCGACCGTCATGACGAACTGAGTGAAAACCATATTAAGCTTGTTCAGATCTGACGGTCGGATCTTCCAGAAATCGGCGAAGAAGCAGGCGGGACCCGCGACTTAAGTTGCGCAGTGCGGAACAGTAAATGAACAGTAACCCTATATTTCGAACCCCTTTAGCGCCAACGTTGAGCCAATTCACTGTCCGGAAGCCGAACATAGCACTTCAAACAGTGGATTTTAACGATTTCGTCGTTCTGGACGCAATGGCGCTGACGGAATTTCCGTTTGACGACTCTAAGTCTCGAAAAACGCAAAAACTGTATTTCGGAGCTGTATTTTATGGACCGAAAATTTATCTGGGCATTTTCTCGAAAAACGAAAATCGCTAACTGATAGGTTTCGTCGAGCTGGACGTCGTGGCGATGTCCGTTTTTCGAACTGACGACCAGAACGCCTCGAAAAGCATGAAATGCGATGAAAACACACCTTTTTGCATAAAATTCCCTATAAAACATGTCTCGAAGTGCGTGTGTTATAAATCAGAGTTCACAAACCGGGCGTAACAAACCGCCACATGTATAGTAAATTCCCTGCCCAACTGGACAGAGCCTTTCCTATACATGCACGGCTAACCATAATCAGTCAATACCAGAGTAGTCTAAACTACGCATGCAAAACTAGTCAATTTATAATAATTAAACTGAAATGCGGAAAATGAAATATACTGACTACATAGGGGTCGATACTATCGCAATCGTCTCACCAACGTGTCCCGACATCCCATCACCCAAGCGACCTGAAAAATGGTCACCCAGGGGGTGTGAGATACACTGTACATGTATCCCAGTGGGCACGACGAGCCGAGAAATAGCTAATCGTACCTACTGGATACCGTAATCTGCGGATAGTAGATAAATTCATAGGCAAAGCTAAAAAGGCAGGTAATCAAGCATAAGGGAGCTATAGATAACAATACTAGAAATCAGGATATAACTGTGCAGATATAGGTATATGACTAAACAGCAGAACATGCTAAAATATTAAAATATCAGCTATGCATCAACAAAAGAACAGCAAATACTAACCGATGCCACTATTGGTCACAAGGACCTCAGGCGAAAATAGCTATGCAGAGCCGACCACAATCATCCTGGATTTCACCTAGCCGAGCTGAACAGCAACCCCGTACCATTGATACAGCCGAGAGGATCCTCGTACCTGAAGGTACAGCCGAGAGTTTCCTCGTATCGGTACAGCCAAAGGGGCTCCCCGTACCCAGTGATACAGCAAGAGGGGCGAGCTCACGGGTCAAGTAGACCCTTTACCGGTAAAGAACACAACGACGGTGGCCAAACCGTCAGTGTACGTGAACGAACAGCAGGTGCACAACGATCATAATGATAATGCTAAATCTCACGGTCCGCAGACCGGATAATCGGCAACATGCCGGAAATCCCCACAGGGATGCAGATGTTTATAATAAATCATATATCATGCATGTCTGGAATGTAAGACAAGAATAACTCGACACAAAAGTAGGACGTCAATCAACAGGCATGATAAAACAAAGTAAGGCTACTGTACTGATGAGCAGGTGATCAAGGATAGTCTAATAACATCTATCGTCTATGAACAAGAAACATATAGGCATAATCATCAAGCAGAGGTCATATGACATATAGATAAAATCAGCAGGTATATGTCCAGGTATAAGCAAGGGATACTAAATCAACAGAGTAAAGCTCATAAACATAATCTGGGCTAAATAGAAGAACAGGTGTCCGACTGGACTAAAGCAAACAGAGGGCCGAAAAGCTAAAGCCCGGACCGAAGATAACCCACCTCAATGTAGGCCGATCCCGATCACCCGCTGGTCTACTGAGGCGCTGGTGCCGAACAGCTAGGCCCTGAACATGTAACTGAATCAGTAACTGACTCGCTCAACCCGACCCGATCGATCCTGAATGATCTGACACTGTCAATTACACTCATTGACCCCTAACATCTTGTAGATAACAAGATGGACCGAGTCGTCAACTTAATTATTTAGGTGATTTAAAACTACCAAAATGCCCCCGCAATCCCTCCAGAGCCCGATTTGGACTTCGGAGATTATTGTTAACAATGTCATGACACTAGACCAACCGGGACAGTGTCGTGGGTATTCTGGGGCATTCACAATAATCCAAAATCTGAACCGGAACGCGAACTTGCGCTAAAATTCGTGAAATCGGTGGTTTTGCCGATTTACGAAACTTAAACAGATTTCCGCTCAACTAGAGCCTTCAGAACTCCAACAATATGCCTAATAGGAATATTAATACTGTCTAAAGACAGCTAGAAGGTTATAATTGCAACTTAATCCAAGATTATTTTTAAGTTCCATAAAATCATATTTTCCTTCACTATGTTGACCCGTTCTCTACAACCAGGAGTCCAAAAATTACGCGGCAAGTTTCATTGTGTCCGGGACGACGAGAGGAAGCCCATGCTCGCAGGTTTGGGCTTATACGAAGTCTGAGGGCAAAGTTGGCCCATAGTCATTCAATTATGCAAGTTCCAACTATGCTATCACTTAACATATACCCAATAAGATTCGGATTTTAAGTGAGCATCACGCTCAGTAGGGATAAGGAAGTGAGGTGCTCACCTCAGGTACGCCGGAAAGCGGTCGGAGAGTTGGCCGGAGCAATCCCACCAATGAAGCTATTCTCGGGTTGGCCCAACTTGAATCAAACCCTGTGCAACCCTGGAACAAAATGGAGCACGGGTTAAGGTAACCTCCCAGAAAACCCTTGGTCACGGGCCGGCTCGGCCCCGACCGCCGGAGGCGGCGGTTGGCCGGAAAACTCCTAACTATCCTTATTCACAACAAGGTTGGACCTACTTATCTTACAGAGGTTTGTAACCTAACCTAACTTGATGGAGGTCCTTAGTAGGGTGTAAGAGACTTACCGGAGCGGTGGCCGGAGTCCAAGTGCGGCGGTGGCGGCGGCGGCGGCGCCCGAGCTCGGGTGCAAAGTGGTGCAACTACACAGATTTAAATCCCCACGTTAATATATGCATGCAAGTTGCTGGGGAGTTCAAAATGTGGCTATGGAGCTCACCTGTGCCGGTTACCCACCTCGCGGAACCCCCGGTTGGCCGGAAATGGAGATCGCCGGAAAACGAGGGTGTTAATGGCGGAATCCGGTCGGCAGCCTCAGGCCTGGCGCAAGTTGGACCGAGAGGATCCACGCTGCGCCAGGAAGCTCCCTGCAGTGTTAGTTGGGGTCGGGGGCGAGCGGGGGCGCCGGGCGGAGGAAATCCGGCGAAGTACACCAACACCCGGTTCTTGGGCATTTCCGTACGACTCGGATCTCGGCCCGATCTTCACCAAACTTCCAGGGGAGCTTGCAGACGTCGGGAAGATCAGTCTGAACGGTCTGATCTTGAATCCAATGGTTGGAAGAAGCCCGCTCCCAAGATCGGCCAAATCAAGCTTTTCCGGCGACAAGGTTCTCCCGCCGGCGCTAGGGTGGACGGCGACGGCTCGGGCTTCACAGGCGCGATATACACGACGTCAGGAACACAATGAGCACACTCTTGGGTCCATTAAAACAAACAGATTGCAACTCCTTACCTCGTCGGAGAATCTAGGAGGAAGAAGACGACCCCGCGGCGGCGCCCGTCGGAGCTGGGTCTCGGCTCGGGTTTCAAACGTACAGAGGGGGTCCCAGAAGAGGTATTGTGGATTATGGAGTCCCCTCGTTGTTTCCTACACCAACACCACCGAGATCAAGTTTCTCTTCTTAATCCTTCTCTTCTTCGGCGATGATGCGGCGGCGGCCGGTGCGGCGCCACCGAGGAGTGCGCAGAAAGGAGAGGGAGGTGGTTAAAAGCTGCGGCTGTGGGCTCAGGGTTTAAGGGTTTCTTGGAAACCTAGATCGTATGCATATATATACATAGGGTTGTGATACAATTGCATTTTAACTCCTCTAAGCCAGTAAAATCAGACCCAGATCCTCACAGCAATAAAATCTCACACCTAGGTCCCTCACTAAAACAGTGGCACGAAAATCGAGGCACAATTATAGGGATTATTGTGCAATTACTGCATTTTTCGCCTTGTTTCACGCTTTTCGAGGCCTTCTGGTCGTCGGAACGAAAAATGGAGTTCGCCACGTCGTCCGGCACGTCGAAATCTATAAGGTAGCGATTTTTATTTTTCGAGAAAGTGCTCGGATGAATTCTCGGTCCATAAACACTGCGTCGAGATACAGTTTATCACGCTTTTCGAGGCCCTAGGGTCGTCAAACGGAAATTCCGTCAGTGCCATTGCGTTCAGATCGTTGAAACGGATCAAATCGACTATTTGGGTCGCTATGTTCGGACTCTGGACAGCGAATTAGTCAGCGTCGCATTCGTCGGGGTCCCGAAATTGGGTTACTGTTCATCTACAGTAACTTCACTTAAGTGACATGTGCGCAAACACTGTTACATTGGTCGCGGCTATTTGCCCGCTTCTTCATCGATTTCTGGAAGATCCGACCGTCGGATCGAAAAGTGCTGAATATGACTCTCGCTCAGTTCGATGAGACGATCACAACGGTCAACTCGGATTTCCAAGATCATGTCCAGATTGGAAAATAGCCTTTTTATCTCGTAAATCGTGCAACTCGCACACTGGCAATTGACTAAGTAGATCAATAAGGGTCTTTTTAAATTAAAAGCCAACTCAAATTTTATTTTTAATCTATTTATTAAAAATAAAATATCTCGGATTATTACAGCGTGCCGCTCCTTGGTGAGGGACCTAGAGCTGATTAGAAGCTACTGTAGTGAACCCAGCACTAAATACCAAGCTTAGAGTGACCAAAATGCAATTTGGCAACCTAAACACTATTCAAATTCAAAATTTGAAAACGAAGACCTTTCTCTTTTAAAAAGCCCGTAGATCGAGCCCCTTGGCCACCATCTCGCAACAGACCTTTCCTCTCGGCCGCGCTCCCCGGACCTCCCCGCACCGGCCGCCGCCCTCCATTGCCGGAGAAGAGGGGATCAAGAACTTATCTTGATCCCGGGTGGTTGATGAGGGAGGAGCTCGGGGAGGCCTTTGTTGATCAAGCACCTCGCTGGTGGAGTCCTCTGGGTGGCCGCAACCAAGCCAAGTGGAGCCGGAACCGGGCTCCGCCCTGCGCCGCCGCGGGACCCCTCTTCTTCTTCCATAACTCCGGCGAGGTAAGTTGTTGGAGAAAATTTAATTATTTTGGCTCAAGAGTGGGTGGGTATGATTCCTGACATTATGTGGGGTCTCCCAGTGAAGCCCGAGCCGTCGTCGTGCCTCCGATCGCCGGCGGGAGCAACCCCCGCCGGATTATTGTTTTCTTGGCCGCCGCCAATCGCCACCGTGATCCGGCCGTCAATCCGGAGATCAGCACCGTTGATCTTTCTCCCCTCGACAACTGCAACCTCTCCACAAGGTTTGAGGGTGATCGAACGAGGATCCACGCCGTGCGAGTCTGCCCTAGATTCGGCCGGTTTCTTCCATTGGCCGATCTTTGCCGCCCGGCGCCGCCGCTGGTCCCCGTCGCCGGCCACCACCGCAGGAAGCTCCGGAGTGTCGAGGGGTGCAGCCCGGTCCAACTTTCTCCGGCCCAGAGCCGCCGCGCCGGATTTTGCCATTAACGGCCATTGGTCCTCGGCCGAGCTCCGCCGCCGCGCCTCGCCGCCTCCTCCGGACGCCGGGAAACCGTGCAGGTGAGTCTGTTTTCTCGTTCTAAGGCCGATGGTCACCTTGCATGGCAACCCTAACGTAGGGTTTTGATGCTTCAAAGTTGCACCCGAGCTCGGTTCAACCTCTCTCTCCGGCCATCGCCGGCGCTCCGGGCTCCGACCACCTCTGCAGGTAAGGTCTAATTACTCCTTAGATGATCCCCACTAACTTGGTTTTTGGCCTAGGTCCCCTCTGTTGTTGGCTCCCCAACCTTGCACCCGAAAGCATCTTCTCGGGCTCATCTCCGGCCGCCGCCGCCTCCGGCCGCCGAGCATCCACCCAGCTTGGACCCGATATCTTCTGGGACCCCCTACTCACTGATGCTCCCCTCTGTATCAGGTCTGGACCTGTGTTGATCCAAGAATAGCCCAACCCGAGGCCTAACTTGTGTGGTTTGGTGCACCACCTTGCTCCGGCGACTCCTCCGGCCGGCCTCCGACGCGCGCAAGGTGAGCACTGCACTCCCCTGTCCTTGTTTAACATCATGCTCTAGCTAAATCACACTTAGATTATGCACATGCTAAACTTTAACAATAGGCCATTTAGAGCTCAAAGAACTTATGGGCCAACTTTGCCCTCGGGACCCGTGTCAATCAAATCTTGTGAGCACGGGCTCCGTCTCGACGTAACGGACGCGCTGAAACTTACGGCGTCGTCGTTGGACCCTCGGATTTAAAGAACGAGCCGAAACAGTTAAATAACTTATGTATTCTGCATTTTAGTGAAGTTTAACTGTTTAACTTGCTAATGTAACCATATGAACAGTATTTAAATGGTGTAAACATGTCTCTAAACAATTTATTAGAGTGTCGTAGACCCTCGTTGAGCAGAAAGTGGATAATATTCGGTAAATTGGCGATATTGTCCCGTTTTAGCATTCCGTTACTGTTGTGCCATCGGGATGGGTTGTGTGAGTCTATTACTGATTAGATCTTCTTATTCAGGGCACAGTTGTTCAGCACCAGCCTCCCAGTAGCTGTGCGGGAGTTCATGGATCGGCCTACATCCAGGTGGGTTACTTTCGATCCGGGCTTTAGCTTTTTGGCACTCTGGTTGCTTTAGTCCAGTCGGACACCTGTTATTGACTAGCCTGTTGATTTTATCCACATGATCCTTCTGATTGATATGGATTTCTTTGGACCTGTCATATACCCCTGATGCTTACATCTACATGCTCTATGACTACTCCTGATAGATCTTGATCGATTCATATACCTGCTTATTAGCTATCGATTTGATCTATATGGCTTATGATGACTGCATATATCACCTGATCTTCTTGATAGATACTGATTCTTTTAGACTCGTCATATATATACCTGCTGATTTTATCTGGATTAGCCCTGATGATGGCACTGACATGTCCTATGATTACTCTGGATATATCTTGATCTATGTGAGACATACCATGTGTTCTGTTTATCAGCTCTTATATCCCAGTACATAGATTTGCATGATTCGATCTTACGCGTTGATTCCCGTCATTTGAGATATTGCTTGATATTGTCGATATGCATGATTGATTGACCCTGATTGATAGAGATTGACTGATGATTCCCTGGTGGGATCTCGGCATGTTGCCGATTACCCGGTCAATGGACCGTGAGCTTGAGCATTTGCATGATCGATCACCCGCACTGCTGTACTTCACGAACATCAGCGGAGTCATGACCCGTGTAGATGTTCTTTACTGGTAAAGTGGTCAGGTATACGACCCGTGACTCCCAGGTTAGTGCCCAAGGGTGCCGGAGTGTTGACTCCCAGGTTAGTGCCCGAGGGTGCCGGCGCATGTCAGCCAGGTTGGTGCCAGGTTCGGCAAGGTATCCCTGAGGTCTTGTTGACCAATATGGTAGCTTTTGATTGGATGTTTGGTAGTTTCCTTATTGATGCATATGTTGCTTGTTTAGCCTGCTCTTGTTAACCTATGTTGTTTCCAGATTGTATAAGATTGCTTTTAATTCAAGCTTCAAAATATATCAGCATGCCCTTATAGTTCAGTACTCATTATGTACAGTTACATGATTACGCTTCATGCCAGTTTGGTTATCTTATTGATTATATCCTGTTCTGTGCGGTTGAGCTTGTTGATTATACAGTTATCCCCTGATTTCTGCATTTATCACCTATAGTTTCCTCATGCTTGATTGCCTACCTATTCAGTCTTGTCTGTGGATTATTTGATTTTCAGTAGACATTATTGTTATTTTAGCTGTACCTATCGATCTCTACTATCCGCAGATTTTAGTACCCAGTAGGTACGATTAGCTATCTCTCGGCTCGTCGTGCCCACTGGGATACATGTACAGTGTATCTCACACCCCCTGGGTGACCATTTTCCAGGTCTGTCGGGTGGAGGGATGTCGGGACGATCCAGTGAGCCTGTCACGATAGAGCTGTCCCCATGATCCTAGATAGGGATGCTTGAGATCCATGCTGATTTATTCTACCTTTCAGTTAGCGCATTTCTTTTCAGTTTCCTGTTGATTAGATATTTAAAAATGGTGATGTAATAAGAAATCTTAAGATTCTCCTGACTGATTAGATTAGTATGATTAGCTGAGATATCTATTGTTTTCTGATGATGATCACTAGCTAGCCGTGCATGTATAGGGGAGCCTCTGTCCATGGGATAGAGGGTCTCCTATATGTGTGGCGGTCTGTTACGCCCAGGTTTGCGAACTCTGACTTCAAAAAAAAACAAAAAAAACAAAAAAATTTTAGACCGGATTTTTAAAACTCGGGGCGTGACAGATTAGATGGTATCAGAGCATAGGTACACGGTACCTAGGAAAGATTGATTAGGAACTGGCTAGGATGAACCCTAGGATGACTTGTCACGTGAGAGCGATGGTTATGTCGAGTATTAGGGGTTAGAGACTCAAGGTAAATTATTAGAGTCTGCTTCTAACCCAGTTATGTATTGTAGTTATGGCTCGTCCTCCAGGTCGTGGACGTGGACGGGGCACGGGCCGAGGAGTCGGCCGACCACCCAGGGCGCCGTGTGAGCCCGCCGATCAGGGCCGTATGGACCGACTTGAGGCCCAGGTGGCGACTCTGGCTGGGATGTTCCAGCAATTTATGCAGCAGCAGGGTGCTGGCCCCTCTACTCCTGCCCCGCCTGCTCCTCCACCTGCTGTACCTGAGGTCACACCGCCGGTTGCACCCCCTGCTGCACCGGCCGTCGCTGAGCCTGAGGGCTTGGCAGAGCCAGATGTAGACCCCACACCACCACCGGCGGGGCCAGTTCCAGCTCCAGCCCCTGCCGCAGCTTCTTGGGCGGTACCGGGGGTTGCTGCTGCCCCTGCCGCCACTGCTTCTACCGCGTTTGCTTCCTCCCGCTCTGTTTCTCCCGCTGCTGATTCTGCGGCCGATGTCGAGGCCGATAGGGTGGAAAAGGCCCGAGCAAAGGCGGTTTTGCTAGAATTTAAGAAATTCAAGCCGCAAATCTTCGACGGCAAGGACGATGACCATTGGGCGGTCGAGCTATGGATCGACCACATGGAGAAATTGTTCCAAGACGCCTACACTGAGGACCGAGACAAGGTTCACATCGCTGCTCATTGCCTGGAGGGCCGGGCATCCAAGTGGTGGAGGCGACATCGAGAGCGCTACTTCCTCGAGTCCAGCTGATCCTACCTGGGAGGACTTTAAAGCCGCCATGTACCACCATCACCTCAAGGAGACCACCAAGGAGGGCCTCGAACGCGAATTGGAAACGATCAAACAGGGCGACAAAAGCGTCCGGGAGTATGAGCAGGAGTTCCTGCGCATTGCTGACTTGGTGCCCCAAGCAGTGCACGAGGAACGCCGAAAGGTACGCTTGTTCTCGCAGGGATTACGACCGGAGATCCACCGACATCTCGCATCCCACCTTAGCACCGATTTCGACAACTGCGTGGAGCGGTGCCTAGCCATCGAGGCGGATGTCCACCTCTCCCGTGCTGAACGGAATGCTGCTGACAAGGATAAGGGCAAGAAAAGAGCCCCTTCTGAGAGCGGTGGTGGATCATCCAGTCAAAACAAGAAGGCAAAGCCACCCCGACCATGTGTCTTTTGCGGGGGTACTCACCGAGCGCACGTCTGCGACAAACGTCATGGCCGATGCTACTACTGCGGCCAGCCTGGACATATTTCAGCTAACTGCCCTCAGAAATCTGCACCGACCCAACCGGCGTTATCTGTACCGCCAATTGCTGCTAGGACGTCAAATTCTACGCAAAGTATGGCAGCATCTGGTCATCCTCCACCTCCACGACAAATTGAAAGGTCGCGCCAAGTCTCGGGAGGACGGGTCTTTGCCTTAACCCAACAGGAAGATCCGTTGGAAGGAGGCCCGTCGAATGCTTAGGTTATTGCTGAGGACTGTAATAAACAGTGTCTTTGGATGATTTGAGAAACTAAAGTAATGTTTTGCTAAGTTTCAGGGACGAAACTTTCTTTTTGGTGGGAGAGATGTAAAGATTTGAATTTTTGTAAATAAATAAATAAATGCAAGTGATTTAAGCCAAGTTGAATCTGGACCACGGAAAGCACAAATAGTCTAAGAGCTCCTTTTCTGCAGTGTAAATTGCACAGTTAGTGGGCCCGAAATATCACTTTTCAATTCGAGCCCGATCTCGAAGATCTGAATCTACGAGTGCGACCGTCACGACGAACTGAGTGAAAACCATATTAAGCTTGTTCAGATCTGACGGTCGGATCTTCCAGAAATCGGCGAAGAAGTGGGCGGGACCCGCGACTTAAGTTGCGCAGTGCGGAACAGTAAATGAACAGTAACCCTATATTTCGAACTCCTTT
This sequence comes from Tillandsia fasciculata, assembly GCA_029168755.2. Classification (NCBI taxonomy): domain Eukaryota; kingdom Viridiplantae; phylum Streptophyta; class Magnoliopsida; order Poales; family Bromeliaceae; genus Tillandsia; species Tillandsia fasciculata. Next base: position 11,462,272 of record CM054950.1, read on the forward strand.
AGCGCCAACATTGAGCCAATTCACTGTCCGGAAGCCGAACATAGCACTTCAAATAGTGGATTTTAACGGTTTCGTCGTTCTGGACGCAATAGCGCTGACGGAATTTCCGTTTGACGACTCTAAGTCTCGAAAAATGCGAAAACTGTATTTCGGAGCTGTATTTTATGGACCGAAAATTTATCTGGGCACTTTCTCGAAAAATGAAAATCGCTACCTGATAGGTTTCGTCGAGCTGGACGTCGTGGCGATGTCCGTTTTTCGAACTGACGACCAGAACGCCTCGAAAAGCATGAAATGCGATGAAAACACACCTTTTTGCATAAAAATCCCTATAAAACATGTCTCGAAGTGCGTGCCGCTCCTTGGTGAGGGACCTAGAGCTGATTAGAAGCTACTGTAGTGAACCCAGCACTAAATACCAGGCTTAGAGGGACCAAACTGTAATTTGGCAACCTAAACACTATTCAAATTCAAAATTTGAAAACGAAGACCTTTCTCTTTTAAAAAGCCCGTAGATCGAGCCCCTTGGCCACCATCTCGCAACAGACCTTTCCTCTCGGCCGCGCTCCCCGGACCTCCCTGCACCGGCCGCCGCCCTCCATTGCCGGAGAAGAGGGGATCAAGAACTTATCTTGATCCCGGGTGGTTGATGAGGGAGGAGCTCGGGGAGGCCTTTGTTGATCAAGCACCTCGCTGGTGGAGTCCTCTGGGTGGCCGCAACCAAGCCAAGTGGAGCCGGAACCGGGCTCCGCCCTGCGCCGCCGCGGGACCCCTCTTCTTCTTCCATAACTCCGGCGAGGTAAGTTGTTGGAGAAAATTTAATTATTTTGGCTCAAGAGTGGGTGGGTATGATTCCTGACATTATGTGGGGTCTCCCAGTGAAGCCCGAGCCGTCGCCGTGCCTCCGATCGCCGGCGGGAGCAACCCCCGCCGGATTATTGTTTTCTTGGCCGCCGCCAATCGCCACCGTGATCCGGCCGTCAATCCGGAGATCAGCACCGTTGATCTTTCTCCCCTCGACGACTGCAACCTCTCCATAAGGTTTGAGGGTGATCGGACGAGGATCCACGCCGTGCGAGTCTGCCCTAGATTCGGCCGGTTTCTTCCATTGGCCGATCTTGGCCGCCCGGCGCCGCCGCTGGTCCCCGTCGCCGGCCACCACCGCAGGAAGCTCCGGAGTGTCGAGGGGTGCAGCCCGGTCCAACTTTCTCCGGCCCAGAGCCGCCGCGCCGGATTTTGCCATTAACGGCCATTGGTCCTCGGCCGAGCTCCGCCGCCGCCTCCGGACGCCGGGAAATCGTGCAGGTGAGTCTGTTTTCTCGTTCTAAGGCCGATGGTCACCTTGCATGGCAACCCTAACGTAGGGTTTTGATGCTTCAAAGTTGCACCCGAGCTCGGTTCAACCTCTCTCTCCGGCCATCGCCGGCGCTCCGGGCTCCGACCACCTCTGCAGGTAAGGTCTAATTACTCCTTAGATGATCCCCACTAACTTGGTTTTTGGCCTAGGTCCCCTCTGTTGTTGGCTCCCCAACCTTGCACCCGAAAGCATCTTCTCGGGCTCATCTCCGGCCGCCGCCGCCTCCGGCCGCCGGGCATCCACCCAGCTTGGACCCGATATCTTCTGGGACCACCTACTCACTGATGCTCCCCTCTGTATCAGGTCTGGACCTGTGTTGATCCAAGAATAGCCCAACCCGAGGCCTAACTTGTGTGGTTTGGTGCACCACCTTGCTCCGGCGACTCCTCCGGCCGGCCTCCGACGCGCGCAAGGTGAGCACTGCACTCCCCTGTCCTTGTTTAACATCATGCTCTAGCTAAATCACACTTAGATTATGCACATGCTAAACTTTAACAATAGGCCATTTAGAGCTCAAAGAACTTATGGGCCAACTTTGCCCTCGGGACCCGTGTCAATCAAATCTTGTGAGCACGGGCTCCGTCTCGACGTAACGGACGCGCTGAAACTTACGGCGTCGTCGTTGGACCCTCGGATTTCAAGAACGAGCCGAAACAGTTAAATAACTTATGTATTCTGCATTTTAGTGAAGTTTAACTGTTTAACTTGCTAATGTAACCATATGAACAGTATTTAAATGGTGTAAACATGTCTCTAAACAATTTATTAGAGTGTCGTAGACCCTCGTTGAGCAGAAAGTGGATAATATTCGGTAAATTGGCGATATTGTCCCGTTTTAGCATTCCGTTACTGTTGTGCCGTCGGGATGGGTTGTGTGAGTCTATTACTGATTAGATCTTCTTATTCAGGGCACAGTTGTTCAGCACCAGCCTCCCAGTAGCTGTGCGGGAGTTCATGGATCGGCCTACATCCAGGTGGGTTACTTTCGATCCGGGCTTTAGCTTTTTGGCACTCTGGTTGCTTTAGTCCAGTCGGACACCTGTTATTGACTAGCCTGTTGATTTTATCCACATGATCCTTCTGATTGATATGGATTTCTTTGGACCTGTCATATACCCCTGATGCTTACATCTACATGCTCTATGACTACTCCTGATAGATCTTGATCGATTCATATACCTGTTTATTAGCTATCGATTTGATCTATATGGCTTATGATGACTGCATATATCACCTGATCTTCTTGATAGATACTGATTCTTTTAGACTCGTCATATATATACCTGCTGATTTTATCTGGATTAGCCCTGATGATGGCACTGACATGTCCTATGATTACTCTGGATATATCTTGATCTATGTGAGACATACCATGTGTTCTGTTTATCAGCTCTTATATCCCAGTACATAGATTTGCATGATTCGATCTTACGCGTTGATTCCCGTCATTTGAGATATTGCTTGATATTGTCGATATGCATGATTGATTGACCCTGATTGATAGAGATTGACTGATGATTCCCTGGTGGGATCTCGGCATGTTGCCGATTACCCGGTCAATGGACCGTGAGCTTGAGCATTTGCATGATCGATCGCCCGCACTGCTGTACTTCACGAACATCAGCGGAATCATGACCCGTGTAGATGTTCTTTACCGGTAAAGTGGTCAGGTATACGACCCGTGACTCCCAGGTTAGTGCCCAAGGGTGCCGGAGTGTTGATTCCCAGGTTAGTGCCCAAGGGTGCCGGAGCATGTCAGCCAGGTTGGTGCCAGGTTCGGCAAGGTATCCCTGAGGTCTTGTTGACCAATATGGTAGCTTTTGATTGGATGTTTGGTAGTTTCCTTATTGATGCATATGTTGCTTGTTTAGCCTGCTCTTGTTAACCTATGTTGTTTCCAGATTGTATAAGATTGCTTTTAATTCCAGCTTCAAAATATATCAGCATGCCCTTATAGTTCAGTACTCATTATGTACAGTTACATGATTACGCTTCATGCCAGTTTGGTTATCTTATTGATTATATCCTGTTCTGTGCGGTTGAGCTTGTTGATTATACAGTTATCCCCTGATTTCTGCATTTATCACCTATAGTTTCCTCATGCTTGATTGCCTGCCTATTCAGTCTTGTCTGTGGATTATTTGATTTTCAGTAGACATTATTGTTATTTCAGCTGTACCTATCGATCTCTACTATCCGCAGATTTTAGTACCCAGTAGGTACGATTAGCTATCTCTTGGCTCGTCGTGCCCACTGGGATACATGTACAGTGTATCTCACACCCCCTGGGTGACCATTTTTCAGGTCTGTCGGGTGGAGGGATGTCGGGACGATCCAGTGAGCCTGTCACGATAGAGCTGTCCCCATGATCCTAGATAGAGATGCTTGAGATCCATGCTGATTTATTCTACCTTTCAGTTAGCGCATTTCTTTCCAGTTTCCTGTTGATTAGATATTTAAAAATGGTGATGTAATAAGAAATCTTAAGATTCTCCTGACTGATTAGATTAGTATGATTAGCTGAGATATCTATTGTTTTCTGATGATGATCACTAGCTAGCCGTGCATGTATAGGGGAGCCTCTGTCCATGGGATAGAGGGTCTCCTATATGTGTGGCGGTCTGTTACGCCCAGGTTTGCGAACTCTGACTTAAAAAAAAAAAAAAAAAAAAAAAAAAAAAAAAAAAAAAAAAAAAAAAAAAAAAAAAAAAAAAAATTAGACCGGATTTTTAAAACTCGGGGCGTGACAAATTTTGGATATAGATGAAATATAGATAGAACACTTATACAAAAGTGTCACAAGATTATGTCACTATAACATAATTCTGTTGTAGTGTGTGTGTGTGTGTGTGTGTGTATATATATATATATATATATATATATATATATATATATATATATATATATATATATATAGAGAGAGAGAGAGAGAGAGAGAGAGAGAGAGAGAGAGAGAGAGCGCTAGGCTAGAATACTATTAATAGTACCAAGTCATTGGTGTTATTAAGTTTTTAACCTTTAGATTAAAATATGTGTGGTTGAGACGATAGTGGGCCCCTTAGGTTTAATAGGTGGTTGTGGAAATAATAAAATCTAACTGGTGAAAATGATCAAAGGGGTTTATCTAAGGGTATACGTAGAAAACTTGATAGCACTAATAACTTGATACTATTAATAGTATAGTAACCGGACTATATATATATATATATATATATATATATATAGAGAGAGAGAGAGAGAGAGAGAGAGAGAGAGAGAGCCTTATGCGCTTTCGAAAGTACGAGAGCCTCCGTACTTATAAATTATTTTCGATAATAGGACAGTCAATTCGACGATCGACTCTGTTAAACATAATCTAGGCTATTTGAATTATTTACGAATTAAATTTTATAATTTTTTAATATTATTTATCAAGTATCAAAAAGTTTCAAAATTGACTATTTTAACGGCCGATATGACACGTTTGTAAGCTCAATATAGTGTATAACAATCCAAATTTGATAAAAACTTTAATAGAAAATTTTATTTAACATCAAGAGCAAGATCAATACTTTCAATTTGAAATTTAAATCTTTTATCACTATTTTTTATGAGATTTTTATTTTCATCCGTTCATTTTGAGGCTACTCGTTTACTGTGCAAATAAAGTCAAAAAATTATAAAATTTGGTTTCTAGATAGTTCTAATATTTTAAATCATGTATAACGGAGTCGATTGTCGAATCGGATATTCCATCATTGGAAACAACTTATAAGCACGGAGGCCTCCATACTTTTGTAGTACCTGAGAAACTCAAATTTGAATTTAAAGAATTCAAATGTGAATGTGAATGAGGAAATGCAAAAATGAACCTAAGTGGTTGTATACCGCTGTGCAAATTACACAGTTTTCGGAGCACTATTTCTGCCTTTCAGATCCGAGTCTAATCTCAAAAATCTGAAATCAGCAGTGCGACCGTCTCATCGAATCGATTGAAAATGATATAAACTGATTTTCGATCCGACGGTCGGATTGTTCAGAAATCAGCGAAGTTGCGGGTGGGACCCGCGACTTAATTAGTAAATAGTGAAATGAATAGTAACCCCTGATTTAATTCCCTTGCCGGCCAACGTCGGCCGATCGACTGTCTGGAGTTCGAATCTAACGATCCAGGTAGTCGATTTTAATCGCTTCATCGTTCTGAGCGCAGTGGCGCTGACGAAATCTGCATTTGATGACTCTAATGCATCGTGATGCGTGTCACACAGTATAAATTACTGTATTTAAATGGATCGAAAATTTATCGGGGTGCCAACTCAAGAAACCAAATACGCTACCTGATTGGTTTCGTCGAGACGGACGTCGTGGTGGTATCCGTTTTTCAATTTGACAACCCGGTTGTCTCGAAAAATGTAAAATATGCGAAAATTCGTAGTATTTTGCAAGAAGTCCTAATATTTTATGTATCAAATGGCAAAATAATTTCTAGAGAAGGTCTTTGTTGTAAATATGGTCTACAGCAAGGGACCTAGCTCTAAATAATGCTTGTTGAGGGGTCTTTTTGCATTTTGTGCAGTATGTGTATATAGCAACGCAAGGTTGCATGTTGGGAACCCTAGCCGCAATTTGTAACCGCAACCTGCACCCCACGACTCCTCTTCTTCCTCTGCTATCTCTCCCGAGCAACTGCGTTGCCGGCCGCCACCTCCTATCGCCAGAAAAGCAAGGAGCATTCTTGATCTCGATTTGTAGGGGAAGGAGAGCACCAAAACCCTAGAACCTGTGCCTCGACCTCTCTGTGGTTGTGTTCTTCATCCAGAAGACAAGTTGAGGTGGGCTGGTGCACCACCGTGGCCGCGCGCCTCCGGAGCCACCATCTTCTTCTTTCTCGGATCCGACCAAGGTGAGATCTCTTCTTCTTTGGTTTTTCTTGCTACCTAGACACCCTGAGCACCTCCCTCACCTCTTGGTGAACCTCCCACCCAAGCCCCGACCCTCGGGGTGCTCCCGGTCGTCGGCGGGGAAGTTGCACCCGTCGGAATGCGCGAATGCTCCGCCTCGAGCGAACACTCCACTCGATGGCTCAACCTCCAAACAAAGATGATGGGAATGCTCTGTAGAACCCCTAGATCATCTCCACCAAGTTTGGTTGTGCTTGGTTCAGCCGATAAGTCGCAGTTCGAAACCCTAGTTTTGGGTTATCTCGGTTTCGCCCGAGCGTGCTCCGCCGCCGCCGCCGCCGCTGTTTGCCGCCGGCCACCTGCCCAGATAGCTCCACCAAGTCGAGACAGACCCATAGATGTCCTTGCATGAGACCCATGCTGCTCGGTTGTGGCTTCACCATTATGGGTGCTTGCTCCGGCCGAACTTGCTCCGTCGCCGTCGCCGCCACCTCTCGCCGCCGGCCATGAGTCCAGCGAGCTTCATGGAGTCAGGTAGCACCTACATGTGCTTGTGCATGAGACCCAGAGCCTTTGTATAGAGATCCACCATTAATGCCTTCAAGGTTGTGTTGTGTTCTAAGTTGCACACTAAGTGTTCGGGGAAATGCCTGAGAGAGACCAAATTGATCCGGGCTAGTTGTTGATCATCCAGCAAGTGAGCATTCGACTCCACATGATCCCCTGAGCTTGATGCTCACTTCAATTCCAAGTTTGACTGTGTGGATCAATGTGTGGAGCCAACTAAGCCATTCGAGAGCAAGGGCTTTGGATCCTTTGATCCAGCAAGAACAAAACTGCATTAGAGTGAGCCCTCAAGTTCCTGTGTCATGTTGAACAAGATGCTTGACCTGCTTTGCTTTTTGCACAAGCAAAATAAAAGTATAGCAATTAAGGGCTTTGGTGGGTCTAGTTGGTCCCTAGGTTGTTCCAGCAACTTAGTGGCTTCGTGACAGTGAGCCTCTAGCTAATTTGAGGTCCCTGAACATGATGCTCACCTTAGATTAGCAAATGGTTGAGTGAAAATTTAAAAAATGCAAGGTGGCTTATGCTACCTAAGTACATGATGGCCCGAAGTTTTACTCGGGTTTCGTGCTGCTACCAAATGGTGAGCACAGTGTCCAGCAAGTCGAGGGCCACCTGCTGGCGGTGTCGGTTCATTAAAATAGCACTCCGAAATTAAATGCAAGTGAAAAAGGCGTGAAATTGCATGCTTTTATGCAATTTGGTAAAACCCTAGGGGTCAATTTGTAATTGTAGCCTGGTAGGCTGATGTTGGCAGTGTACAAGTGGTCTCTAAACCCTTCGTTAGAGATCCAACGGCTTTCGTTGAGCGAAATTGGATTCCGAACCATAATCGACAAAATCGTCGATTTATCGATGTTTCGGCATTAATCACGCAATTCGAGAAATTGCGGTGATTAATTAGTGATGCCAGATGCCCTTGCCTGTTTCCGGAGCTGTTTCGGAGAGCCCAGTGATTTTAGTTCTTAGTTTGCAACTTTCGAAGCCAAAATGGGCTTCCCGAAAGTGTTTCAGTGGTTATGGCACCGCCGGTGCTCAGTGTTACCCAGAATCAGTGGTTAGTGCCCGAACGTCTTGAATTTAACGTCCCTGGGAAGCACGTGAAGTGTCACGAGTTTTGGTTACTGTTTAGCACAGAATTGGTCATAGTGGATCTATCGGCGGACTTTCGAAAATTCCGGAAGATCCCGGGACTTCAGCGAAGTTTCCCGGTTAGCTTGTTCTGCACTCAGCGAGTCAGTGGGTTGGGTATGTTTGAGAGTCTATTTTTCTAACATGTGCATATGATTCAGGTCCCAGCAGTCAGCCGCCAATTGCGAGCCATCCAGCAGCCACCGTGAGCATCTACCTTGAGGTGGGTTTATCTTCGGTCCGGGCTTTATCAGGTCGGTCCTATGGGGTGTCGTGGTAGGTCGGAACCCTGTTTTTGGTGTAGCCTTGATCCTATGGTTGAGCCTTTCTATTTGCTTTCATTCCAGCATTCAGTCATTACAGCTATGTTTGCCTTGATCTTACAGTTGAGCTCTCTATATGCTTTCATTCTCAGCACTTAGTATGTATAGTGATATATATCTGGACATATGCCATGCCTGATTGGACATTAGCTAAAGTGATTATCAGTTCACTTTATATCAGCATCTCCTATTCTTCTCATGCATGTTAGAATAGGAGTTCAGCTTCTGCTATACAGCTCAGATATTCAGCTCAGTCTCTGATATGATTTCAGGTTCAGCATTTAGTATATATATATATATATATATATATATATATATATATATATATATATATATATATATATATATATATATACAGCTTGACATATACCATGTTTGTTTGGTTATCGGCCTAGTTATATCAGCATTTCCTGTTCTATGATGCATGATAGATTAGGAGTACAGTTCTGCTATTCAGTTTCAGTTACAGCTCAGATATTCAGCTTCTGTTGTTCAGATTCGTTTATACAGCATCCGTGATTGTTACAGCCTTCAACATCCCGATAGGGATTTCTCGGCTTATTGCCGTGTGTATCGTCTTTAGACCATGAGCTTGAGCATCAGCATTATGATCGCCACAGAGCCAGCTGTTCTTTCACGTACACTAGCGGGCTGATCCCCCGCAGTGGTGTACTTTACCGGTAAAGTGGTCAGCAGTGGTGACCCGTGAACCCAGAGGGTTATGACAGCAAATTGGTGTACATGTGGTATTTAGCCTGAGGTCCCAGTGACCAATAGTGGCATTGATTGGGTACTTATTGTTATTCAACACTTCCAGTCTACAGCTTGTTATAGCATGATCATTTCCTGCTTGTCAGAATTATCAGTTATAGCATGATCATTTTCTACTTGTCAGATTTATCAGTTATAGCATGATCATTTTCTGCTTGTCAGATTTATCAGTTATAGCATGATCATTTCCTGCTTGTCAGAATTATCAGTTATAGCATGATCATTTTCTGCTTGTCAGATTTATCAGTTATATATAGCATGATCATTTCATACTTGTCAGATTTATCAGTTATAGCATGATCATTTCCTGCTTGTCATATGTATCAGTTATAGCATGATCATTTCCTGCTTATCAGATTTATCAGTTATAGCATGATCATTTCCTGCCTGTCAGATTATCAGTTATAACATGATTAGCTTTTTATATGAGTACCATGTTTCCACTTCAGCATGCTTAGATTTTATATCTGCATCTTACCTTTCAGCTTTCAGTATATCCTGTTTTTGCTATCCGCTTATTATTGTATCCGGTAGGTACGACTTGCTATTTCTCGGCTCGTCGTGCCCACTGGGATACATGTAGAGTGTATCTCACACCCCCTGGGTGACCATTTTTCATGTCAGTCGGGTACTGGGAGATTGGGACGATCCAGTGAGCTGTTGCGCTAGAGTTGTTCCCTGCTATCGGCCACGGTGGCCCAGTACTAATATTTACAGTTACAGTATCATGATCGTAGTGTCTGTGTATTTTTGAGTTGGAGTATTTGTGGATTACGCCATTAGTAGTTGTGGATGTATTAGTTGTAGAACTTTATGTTTTTGGATTTAGCTATTGATTATGTTGCTCTCTGATTGTATCACTGCACTTGCCTAGCCGAGCATGTATAGAGGAGACTCTGTCTGTGTGGACAGAGGATTTTCTATGCATGTGGCGGTCTGCTCACGTCCTGAGTTTAAAGTTTGAACTCTAATTAAAAAAAAAAAAAAAAAAAAAAAAAAAAAAAAATATATTATATATATTCTACCGCTGTTTTGAAACTTAGGGTGTGACAACTTTCGAAAGTATCGGAGCCTAGCACGCTCTCTCTCTCTCTCTCTCTCTCTCTCTCTCTCTCTCTCTCTCTCTATATATATATATATATATATATATATATATATATATATATATATATATATAAAATTGAGTTTTTATACTTGTAAAAGTATCAAGTTATTGGTGCTTGTAGGTTTTAACCCTTGGATGAAAAAATTTGAGGTTAAGATGATAGTGGGCCCCTTAGGTTTAGTGGTGGTTAGTGGAATAGCATGATCTAAGGGGTGAAATTAGTGAAAGAAATAGATCTAACGGTAGAAAATTTACAAGCACCAATTATTTGGTACTTTTACAAACAAGTATAATAGCCGAACTATATATATATTATATATATATATATATATATATATATATATATATATATATCTATATATATATAATATATATATATATATATATAATTGAGCTCCTATGTTTTTAAAATTATCAAATCCTTAGTACTTGTAGATTTTAGTTCTTGGATGAAACGATGTGCGGCTAGGATGATTGTCATGCCCCGACGTCGAAACCGCGACCCGAACCCGCCAACAGATCTGCCACCTAGCTATACGAAAAACCCCGCATAGGCGAAGAGTCCAACCTGTAAAAAAGTAACAACTACCAACTAAACAAATATCAGAGTCGAAAATAACTGCTGTAGTAAAATCTAAAACCACTGTACAACTGAAATAAATGTACAATAACCATCTCCCAAAATAATAATACAACAATCTGGTCCATCGAAATTGAATACAAGTAAAATCCACCTATACATCATCTATGAATCCAAAAAGAGAGATAAACTAAAATCATAAAATACAATAGTGTACATAAAACCCATAATCCGGATTGGTATATCTATCTCACCGAAAGGACAACAATGGTAGGGATCTATCTCGCGACTCCGTCATCACGATCCGTCGAGCCAACCGAAGCAGGGACGGAAAGGAATGCCTCTGCAAAAACTGCCACCAACAAAGGGTGTGAGAACTACACCAACACGTAGTTCTCAGTGGGTACTGTCTCCAACCCAACGGTCTGCCCACTAAATCTACTAGAGGCATAAGATAACAGGAAATACTATGAACAAGAATAGATCAGCTGGAAAGAAATCAACAGCTATCATGCCTCTATCTACGATGCTCAAAGGGTGAAACAGATGATAATATGCATCGACTCTAACCCAGTATACTCAATCAACCCAATCACATTGACTGCCACATAGGGTCCAGTGAAACCTGTGCCCATCTACTGCCATTACATCCACGGAGGATTAGACTTACGTAGGGCATCTATGACTGCCCAAAAAGGGTCCAGTCAACGAGGTCAGCATCGACAAGTCGCGATAGCAAAGTAACAGGTCTAGCTCCGGAGCGGCACTCGATGGGCGCGACCCCACCGAGGAAAGTATCCGCGCATCTCTGTCGAGCTCTATATGGCTCATGCAGGCTATAGTCCAAATCCACGATCAATCAGATCAACAATGTCCAACTCACCACACTAACCCACAGACCGGAGGTACTCAACAGCTGGGACCACCGTTCGCCCAACGGCTCACAAAACAGGACATCACATTCAACATGCTATAACTCACTGGCTGGAGACACTCCACAGCCGACGACAACAAAGGGTCCGAAAATTCCAAAAGACTAGAACCTACAACCCAAATCAAACAAGAATAGGCTCTAGACATAGCCTCTTGTTGTTCTCGATCCCAAGAAGAAAACAGCCCTTAGAAACCAGATCACTCAAACCCTTTCGGTGAGAAAGTTTACAGGAAAATGTGATATTTATTACTGAAAATTATTTTCGCTCGAACCCACTCGGGATGAGGACTAAAAGTAGTTCCATTTTATAAAACCATCTTGATTTGAGAAAACCTATTTTAATGAATTTTAGCTCTTTTAGGAAAATCAGTTAGAAAACAAGTTTTATTCCCAAACCCCGAAGGGCTAATGCCTTCGCCCAATCAGACAAGAACAGACTCCGGCGACCCTTCGACATTTGGAAGGAAAATATTGGTTTACTGAAATCAGGTGTGTCAAAAAAGATTCTGAATTCAAGGTCCTGCTATCACCGGTAAACTACTGCCACGAACACAGTGACGACAAATAGATCGGAGAAAACTCGACGACCCGGGACCACCGTTTACCCAAACGGCTCCCGACACTAGTACAAGACTAGCCACAGCTACCAGACTCCACTCAGCCCCCAAGCACGAGTGCAACATGCATCCTATACTAAAAGAAATTCCGACCACTCGGCCCACTACCCGGGTGAGGAAAACACTATATCCAGTGAATAAGGATGTAAAGTGTGGATGTCTAAAGCATAAAAGAACCTAGCCTAAATAAGGGTTCTCTACTAGTCTGGTTAATACATGCCAACATATGATGGGGTACTAGTCAAGGTTCCACAATGAAACATACAACACAACCGATCCTCAAAATGCTAACTCTAGCATGTAATCATCTTAACCAACAAATAATCACTGATTTTATCATGCATCCGTCATACATCGATAAATAAATCCTCAACTATATCATGCATATATCTCGATCAATAAATAAGTCACTAACTCTGCCATGCAAGCATCTCAATCAATATATCTATCATGCATGTCCACTACAAGATAGAATTAGAAAATAGTCCGTTGATCTGGAGGAAAATCCAACCCACCTGAAACGCGACGATCCGAGGTCTGATCGAGCCGAAACTTGGCATACTCGATCCTCAGCCTCTTAAGATTCCAACGCAATGAAAATCATTCAAAAACTCCTCCCGGATCGGCAACGGCAACCAAAACACTGAAGTGCTGTCCAACAAGTTAGGCAAAAATCAACGAGCGCGTCGCTCAAGTGTAGGAGCAAATCCAAGCATAATTTTTGTCCGGAACCAAAAGAAAAAATGCTCACCTCGATCGTGACGATAATTTGCAACTTCATCTTTCCTCGTGAAACTCCAAAATTGCCGCGAAAACTGCAACACAAGTCGAACGTTGCAAAAGGTACACTCTCAAAAATCTGCATTTACTGTTTTACGCATCAGTCCCAAAAACCGAAAATGTTCAACTACGAAAAGTCCTCAAAAAATTCCAAGAAAAATACAGCTACGTTCCTCGCGAAGTGTAGATGCAAATCGAGTCATTAAACTTCCAGATCCGCCAACCGTAGGCCGAGAAAACGCAAGAATACGTCTCCACTGTCCAGAAAAATGCCGCAGAAAAGGGGGCCTAAAGAAGCTCCGAAATACCCCATAAAAACTCAAAATGGAGAGGAACGATAAATACGGAAATCGAATATCTACCTCTCGTGAAAAAGTCACCGTAAAAATTGGCTAAAAACTTCCTCGGGTCAACTCAGGGGAGTCCGTGGACAAAACATCGACGGGAAAGGCCAAAATTGGAGAAGCGTCGAAGTACACCAAGTCAGGGAAAACATCGATGTCGCGGCCTCCAAAAATACCAAGGATCCTTAGAAAGATGGTGGACAAGTGGAAAAGTGCCTCATCCAAAGGGGAGCTCCAACAAAAATCCCAAAAGTCCCGAAATCAGGGGCTGCCACGTGTCCCTCCCCCGGTCCATGGCTCCTCCCGTGCACCCGATTACACCGTAAACTTTCGGTTGTCCGTTTTTGGGTATCCGGACTTAGAAAAATACCTCCAAATAGCTGTGTTCCATCGTTTTTTCGTGCTGAATCTAAATACGGTCTCTGTTTTACCAAAATCCACTTCTAAAAATTTGACGAAAGCATCCGGATAGGCAAACTTGATCTAATTTTCGTGCTGGGTCCAATCCTGAGGTTCGATTTGCGCACAAATACCACCATCACACAGAATAAGCCATCAGAAGCCGCTGATCATGCTGTAACCCTTCAGCAGAGTTCCGGGTCATCACAATGATAGTGGATCCATTGGGTATAGTGGATAGTGTTAGAAAAAATAATCGCACTAAATCTGATTGTGATTAAATTATCTAATAATTTTATGTTTAAATTAAATAGGAGAACTTACCTTTAAACGCTATAAAAAATTCTAGAAAATTGTTGAAGAATGAAGTCGAATAAAATTGATCCGGAAGCGTGTGAGGCACTGCCCTAAGGCATATTTCCGTCTTTCGTGCAGATTAATCGAAAATACCACCCAAAGATACGACCGAAATTTCTCTTCCTGCGAGCACGTCCGTAAAAGATGTTGACGGAGACTCTTTCAACACTCAATAAAAATAAAATTAAAATTAAAAACAAAATAAAATTAAAATGAAACTTAAAACAAATTCTTTTTACTCTTTTTTTTTTTTTTTTTTTTTCCTTTCTCACTTTTTTACAACTTCTATTCTCATGCATACACCCTACTACAGTATAGCATATATATATATATATATATATATATATATATATATATATATATTATATATATATATATATATATATATATAGGTGCGTGGGAGTCCAACGTTGCAACGTTGGACTCCCATCTCCTTTAATTAAGAGAGAGATAGAGTCTATAATTGGAGAAGAAAATGTATTAAAATAAATAAAAATTAAATACAAAATTAAGTGACAATAAATAAGAATTAATAAAATTAAATAATAAAATAAAAATTAATAATAAATTAATAAAATGATTATTAAGGGTTTTGAATTTTATTCCAATAATCTTTCATAAAATTCAAAATTTTGAAATAAGAATTAAACTCAACAAATTAAAATAAAATAAGATTATCGAGCGTTTATACTATATAATAAACAAGGTGCCTTTAAGAGACTTAATTTTACTTAGTGTAAGCAATTTTCATCAGAAGGAATCGAAGTGAATTAGGTCTTGAACTACGTTTCTTTGACCCTAATTTCAACTGCCACACACATAGTACAGAATTCTCCATCACGAGTCTGTGCGTTAACGGTCATGCACAGTACCTTGATTTTTCATAAAAGCTTCTATAGACAACACATATCTCATAGTCGCGGCTTTATACGAATACTCTTATATAGGTGGTCTCCTCCAAGAATGTATGTAGAGTCACATCTCGCAAAAAATATCGCCTCAGATTCCATTAAGAGCTGTAAGCTCAACCTCAACCACTATACAGAGCACTACTCATCATATGGAAAGAATTTGAACTAAACTTCCTCTGAATAAACTGTAAAAAGTATTCTTTGGCCAACCTGATAGCTTGTTTTTACCACATTGAACCTTCTTTAAACGATCTTCTATCACAAAGATTGGGTTCTCACTACAGGAAGGCCCTTTATGAGCAAAGTCCAATCCCCCTCGATGACTTTAGGACCTTAGTTTTTTTCAGGCCTTTCATCAAGTAGTCTACAAGATTCTGTTCATATCTGATAAAACTCAAACAAATAATATCATAAGAAGTTAGTCATCTAACAGACTTTTGTCTCAATTTACTATGTCGACTAGTCTTATAATTTATCAATTTTTTTTTTATAAAAATCAATTGCAGCTCGAGAATCGCACCGAATAGAAATAGGTGGAATAGAAGTAGAAATCAAATGAATCGATAACAATAAATTCTTGAGCCATTCGGTTTCAAGACAAGTAGTGTCAAGGGCAACCAACTCAGTCTCCATAATACTTCTGACTATTATAGTCTGTTTGGTGGATTGTCAAGAAACTACACTGCCACCAAGAATAAAAATATAACCAGAAGTGGATTTGATAACCAATGAATCAGAAATCCAATTGGCATCGTTGTATCCCTCAATTACAGCAGGATAGCCAACAAATCTGAAAACAAAAGAAAGAGTACCTTTAAGATAACGAAATACTCTTTTCGTAGCAATCCAATGAATCATACTAGGACTACTAGTATGTATATCTACTCAATCTTGGAATGTCATAGGCAATGTCAAAGTCTAGTTCTATTGGTTAGGTACATCAGAGAACCAATGATCTGGGCAAATTTTGATCAGAAAGGGAGTAATTTGTCCAATAGACAGGTAGCTTGATAGGTATCATCTAAAGTTGAATCATTTTTATTAATCTTTTGGACAAAATTATGAAATTGGTGGATTTGATCGTTTATAGGAATATTCTCTATCATTCTAAAATTATTAAAATCAGTAATGGTGAATCTAGCAGCGCCTGCATTATCTCTAATATAAGTATCTTCTAGAGCATACTATAAATCTTTGGCAGTTAGGTATTTCCTATATGTTTCATATAGTTCATCAGATAGACAACTTAGAATTCTAATTCTACATTGAAATTCAATTTTCTTAGGGGATTTGTCAGATACAGGTTCAGTAGCTGAGGTAGTAGCAAATTTACAAGAATCAGCAGGAGGAGTAGAATAAACTTTAGAAGTAAAATAATGAGGTGCTTTGCCAATTGCAATTATAAGGCCTAAGGTAATTAACCAAGGCTCTAACTGTTTATGCCACCTCAAAAACCCTACCCCTCTAAACTTTTCTGGCTTAAGGTTAGAAGAATCATCATAAGCGATTTTGGACAATCTAGTTGAGGGAACAATGAAATTAATAGGGACGGGAATGAGCTACAAAAAAGGTTTAAGAAACCTTTGCAGAAACAAATTAACAAGTTGTTTAAGGTTTCTACCCTAGTCATCCAAAATATTTTAAGTATTCAAGTTTTTAATATTAATCTCTTATCTCAGTTGGTTCAACAACAAACAAATGGCCCAAACAATTAAAAATTTGAATTTGATTTAAATATTTTTGGATATAAATACAATCAAAAAGAATATGTAACCTGCAAAAAAGATACAAGATTAAATTAAAATATACAAAAGATTTTGTGTCTACTAGTTATAAGTTTTATGTAAAGTTCAAATCCCACTTGAAACAAATTTTCTTTTAAGAAATTTTACTGTTGTTAAAAATAGTAAATTTTTTTAAAAAAAATTACTGTAGAGATAACAATAATAACTAAAACAGTAAATAATTTTTTTTTACTCTAGCAAATGGCAATACTTTACTGTAGCAATTATATTAATTAAAACAGTAAATTATTTTTTTAATTTAAATACAATAGCAAAATAAAAAAAAAAAAACAATTTTTATTTTTTTAAATTTTTTTTAAATAGCAGAAAATAGTAAAAAAAAATAGTAGTATTATTTTTTTCTTTTAAAAAAAGGATTACACAGTATTGTAAAACTTTTAAAGTAATTTTATTTTTTAATAATTTTAAAGACAGTAGTAGAGAGCAAATAAATAAAAATAATCTATATGCAATTAAAATTTTAAAATGCTAATTCCAATGTATTTAATTTTGAATGTCAAACAAGCAAACAAGTAGTCAACCAAATTATATATAATATGCAATATATTTTTTTTCCGGATTAGCATTCATTAAATTTTAATCACAATCGGAATACGCCTTACACAGTTAGAAAAAATAATCACACTAAATCTTATTGTAATTAAATTATCAAATAATTTTATATTTAAATTAAATAACATAACTTACCTTTAAGCGCTATGAAAAATTCTAAAAAAATTTCGAAGAATGAAGTTGAATAAAATTGATTCAGAAGCGTGCGTGGCGCTGCCCTTAGGCATATTTTCGTCCTTCGAGCGGATTAATTGAAAATACCATCCCAAGATATGACCGAAATTTCTCTTCTTGCAAGCATGTCCGTGGAAAGAATTGACGGAAACTCTTTCAACACTCAATGAAAAAAATAAAAATAAAAACGAAATAAAATTAAAATGAAACTTAAAACAAAAATTTTTTCTCTTTTTTTTTTTTTTTTTTTCTTTCCCACTTTTTTACGACTTCTATTCTCATGCATACACCCTACTACAGTATAACATATATATATATATATATATATATATATATATATATATATATATATATATATATATATATATATATATATATATATATATAATTAGGCTGGAATACTATCGATAGCACCAAGTCATTGGTGCTATCAAGTTTTTAGCCTTTGGATTAAAATATGTGCGGTAAGGATGATAGTGATCCCCT
>CM054950.1:11482841-11495341 GCA_029168755.2 Tillandsia fasciculata
CTTATACAAATCATATGATAATATATATATATAGTGAATTCTTATGAGATGGAGCGTGCACGGAAAGCCCAGAGAAAAGGAAAAGGTGGAGGGAGGTGGGGCCCACGCAAGATGCTATTTATCGACGTAACTGCCCGGAAAGTCATATTATTCGAAAGCGACACAAAATTGATAACTACCTAAATCGTACCGTTGTAATAGTCTTTAAATCCATATTGCTATTAGCTGGACTCAAAATTGGTTCAGATTCCACTCTCTTGTTTAATAAATGAGCTAATCACAGGATAAGTTACATAGCTTAAAATATTACCTTTAAACTATTGTTCTTTATTGTTATGACTTTCATATATTATCAAATTCATATTTTAGCAAGTTTCCTTCCCTAGCTAGATAATTAATATGCTCAAATTTCTGGAATTGCATCATTTTCTCATTATGTCGTCACATTAATTAAATATTAGATTATAAACGGTTGCTTTAATATATATATATAGAGAGAGAGAGAGAGAGAGAGAGAGAGAGTCCAGCTACTGTATTTGTACAAGCACCAAATAATTGGTGATTATAAATTTTCTATCGTTAGATCTATCCATTTGACTAATTTCATACCTTAAATAAAAAGATGTGTTGTTAGAATGATAACGAGTCTATTGAGTTAAATGGTGCTTGTACAAACATAGTAGCCGGACACACACACACACACACACTCTCTCTCTATCTCTCTCTCTCTCTCTCTCTCTCTCTCTCTCTCTCTCTCTCTCTCTCTATATATATATATATATATATATATATATATATAAATATATATAATTGAGCTTCTATATTTTTAAAAATATTAAATTATTGGTGTTTATAAGTTTTTAACCTTTGGATGAAAGGATATGCGGTTAGGATAATAGTGGGTCGTTGGTAAAATAGCATAATATAAGAGGTTAAATTAGTTAAAAAAAAAAAATAGATTTAACGGTAGAAAATTTATAAACACCAATTACTTGGTGCTTTTACAAGCATAATAGCCGGACTATATATATATATATATATATATATATATATATATATATATATATATATATATATATATATATATAGTTGTGCTGGAATACTATCGGTAGCAAACAGGCTCCGTTGCTACCGATTTGTTTTCGATGACGAATCTTTCAAATCAACGATCAGCATCGTTGAATATAATCTATATGATTTGAAGTATTTAGAAACCAAATTTCAAATTTTTTCGAGATTATTGATCTAATGATAAAAGGATTGCAAAATTTATAATTTTAATTGTTGATATGAATCGTTTTCTCCTTTAACGGTATAAATGTCACGCCCCGAGATCGCCAATTTGGATAGTTTGGGCACACCAACAAACCCGCCAATCGGACATGACCTTTCTATACCCGAAAGGAACGGTAATATCTATATCAATACAAACAAGTGTATGCTGAGATACAATATCAGAGTATGAAACTATCAACTAAAACTTTTATTCATTTAAACAAAACAGTTTAACATGATAAGCGGAAGAATAAATACATGAGTGAACCACAAATATATGGTTATTTATATTTTTTTCCCAATTTGTATTTAAAAAAGTATTAAAATGATTATATTTTTTCCTCGCATACAAGTTCACTCAAAATAACCAAAAAGGGGTGCTGACGATGCTAGACCTGCTAGGTCGCTAAACTGCTGGGCTCTTACCCCTGTCCCGTGCCTCGCCGGCTCTACCTGGATCTTTAAAAATGGTCACCAAAGGGTGTGAGAACTACGAATAGTTTTCAGTAGGTTCAACCATCGATAAAACATATTCTACACAACTTGGTCCAATAGAAATAATAATAGCAAGATAATATATAATATGGAAAGCGGTAAATACTGTCTATCATGCAGATATGAAACCGTTACACTGTTGTCATGTTTATAAGAGGAATGCTACTATGCCATGACTCGACTACTATGCCGCTAGAAAAGAGGGTCACAACTAATTCGGTCAACTTGGCCACTTTACTCTTTTTTAAAATTGTTTAGCCACTTTATACTTCTTTTAGCTCTTTAGCCACTTGGCACTTTTATTTACCTATTTAGCCATTTTAAGCTTTCTCTTAGCTCTTTAGCCACTTGCACTTTTATTTAGTTACTCAGCTCTTTGGAAGTTTCTCTGTCACGCCCCAGGTGTAAACCAGAATCCGGGCTCGCCAACAGATCCGTCGTGCACACAGAATTTTTCATGTACACGAAGCGCTGGTAACCTGCTCAGATATAAGAGATACAATAAAAGAGCATTATACAGAGCTGAACTAAAAAGAACTACATAATAATCTCAGACTGGAAATAAGATACAAGCTGTAATAATACAATAAACTCCCAGCTCACTGAAATAAATACAATCAGTTAGCAAAACCCAGAACCAAAAGTAAAATGCTACAGTCTGAGATACAAAAGGGGTACAATAAAAGTCTATCCACTCTCACGGTCGGGGCAGACGATCTAGCTAGTCCGCTATCCTCTTAAGTCAAGTCCCAGTATGATAGTGTAGTAATAAATAGTGGCCTAACTAGATGTCCATACAAGCATGCAATTGTCCTCTTTTAAAACTGCAGAAAAGTGTCAGATATTTATTTTAAAAAGATTGATCTTACTGTACCGACATAATAAGTCATTTGCATGCGAGATTATGATATAGCATTTGTCCCAACAACAGTGTCCCAATTTAACATAATAAGCTGTTATATAATCTGTGGGGTCAACATGTATGGTTCTCAAATAGGATATCAATTGTCATATTTAATTTAGGGGAATTCTAATAATCCTAGTGAGCAAGTCAAAAGTGAGGTAAGCAACAACTATCCATCTCGAAAAGCGCAATCCACACCCAAATAGCCTCCTCGCTGTCCACAGTCCTCTAATCCTGCAACTCACCGAAAACAGTGCACAACTGTACAGAACAACGCACCCGGTGTAAACACAAATCCCAAAAACACAGTTTTTGCTGTTTTCCAAATAGCACGAAAAAAGAGGAGTTTTCACCTCTGTACTCTCCTCCGAAAAATCCAAAAAAAAATACGGTTCCGTTCCTTGCGACGAGTAGATCGAAATCGACTACCTATACGCCTTGATCCGATGCTCCTAGGCCAAGATATAAATCGAACAAGTAGGTGCTGTCCAGAATTCATCACAGAAAAAGGGGGATCAAAGGTGCCTCGGGAACCATGCCAAAAGTGCGAAACAGAGCAAAGTGATCAACACAAAAAACGAAGCCTTACCTTTTAGGAACGCGCTGCCGCAGAAATCGCTCAAAAATTCCTCCTGGTTTGCCCACAGTGAATTTTTGACTGAACTGCGACGGTAATGGGCCGAAATGGGGGAAAAACCGAGGCGTACTGTAAAATCTATATCGCCGTTGCCGAGCCTCCAAAAATTCTGGAAATCCACCAAGAGATCAAAAATAACAATAGGAACAACTTTTGTAAAGGACTCTTCCTCTCATTCTCTCTCTATGCTTCGAAAAAATGAGAGAAAGAGAGGAAGGTGGAGGTATATATATAGGCCCAACAAACAAATTGGAAAATTCCCTCCATGTCCCAACTTTCGGGCGCCCGGATCGTTTCGGGCCCGCACAGTGCGGCCTGAAAGCCAGCCCAGCCCAGCGCCCGAAACCACCAGGGCGTGACACGTGTCCGCATAACAGCGGACAACGGCGCCCGCCTATAGGGCGCCGCCGCGTGTCCCGCACCCGGTTCGCGCCAGCGGCTGGCGCGGCGCCACGTGGCGCGGCGCCACCCCGCCCGACACGCCGGTCGGCGCGGTCAGCACGCCGCCCGCGCGTCTGCGCCCGCTTGCGCGTACGGCCGCAGCCGCGCGCCCGCGAGTGCACCGCGTGCACCTGCACCATCCAATCCAGGGCCGCCACGTGGCGCGCCCCGGTCTACGCGCTAGTCGCGCGGTCCCGTGGACCGCGCAGCGCAGACTTGCCAATAGGCTGGTGTCACGTGTCCCGCCGGTCCACCGTGCACCGGCGGCGCTCCTCCGTGGACCGGACAGCGTGCGCCGGCCCAATCACACGCTGCCACGTGTCCTAGGCCGGTCCACGGGTCCCCCCATGCACCAATTTGCACAGAAACTTTCGGGTGTCCGTTTTTGGGCGTCCGGACTCAGAAAATACAAGTAAATAGCCGTTTTCAAGCGTTTTTCCGCGCTGAATCCAAATACGGCCTCAAAACAGCCTGAAACCACTTCTAAAATTTGGCAAACACAGCCGAAAGATAGGCTCGACTCCAAACCCTCTCTGAGTCCATCCAACACATCCCTTTGACGTGTTGTTGCCCCAACACACCACTAACAGGTGTTCCACACCCCAAAACATAGGGGAAAGCTACACGAGGATCTGGGTTACTACAATCTCACTAGATGGAATCGAACCATCGTAGTCATGCTACCGTGGGTGAGTCTTTTGACCCAAAGGCGCTACTTGTCGTACCACTCGAATGTATCTAGTCCCAATGGGTTTCGACCAGTGTAGTCTTGCTACCAACTGGTAAGCGTCCCATCCGAGGGTATCATTTAATCCCATTCTCTTTCACTTTTAGCTTTTTTTGCCTTTTTAGCTTTGGCCTCTTTCTTTCATTTTTTATCCTAGGTCATTGACTCGAGGATAGCCATGATGCCTCTTAGACCATCAATTAGGTTGGAGTTATTACATTTGCTCAAATTTGCACATTCACCCTAAGACCACGGTTCTAAGATTGCTAATTGCCATAAACACACCAACCTCAACTGAATACATAAAGCTTAAAGTTTCGACTCTATGTTAAACACTCTATCATGCAACCTTAGGTTATCCCCTAGGACAATACCACTCATTTTGCTTAGAGTTATCTCATAAGTTTCATACCGCTCATCTTGAACTCTTAATTTAGGTTTTCTCCTAAGTCAAGTATCATTGTCCACATACAAACACAACCTATATATACTAGGTTTTAGCATAACTCTCTTTTAGGGTTAAACCCTAATTTCTCAATAATCATGAACCCATTACACTACTATTCTAATTACCATCATACTTTTAAATCAAAAAGTAAAGAAAAATAGGAGAGATCACCTTTTTTCGAAAAAATTTCCTACCTCAAGTGCTCTTATGGAAGAAGTAGGGTTTGATCTCCCAAATCTTCAAAAAAAAAAAATTAAAATGGAATTAGATTGCATGAGAGACTATTCCATCTCTTTTAAATCCAAAAAACTTGAAACCCATGAAACCCTAAGAGACTTATCTTAGGTTTTAACTCCAAAACGTGGAGAAGATGGTTTTTCTTCCTTCCCAAACCTCGCTTGGAAGCTTCCTTGCTCTCCAATAGATCAAATCCTCCAAAAAACACAAGCTAGGGTTCCCCTCTTTCAACCTTTAGAGAGAGAAAGATAAGAGAGGGAGAAGAGAAATGAGAAGAGAATAGGGTGCGTCTGGTTGCTGTGAAGGGTAGTTGGGCTTAAACCCCACTAAACCCTGGGTTAAGCCCCCAACTAATTATGGTTCACCAACTCTGCACTTACTGTCAGGAGCTTGGAGTACCGGTACACAGGGGTACCAGTACGTAGGCTCTAGTTCCGGTACCCGGATTTTAGTTCCGGTACTCCAACACTGGGAGTCACCAACCCGAGAGCTCGGTTTCACTACTTTGCATGGAGTACCAGTACGCGATGGTTAGTTCCAGTACTCCAGTACTTAGAAAATTTTTCAACTCATGTCCAACCCTAGGGCTGGGTTTTCCAACTTTGTATGGGGTACTGATACTCAAGAACATGTTCCGGTACTCTAATACTTAGAAAATTTTCAGATTTCTTTTGACCCGAGAGTTAGATTCCTCAACTTTCTACAGTGTTCCGGTACCAACCTAGGGTTTTGGTACTCTATCGAAAAATATGAAATTTGCAAATTTTGATCTTTCCAAGCTTGATTTCTCAACTCAACTTTGATCCGAAATCCCTTTGTTTTGAACCAAACCTGCTTAAACTAATTCTTATTCATATTTTGAACTTGCTCGGGGCAATTTAACCACACTTTGTTATTTCTCGAAAGCCGGTGCATTACAATAAAGAAATCTAAATCAATTAAATTTTGCTTAAAAATTTTTTTACACCATTTAAAATAAGATCTATATTCTTAATCTTGATTACAAGACTTATATCATTATTTTTTTAAGGATATTCATTTTCATTCGTTCATTCTTGTGTCCATTTGATGGACAAGAGAATAATATCGAAAAAGTATGAAATTTGATTTCTAAATAGTTTAAATGATTTAGATCAGGTTTAACAGTATCGATAGCACCAAGTCTTTGCTGCTAAAAGGTTTCTTATCCTTAGATGAGAAAATGTGTAGTTAGGGTAATAGTTGGTCTCTTGGATTTAGTCGGTGGTTGGAGAAATAATGTGATCTAAATGATGAAAATGATCTAAGGGGTAGATCTAATGGTGAAAAACTTGGTAGCACTAAGTGTTTTATGCTATTGATAGCATAGTAGCCGAGCTCTATATATACACGACAACAAAATTAGGTTTTAGGAACATATTTTTGTGACACTTTTGAGCAAGTATCCTATCTATATTCCATCTATATCTAAAATTAGGTTATGGGGATATATTTTTAGGACACATTATAATAATGTGTCGCTATACACCTTAGCGATTACACATATAGTGATACTAATAATAAGTGTCGATATTTTTATCAGCGGTATTTTTTTTAGATTTTAAAAATATTTAAAAATATCGCTATAATATAATTTTATTATAGTGATATATATATATATATATATATATATATATATATATATATATATATATATATATATACATGCACGTTTCAACAAAATTAGATTATAGAGACACATCTTTCTGATATTTTTGTATAAGTGTCCTATTTATATTTCATCTATATTCAAAATTCAGTTATAGGAATATATTTTTTGAACACATTATAATAATGTGTCGCTATACACCCTAGTGACTGTATATATAACGCCACTAATTATAAGTGTCGGCATTTTTGCTAGCGGCACTGTTTTCAGATTTTAAAAGTACTTAAAATTATCGCTATAACATAGTTTTATTGTAGTGATATATATATATATATATATATATATATATATATATATATATATATATATATATTATATATATATATAGGCTAGAATACTATCGATAGCACCAAGTCATTGGTGCTATCAAGTTTTTAGCCGTTGGATGAAAAAATATATGGTTGGGATTATAGTGGTCCCCTAGGGTTTACTAGGTGGTTGGTTGAATAGTAAAAATTTTAGGGGACCGCAATAATCCCAACCGCACATTTTTTCATCCAACGATTGAAACTTAATACCACCAATTATTTGATGCTATCAATAATATTCTAGCCGGACTATATATATATATATATATATATATATATATATATATATATATATATATATATATATATATTATGAATTTATAAAAACTTGTATTCATCTATGTTTTTTGAGAGAAAAAATTGCACGATATGCATTTCGTCTATTTATTTAAGAAAGAAATTTAGTTGGAAATACAATCTATGCTATAAACGGTCGGTATCAGACACTGCATAGTTCTATTAATTATACTGGTCTGACCTAAAATAAAATAAAAATAAAAACACACATGTCGGCATGTGATTTGGCCAGCAAGGCTGTGTGGTGTTATGGGACGATGCAGCGTTTGGCGGAATCAGAAAAGATGATTGAAGTCCACGAGAATTGGAAAGTTGAGACTTGGAAGTTTAGCTCATCTCAGCGGTTAAGACTTGGCCTCCTACTTGCATGAACATACTTTTAGGGAAATTTTATACAGAATTTAATTATAATTAATATCTGACTAATTTAGTTATAAAATAAAATTTAACTTACAGATAATTCTAAATAATTCAAAATTATTAATTGATCCGGAAGCGTGCGTAGCACTATCCTAAGGTGTATTTTCGTCCTTACGTGCGGGATTAACCGAGAACACCATCGCAAGGTACGAATGGAATTCCTGCTCCTGCGAGCACGATCTTGGAGGAGGTTGACGGAGATTTTTTCAACACCCAATTGAAAAAGAGATGAAAATATGAAAATAATATGATTTTTTTGTTTTTTCCTCTTTTTCTTATCCTGTAAGAAGAGAGGAAGAATATATATATATATATATATATATATATATATATATATATATATATATATATATATATATATATATATATATGAGGAAAACCAACGTTGGGAATAGCAACGTTCGACCTCGTACCGTTCAGTTTGGCGTAAGAAACGGAAACTACGTTTCGTCCCCGTTAGGCGAAAGAAACGGAAACCGCGTTTCATCCGTTGGATTTCTTTTGCGCCAAAAAGGAATAAATAATTAAATAAATAAATAAAATTAATAAATAATCATAAAAGAATAAATAAATAAATAATAATAATAAATAAATAAATAATGAGGATTTTAAATTTTACTCCAACAATCTCCCAGAAAATTCAAAATTCATAATTTTAAAAAAAAAAATTTAAGATCAAAATTAAAAATAAAAAAAACTGGGTGTTTATACTATGCAATAGGCGAGGTGTCTTTAAAAGACTTAACCCCACTTATTGTAAGCAGCTTCCATCAGAAGGAATCGGAGTGAACCAGGTCTTGAACTACGTTCCTTTGACCCTGACTTCAGCTACCACACACAGTATAGAATTTTCCGTCATGAGTCTGTGCATTTATGGCCATGCACAGTATCTTGATTTTTCAAAAAAGTTTCTATGGATAGCCCAATATCTCATAGCCGCGGCCATATACGAATACTCTCATATAGGTGGTTTCCTCTAGGGATGTGTGTAGAGTCAGTCACATCTCGTGAAAATTACCGCCTTGGATCTCATTAAGAGTTACAAACTCAAATTCAACCACTACACAGAGCACTTCTCATCATAGGGATGGGATTGGAGATAAAACTCCTCTATAAAACAGTAGAAAGTGCACTTTGGCCAACCCGTCAGCTTGTTTTTACCATATTGAACCTTCTTCAAGGGATCTCCTATCACAAAAGTTGGATTCCCACCGTATGAAGGCCCTTTATGGGCATAGCCCCATCCCCCTCGATGTCTCCAGGATCTTAATCTTATTCAGGCCTTTCGTCAAGAAATCTGCAAGTTTCTACTCAGATATGATAAAATTCAAAGAAATAACATTTTGAAAATTAGACATCTAACAGATTATTGTCGCAATTTAATATGTCTTTTAGCTCTAAAATTTACCAATTTTATTTTATAAAAACTTAATTGCAGCTCGAGAATCACACCGAATAGAAATAGATGGAATAGGAGTGGAAATCAAAGGAATATATCATAATAGGTTCTTGAGTCATTCGACTTCAAGACAAATAATGTAAATGGCAATCAAATCAACTCAGCCTCTACAGTGTTTCAGGCTATTATAGTCTGATTAGTGGATTGCCAAGAAATTATATTATCACCAAGAATAAAAATATAACCAGAAGTGGATTTTATGTCCAAAGATTCAGAAATCCAATTGGCATCGCTGTATCCCTCAATTACAGCAGGATAGCCACAAAATTTGAGAGCATAAGAAAGAGTACCTTTAAGATAACGAAATACTCTCTCTAAAGCAATCCAATGAATCATACTAGGATTACTAGTGTATCTACTCAATCTTGATATGGCATAGGCAATAAATTTTTCCTAACAATCTAAGGTGTATTCTCGTCCTTACATGCGGGATTAACCGAGAACACCACCCCAAGGTACAACTGGAATTCCTCTTCCTGCGAACACGATCGTGGCGGAGGTTAACAGAGATTTTTTCAATACCCAATTGAGAAAGAGATGAAAATATAAAAATAATATGATTTTTCTGTTTCTTTCTCTTTTTCTTATCCTGTAAGAAGAAAGAAAGAATATATATATATATATATATATATATATATATATATATATATATATATATATATATATATATATATATATAAAAGAGGAAAACGAACGTTGGGAATAGCAACGTTCGACCTCGTACCATTCCATTAGGCGCAATAAACGAAAACCACATTTCTTTCCCGTTAGGCGAAAGAAACGAAAACCGTGTTTCATCCGTTGAATTTCTTTTGCGCAAAAAAAAAATAAATAATTAATTAAATAAATAAAATTAATAAATAATAATAATAATAAAATAAATAAATAATGAGGAATACCTCCCTTACTTTATTTAAGATTGAAGAGAGTTTGTGTTCACTTGTCATGCTAAATTACAGTAATAAAATTACGTAAATTATACCGATTAAATAATTATGAGTAATTTATGGAAAAGTATATTTTAAATTTTATATTTTTATGAGCAATTTATGGAATCTAATCTTAAAATAGAAAAGTATATTTTTTATATTTCTTTCTTTTCAATAACTAAGCTAGTTCTTTTCCTGTTTCAAGAATTGGATTGATAAATATTTTTGCTATCCCATCAAATATAGTGAAAATTTCTGAAATTTCTCCATCCAAATTGAATAGTCCAAAATATATATCTAACTTTTATTTCATTCATACAATAACATTTCGGCCTTAATATTTTATCTCGTATATTTTTTTCGGTTTACTCAATAAGCATGTAATATTTGGTAGATAAGAATTGTGATAAAATATTTAGAATAGATATTATATTTGGCCATCAAGTTATTTTCTAGAATAAGATAAATTAGACCGTAAACGAAATATACTTATATATCCTACCAAATCATATATATATATATATATATATATATATATATATATATATATATATATATATATATATATATATATATATATATGTCAAGACTTTTCAAGAAGCCAAAATCAATGTCCTAATTTACTTCTAATTGCACAAAAAAAATAATTATACCAAATAAAATATCATTAGATATTTTATTCCGATATTGATCCACACGGGGCCTTTATTTAGTAGAGTAGAATTGTACGTACTATCCTTATAGGCAAACCATGCACTATCCTCAATCAAGAACATAATTAGAATTAGCATGCATGCATATGGAAAAGAGTTCTCATATTTAGAGAAGGTTTTCTCTCACTAAGTATAGAATCCCTTTACAACTGAATTAATGCTGTTTTAATGTTATTAGGAATCTATACTCAACCCAGCTTTAGTTCTATATATAGAGAAAAAGCTGTTATAGTGGTGCTCTAAAGAAAAAGTACTAAGAGCATTTCTCTACTAGAATAACTTTTATTTGTGCTATCCCGCAATCCTAGATGAACTTTTATTTGTGAGATTAAAATCTTAATTCAATTTCCCCAAACAGCGAAAGTTAATCTAGCACATGTACTTCCGATAGTATTCTCGCTCAACAATCTACAATAATCATATGCATGTATCAGGATCATGAGGGCACTTGTTGAGAGAGAGAGAGAGAGAGAGAGAGAGAGAGAGAGGGAGGGAGGGAGGGAGGGAGAGGGAGAGTTAGATCATGAGGATCAATTGGAATCTATTAATTTGGCATTCCACGAATACAAAATTTCTTCAATGTGATTGTTCAATGCATTTATATCATGAGGATCAATTCAAATCTATTAGAGGAAATTTCTCTGAGAGAGAGGTACAGGTACAGGTATATGAACCATGTGAGAGCTGGATTTGATGCGCCAAATTAAATGCTGACATACATGGTACATGCTGCGCAGGAAAAATTTGCAAACTTTACATAAAGGAAATGCTTTGGTTATAGAAGGTCTGCACCTCACAATTTCTATCCATACCTGCCCGTATTCATGAGTTATTCATAAATTTGTGAGTATGGATATTAATTTATTTTATTTAAAAAATTATAAATAAAACGGATATGCACCTATTTAGTCGTGAGTATTTTGAGCAACGCGCGGGTACCCAAAATATGATTCAATATTTTATTATGGCCATCTCTGGTACTACGCCGCTTTTCTATAACTTTTAATTTGTTCTACGATAAATAATTATTCAAAATTTAAAATATAGATAAATATGACGACAATAATCTTATGGCATCATTATTGAAAATTGGTAAAAATTCAGAATTAAGAGAATCAACTACTAGAGTTAGAGTTATGGATTGAATTTTTGTGATTTATATTTATGATATTTGACTCTATAATTATAAAAACTTTATTAATTTTATATTATAAAATTTTGGGAAGATAAAATATTTTTACATTAGATAATTTATGTGCTTAAAAATTGTATATTGTTTATTGTTTGTTGTGATATTTTAAATAAATTATGTTATACTTTTAAAAATTATGTATTTTATATTTTATATTGAAAAAGTATATAAGCAAATATATATATATATCTTGCGGGTAACCCGCATACCCACCCGCCTGCCTGCGGGTGGATATGGATAGAGACGTTGGCTATCCAAAAATTTACGAATAAATTTTACACATGCCCATATAACTCACAGGTACAATAATCAGCCCGTGAATTACATAATC